>CM057744.1:10414744-11101827 GCA_030064425.1 Trapa bicornis | reverse complement strand
AGCCGGTGCACGAAAAAAAGGGGCGGGGCACGTGGCTCGAGGCGCACCGGACGGATCGGTACGGTGGGGCCCACAAAAAAATGCCTAGAATCCCGACATCGGCGGCAGCGGTCCGGTCCGGTGGGGCCCACAAAAAACGCCTAGAATCCCGACCCCGGCGGCAGAGGTCCCGTCCGGGCGCCGGTGCACAAGGAAAAGGGGAGGGAGGGAGGGGTGCAACACGAGGACTTCCCAGGAGGTCACCCATCCTAGTACTACTCTCGCCCAAGCACGCTTAACTTCGGAGTTCTGATGGGATCCGGTGCGTTAGTGCTGGTATGATCGCACCCGTCATACCACGCGCGCGACCCGTCCGTGCGTGGCCGAGCGGTCGGGGAGCGCCGTTCGAAACTCTCCGGACGGTGGGGCCGACAAAGTGCCTACCGCGCAGGTCGGAGTGATACGGTCGAACCGGGCCACGTAGGACTTGTTCGAGCCATATATCGCCGCGCCGAGAGGAAAAAGCGACGCGCCGGATGTTCCGGGGCTCCGTAGGGGCCCTGGACGACGTTTTCCTGCGTCCTGGACACCCGTCCAGTCGGTAGCCCTCCTGAAGGGCTTCGTTTCGATATATTATGGCCCCCGCAGCTCATTACGGCTCAGATTCTGTGGCCTCCGGAAGTCCGGCCCGCCGATCGACGATGCAGCGGTCCGGGCACGTGGTTCGAGGCTCACCGGACCGCTCCGGACGGTGGGGCCCACAAAGTGCCTACAATCCCGACCTATGCGGCGGCCGGCCGGTTCGGTGGGGCCCACAAAAATGCCTACAATCCCGACCCATGCGGCGGCGGGGCCCACGAAAACGCCTAGAATACCGACCTCGGCGGCGGCGGTCCCGTTCGGGAGCCGGTGCACGAAAAAAAGGGGCGGGGCACGTGGCTCGAGGCGCACCGGACGGATCGGTACGGTGGGGCCCACAAAAAAATGCCTAGAATCCCGACATCGGCGGCAGCGGTCCGGTCCGGTGGGGCCCACAAAAAACGCCTAGAATCCCGACCCCGGCGGCAGAGGTCCCGTCCGGGCGCCGGTGCACAAGGAAAAGGGGAGGGAGGGAGGGGTGTAACACGAGGACTTCCCAGGAGGTCACCCATCCTAGTACTACTCTCGCCCAAGCACGCTTAACTTCGGAGTTCTGATGGGATCCGGTGCGTTAGTACTGGTATGATCGCACCAGTCATCCCACGCGCGCGACCCGTCCATGCGTGGCCGAGCGGTCGGGGAGCGCCGTTCGAAACTCTCCGGACGGTGGGGCCGACAAAGTGCCTACCGCGCAGGTCGGAGTGATACGGTCGAACCGGGCCACGTAGGACTTGTTCGAGCCATATATCGCCGCGCCGAGAGGAAAAAGCGACGCGCCGGATGTTCCGGGGCTCCGTAGGGGCGCCGGATGTTCCGGGGCTCCGTAGGGGCCCTGGACGACGTTTTCCTGCGTCCTGGACACCCGTCCAGTCGGTAGCCCTCCTGAAGGGCTTCGTTTCGATATATTATGGCCCCCGCAGCTCATTACGGCTCAGATTCTGTGGCCTCCGGAAGTCCGGCCCGCCGATCGACGACGCAGCGGTCCGGGCACGTGGTTCGAGGCTCACCGGACCGCTCCGGACGGTGGGGCCCACAAAGTGCCTACAATCCCGACCTATGCGGCGGCCGGCCGGTTCGGTGGGGCCCACAAAAATGCCTACAATCCCGACCCATGCGGCGGCGGGGCCCACGAAAACGCCTAGAATACCGACCTCGGCGGCGGCGGTCCCGTTCGGGAGCCGGTGCACGAAAAAAAGGGGCGGGGCACGTGGCTCGAGGCGCACCGGACGGATCGGTACGGTGGGGCCCACAAAAAAATGCCTAGAATCCCGACATCGGCGGCAGCGGTCCGGTCCGGTGGGGCCCACAAAAAACGCCTAGAATCCCGACCCCGGCGGCAGAGGTCCCGTCCGGGCGCCGGTGCACAAGGAAAAGGGGAGGGAGGGAGGGGTGTAACACGAGGACTTCCCAGGAGGTCACCCATCCTAGTACTACTCTCGCCCAAGCACGCTTAACATCGGAGTTCTGATGGGATCCGGTGCGTTAGTACTGGTATGATCGCACCAGTCATCCCACGCGCGCGACCCGTCCATGCGTGGCCGAGCGGTCGGGGAGCGCCGTTCGAAACTCTCCGGACGGTGGGGCCGACAAAGTGCCTACCGCGCAGGTCGGAGTGATACGGTCGAACCGGGCCACGTAGGACTTGTTCGAGCCATATATCGCCGCGCCGAGAGGAAAAAGCGACGCGCCGGATGTTCCGGGGCTCCGTAGGGGCCCTGGACGACGTTTTCCTGCGTCCTGGACCCCCGTCCAGTCGGTAGCCCTCCGGAAGGGCTTCGTTTCGATATATTATGGCCCCCGCAGCTCATTACGGCTCAGATTCTGTGGCCTCCGGAAGTCCGGCCCGCCGATCGACGACGCAGCGGTCCGGGCACGTGGTTCGAGGCTCACCGGACCGCTCCGGACGGTGGGGCCCACAAAGTGCCTACAATCCCGACCTATGCGGCGGCCGGCCGGTTCGGTGGGGCCCACAAAAATGCCTACAATCCCGACCCATGCGGCGGCGGGGCCCACGAAAACGCCTAGAATACCGACCTCGGCGGCGGCGGTCCCGTTCGGGAGCCGGTGCACGAAAAAAAGGGGCGAGGCACGTGGCTCGAGGCGCACCGGACGGATCGGTACGGTGGGGCCCACAAAAAAATGCCTAGAATCCCGACATCGGCGGCAGCGGTCCGGTCCGGTGGGGCCCACAAAAAACGCCTAGAATCCCGACCCCGGCGGCAGAGGTCCCGTCCGGGCGCCGGTGCACAAGGAAAAGGGGAGGGAGGGAGGGGTGTAACACGAGGACTTCCCAGGAGGTCACCCATCCTAGTACTACTCTCGCCCAAGCACGCTTAACTTCGGAGTTCTGATGGGATCCGGTGCGTTAGTACTGGTATGATCGCACCAGTCATCCCACGCGCGCGACCCATCCATGCGTGGCCGAGCGGTCGGGGAGCGCCGTTCGAAACTCTCCGGACGGTGGGGCCGACAAAGTGCCTACCGCGCAGGTCGGAGTGATACGGTCGAACCGGGCCACGTAGGACTTGTTCGAGCCATATATCGCCGCGCCGAGAGGAAAAAGCGACGCGCCGGATGTTCCGGGGCTCCGTAGGGGCGCCGGATGTTCCGGGGCTCCGTAGGGGCGCCGGATGTTCCGGGGCTCCGTAGGGGCCCTGGACGACGTTTTCCTGCGTCCTGGACACCCGTCCAGTCGGTAGCCCTCCTGAAGGGCTTCGTTTCGATATATTATGGCCCCCGCAGCTCATTACGGCTCAGATTCTGTGGCCTCCGGAAGTCCGGCCCGCCGATCGACGACGCAGCGGTCCGGGCACGTGGTTCGAGGCTCACCGGACCGCTCCGGACGGTGGGGCCCACAAAGTGCCTACAATCCCGACCTATGCGGCGGCCGGCCGGTTCGGTGGGGCCCACAAAAATGCCTACAATCCCGACCCATGCGGCGGCGGGGCCCACGAAAACGCCTAGAATACCGACCTCGGCGGCGGCGGTCCCGTTCGGGAGCCGGTGCACGAAAAAAAGGGGCGGGGCACGTGGCTCGAGGCGCACCGGACGGATCGGTACGGTGGGGCCCACAAAAAAATGCCTAGAATCCCGACATCGGCGGCAGCGGTCCGGTCCGGTGGGGCCCACAAAAAACGCCTAGAATCCCGACCCCGGCGGCAGAGGTCCCGTCCGGGCGCCGGTGCACAAGGAAAAGGGGAGGGAGGGAGGGGTGTAACACGAGGACTTCCCAGGAGGTCACCCATCCTAGTACTACTCTCGCCCAAGCACGCTTAACATCGGAGTTCTGATGGGATCCGGTGCGTTAGTACTGGTATGATCGCACCAGTCATCCCACGCGCGCGACCCGTCCATGCGTGGCCGAGCGGTCGGGGAGCGCCGTTCGAAACTCTCCGGACGGTGGGGCCGACAAAGTGCCTACCGCGCAGGTCGGAGTGATACGGTCGAACCGGGCCACGTAGGACTTGTTCGAGCCATATATCGCCGCGCCGAGAGGAAAAAGCGACGCGCCGGATGTTCCGGGGCTCCGTAGGGGCCCTGGACGACGTTTTCCTGCGTCCTGGACCCCCGTCCAGTCGGTAGCCCTCCGGAAGGGCTTCGTTTCGATATATTATGGCCCCCGCAGCTCATTACGGCTCAGATTCTGTGGCCTCCGGAAGTCCGGCCCGCCGATCGACGACGCAGCGGTCCGGGCACGTGGTTCGAGGCTCACCGGACCGCTCCGGACGGTGGGGCCCACAAAGTGCCTACAATCCCGACCTATGCGGCGGCCGGCCGGTTCGGTGGGGCCCACAAAAATGCCTACAATCCCGACCCATGCGGCGGCGGGGCCCACGAAAACGCCTAGAATACCGACCTCGGCGGCGGCGGTCCCGTTCGGGAGCCGGTGCACGAAAAAAAGGGGCGAGGCACGTGGCTCGAGGCGCACCGGACGGATCGGTACGGTGGGGCCCACAAAAAAATGCCTAGAATCCCGACATCGGCGGCAGCGGTCCGGTCCGGTGGGGCCCACAAAAAACGCCTAGAATCCCGACCCCGGCGGCAGAGGTCCCGTCCGGGCGCCGGTGCACAAGGAAAAGGGGAGGGAGGGAGGGGTGTAACACGAGGACTTCCCAGGAGGTCACCCATCCTAGTACTACTCTCGCCCAAGCACGCTTAACTTCGGAGTTCTGATGGGATCCGGTGCGTTAGTACTGGTATGATCGCACCAGTCATCCCACGCGCGCGACCCATCCATGCGTGGCCGAGCGGTCGGGGAGCGCCGTTCGAAACTCTCCGGACGGTGGGGCCGACAAAGTGCCTACCGCGCAGGTCGGAGTGATACGGTCGAACCGGGCCACGTAGGACTTGTTCGAGCCATATATCGCCGCGCCGAGAGGAAAAAGCGACGCGCCGGATGTTCCGGGGCTCCGTAGGGGCGCCGGATGTTCCGGGGCTCCGTAGGGGCGCCGGATGTTCCGGGGCTCCGTAGGGGCCCTGGACGACGTTTTCCTGCGTCCTGGACACCCGTCCAGTCGGTAGCCCTCCTGAAGGGCTTCGTTTCGATATATTATGGCCCCCGCAGCTCATTACGGCTCAGATTCTGTGGCCTCCGGAAGTCCGGCCCGCCGATCGACGACGCAGCGGTCCGGGCACGTGGTTCGAGGCTCACCGGACCGCTCCGGACGGTGGGGCCCACAAAGTGCCTACAATCCCGACCTATGCGGCGGCCGGCCGGTTCGGTGGGGCCCACAAAAATGCCTACAATCCCGACCCATGCGGCGGCGGGGCCCACGAAAACGCCTAGAATACCGACCTCGGCGGCGGCGGTCCCGTTCGGGAGCCGGTGCACGAAAAAAAGGGGCGGGGCACGTGGCTCGAGGCGCACCGGACGGATCGGTACGGTGGGGCCCACAAAAAAATGCCTAGAATCCCGACATCGGCGGCAGCGGTCCGGTCCGGTGGGGCCCACAAAAAACGCCTAGAATCCCGACCCCGGCGGCAGAGGTCCCGTCCGGGCGCCGGTGCACAAGGAAAAGGGGAGGGAGGGAGGGGTGTAACACGAGGACTTCCCAGGAGGTCACCCATCCTAGTACTACTCTCGCCCAAGCACGCTTAACATCGGAGTTCTGATGGGATCCGGTGCGTTAGTACTGGTATGATCGCACCAGTCATCCCACGCGCGCGACCCGTCCATGCGTGGCCGAGCGGTCGGGGAGCGCCGTTCGAAACTCTCCGGACGGTGGGGCCGACAAAGTGCCTACCGCGCAGGTCGGAGTGATACGGTCGAACCGGGCCACGTAGGACTTGTTCGAGCCATATATCGCCGCGCCGAGAGGAAAAAGCGACGCGCCGGATGTTCCGGGGCTCCGTAGGGGCCCTGGACGACGTTTTCCTGCGTCCTGGACCCCCGTCCAGTCGGTAGCCCTCCGGAAGGGCTTCGTTTCGATATATTATGGCCCCCGCAGCTCATTACGGCTCAGATTCTGTGGCCTCCGGAAGTCCGGCCCGCCGATCGACGACGCAGCGGTCCGGGCACGTGGTTCGAGGCTCACCGGACCGCTCCGGACGGTGGGGCCCACAAAGTGCCTACAATCCCGACCTATGCGGCGGCCGGCCGGTTCGGTGGGGCCCACAAAAATGCCTACAATCCCGACCCATGCGGCGGCGGGGCCCACGAAAACGCCTAGAATACCGACCTCGGCGGCGGCGGTCCCGTTCGGGAGCCGGTGCACGAAAAAAAGGGGCGAGGCACGTGGCTCGAGGCGCACCGGACGGATCGGTACGGTGGGGCCCACAAAAAAATGCCTAGAATCCCGACATCGGCGGCAGCGGTCCGGTCCGGTGGGGCCCACAAAAAACGCCTAGAATCCCGACCCCGGCGGCAGAGGTCCCGTCCGGGCGCCGGTGCACAAGGAAAAGGGGAGGGAGGGAGGGGTGTAACACGAGGACTTCCCAGGAGGTCACCCATCCTAGTACTACTCTCGCCCAAGCACGCTTAACTTCGGAGTTCTGATGGGATCCGGTGCGTTAGTACTGGTATGATCGCACCAGTCATCCCACGCGCGCGACCCATCCATGCGTGGCCGAGCGGTCGGGGAGCGCCGTTCGAAACTCTCCGGACGGTGGGGCCGACAAAGTGCCTACCGCGCAGGTCGGAGTGATACGGTCGAACCGGGCCACGTAGGACTTGTTCGAGCCATATATCGCCGCGCCGAGAGGAAAAAGCGACGCGCCGGATGTTCCGGGGCTCCGTAGGGGCGCCGGATGTTCCGGGGCTCCGTAGGGGCCCTGGACGACGTTTTCCTGCGTCCTGGACACCCGTCCAGTCGGTAGCCCTCCTGAAGGGCTTCGTTTCGATATATTATGGCCCCCGCAGCTCATTACGGCTCAGATTCTGTGGCCTCCGGAAGTCCGGCCCGCCGATCGACGACGCAGCGGTCCGGGCACGTGGTTCGAGGCTCACCGGACCGCTCCGGACGGTGGGGCCCACAAAGTGCCTACAATCCCGACCTATGCGGCGGCCGGCCGGTTCGGTGGGGCCCACAAAAATGCCTACAATCCCGACCCATGCGGCGGCGGGGCCCACGAAAACGCCTAGAATACCGACCTCGGCGGCGGCGGTCCCGTTCGGGAGCCGGTGCACGAAAAAAAGGGGCGGGGCACGTGGCTCGAGGCGCACCGGACGGATCGGTACGGTGGGGCCCACAAAAAAATGCCTAGAATCCCGACATCGGCGGCAGCGGTCCGGTCCGGTGGGGCCCACAAAAAAACGCCTAGAATCCCGACCCCAGCGGCAGAGGTCCCGTCCGGGCGCCGGTGCACAAGGAAAAGGGGAGGGAGGGAGGGGTGTAACACGAGGACTTCCCAGGAGGTCACCCATCCTAGTACTACTCTCGCCCAAGCACGCTTAACTTCGGAGTTCTGATGGGATCCGGTGCGTTAGTACTGGTATGATCGCACCCGTCATCCCACGCGCGCGACCCGTCCTTGCGTGGCCGAGCGGTCGGGGAGCGCCGTTCGAAACTCTCCGGACGGTGGGGCCGACAAAGTGCCTACCTCGCAGGTCGGAGTGATACGGTCGAACCGGGCCACGTAGGACTTGTTCGAGCCATATATCGCCGCGCCGAGAGGAAAAAGCGACGCGCCGGATGTTCCGGGGCTCCGTAGGGGCCCTGGACGACGTTTTCCTGCCTCCTGGACCTCCGTCCAGTCGGTAGCCCTCCGGAAGGGCTTCGTTTCGATATATTATGGCCCCCGCAGCTCATTACGGCTCAGATTCTGTGGCCTCCGGAAGTCCGGCCCGCCGATTGACGACGCAGCGGTCCGGGCACGTGGTTCGAGGCTCACCGGACCGCTCCGGACGGTGGGGCCCACAAAGTGCCTACAATCCCGACCTATGCGGCGGCCGGCCGGTTCGGTGGGGCCCACAAAAATGCCTACAATCCCGACCCATGCGGCGGCGGTTCGGCTCGGCGGGGCCCACGAAAACGCCTAGAATACCGACCTCGGCGGCTCCGGTCCCGTTCGGGAGCCGGTGCACGAAAAAAAGGGGCGGGGCACATGGCTCGAGGCGCACCGGACGGATCCGTACGGTGGGGCCCACAAAAAATGCATAGAATCCCGACCCCGGCGGCAGAGGTCCCGTCCGGGCGCCGGTGCACAAGGAAAAGGGGAGGGAGGGAGGGGTGCAACACGAGGACTTCCCAGGAGGTCACCCATCCTAGTACTACTCTCGCCCAAGCACGCTTAACTTCGGAGTTCTGATGGGATCCGGTGAATTAGTGCTGCTATGATCGCACCCGTCATACCACGCGCGCGACCCGTCCATGCGTGGCCGAGCGGTCGGGGAGCGCCGTTCCAAACTCTCCGGACGGTGGGGCCGACAAAGTGCCTACCGCGCAGGTCGGAGTGATACGGTCGAACCGGGCCACGTAGGATTTGTTCGAGCCATATATCGCCGCGCCGAGAGGAAAAAGCGACGCGCCGGATGTTCCGGGGCTCCGTAGGGGCCCTGGACGACGTTTTCCTGCCTCCTGGACCCCCGTCCAGTCGGTAGCCCTCCGGAAGGGCTTCGTTTCGATATATTATGGCCCCCGCAGCTCATTACGGCTCAGATTCTGTGGCCTCCGGAAGTCCGGCCCGCCGATCGACGACGCAGCGGTCCGGGCACGTGGTTCGAGGCTCACCGGACCGCTCCGGACGGTGGGGCCCACAAAGTGCCTACAATCCCGACCTATGCGGCGGCCGGCCGGTCCGGTGGGGCCCACGTCTGGTGAGCCTCGAACCACGTGCCCGGACCGCTGCGTCGTCGATCGGCGGGCCGGACTTCCGGAGGCCACAGAATCTGAGCCGTAATGAGCTGCGGGGGCCATAATATATCGAAACGAAGCCCTTCCGGAGGGCTTCCGACTGGACGGGGGTCCATGGGGCAGGAAAACGTATTCCAGGGCCCCTACGGAGCCCCGGAAAATCCGGCGCGTCGCTTTTTCCTCTCGGCGCGGCGATATATGGCTCGAACAAATCCTACGTGGCCCGGTTCGACCGTATCACTCCGACCTGCGCGGTAGGCACTTTGTCGGCCCCACCGTCCGGAGAGTTTCGAACGGCGCTCCCCGACCGCTCAGCCACGCATGGACGGGTCGCGCGCGTTGTATGATGGGTGCGATCATACCAGCACTAACGCACCGGATCCCATCAGAACTCCGAAGTTAAGCGTGCTTGGCCGAGAGTAGTACTAGGATGGGTGACCTCTTGGGAAGTCCTCGTGTTGCACCCCTCCCTCCCTCCCTCCCCTTTTCCTTGTGCACCGGCGCCCGGACGGGACCTCTGCCGCCGGGGTCGGGATTCTAGGCGTTTTTTGTGGGCCCCACCGGACCGGACCGCTGCCGCCGATGTCGGGATTCTAGGCGTTTTTTGTGGGCCCCACCGTACGGATCCGTCCGGTGCACCTCGAGCCACGTGCCCTGCCCCTTTTATTCGTGCACCGGCTCCCGAACGGGACCGCCGCCGCCGAGGTCGGTATTCTAGGCGTTTTCGTGGGCCCCGCCGAGCCGAACCGCCGCCGCATGGGTCGGGATTGTAGGCATTTTTGTGGGCCCCACCGAACCGGCCGGCCGCCGCATAGGTCGAGATTGTAGGCACTTTGTGGGCCCCACCGTCCGGAGCGGTCCGGTGAGCCTCGAACCACGTGCCCGGACCGCTGCGTCGTCGATCGGCGGGCCGGACTTCCGGAGGCCACAGAATCTGAGCCGTAATGAGCTGCGGGGGCCATAATATATCGAAACGAAGCCCTTCCGGAGGGCTACCGACTGGACGAGGGTCCAGGGGGCAGGAAAACGTCGTCCAGGGCCCCTACGGAGCCCCGGAACATCCGGCGCGTCGCTTTTTCCTCTCGGCGCGGCGATATATGGCTCGAACAAATCCCACGTGGCCCGGTTCGACCGTATCACTCCGACCTGCGCGGTAGGCACTTTGTCGGCCCCACCGTCCGGAGAGTTTCGAACGGCGCTCCCCGACCGTTCGGCCACGCATGGACGGGTCGCGCGCGTGGTATGACGGGTGCGATCATACCAGCACTAACGCACCGGATCCCATCAGAACTCCGAAGTTAAGCGTGCTTGGGAGAGAGTAGTACTAGGATTGGTGACCTCCTGGGAAGTACTCGTGTTGCACCCCTCCCCCCTCCCTCCCCTTTTCCTTGTGCACCGGCGCCCGGACGGGACCTCTGCTGCCGGGGTCGGGATTCTAGGCGTTTTTTGTGGGCCCCACCGTACGGATCCGTCCAGTGCGCCTCGAGCCACGTGCCCCGCCCCTTTTTTTCGTGCACCGGCTCCCAAACGGGACCGCCGCCGCCGAGGTCGGTGTTCTCGGCGTTTTCGTGGGCCCCGCCGAGCCAAACCGCCGCCGCATGGGTCGGGATTGTAGGCATTTTTGTGGGCCCCACCGAACCGGCCGGCCGCCGCATAGGTCGGGATTGTAGGCACTTTGTGGGCCCCACCGTCCGGAGCGGTCCGGTGAGCCTCGAACCACGTGCCCGGACCGCTGCGTCGTCGATCGGCGGGCCGGACTTCCGGAGGCCACAGAATTTGA
The DNA here is from genome assembly GCA_030064425.1 of Trapa bicornis. Taxonomy (NCBI): domain Eukaryota; kingdom Viridiplantae; phylum Streptophyta; class Magnoliopsida; order Myrtales; family Lythraceae; genus Trapa; species Trapa bicornis. The sequence continues at coordinate 11,091,138 of CM057744.1, read as the reverse complement.
GCCGTAATGAGCTGCGGGGGCCATAATATATCGAAACGAAGCCCTTCCGGAGGGCTACCGACTGGACGGGGGTCCAGGGGGCAGGAAAACGTCGTCCAGGGCCCCTACGGTGCCCCGAAACATCCGGCGCGTCGCTTTTTCCTCTCGGCGCGGCGATATATGGCTCGAACAAATCCTACGTGGCCCGGTTCGACTGTATCACTCCGACCTGCGCGGTAGGCACTTTGTCGGCCCCACCGTCCGGAGAATTTCGAACGGCGCTCCCCGACCGCTCGGCCACACATGGACGGGTCGCGCGCGTGGTATGACGGGTGCGATCATACCACCACTAACGCACCGGATCCCATCAGAACTCCGAAGTTAAGCGTGCTTGGGCGAGAGTAGTACTAGGATGGGTAGTACTAGGATGGGTGACCTCCTGGGAAGTCCTCGTGTTGGACCCCTCCCTCCCTCCCCTTTTTTTCGTGCACCGGCTCCCGAACGGGACCGCCGCCGCCGAGGTCGGTATTCTAGGCGTTTTCGTGGGCCCCGCCGAGCCGAACCGCCGCCGCATGGGTCGGGATTGTAGGCATTTTTGTGGGCCCCACCGAACCGGCCGGCCGCCGCATAGGTCGGGATTGTAGGCACTTTGTGGGCCCCACCGTCCAGAGCGGTCCGGTGAGCCTCGAACCACGTGCCCGGACCGCTGCGTCGTCGATCGGCGGGCCGGACTTCCGGAGGCCACAGAATCTGAGCCGTAATGAGCTGCGGGGGCCATAATATATCGAAACGAAGCCCTTCCGGAGGGCTACCGACTGGACGGGGGTCCAGGAAGCAGGAAAACGTCGTCCAGGGCCCCTACGGAGCCCCGGAACATCCGGCGCGTCGCTTTTTCCTCTCGGCGCGGCGATATATGGCTCGAACAAATCCTACGTGGCCCGGTTCGACCGTATCACTCCGACCTGCGCGGTAGGCACTTTGTCGGCCCCACCGTCCGGAGAGTTTCGAACGGCGCTCCCCGACCGCTCGGCCACGCATGGACGGGTCGCGCGCGTGGTATAACGGTTGCGATCATACCAGCACTAACGCACCGGATCCCATCAGAACTCCGAAGTTAAGCGTGCTTGGGCGAGAGTAGTACTAGGATGGGTGACCTCTTGGGAAGTCCTCGTGTTGCACCCTTCCCTCCCTCCCTCCCCTTTTCCTTGTGCACCGGCGCCCGGACGGGACCTCTGCCGCCGGGGTCGGGATTCTAGGCGTTTTTTGTGGGCCCCACCGGACCGGACCGCTGCCGCCGATGTCGGGATCCTAGGCGTTTTTTGTGGGCCCCACCGTACGGATCCGTCCGGTGCGCCTCGAGCCACGTGCCCCGCCCCTTTTTTTCGTGCACCGGCTCCCGAACGGGACCGCCGCTGCCGAGGTCGGTATTCTAGGCGTTTTCGTGGGCCCCGCCGAGCCGAACCGCCGCCGCATGGGTCGGGATTGTAGGCATTTTTGTGGGCCCCACCGAACCGGCCGGCCATCGCATAGGTCGGGATTGTAGGCACTTTGTGGGCCCCACCGTCCGGAGCGGTCCGGTGAGCCTCGAACCACGTGCCCGGACCGCTGCGTCGACGATCGACGGGCCGGACTTCCGGAGGCCACAGAATCTGAGCCGTAATGAGCTGCGGGGGCCATAATATATCGAAACGAAGCCCTTCCGGAGGGCTACCGACTGGACGGGGGTCCAGGGTGCAGGAAAACGTCGTCCAGGGCCCCTACGGAGCCCCGGAACATCCGGCGCGTCGCTTTTTCCTCTCGGCGCGGCGATATATGGCTCGAACAAATCCTACGTGGCCCGGTTCGACCGTATCACTCCGACCTGCGCGGTAGGCACTTTGTCGGCCCCACCGTCCGGACAGTTTCGAACGGCGCTCCCCGACCGCTCGGCCAAGCATGGACGGGTCGCGCGCGTGGTATGACGGGTGCGATCATACCAGCACTAACGCACCGGATCCCATCAGAACTCCGAAGTTAAGCGTGCTTGGGCGAGAGTAGTACTAGGATGGTTGACCTCCTGGGAAGTCCTCGTGTTGCACCCCTCCCTCCCTCCCCTTTTCCTTGTGCACCGGCGCCCGGACGGGAGCTCTGCCGCCGGGGTCGGGATTCTAGGCGTTTTTTGTGGGCCCCACCGGACCGGACCGCTGCCGCCGATGTCGGGATTCTAGGCGTTTTTTGTGGGCCCCACCGTACGGATCCGTCCGGTGCGCCTCGAGCCACGTGCCCCGCCCCTTTTTTTCGTGCACCGGCTCCCGAACGGGACCGCCGCCGCCGAGGTCGGTATTTTAGGCGTTTTCGTGGTCCCCGCCGAGCCGAACCGCCGCCGCATGGGTCGGGATTGTAGGCATTTTTGTGGGCCCCACCGAACCGGCCGGCCGCCGCATAGGTCGGGATTGTAGGCACTTTGTGGGCCCCACCGTCCGGAGCGGTCCGGTGAGCCTCGAACCACGTGCCCGGACCGCTGCGTCGTCGATCGGCGGGCCGGACTTCCGGAGGCCACAGAATCTGAGCCGTAATGAGCTGCGGGGGACATAATATATCGAAACGAAGCCCTTCCGGAGGGCTACCGACTGGACGGGGGTCCAGGGCGCAGGAAAACGTCGTCCAGGGCCCCTACGGAGCCCCGGAACATCCGGCGCGTCGCTTTTTCCTCTCGGCGCGGCGATATATGGCTCGAACAAATCCTACGTGGCCCGGTTCGACCGTATCACTCCGACCTGCGCGGTAGGCACTTTGTCGGCCCCACCGTCCGGAGAGTTTCGAACGGCGCTCCCCGACCGCTCGGCCATGCATGGAAGGGTCGCGCGCGTGGTATGACGGGTGCGATCATACCCTACTCACGCACCGGATCCCATCAGAACTTCGAAGTTAAGCGTGCTTGGGCGAGAGTAGTACTAGGATGGTTGACCTCCTGGGAAGTCCTCGTGTTGCACCCCTCCCTCCCTCCCCTTTTCCTTGTGCACCGGCGCCCGGACGGGACCTCTGCCGCCGGGGTCGGGATTCTAGGCGTTTTTTGTGGGCCCCACCGGACCGGACCGCTGCCGCCGATGTCGGGATTCTAGGCGTTTTTTGTGGGCTCCACCGTACGGATCCGTCCGGTGCGCCTCGAGCCACGTGCCCCGCCCCTTTTTTTCGTGCACCGGCTCCCGAACGGGACCGCCGCCACCGAGGTCGGTATTCTAGGCGTTTTCGTGGGCCCCGCCGAGCCGAACCGCCGCCGCATGGGTCGGGATTGTAGGCATTTTTGTGGGCCCCACCGAACCGGCCGGCCGCCGCATAGGTCGAGATTGTAGGCACTTTGTGGGCCCCACCGTCCGGAGCGGTCCGGTGAGCCTCGAACCACGTGTCCGGACCGCTGCGTCGTCGATCGGCGGGCCGGATTTCCGGAGGCCACAGAATCTGAGCCGTAATGAGCTGCGGGGGCCATAATATATCGAAACGAAGCCCTTCCGGAGGGCTACCGACTGGACGGGGGTCCAGGGTGCAGGAAAACGTCGTCCAGGGCCCCTACGGAGCCCCGGAACATCCGGCGCGTCGCTTTTTCCTCTCGGCGCGGCGATATATGGCTCGAACAAATCCTACGTGGCCCGGTTCGACCGTATCACTCCGACCTGCGCGGTAGGCACTTTGTCGGCCCCACCGTCCGGACAGTTTCGAACGGCGCTCCCCGACCGCTCGGCCACGCATGGACGGGTCGCGCGCGTGGTATTATGGGTGCGATCATACCAGCACTAACGCACCGGATCCCATCAGAACTCCGGAGTTAAGCGTGCATGGGCGAGAGTAGTACTAGGATGGGTGACCTCCTGGGAAGTCCTCGTGTTGCACCCCTCCCTCCCTCCCCTCTTTTTCGTGCACCGGCTCCCGAACGGGACCGCCGCCGCCGAGGTCGGTATTCTAGGCGTTTTCGTGGGCCCCGCCGAGCCGAACCGCCGCCGCATGGGTCGGGATTGTAGGCATTTTTGTGGGCCCCACCGAACCGGCCGGCCGCCGCATAGGTCGGGATTGTAGGCACTTTGTGGGCCCCACCGTCCGGAGCGGTCCGGTGAGCCTCGAACCACGTGCCCGGACCGCTGCGTCGTCGATCGGCGGGCCGGACTTCCGGAGGCCACAGAATCTGAGCCGTAATGAGCTGCGGGGGCCATAATATATCGAAACGAAGCCCTTCCGGAGGGCTACCGACTGGACGGAGGTCCAGGAGGCAGGAAAACGTCGTCCAGGGCCCCTACGGAGCCCCGGAACATCCGGCGCGTCGCTTTTTCCTCTCGGCGCGGCGATATATGGCTCGAACAAATCCTACGTGGCCCGGTTCGACCGTATCTCTCCGACCTGCGCGGTAGGCACTTTGTCGGCCCCACCGTCCGGAGAGTTTCGAACGGCGCTCCCCGACCGCTCGGCCACGCATGGAAGGGTCGCGCGCGTGGTATGACGGGTGCGATCATACCCTACTCACGCACCGGATCCCATCAGAACTCCGAAGTTTAGCGTGCTTGGGCGAGAGTAGTACTAGGATGGTTGACCTCCTGGGAAGTCCTCGTGTTGCACCCCTCCCTCCCTCCCCTTTTCCTTGTGCACCGGCGCCCGGACGGGAGCTCTGCCGCCGGGGTCGGGATTCTAGGCGTTTTTTGTGGGCCCCACCGGACCGGACCGCTGCCGCCGATGTCGGGATTCTAGGCGTTTTTTGTGGGCCCCACCGTACGGATCCGTCCGGTGCGCCTCGAGCCACGTGCCCCGCCCCTTTTTTTCGTGCACCGGCTCCCGAACGGGACCGCCGCCGCCGAGGTCGGTATTCTAGGCGTTTTCGTGGTCCCCGCCGAGCCGAACCGCCGCCGCATGGGTCGGGATTGTAGGCATTTTTGTGGGCCCCACCGAACCGGCCGGCCGCCGCATAGGTCGGGATTGTAGGCACTTTGTGGGCCCCACCGTCCGGAGCGGTCCGGTGAGCCTCGAACCACGTGCCCGGACCGCTGCGTCGTCGATCGGCGGGCCGGACTTCCGGAGGCCACAGAATCTGAGCCGTAATGAGCTGCGGGGGCCATAATATATCGAAACGAAGCCCTTCCGGAGGGCTACCGACTGGACGGGGGTCCAGGGCGCAGGAAAACGTCGTCCAGGGCCCCTACGGAGCCCCGGAACATCCGGCGCGTCGCTTTTTCCTCTCGGCGCGGCGATATATGGCTCGAACAAATCCTACGTGGCCCGGTTCGACCGTATCACTCCGACCTGCGCGGTAGGCACTTTGTCGGCCCCACCGTCCGGAGAGTTTCGAACGGCGCTCCCCGACCGCTCGGCCATGCATGGAAGGGTCGCGCGCGTGGTATGACGGGTGCGATCATACCCTACTCACGCACCGGATCCCATCAGAACTCCGAAGTTAAGCGTGCTTGGGCGAGAGTAGTACTAGGATGGTTGACCTCCTGGGAAGTCCTCGTGTTGCACCCCTCCCTCCCTCCCCTTTTCCTTGTGCACCGGCGCCCGGACGGGACCTCTGCCGCCGGGGTCGGGATTCTAGGCGTTTTTTGTGGGCCCCACCGGACCGGACCGCTGCCGCCGATGTCGGGATTCTAGGCGTTTTTTGTGGGCCCCACCGTACGGATCCGTCCGGTGCGCCTCGAGCCACGTGCCCCGCCCCTTTTTTTCGTGCACCGGCTCCCGAACGGGACCGCCGCCACCGAGGTCGGTATTCTAGGCGTTTTCGTGGGCCCCGCCGAGCCGAACCGCCGCCGCATGGGTCGGGATTGTAGGCATTTTTGTGGGCCCCACCGAACCGGCCGGCCGCCGCATAGGTCGGGATTGTAGGCACTTTGTGGGCCCCACCGTCCGGAGCGGTCCGGTGAGCCTCGAACCACGTGTCCGGACCGCTGCGTCGTCGATCGGCGGGCCGGACTTCCGGAGGCCACAGAATCTGAGCCGTAATGAGCTGCGGGGGCCATAATATATCGAAACGAAGCCCTTCCGGAGGGCTACCGACTGGACGGGGGTCCAGGGTGCAGGAAAACGTCGTCCAGGGCCCCTACGGAGCCCCGGAACATCCGGCGCGTCGCTTTTTCCTCTCGGCGCGGCGATATATGGCTCGAACAAATCCTACGTGGCCCGGTTCGACCGTATCACTCCGACCTGCGCGGTAGGCACTTTGTCGGCCCCACCGTCCGGAGAGTTTCGAACGGCGCTCCCCGACCGCTCGGCCACGCATGGACAGGTCGCGCGCGTGGTATTACGGGTGCGATCATACCAGCACTAACGCACCGGATCCCATCAGAACTCCGAAGTTAAGCGTGCATGGGCGAGAGTAGTACTAGGATGGGTGACCTCCTGGGAAGTCCTCGTGTTGCACCCCTCCCTCCCCTCTTTTTCGTGCACCGGCTCCCGAACGGGACCGCCGCCGCCGAGGTCGGTATTCTAGGCGTTTTCGTGGGCCCCGCCGAGCCGAACCGCCGCCGCATGGGTCGGGATTGTAGGCATTTTTGTGGGCCCCACCGAACCGGCCGGCCGCCGCATAGGTCGGGATTGTAGGCACTTTGTGGGCCCCACCGTCCGGAGCGATCCGGTGAGCCTCGAACCACGTGCCCGGACCGCTGCGTCGTCGATCGGCGGGCCGGACTTCCGGAGGCCACAGAATCTGAGCCGTAATGAGCTGCGGGGGCCATAATATATCGAAACGAAGCCCTTCCGGAGGGCTACCGACTGTACGGGGGTCCAGGGAGCAGGAAAACGTCGTCCAGGGCCCCTACGGAGCCCCGGAACATCCGGCGCGTCGCTTTTTCCTCTCGGCGCGGCGATATATGGCTCGAACAAATCCTACGTGGCCCGGTTCGACCGTATCACTCCGACCTGCGCGGTAGGCACTTTGTCGGCCCCACCGTCCGGAGAGTTTCGAACGGCGCTCCCCGACCGCTCGGCCACGCATGGACGGGTCGCGCGCGTGGTATGACGGGTGCGATCATACCCTACTCACGCACCGGATCCCATCAGAACTCCGAAGTTAAGCGTGCTTGGGCGAGAGTAGTACTAGGATGGTTGACCTACTGGGAAGTCCTCGTGTTGCACCCCTCCCTCCCTCCCTGCCCTTTTCCTTGTGCACCGGCGCCCGGACGGGACCTCTGCCGCCGGGGTCGGGATTCTAGGCGTTTTTTGTGGGCCCCACCGGACAGGACCGCTGCCGCCGATGTCGGGATTCTAGGCGTTTTTTGTGGGCCCCACCGTACGGATCCGTCCGGTGCGCCTCGAGCCACGTGCCCCGCCCCTTTTTTTCGTGCACCGGCTCCCGAACGGGACCGCCGCCGTCGAGGTCGGTGTTCTAGGCGTTTTCGTGGGCCCCGCCGAGCCGAACCGCCGCCGCATGGGTCGGGATTGTAGGCATTTTTGTGGGCCCCACCGAACCGGCCGGCCGCCGCATAGGTCGGGATTGTAGGCACTTTGTGGGCCCCACCGTCCGGAGCGGTCCGGTGAGCCTCGAACCACGTGTCCGGACCGCTGCGTCGTCGATCGGCGGGCCGGACTTCCGGAGGCCACAGAATCTGAGCCGTAATGAGCTGCGGGGGCCATAATATATCGAAACGAAGCCCTTCCGGAGGGCTACCGACTGGACGGGAGTCCAGGGCGCAGGAAAACGTCGTCCAGGGCCCCTACGGAGCCCCGGAATATCCGGCGCGTCGCTTTTTCCTCTCGGCGCGGCTATATATGGCTCGAACAAATCCTACGTGGCCCGGTTCGACCGTATCACTCCGACCTGCGCGGTAGGCACTTTGTCGGCCCCACCGTCCGGAGAGTTTCGAACGGCGCTCCCCGACCGCTCGGCCACGCATGGACGGGTTGCGCGCCTGGTATTCCGGGTGCGATCATACCAGCACTAACGCACCGGATGCCATCAGAACTCCGAAGTCAAGCGTGCTTGGGCGAGAGTAGTACTAGGATGGGTGACCTCCTGGGAAGCCCTCGTGTTGAACCCCCCTCCCTCCCTCCCCTTTTCCTTGTGCACCGGCGCCCGGACGGGACCTCTGCCGCCGGGTTCGGGATTCTAGGCGTTTTTTGTTGGCCCCACCGGACCGGACCGCTGCCGCCGATGTCGGGATTCTAGGCGTTTTTTGTGGGCCCCACCGTACGGATCCGTCCGGTGCGCCTCGAGCCACGTGCCCCGCCCCTTTTTTTCGTGCACCGGCTCCCGAACGGGACCGCCGCCGCCGAGGTCGGTATTCTAGGCGTTTTCGTGGGCCCCGCCGAGCCGAACCGCCGCCGCATGGGTCGGGATTGTAGGCATTTTTGTGGGCCCCCCGAACCGGCCGGCCGCCGCATAGGTCGGGATTGTAGGCACTTTGTGGGCCCCACCGTCCGGAGCGGTCCGGTGAGCCTCGAACCACGTGTCCGGACCGCTGCGTCGTCGATCGGCGGGCCGGACTTCCGGAGCCCACAGAATCTGAGCCGTAATGAGCTGCGGGGGCCATAATATATCGAAACGAAGCCCTTCCGGAGGGCTACCGACTGGACGCGGGTCCAGGACGCAGGAAAACGTCGTCCAGGGCCCCTACGGAGCCCCGGAACATCCGGCGCGTCGCTTTTTCCTCTCGGCGCGGCGATATATGGCTCGAACAAGTCCTACGTGGCCCGGTTCGACCGTATCACTCCGACCTGCGCGGTAGGCACTTTGTCGGCCCCACCGTCCGGAGAGTTTCGAACGGCGCTCCCCGACCGCTCGGCCACGCACGGACGGGTCGCGCGCGTGGGATGACGGGTGCGATCATACCAGCACTAACGCACCGGATCCCATCAGAACTCCGAAGTCAAGCGTGCTTGGGCGAGAGTAGTACTAGGATGGGTGACCTCCTGGGAAGCCCTCGTGTTGAACCCCCCTCCCTCCCTCCCCTTTTCCTTGTGCACCGGCGCCCGGACGGGACCTCTGCCGCCGGGTTCGGGATTCTAGGCGTTTTTTGTTGGCCCCACCGGACCGGACCGCTGCCGCCGATGTCGGGATTCTAGGCGTTTTTTGTGGGCCCCACCGTACGGATCCGTCCGGTGCGCCTCGAGCCACGTGCCCCGCCCCTTTTTTTCGTGCACCGGCTCCCGAACGGGACCGCCGCCGCCGAGGTCGGTATTCTAGGCGTTTTCGTGGGCCCCGCCGAGCCGAACCGCCGCCGCATGGGTCGGGATTGTAGGCATTTTTGTGGGCCCCCCGAACCGGCCGGCCGCCGCATAGGTCGGGATTGTAGGCACTTTGTGGGCCCCACCGTCCGGAGCGGTCCGGTGAGCCTCGAACCACGTGTCCGGACCGCTGCGTCGTCGATCGGCGGGCCGGACTTCCGGAGCCCACAGAATCTGAGCCGTAATGAGCTGCGGGGGCCATAATATATCGAAACGAAGCCCTTCCGGAGGGCTACCGACTGGACGCGGGTCCAGGACGCAGGAAAACGTCGTCCAGGGCCCCTACGGAGCCCCGGAACATCCGGCGCGTCGCTTTTTCCTCTCGGCGCGGCGATATATGGCTCGAACAAGTCCTACGTGGCCCGGTTCGACCGTATCACTCCGACCTGCGCGGTAGGCACTTTGTCGGCCCCACCGTCCGGAGAGTTTCGAACGGCGCTCCCCGACCGCTCGGCCACGCACGGACGGGTCGCGCGCGTGGGATGACGGGTGCGATCATACCAGCACTAACGCACCGGATCCCATCAGAACTCCGAAGTTAAGCGTGCTTGGGCGAGAGTAGTACTAGGATGGGTGACCTCCTGGGAAGTCCTCGTGTTGCACCCCTCCCTCCCTCCCCTTTTCCTTGTGCACCGGCGCCCGGACGGGACCTCTGCCGCCGGGGTCGGGATTCTAGGCGTTTTTTGTGGGCCCCACCGGACCGGACCGCTGCCGCCGATGTCGGGATTCTAGGCGTTTTTTTGTGGGCCCCACCGTACCGATCCGTCCGGTGCGCCTCGAGCCACGTGCCCCGCCCCTTTTTTTCGTGCACCGGCTCCCGAACGGGACCGCCGCCGCCGAGGTCGGTATTCTAGGCGTTTTCGTGGGCCCCGCCGAGCCGAACCGCCGCCGCATGGGTCGGGATTGTAGGCATTTTTGTGGGCCCCCCGAACCGGCCGGCCGCCGCATAGGTCGGGATTGTAGGCACTTTGTGGGCCCCACCGTCCGGAGCGGTCCGGTGAGCCTCGAACCACGTGTCCGGACCGCTGCGTCGTCGATCGGCGGGCCGGGTTTCCGGAGCCCACAGAATCTGAGCCGTAATGAGCTGCGGGGGCCATAATATATCGAAACGAAGCCCTTCCGGAGGGCTACCGACTGGACGGGGGTCCAGGGGGCAGGAAAACGTCGTCCAGGGCCCCTACGGAGCCCCGGAACATCCGGCGCGTCGCTTTTTCCTCTCGGCGCGGCGATATATGGCTCGAACAAATCCTACGTGGCCCGGTTCGACCGTATCACTCCGACCTGCGCGGTAGGCACTTTGTCGGCCCCACCGTCCGGAGAGTTTCGAACGGCGCTCCCCGACCGCTCGGCCACGCATGGACGGGTCGCGCGCGTGGTATGACGGGTGCGATCATACCCTACTCACGCACCGGATCCCATCAGAACTCCGAAGTTAAGCGTGCTTGGGCGAGAGTAGTACTAGGATGGTTGACCTCCTGGGAAGCCCTCGTGTTGCACCCCTCCCTCCCTCCCCTTTTCCTTGTGCACCGGCGCCCGGACGGGACCTCTGCCGCCGGGGTCGGGATTCTAGGCGTTTTTTGTGGGCCCCACCGGACCGGACCGCTACCGCCGATGTCGGGATTCTAGGCGTTTTTTGTGGGCCCCACCGTACGGATCCGTCCGGTGCGCCTCGAGCCACGTGCCCCGCCCCTTTTTTTCGTGCACCGGCTCCCGAACGGGACCGCCGCCGCCGAGGTCGGTATTCTAGGCGTTTTCGTGGGCCCCGCCGAGCCGAACCGCCGCCGCATGGGTCGGGATTGTAGGCATTTTTGTGGGCCCCACCGAACCGGCCGGCCGCCGCATAGGTCGGGATTGTAGGCACTTTGTGTGCCCCACCGTCCGGAGCGGTCCGGTGAGCCTCGAACCACGTGCCCGGACCGCTGCGTCGTCGATCGGCGGGCCGGACTTCCGGAGGCCACAGAATCTGAGCCGTAATGAGCTGCGGGGGCCATAATATATCGAAACGAAGCCCTTCCGGAGGGCTACCGACGGGACGGGGGTCCAGGGTGCAGGAAAACGTCGTCCAGGGCCCCTACGGAGCCCCGGAACATCCGGCGCGTCGCTTTTTCCTCTCGGCGCGGCGATATATGGCTCGAACAAATCCTACGTGGCCCGGTTCGACCGTATCACTCCGACCTGCGCGGTAGGCACTTTGTCGGCCCCACCGTCCGGAGAGTTTCGAACGGCGCTCCCCGACCGCTCGGCCACGCATGGACGGGTCGCGCGCGTGGTATGACGGGTGCGATCATACCAGCACTAACGCACCGGATCCCATCAGAACTCCGAAGTTAAGCGTGCTTGGGCGAGAGTAGTACTAGGATGGTGGGAAGTCCTCGTGTTGCACCCCTCCCTCCCTCCCTCCCCTTTTCCTTGTGCACCGGCGCCCGGACGGGACCTCTGCCGCCGGGGTCGGGATTCTAGGCGTTTTTTGTGGGCCCCACCTGACCGGACCGCTGCCGCCGATGTCGTGATTCTAGGCGTTTTTTGTGGGCCCCACCGTACGGATCCGTCCGGTGCGCCTCGAGCCACGTGCCCCGCCCCTTTTTTTCGTGCACCGGCTCCCGAACGGGACCGCCGCCGCCGAGGTCGGTATTCGAGGCGTTTTCGTGGGCCCCGCCGAGCCGAACCGCCGCCGCATGGGTCGGGATTGTAGGCATTTTTGTGGGCCCCACCGAACCGGCCGGCCGCCGCATAGGTCGGGATTGTAGGCACTTTGTGGGCCCCACCGTCCGGAGCGGTCCGGTGAGCCTCGAACCACGTGCCCGGACCGCTGCGTCGTCGATCGGCGGGCCGGACTTCCGGAGGCCACAGAATCTGAGCCGTAATGAGCTGCGGGGGCCATAATATATCAAAACGAAGCCCTTCTGGAGGGCTACCGACTGGACGGAGGTCCGGGGGCCAGGAAAACGTCGTCCAGGGCCCCTACGGAGCCCCGGAACATCCGGCGCGTCGCTTTTTCCTCTCGGCGCGGCGATATATGGCTCGAACAAATCCTACGTGGCCCGGTTCGACCGTATCACTCCGACCTGCGCGGTAGGCACTTTGTCGGCCCCACCGTCCGGAGAGTTTCGAACGGCGCTCCCCGACCGCTCGGCCACGCATGGACGGGTCGCGCGCGTGGTATGACGGGTGCGATCATACCAGCACTAACGCACCGGATCCCATCAGAACTCCGAAGTTAAGCGTGTTTTGGCGAGAGTAGTACTAGGATGGTTGACCTCCTGGGAAGTCCTCGTGTTGCACCCCTCCCTCCCTCCCCTTTTCCTTGTGCACCGGCGCTCGGACCGGACCGCTGCCGCCGATGTCGGGATTCTATGCGTTTTTTGTGGGCCCCACCGTACGGATCCGTCCGGTGCGCCTCGAGCCACGTGCCCCGCCCCTTTTTTTCGTGCACCGGCTCCCGAACGGGACCGCCGCCGCCGAGGTCGGTATTCTAGGCGTTTTCGTGGGCCCCGCCGAACCGAACCGGCCGGCCGCCGCATAGGTCGGGATTGTAGGCACTTTGTGGGCCCCACCGTCCGGAGCGGTCCGGTGAGCCTCGAACGACGTGCCCGGACCGTAGCGTCGTCGATCGGCGGGCCGGACTTCCGGAGGCCACAGAATCTGAGCCGTAATGAGCTGTGGGGCCATAATATATCGAAACGAAGCCCTTCCGAAGGGCTACCGACTGGACGGGGGTCCAGGAGGCAGGAAAACGTCGTCCAGGGCCCCTGCGGAGCCCCGGAACATCCGGCGCGTCGCTTTTTCCTCTCGGCGCGGCGATATATGGCTCGAACAAATCCTACGTGGCCCGGTTCGACCGTATCACTCCGACCTGCGCGGTAGGCACTTTGTCGACCCCACCGTCCGGAGAGTTTCGAACGGCGCTCCCCGACCGCTCGGCCACGCATGGACGGGTCGCGCGCATGGTATGACGGGTGCGATCATACCAGCACTAACGCACCGGATCCCATCAGAACTCCGAAATTAAACGTGCTTGGGCGAGAGTAGTACTAGGACGTGTGACCTCCTGGGAAGTCCTCGTGTTGCACCCCTCCCTCCCTCCCCTTTTCCTTGTGCACCGGCGCCCGGACCGGACCGCTGCCGCCGATGTCGGGATTCTAGGCGTTTTTTGTGGGCCCCACCGTACGGATCCGTCCGGTGCGCCTCGAGCCACGTGCCCCGCCTCTTTTTTTCGTGCACCGGCTCCCGAACGGGACCGCCGCCGCCGAGGTCGGTATTCTAGGCGTTTTCGTGGGCCCCGCCGAACCGAACCGCCGCCGCATGCGTCGGGATTGTAGGCATTTTTGTGGGCCCCACCGAACCGGCCGGCCGCCGCATAGGTCGGGATTGTAGGCACTTTGTGGGCCCCACCGTCCGGAGCGGTCCGATGAGCCTCGAACCACCTGCCCGGACCGATGCGTCGTCGATCGGCGGGCCGGACTTCCGGAGCCCACAGAATCTGAGCCGTAATGAGCTGCGGGGGCCATAATATATCGAAACGAAGCGCTTCCGGAGGGCTACCGACTGGACGGGGGTCCGGGATGCACGAAAACGTCGTCTAGGGCCCCTACGGAGCCCCGGAACATCCGGCGCGTCGCTTTTTTCTCTCGGCGCGGCGATATATGGCTCGAACAAATCCTACGTGGCCCGGTTCGACCGTATCACTCCGACCTGCGCGGTAGGCACTTTGTCGGCCCCGCGGTCCGGAGAGTTTCGAACGGCGCTCCCCGATCGCTCGGCCACGCATGGACGGGTCGCGCGCATGGTTTCACGGGTGCGATCATACTAGCACTAATGCACCCGATCCCACAAGAACTCCGAAGTTAAGAGTGCTTGGGCGAGAGTAGTACTAGGATGGGTGACCTCCTGGGAAGTCCTCGTGTTGCACCCCTTCCTTCCCTTTTCCTCCTGCACCGGCGCCCGGAAGGGACCTCTGCCGCCAGGGTTGGGATTCTAGCCGTTTTTTGTGGGCCCCGCCGAACCGGACCGCCGCCGCATAGGTCAGGATTGTAGGCATTTTGTGGGCCCCACCGTCCGGAGCGGTCCGGTGAGCCTCGTACCACGTGCCTGGACCGCTGCGTCGTCGATCGGCGGGCCGGACTTCCGGAGGCCACAGAATCTGAGCCGTAATGAGCTGCGGGGGCCATAATATATCGAAACAAAGCCCTTCCGGAGGGCTACCGACTAGACAGGGGTCCAGGACGTAGGAAAACGTCGTCTAGGGCCCCTACGGAGCCCCGGAACATCCGGCGCATCGCTTTTTCCTCTTGGCACGGCGATATATTGCTCGAACAAATTCTACGTGGCCCGGTTCGACCGTATCACTCCGACCTGCGAGGTAGGCTCTTTGTCGGCCCCGCCGTCCGGAGAGTTTCAGACGGCGCTCCCCGACCGCTCGGCCACGCATGGATGGGTCGCGCGCATGGTATGACGGGTGTGATCATACCAGCACTAATGTAGTGGATCCCATCAGAACTCCGAAGTTAAGCGTGCTTGGGCGATAGTAGTACTAGGATGGGTGACCTCTTGGGAAGTACTCGTGTTGCACCCCTCCCTCCCCTTTTCCTTGTGCACCGGCGCCCGGACGGGACCTTGCCGCCGGGGTCGGGATTCCTAGGCGTTTTTTGTGGGCCCCGTCGAACCGGACCGCCGCCGCATATGTCGGGATTGTAGGCATTTTTGTTGGCCCCACCGTACGGATCCGTCCGGTGCGCCTCGAACCACGTGCCCCGCCACTTTTTTTTGTGCACCGGCTCCCGAACGGGACCGCTGCCGCCGAGGTCGGGATTCTAGGCGTTTTTGTGGGACTCGCCGAACCGGACCGCCGCCGCATAGGTCAGGATTGTAGGCATTTTTGTGGGCCCCACCGATCCGGCCACTTGTTTTGCGTTGATTGGTCGTGCGCTGATGAGACGCTAATCTCACATGCGGTCCATTGATTCGACTACACCGTTAATCGAATTAATTGGACTGGGTTTGGTGATCCGAAATTGAAAATAAATCATTTTATGCCTTATTTAAACAAATAATAAACAAATGTATAGATTTTTTTTTCAAAATATTTAAATACTCTACTATTAGTTGATAAAAGTTCTTGAAATATTAGTTAATATAATATTATTTATTCTTAATTATATGTAATTTGATGTATCGGGATATAAAATATATTATAATTAGTTAGTCTTTATTTAACATTTGGTAGGTGATATTTATCGTTATTCAATATAAATATTTTATACGAATTAATATTTATTTTAAGAGAAATTGTTAAAATATTAAATTATATTATTAGAATAATATTTTAACTGATAATAATATATTATATAACTTTATTAGTTAATATTATTTATTTCTATTAATTTGATGTTGATACTAGTACATATCTCATTTGATTAATTAAATTATTTATTAATAAAATATTATTTATGTGGTTTAAATTTATAATATACGCCTTATATCTCTTGATATATTCTAACACTCTATTTTAAATTCAATAAATACTAATCCACAAATGATTCTTAAATATCCTATCATTTATTTTAACAATTTAGTTTCTTAATTTTATTTTTAAATAATATTCACTTTTATTCTTGCATAACACTGTGTTTTCTTATATTTTATTTTTTTAATAATTTAATTATTCAATTTCACTTTTACTAATGCTATAATCCCTCTATTTAATTGCCCATGAACTAAATTGGTAGGCAAAAGCAAAATTGAGTGTCTAAATTATTAAAAAAATAAACTTGAGGGACGTCATTATTAAAAACTCAGAAATTGAAGGACTAATGATGTAGTATCAATACCGCACTAACAAATCGTGTCAGATAAATTGTTATCTATTATTATATAAAAACTCTGACAGTTTTGGTATTTTTTTTAATTCCAAAAATACCCCTATATAACTTTTACTCTCCACGTTTTTATTTTCCATCAACCTTTTTAACTCGTCGTATAATTTTTATAAATTAATGTGTTTGTTAAATAATGAATTTTTAGATAATTTTGATGCAAAGAAAATGAAGGGACTATTAATTGAGTGAAATATCGAATTAAATAGGTTAAAAAACTTATATTTAAGATTATTTGTTGCATTGTCTGATTTGTAATTATTTGTAGTTAAGTTATTGTTAGTGTAAGTTAAGTGATAGATTTAGATATGTTATATTATTAATCTAAAGTAAGTTGAACAATTATTAATAAATAAATTAAAAAGGTAAATTTATTTTTTAATTAAATTAAATAATTAATTAATTATTATATATAATTAAATTATATTAAATATATTTTTTACAGTTAATTTTTAATATATAATATTTTTATTATATATAATTTTATTTAAAATATATAATAATAAATAAATATATTAAAGTAATTTAATAATTAAATTGCTCAGTAATTTCAAATAATAAGTTGGGTATTGAATTATAGTGTAATTGGAGGGGTTTGTAACATTTTTTTAAGTGATTTCTCGGTCACTTCAAATTATTACACTTAATTATTTTTTCTTTAAAAAAATGATCTCATTCTTTAATCAATTAGTGTAAAAATAACAATATTATAAACTACTCATAATTAAATAATTAATTTAAATATGTGTAATAGTAAAATCACTAGTTGGATATTGTTATTTTAACATATTTATACACAAGTTTATTAATTTGCCCACTAATATATTTGTCATGAAAGTGGGGTTAATCTGCCAAGTACACTTGACATCATACTTGGCCTAGTACTTCAAAAAGCTTTTGAGATTCCTTGTAATCAAACCACCCTTATCGAAATCCACTAATCGTGGAGCAATCAGAGCCACTTCATTCTTTTGGCCATTAGAGCCACTTCTTTTAATTTACTAAAATATTGCTGTCTTTTGGGGTTTCATTTTTTAATCATAATTATTTCACGTGATAAATAGTTGGAAGCAACCAAAATAGGCCACCTCAAAATTAGATTAGGCGTATGCTGATTTTTATAATTTATTTTATATTTGATAAAATAAAAAAATATTTTAAATTTATAAAATTAAAAATATATTAATATTTATAATTTATCGGTAAACAATATTTTATAGTTAATTTGCAAATAGAAACTGGACAGGTACTTTGTTTATTTATGAAAAAATAATCGACTCAATTATATTTTTTCCAATTATAATATAACAAAATAATGATATTTGTATATATTTGTTAAATTAATATTTAAAATTGAAAGTGGGCAAGTATATATATAGATGTTGTAAAAATAATACCAATTATCAATAAATAATATTTTATGTATGTAAAAATAAAAGTTAGATCGGAGCTCTTGTGGTCCTCGTTGCATTTGAGGTTCAACTTTGAATGTTTATAGGAGAGAGAAGGAGGGATGATAGAGATGTGACCTCCATGCACATGGGCGACCATAGAAATGCACGGTCTTCAAAGTTCCAAATAATTAATTGGATATATAGTGAAACGTGGGCACAAAGGAAACTGTAAGAGCAAGATGGCTGGAAGAGGATAAGTAGGTATGGTGAATGAGCTCTGTTCAACTGTCAACTTAGACTTCCTTCAAAGAGGACGGCTATGGAAGAGGATAAGTAGGTATGGTGGAGAGTTATGTTCAGCTGTCAACTGACTTCCTTCAAAGAGGATGGATGTCAAATAAAATAAAATATAGTTATTGACGTGACCTATGCCAACTTCTCCAGCTTATCAGATAAGAGCAAGAGCTCAGTCAAATTTGATATGTGAGGAAGCCTCTCTACCTCTCATGATTTCCACCCCTTTTATCACTTTCCTCCTCTCCATTATCAACTAAAGTGGTCCAAACTGAGGTATTTGCAAGATTCTGGGGCACGGTTGTGTAGCTGACATCCCAGCAGATTCATTTTGCCAATTTCAAAAGGCTTGCTCAATCTCAACTCTGATTCAACAGTCATCATGTCAGAACATTGCATAATGGCAAAACGAAACCCAATCATCAAACCCTGAATTCAAGGCCCAGAATACATCACAGTAACAGAAAGAACATCAAGCATATATCCCAGCAGTTTCCCAGTTGAAGCATACCCAACACTTGTATATCCCAATGCCAAGAATACATATCTTGACTTGTGTTTATCTCAGTAAAATACGGAGAAATTTGATCTATACCTAACGGCTCAGTAACCCAGATATCATCCATCACAAACATTAGGGGATCAGTGTTACTATAGGCAGCCGTACTTTAAACAGAGAAGTTGATCATGAAAAAAACCAGACCTTAATGAAGACTGCAAGAGCCATCTGCAAGAAGAAGGCAGCAATCACTATCATAGTAACATCCGCACCTTCTACATACGATCTCAAGTTGGATCCCACAAAACAAGCTGAGGCGGCACCTACTGCAACTATGATAATCCACCGAAGGATCTCCACTGGAATCAGTAGAGGAAGCTGCACATACAACTGAGATTAGGCACAGATTGAACAGAGAACTATCCTACGATCCTTTAGGTTGGTAACAAGGAAAATATTTTATCAGGCAGCACAGACAAATGTCCCCAGTTCTTTTCTAACGCCTCTCAATTTAAGCAATCTAATGGTCCAAATCAATTAGTAAAGATGATCAACGATAAGCAGAGATTGGCCTTTTTCTATCATTGGAATGAAATACATATGGGATCCCAAAGAATAAGATATCATCAACCAAGAAGAATCCATCATAATTCATAGGTAACTTCTTATGCAGTTGACTATCTGGATTCCAAGTTTGATTTAATATGGCCAATGAACTGATGAAGTGCAAGTTAAATGATGAGGTGATGCAACTGTGGGACACGGGGGAATGCAGTGGGAGTTGGAGAGACAAATAGTATGACAAAATGGAAAGAAGAGACTCACGGCGCTCAAGATGAAGATGAATAGAGAGTATCCCCACATACACCAAAACCGTACAAGGTTAGCATTTGATCCCAGGTATTGAAGCAAGAAGTAAAATCCAAGTGGAACCACAATTGCATAGCCATAGATTGCAATTGCTGCCACATTTACATAGTTAACATCAAAGGTCCAAGATGAACCTTTCCCAGCATGTTTTTCCATTAGATAGGTTGCCCAGTTTCCAAGGGAAGCAAGAACGAATATCAATGTTGTGGATATCCAAATAGGCCCATATCTGGAAAAAAGGGATTTTATTAGGCAGTGCTATTAGACTCTTATGCAGTAACATCTTATGCCTCTGAGCACTCAAAACCAAAAAAATATAGAAGCTAGTAATTGTAGATTTATCGCATGCTGTATGCTTAACAGAAAGAATAACTTCACTTTGTTTATATTTAGTAAACTTATCATGTTCGTATTTTATCTTTCTATGGTCTCAAAACTTAGAAGAAGATAAGAGAAACTGCAGCTGCATCCTGTGAGCAAATATTCCCAGCAGTACTGTGATACAACAAATATATCAGAGCACATAAAACACAGCCCAGGAGTAGGCAAAGATGACTAACAGGCCACACTATTTGTACAAAGTAGTACATGACCTAATTCTTTATATGCAAAAGCTAAAACTTATCTATTCTTTCATTTTCAACGATATAGATGGCCTAGTATCTCTTCAAGGAAATTTTGAGATATAAAATATTCAGAAATTATAGAAAACATTGAGCAATAAAATCCTTGGATAGTTTCTACCCCATCACAGTATTTAAATATTAAAATCAAGAAATAAGCAAAAGCTAGTGCAAGAGAAAAGAGAGAATCAAAGACTCACAGATCTGGATTAGCATCAATCTTGCTGAAGAAGCTCCCATCAATGGGTGATAAAGAACTCATCAGCCTGTTCAGCACAACATCAGTGTCAACATTGAAATACTGTGTGTAGGATGAGATACTGAACACGCCTCTCCAATTTCCGGTTGGTTGCTGTTCAAATGTCTCTGCAAAAACAGAAATAAAGTAACCTATAATGGCAAGAAAGTATTGAAAAGAGAAAACCAAGTGAAATAATTTAGATTTTAACTCTAAACAAAGGAAGCAAGCATGTAACTTCTGATATTGATAGCATTACAACAGCATACCACTTGGAGATGCAAGAGTTTGATAGCCCCGCCCCCTGTCTCCTCCATTATTTGGGGGAAATATTTGCATATTTGCACCAGGAGCTGGATATGATCCAAATAACTCACAATCAGAAACTTATATAAAGAAAGTCTTCATTTAAAGCTGCAAGAAATCTGGCAAGTTAAGACCTCGTACCCTCATAGCTTGTGGAATTCTTCCCTTCATCAACAACAGCCTAGAGTTTGGGAACTTGTTAGCAAGAGCAATGACAGGTAAAAGTCATCTAAATAGAAATATAGAACATACAATTAACACAATCTAGCAAGATTTATGCCAAATTATCTGGTTCAAATCTGAATCTCATTACTGCAAGAAAACTAACCTAATTAGGGATTATTTACCGTCAACCACATTTCTTAACTGCAATATTATGCCGTGAAGAATATTAAATGGTTAGCAGATTTTGGCCAATGCAAATTATACTTTGATTGTGGCAATGAAATGAAAGACTCAAACAAAAAATGGCAACCTGGTAAGAATGCCATTCTGTGATCGATCAATTATATAGCTAAATAAGACCCTAAAGTATAGGATCTTGAATTTGTGGAACCATCTGATTTTAGCTCAAAGAATCTTTGGTATGGCCTTATCGCACAACAATCATTTTTGAAGCAAATATCTCCTGTTGAAATCTTAACATAAAGCACACAATTAACAATCACAGTTCCGAATTCAGCTTACATTACACGAGAAGCAATTGTCTAGTCGAACATCTGATTTTAGCTCAAAAGAATCTTCGGTATGGTCTCATCGCACATCAATCATTTTCGAAGCAAATATCTTCTGATGAAATCTTTGTACAAAGACACACAATTAACAATCACAGTTCCGAATTCAGCTCATATTACACGAGCAGCAATTGTCCAGTAGAACAGAAAACCTGACCTAGACTCCAGTTCACGGTGGACACGAGAATTCGTACTGTAAGCACGACCGACTCCACGAAAGAAAAGGAAATCCATCGGAAACCACATGCATGGATAGAGAGAATGAATGGAATACTTACGGGGACCGATCCGAGCAAGTGACTCGTAGGAAGTCCAGTATACGAAGACGACTCGTCCATTGATGAAGAGGTGGAAGCTTGCAGCAGAGCTGGGACTCGACCGGAGATGCGAAATCACACGCTCTTGTAAATGAAGATTCTAACTCACAGGTCCATTTCTGCTTCGATCGGAGAATCGAGATCCTGACGACGGAAGCCCTAGCGAATGCCGTTGGCTGTCTCCACATCACAGTTGGGGGTTTGGGGAAGCAGTAACGGTGAGACTCCACGCGCCTTTCCCGCGTAATACTCTCCACGCGCCCTCGCAGTTACATCATCTTTGTCAGTCTGGGGTGGGCTGAGATCGGTCCAAAGTTTAGCTTTGTCTAAAATTTGACAGAACTATAATTCAATATATAAGCCTGCAGATGAAAAATAAATTTACGTCTCATTAAACATTTTTA
Organism: Trapa bicornis; assembly: GCA_030064425.1. NCBI lineage: Eukaryota > Viridiplantae > Streptophyta > Magnoliopsida > Myrtales > Lythraceae > Trapa > Trapa bicornis. The sequence goes on along the minus strand of CM057744.1, from coordinate 11,069,434 downwards.
GCGGTGTGCAAAAATTATTTTTGGCTAAAATCTCAAATTTCACCTTACAATTTCAGCAAACTTTCAAATAAAATTATATTTTTTTAATAATAATTAGAATAATATTATTTCACTCAAATAAAATCACACATTTCACATTTCGTATTAATATAACAATAGTCAAATACTATTTATCCTAAAAAATAAAATAAAATAAAATATTCATAATTTTACCAAATTTTAAAAATTTATTTACAAATCAGAACTTTTATAATTATGACCAAAATTCTAAAAAATAGATAAATATTAAAATCTTATTACATTATATTCCGTGAATTAATCTTCAACACTTCAAGCGCTCCTCTATTTGATGCATTTTTGAAATAGGTTATAGGAAAATATGATCTAATACTTGGTAAATGTAATTACTAATTTGGGGATGTCAAATTTTTTATATTAGTCGATATTCAAAATATCTAACATAAATAAAATTTTTATTATTTTTTCTTAAATATTTTATGAGTAAACATTATTTCCACGATAAGTTGTTCTTAGGGGGTTTATCATTTCATGAAATATGGGACATAAACTCATTTTTTAAACATTTAGTCTAAATTCTATTTCTTTATTAACCCTAAAATGGGAACAGCAAATCCAGAATTTTAAAAATAAAATTGAGTATTTAAGTGGTTAGTAATTAATGAATAAAAGTAAAAATGAGAAATTGGGAAGCCATAGGTGGCCAATAAAAATTCAAACTTTACAAAAAAAAATATCCATGATTTAAATTGGAGGTAAAAATCAGAATATTTTAGGGTAAATTAGATTCTAACTAGATTGAATTGAATTAAACCACAAATAATTGATTTAAAAATTAATTTTTTTAAATAACTTTAAAATGTTAAATTGGGAAATTGAATTAATCACTAAATAGAAAATAAATTTAGAATAATTTATAAAGTTTTAGATTTTAGAAAACTGATTAAATCAGATCTGAACTAACTAATTTTCGATTTCGGACCACTGAACTTTTTCTGATCAAACCGATCAATGGTTCAACCGGTTAAAGGAATGCCTACCATGTCGGCACTCTAAAAAGGAAAATTAATTAGTTTATCATCTAAATATTTGAATATATTTCCTTACACAATTCACAATTTAAATGAAAAGTTCTTTTATAAAAGTAAAGTGAGATATGTAGTACAATTAATAAATTTATGAATATAATATGTATAAAAATAAATTGATCCATGGAAAATTCTCACATGAATTACCAAATTATGTGGTGGTCAATATTTAATTATCTTAATTTTCTTTTTAATTACAATCTATTTAGAACTAATAATATATTTAGTAAATATAAAATTATTCTAAATATATATATATTTCCTAATATTAGAAAATAACATATATTTTTAAAAAATATTTAAGAAAAATTTTAAATATATTTCATATTCATATAAAGACATGTTATATATTATTATATAATCGAAATATACATAAACTAACTTTTCCATGAAAACATATAAGAAATAATTCCATAATCTCATATAAATATTAGTTGCATTAGTAAAATAAAAAATTATAATTAATCATTCATATAAACCACATTTTATCTTTAATACAATTTTTAATTTATATTTATCTTTCTTTCGAATTTTATTATATTAACTTTTAAGCTATATTTTAGAAATCAAATAAAATTTATACAAATTATCTACCACATTATCTAAATAAGAAATAGAGTATCCAAACTTTACCATAGTATTATAAATCAATTTATGTTTATGAAGTCTTACCCTTTTTGGATAATTGCACAACACATTAATTAATTTTCTTTATTACGATTCTCTTTTTCACTAGCTTTAGTACTTGATGTTGAGTTTTATACTTTATCCCTCAAGTTAACAACAAAACAAGAGATATATTCTTAGAAACATGAAAAATATATAATATTGTTCAAAAAATATTCGACAATAGGGTAAATTTATTTCTTTCTTTATCTCACTTTTTTGAATAAAATTATTTTTGCTCTCTTTCTTTTCAGTTATGACTTTTTTCTTTTCTTTTTCAATTTTAAATTTTTTTTCTTTTGTTTCAACTCTGATTACTCTCTCTTCATTTTAAACTTTGCCTTTTGTATCTTTTTTTTAATTACTAACTCTTCTTTCTTAGCTCTGTCTTTTATCTATTCCCTTTCAATTTCAACTTTTGTTTCTCATTTTACCAAATCTGATTTGATCATTGTAATCTCCATTTATTTAAAAAAAGTTGTTAATACATTTATTGGATAATTCTCAATAGTAGTTGATAGGAATAAATCATTAATACATAATTACTTTTATCTCGCTCCATGACTTCACATGGCATTCATAACTGTATATTCTACCATTCATCAATTAATCCCACATATAATTGCATAATCTAAAAATGCAAATGATACAACTTGTATCTTTTTCTCTTTATAATAATTGTGATATTCAAATAACTTATTCATCTTATTTTCCCATTGAAAATATTTTTCTGTATCCTCCTTTCCTTGAAATAATGGTATATTCAAATCATACATGTTATCAATTGTTGGTATTCTTTTTGTTGTATATGGCTCTTGATTGCTTTGTTCCTCCAAACAATACAATCGCGTGTGTCCATATTTCACCATTCGTCTCGTTTTACTCATTATTTTTGAACAGGCTAAGTAGAACTGTATTCTTTTCATGTGTTTACTTGTTGTTGGGACTTATAATCCTGCCAATTGTTAGAAACAAAAGAAGCTCGCAACTCTCCCTCACATGTTTCTCTCAAACACTCATTTTTCACACTTAAATGGTTTTTTCTTATAAATTTAAAACACTCTTGCCTTTTTCTACTCATATGTTTTCTTTTAATCTTAATTGAACTTAATAACAAATCGTTTTAATGAAATAGTTAAACTTGAGGAACAATCAATACAAGTCAACAAAGTTTCAAAAGATAATTCTAAAAATAATCTAAATGTGAGATATGAAGATAATCAAACTAATATATAAAAAAAATAAAAATCTAATATAATAGAATAAATAAGACACTAAGTATAAACTTTTGTGCTTCTTCTATCTTTTTTTTTTCTTTTGTTTGCCTTTCTTGTGTTTCTTTGTTGCCTGTTTTGTTATTCTATTTTTTTTCACTTAGTTTTTTTTCTTTTTTTTCAACTTTTTTGCACGTTTTTATGGCTTTTTTATACTTTTTTTTCAAAATTGTTTTGGCTCTTTTTGCACATATTTTTAGCTTTTTTGTATTTTTTAATGTAAAGAAAGTAGAAAAAAGATGAGATATTTTTTATATTGACTAAAAATAGAAAAAAAATAATGAAAATAGATCTAGATAGAATAAAAGAGAAAATTTTTTGTTATTTTTTATACTGAATAGAAATAGAAAAAAATAAGGAAAATATAATAAAATTTGAAAGGATAGTATATAATTTATCGTGCAACCGTGTGCTCTAATACCAACTAATACAAAACTTGCCAATATAATGACGACACCTTACACCAAATATGAAAAAAATACCCCAAGACTTTTACGACGCAAGTAAAAATAAAATGTAATATACCTTATTTGGTTGAGAAACAAGATACTGATAGATATAGACACCACACCCAAATCCTCTAAAAATAATTCTTAGAAAACATTGGTTATAAGTTAATTGCTTGAATATCACAAATAAAAAACCTGATAAATTCAAAAGTTTTTTTAAAAGAGAAAAAAAATAAACTCATAATATTATTGAAATAAAAGATTATGAAATTAACGTTTTATAGGCACTTATGAACACTAGTTTTCCTATAAATAAGTAAATAAAATAACTAACACGCCAACCACTAAATATTTATATAGAAAAATATTTATAATATATTTGTTGTACATTTATTTAAAGGTGTCTAAGATAATGAATATTGGAAACTTATCATATTATCTTAGACATATCTGAAAATATATTATTTTATTTTTTAATATTCTAAAAAATTTATTATGTTAATAAATCTCTTACTTAAAATTTGAATTTGAATTATCTTCTTTATATCTTATTGAACTATTATTTTGAGCTTGATATCTTATTTAACTCTTATTTTAGGCTTCCATTTAGGTTTCTTCAATTGCTTCAGCTTATTCAATGCTTATTCAAATATTTTAGCCCTTACATCTTTAACAATTTAATTACACCTCTTTATATATACTTATGCATGTGTATTTACATAATTATTTATTTAATAATTATCTAATTCTTGTAACTTGAATTAAAACCTTTAAGCTTAATTAGCTTGATTTGATTAACGATAATTCAACTTATTTCACAAGCCAAATCTGATCCAATTGAATATATTTTCTTGATTCTCAAATCAAAATTACTCCTTTTGATCCTAAAATAATTGAATTATTATTGTTGAATCACGTCCAATCATCGATTCATTTCTTTTTCGAATGAAATTTTCAAGTTCAAAAAATATGGACTTACAACTATTTCACTATTTTTTAAGAGTTTTGTACTCAAAACTTTTACAACGTGGGTTTCCAATTTCCATATTCGTTTCTCGCCTTTCATTCAATCATTGCCTTACGGTTATATTCCTTGTTAACTATATCTACCATTAATGGATAGAACTTTTATCCATATTTCGACCATTAGGTCGATTGTCCGCATAATACCTCGTAACAACAAATATCCAATATCTATTGTCCCCTTTTTGATTTAATGTACCCGTTTTGGTGGTTACTTATGTAAGATTTTATGTCTATCTAATATCATACTTTCTTAGAGGTGTTTTATACTATTCATATGATTTTCACATTATTTTAGAATTTTTGCCTATTATAGTCGTAATAGTTTTTTTTTTCAAAAAAAGTTGATCATTCTTTCATATATTGTGTTTCTAACATAGGTGGAACATTTTTATATAATACTTTATGAAACATTCTTCCTAAATGCTAATCCATTAATTAATAAGGGTCATTGAATTTCATTTATCTTTAAAGTAAGACATAAATTCTTAGCTATGATGAACATTGTCCAAATGCTCAAATAGTATTATTTTTGTACCTAATCATTATTAATTTATATTCTAATTTACTTATTTCTTGTCTGTATTCCTTAGTATATACCCTTCACCATTTTATTCATAAATAATATTCATTTGGAATTTTATTAAATTCATCATTTCTACTGCATTTTAGAAATCCGAAAATTTTGATAAAAAATTGAACTAGAAGTGACATAATTGTACCAAAGAAAGTATTATTAATTTTGAAATTGAATTAATTCGATCGAAAATCGAATGTGAAATAGATTAACTCAAATTTAGTTATTAAATAAATTTTGTTAAAACTAATTAAATTGGGAGAACAAGGTATTATAGACACAATTCATGAATAAGACAAATAGAAGTTGAGAGCACAACCCAATGGAAAAAAAAAGTTTACTAATGTAATTAAAGGTGGGTTACATAAGGGTTGCCCATAATTTAATCTTAAAACATATATAACAAGGCCATTAGATAGTCCCTTACAACCCATTAAACCCATAAATAGGATGCAAGTTAAACCCAATAAAAACAAATGATAAAGCCCAATTACATTAATCCATCAAGCTACATTAAAATCAATAACTATTTATGTGGATCTAAGAAGATAAACTACACAATAATCCAAATGGTATAATCGCACTAGAGCCCACAATCAAGACCATATAAGTCACATGAAGCAAAGAGTGCGGGCAAGGCAAAAGCCTAACACATCAGCCTGCATTGGAGGATCAAGCTCATCATCTCCAAACATTCAGTCCTAACTTCAGTCGGAATGTACATCCTACACAATACCCTTCATTGCAACCAATTAACCCTTATAAAAGGAAAAAATTACTAAGAACATAACTTCCATGAAATTCCTCAAAATAAATTAGAGTTGGAGTAAATATCAGCATTTTATAAAGCAGTAAGTATAGACTTCACTAGTTCAATTAGATATAATATCAGAAATCTCACTCACTCGTTATTTGATAATTCAATCAGACGTAATGGAAGAAATCTCATTTACTCGTTATTCGATACTTATTTATCTAAAAAATATTTTAAATATTTGTGCTACTCTTACACGATCGCTTAGTGTGTATATATATATTCCTATAAATAACATACATACATCATTATACTATTCATAATTAGTACATGTTATATTGACTTGTAATTTTTCATAATTACGTTTTGCCCTTAAAGCACAGTTCGTTTAGTTTATACTTTATACATCTACGAACCTGTTTAAACTATCATTTTCTTTATCTCATCCAATTAATAGAGTTTTCCAAAACTTATCAAAATAATACTTAGGTTCTTTAAATTTCAAAAATCACAATAAGGTTCTTACATTTCCAAAATTATTAATTTACCATTATTTATATAAAAATGATCATTTTACCATCATTTTTATATTAATAACCATTTTATCCACCATTCATCCCAATTTTATAATTTTACCCTATATTGGGCAATAATGACCATTTTGCTCATATTTGAGTAAAAATTACTATTTTGCCATTTATTTACAAAAAAATACGAATTTTCTTAAAAATATTTGAAAATCACATTTAATATATACATTTGTCTCAAAATTACCTTATAGCCCATTAGGATTCCCTTGTAAACTATTTTCACAAGTTTTCTCATTTTTTGTAAAATAGTCCCAAACTTTTTAAAGTTTACATTTTAGTCACTTGACTTTAAAAATCACCCTAACTAACTTTAAATTTCACAAATCCCTCAACAATACTTTCATTAATCATCTAAGGGCTCATGTGAGGAGTTAAGTATATTACCGTGATCGAATTTGGTTATTTTCCAAAAGTGGTTGAAAAATAGGTATGAGAGGTGTAGTCGAAAATTCTCACCGAAAATAATACCACTAGTAGTTTAAGAGTAGGCAAAAGGAAGATAATAACTATGTGACCCATTTAGTGGTGGTGATTGACCAAATGATAGTAAACAAATTTTATCCTCAAATAACCGTATTCGGAAGTTACAGAACAAACTCCTCATAAAAAATCAGCTCATGTTAGTTGAAAATGGCATTATCGAAGGTAGAACAAGGCTTGTGAGAGGTAGAATACTAATATTGGATTCTTTTAACATTGGTGTCAATCGAGTGGTAGGTGGAGGTGACCAAATTTGATCTCGAAAGGGCGACAACAACCCGCAGATTTTCTATCCCTAAAACAAAGTAGAGAAAATAACGGTAATGTGATATTTTTTTACCACTTTTGAGTTGGGACTAGTTATATAATTTAAGATAAGTCAAATAATGGTATTTTGAGAAAAAAATATAATTTGATGTTGATTGCTCGATGATCTCGAGTGTGCTTGAGAATAAGTTTTTTGAATGAGTAAGAAATTTAGTATTTTAAGAAAAATATAATTTAATTAATCTTATAGATATTAAATGAAGTTGTCCCTCAATCATTTTTTTTATTGTATGTACTTTAGTTAAAATTAGATCAATTAAATTAATTTTTTTAATAGTATAGCTAGAATTTACCGGTGCAAAAAAGAAGGGTACTAATGATATTTAATTCGGGTAAATATTTTTTGATTTTAAATTATCTCAATTGGTTCAAATTAATTTTTAAAAAAATTTTAATTTATTATTTAGTAAATTAATATTTAATATAATTAAATATCAATTAATAGTAGGGGTTCTCATATTAAATATTAAATTAATTTTTATTTCCAATTCCAAATTTCATTTAGTAGTTTACACTCGAATTAGATTTAAATCTATTCTTAATAATTAGAAGAATATTATAATAAGTTGAAAGAACGAGTAGTCATAAATCACATAGTGAAATTTTAATTTGTTCAGGTAGAAATTGTTTAATAATAATTAATTTACAATAAAGGATGGAAGTGGTCCAATTTATTATTTGATTGATTTATTTACTTATTAATATCTCCTCTTTTTATTTTAATTAAAAATAATATAACGTATTTTTTTGTTATCTCATAAAATAATTCTACATGTGTATATATATAATTAATTAATTAAAGAATTTGTACACTATTTATAATACCGCATCGTTATAAAATAATAATATGTTGATATCAAATATTTTAAAAAAACTGTTAATATATTATGATAATATGTTATAATATTATTTTAGATAAAATATTTAATAAATCATAATTTGTTAAAATTATAACTAATTGTAATAAAATATTATAACATCTCAACGCCTCAAAATCAATAAATACCAAAATGTTGAAAAATCTTAAATATTTGGATTAAATTAGATTTTTTTACACCAAAGTTAAATTAGATTGCTAGTATAGAATATTTAAATAAAATAAAATTTGATATCAAACATTTTAAAAAGTCTTTTTTTGTTATCAAAAGTTCAATAAACAAGATTTAAAATTAAAAAAACTTTAATAAAAAATTATACCACAATTACCCTTTTAAAAGTATTTTACAATAATATGTTATTTTACATAAAGATTTTCCATCAAAATAATTTTGCCTCAAATTTAATATAAACAATGAAATTAATGTGTCATTTACATGTATAAGGACATAATTAATATTGACATCTAAACTTATAGTCCCCCTTCCTTTTAAATGAGGCCATCTAATTTTTAATTTATTAACAAATCTCTTATTTATGTTTTAACAATTTACACGTTCACAATTTTACTTGCGTCCAACTGTCATCATTTTACTCAAATTTGCCAAATAGATCATGTAATAATTAGGCGGATGGACAAATTGTTATATAAAAAAAATAGAAAACTATGATGTATAAAAATAAATTTGGTGGATGAAATTATTAATAAATCAGAAATTAAAGGAGCACATTAAGAATCTCGGACAACATAAAAGCCAGCATCCTCATTTCTGAAGCCAAGACAAACCGCACTGAACAGAGCAACTGATCAATGTGTATCAATGAACTAGTCATTTTTAAACATATAACATTTAACAGCAAAAACAAATGCATCTTGTAGGATTTTACTGTAAGCAGGAACAGTCAGTGGCAGATAAAAAAGAGGAACTAATGATAGGAAATCATCAATCTGCTTACCATAATCCCAGCATATAATTTGCAAAAGAATGTCCTCTGGCCGTTGTCAGCAGACCTACTGAGATACATACTAAATACACAGACCGATATATCAAAGATCCCCCTAGCACAAGCCGCAAAATTTAGTAGCCATGGGAACCCTCAAAATAACCACTCCAGTAAACTGACCACATCTTAAATCTACATCTAATAAATATCCTTCCTGCCAGTCCCCTATGCAGCTCTATATTTAGTTGGTGATGTATGAGCGGCAAAACAAAACTTACAGTGTGGTAGAAGCATCTGCCAGAAGCATCTTGAGAGTTTCGTAAGTCATGAAGCATATACCTACTCCTGGCACCACCTTGTAGTATTCAGGCAGGATCCCCCGATACAATCCGCGGAAGCCCTCATTCCGGACTATGTGCCTAAATGTGCCCATGAGGCCTGCCTGATAGAAATGAGCCCGACCTCCTGCTCCTTCCAACTGTTTCCGTCTCCTCACCAGATCCAAAGGAAATGTTGCTGCACATGAGAAAGTTGAAAATTGTGAAACTTTTTAAAAGGGCTGCTTCTTCATTGAGTATATTTCATCACAGATATGACAGGAAGAATCTTTGCTATCATCTTGGCATAGAATAAGCCATCTTTAAAACAAAATGGCAACTGTCATCAATGTGGAAGGTTCATATTTTGGTTCCATAAACATGGTATAAAAGAACTAAGATCATGCAGAGCTCCAAATTTCCAATTCATCACAACTAAGATGACCATCCAACACTAAAATTAGAATCTGTACTCTTGGTGTCTCATGGAAAAACAATTTCCACTAGAACACAGAATAATTATTACATGTGAATATATAAGAAAACAAACCCAAAGACAAAATCAATCTGCAACAACACTATCTGTTACCGTTCAATTTTCTTATTGAATGAAATAATGATTATTTCTCAGTCCTCTTTGCAAGGTTACATAAATTACTTGACAGATAAATTAAGGGATAATACTAGATGCTGATGAAGGTAATAGGACACACCATCAACCAACTTGCAGACTCCGAGGGTGCCTCATACGTATGATAATTAAAAAAGTTAGAATGTTTGATGGTCAATTATTGAACCAAATGAAAGAAGCAATACCATGCTTGAGGAAAAGAGTATTCCAGAAAATCAGAAAGATGAGATTTAATTAGAAAAAGTTTACACATAGGAGAAGTTAGGTGCATCAAAGAGATTGTTGCAAGTATTCTTACTAATCAACACAAGATAGATTGAAAATAACTCCATAGAGGGAACTTCACTCTAAGGGTATGTTTGGATTAAGGGGTTTGGAGGGATTTGGAGGGCAGGGGAGGGGAGGGGAGGGGAAGTGTTTGGAGGGCATTGATAAATCCTCCAAATCCTTGTTTGTACGGGAGGAAGGTGAAGCTAGTGAAAAATTAAGAAGACAATTGTATCATTTTAATTGAATTCAATAATTTATCAAGTAATATTATATTCATTTATCTATATATAATTGAAATAATATTTATTACTGAAAATTATGTATTATATGATAAAATAAAATATTAATATAAAATAAAAGGATGTATAATAAAATATAAAATCAAATAAAACAAGTTCCCCAATTTTATGGAATTCAGTTCCTCCTATGAGAAAATGCAAATACTTATCTGCTACATTACAATCAATACATGCTGCATAGATGTGTTATTAAAATACTAAACCACATGATGGTAAAAAAAGCATCATCTTCAACCACGACAAAGACAATACTTTCTCACAATGCAAGGAGATATTATAAAAATGAACTTAATGCGCCAAACATCTTATATTCTCAAAGTCGCCAAATTAAAAACCAAACAGAAGACTACATGAGATACTACTTAGTATTTGCATGTGATAAGGTTAACTTGCATACATTACGGATATGACTTCAATAAAAGTTGCAAACTAGACTTACTGCAATGACAAGAACAATCAGTTGCCTGACATTACCAACCTGTTGATGATGCAATGCCGGAAAGACTGCCACAAGCAAGACTTACTGAAACAGTGGAATCATGAGGCCTGGAAAAAATAAATATTGACATCAAAGTCAACATCAAATCAACAAAATATATTATCCAGGAAAATCATGCACATTGATCACCTATGAGACTGCCAGAAAGATCTCAAGGTCTCATAAACCGAGAAGCTGACTGCAATGCTGGGGCCAACACTCTGCATATTGTGAAAATGGCAGTTAGCCAGATAAAGGAAGAAACAAGGTGAATTAGGCAACATCATTAAGTTATGGAAGCATGAGTAACCAGTAGTGTTGCTCCAAGCCCTTTATATAGACCCAAATGGCCCTCCTCTTTGATTATAGTTCGCAAGGCATGCATGATCCCTCTATAGTAGATGACATTTGTCTGTAAAATTTAACTGTTAGGACAGCCGGTAAGACACTACCTGCTGATTGAAACACATTACTACCAATATCACAATGAATAATATCAACTATAATCGGAATTTCCCATCAAGGAAAGATCAAAATATAACAATATCAAAAGATAAAACCAGTGAAAGAAACAAATATATTGTTCATGTAATTCAGTTCCCTTGCTAACAGGATTTAACTTACCTGTGCAGCTAGACGTGTCCTGACAAGATCAAGTGGATACGTAGCAGTAGCAGCAGTTATTCCAGCCAAACCACCACCAACAAAATGCATACTTAGATCTGCGCTAAAATTATTCCGCTGCTTTTCCAATCCAGGAATCATATACAGTAACTGAAACATGACACAATACAAACCGATTTTAGGAGAGAAGCACAGAATAAACTATCTGCTGATGTTTTGCTTGAGAGAATATAAATTTGCAACAAATTTATGTAATAACCTTTTTGTACTGCTCATATGCATAGAAGTTGACAGAAGAATATGGTAACCGGTGCGCAATCATAACCAAATTGCCTTTCCAGAAAGCTCTAAATCCTTCATCACGAACAATCCTCGACGCCTCCCGCCATATGCTGGCTTTTTTTAACGTTTCACCGTCTAAATGCATACCTTGCACCTTGAGAGATGAGAGTATCAGCAGACAAATCACCATTTAGGCAAACACGAACAATGGTATATACACCTACAGCTGATATCATTGCGAAAACTCCAACAGAAATAAAATTAAATAAGCGATTGTTCCTTAAAAAAAGGCTAATGAACAAGAGCAGAATATCCATACTCATTCGTATCAAATTTCTGCTAACAAGAAGGGAATCTTTTGAAAGCAAATAAACCTGAAAGAGGATGGTGAGACGAGCTAGCGGTGCAGTGCAGGTCTTGCTGAATGCGCCGGCTACGCCGCCGGAGAGCAGCTGCGAGACAATCCCGATCGGAACTTGCTGCTGGGGCTGCTGCGGCCGCCTCTTGCCCGAGCATTTAAGGCTTACGCCGTCAACTGCCGCTAGACTGGCGTGGCCAGAGCTGATTGTTCTCTGACCTCCTTCCATCACCACTCCGACCCTGGCCTCCGTCTGCATCTCCACCCTCCCTCCCACTCTCTCCCCAAAAAGTAACAGCGGTCTCCAATAGCAGAACTAGCCGACAAGCATTTCACGATTCCCCGCCAGCTCCGGCGAACTTAACACAATCAACTGTGAGGGCTTTTCTTCGCTTGGAAACGATGCCGTACGCGCCAGACCTAGACATAGATCCACAGCAAAACGCACCGTCTCATGGAAGGGTTTAAGCGTAGTTTTTTTTTTTTTTTGCACCAGTTTCAGCGTAGTATTAGAAATCGTGGAACTGACTTTGTCACCGTGTGGAATTCTCTGCATCGTCGATTACAGCAGGTAAAGATATGACTTAATCTAAGCCGTTGCTTTAGTAGTTGTAGATGCCTTATGAATCGAACGGTTCAAATTGAGGTTTGGAGGGAAGCTTCTTACGGTGGGCTCCGTGAACCCATCCCCAAAGTAGCCTATAGCATAGGGGGACCCGCTAAGATTAGTCCACTCCTGCCACGTGTATTGAACATACGGCTAGTAGTTTCAAAATTTCCAAGTAAATAAAAATTATTTTCATGTCTACTAATATTAACATTCTTCTATATTTTCATCACATTTTTTTATTTCTGAAAATTATTAAAATTATTCTCCCTCAAGTTACATTTTTTTTGCACAAATCCTCAAGTTTTTGAGAAAAAAATGTAATAATAAAATTTAAAATAATTATATTAAACATTTATAAAAATAAAATAGTCGATACTAAAATATAAATTAATTTAAAATAAAATGATATAAACAAATAAAATTCTATATAAAAGTATCTATCATCATTTTTATTGGACGATATTATTTTAGAAAAAAATCAATGTGCTTGCACCAGGGGCGGCTACCAGAGGACAGCCGCTGTCCGACAGCGAGTAGCAGAGGACGGTGCAATAAGAGGTCTCCACCTCAATGCACAACCTTTTTTTTTTCCCTTTTTGTTTTAATTTTACTAAATAATGCCACATTGGCAAAAAAATTTATGACTAGCATTGTCACATAAAGCTATGCCACCTATTTATGCCATGCCACGAAGTGTCACGTGGGTTTCTTTCTCTCATTTAATCAACCAAACCTAACATGGAACAAATACCACTGTCAGCCATTCCTTCCTCCCAAACATTCCAGCGTAGTAGTCGATTCATTCTTCTCCTTTTGACGGTCCTTCTATCTATTAGGTTTTGAAAGAAAGATCTACATCCGATCCTTTAACGTTAGCTATAATAATCAACTTCCTTTCCGGCATCCTCCCTTCCCACAAACACCAAATTGCATAAAATCACCCGATAGCTATTACGTATACGTATCAACTAAATGTTCAAGTCTTGTAGGTGCTTCTCCACAAGGATTTGTGCTACCAGATCCAAATGGTACGAGTATTCTCATAAGTACGATTTTGTAAAAATATTCTTAATTTATGCCTATTTATAATTAAATTTTAAAGTTTAAAATCCTTAACTTTAGGTCTCTAATATTCAATTATTTTTAATTAAGTCCTTCGGTCTCTAAAATCCCTATTAGGTTCTTAATTTTCCTAAATCAACAATTGTTACTTAATTTTTTAAAATTACCAATTGTACTCAAATTTCTAAAAAATTGTCAATTGACCACAATTTCATCCAATTGTTTAATTAGATCTCAATTGGGAGTTAATTTCATGGAAATCCTCCAATTTTATTTAAATTACAATTTGACCCCCAATTTTCCCAAAATTTCTAAATTGCCCGATTTTCACAAAATTTCCATTTGACCCCGAAAACTTGTTTCATTCAATTGGCCACCCAAATGTGGACAATTGTTTTCATTCATGATCAGAATCATCTTCCCTATGTCCCCCTTGTCATTTCAAGCTTTGAAACACTTCATTTGGCTTAAAAATGAGCTCAAACGAAGTTTCGCCAAAAAAATGTCCTAAATAGATTAAGTTTTGATTTCTTACCGGTGAGGATATGGTGAGTGGAGCTCTTGCTTTCTCTCAATTGCTCTCCTCTTAGGGATCATTCCTAGATCAAACCGCACTTCAATTGGTGGCTTGAGCAGTGCAAATTTCTCAGTTTAAATTTTAGCATAAACGCACTGTCACGCCCCGATCCGGTTTGGTCGGATCCCCGTGATCAACCTATCACTCTCCCGGTTTATTAAAGGGTTTCCCCTTATTGTAAACCGTAAAGAGTAAGGCATCCTTTAACCTGCACCTTTTTCATGGAATAGCATAATTAAAACTGCATGAAATTTAAAACTTTACATACCTTTCTTACAGGCATCTTAGTTGACAGTCTTTAAGGAGAGGCTTTTCGGGATTTCCTGAAAGGGATATAAGGGAGGGGGTGAGTACGACTACTCAGTGAATGAGTTTTTAAAAGCTTTTGACTTTTAAGAAAAACATTTATATGGAGTGTGCCAGACTTCTTTGTTTTCAAAAATCCATTCATTTAAAAATTCGGGTTTTTCCATTATTTCTTAGTTACCACGGTGTGTCATCACCCAACACACATTCTTCATCATGAAGGTTACACACATTCGCAGGTCAGTATCACTACTGAACTCGCTAGTGGCTTTGGAGCAACTTTTCCTGCCACCCAGATAGAAGTACGACCACTTCTACCTTGGGAAAGAGTGGATGTACGTAACATCCTACCCACAATCCTGAAATCACTTCTTCGTGTCCGTATGAGGACAGAGACCTCATCCTGTCCCCACCCCGGTCTCATGCGCTTAGTGCTACTCCAGATTTCGCACAGACACCTGGAACGACGAACTGCCCTTATAGCCACCAATTCGTCCAATGCCCTTAGGATGCATCACTACCCCTCATGGACGTCTTGATGATCTCGTACTCACAGTGCATGCACAAACAATGTTTTCTTATATTGCCATGTAATCTGTGGTGCCACTGGTCCAACGGCCCCGACTCCCAACTCAACCTGCAGCTGTTTGTCTTGACTAGTCCGTCGACCTAACATGTCGGTCCTATCTTGGTACCATGGCCAAACAATTCACTTATTAAGTTTTATGGCACATATATCATTTTCATTTACAAGCTCCTGCTCGTGCCAACTAGCCTTGGGCCCACTGTACGAGATTTTCAAAATCGGGCATTTAGCCCCCAAGTTCCAAAACCGAGGCCCCCGACCTATCAGAGCTATTCGAGCTCTCGTCGAGAAGGTCTCCCAAATAGTTTAAGCATTGGCACACAATCAGGGGAGAACACTTCCGACAAAATAGGTTTTCACTGTCCATTATACCAACCGGTATAAGGACATCTCCGTTCATAAACGATGAATGGGTTTTCAACTTCCTTCGAGGAAGTCTCATCATACCAATTGGGTATGATCTACTTACAACCGGTAAGTAGTTTTTTTTTCACATAATTTTCACATCACTTTCTCTAAGTGGTGATGATTAAAATATCACTAAATAGTGGGTTTTTATACCGAGGTACTTATCATCCCCTACCGGGTATGATATAAAATTTTCACTAACAACCGGTAAGTAGTTTTATCTCTAAGTTGTGCTCATCATCCCAACTGGGTATGATGTTAGTAAACCCACTCATCCATTAATGCTGTGAATTCCACTATACTAATTCTTTGTATTCACACGAGCTTATCCTTGTTGGCGTTCCCGGTATTTCGCGTTCCTATATGATATGAACAACCTTATTCATTATTACTCGGCATAACAACCTTCATTCATTCCTAATGAATGAGAAAATCCAAACTTTTAGTTATTTGCAATTAGGTCCCTAAAGTTATTTCTCTTTAACTTTAAGTCCCAAATGCCAGTTTTTCCTCAAATTGTATCCCGAAACTTTTAAAATTTATCATAGGACCTCAATTTATTCCATTTCACAAAAAGGGGTTTAATTTCCCAAATTTCCAATTTGGTCCCCCCAACTTTTCCAAAATTACCATTTTGCCCTTCCTTTACAAAAATGGTAAATTTTGCCCCAAAAATTTCAATATTCCTCAATTGGTCCTCCAACATTATTTTTATGCCCAATTGACCCTCAATTTCATAAAATTTCATTTTGGTCCTTTGAATTTCGAAAATCCCCAATTTTCCCCCAATTCCAACTTTTTAACACAGCCGAATTTGATTTCATCAAATTGACCCATCAAACGTTTCCAATTGTTGAAATTGAAGTTGAAATTGAGTTTCTACATGTTCATACGATTCTTCAGAAATGTGAATCGCAAGTTTTAATGCCGAGACGAGCCCAAACGGAGCTTCGCCTGAAAATGAACTATAGAGAGAGAAAGCTTCGATTACTCACCGTTGAAGGCACGGCGGTTCGAGCTTTCGATCTAGGCAGATAGCTCTTGTCCTGAGGTTCATCCTAGAATTAAGAATCACATCAATTGATGCGAAATTAGATTAGAATTTTGTCATTGAAATTCGGTCGACCCTCTCTCTAGCACCGATCGAAAATTGCAAAGGGGAGCCGAATTGGCTTACCTTTCGGTCCTAATTCGGCCGTGGAAAGGCTGAGGAAGTGTTGGGAGGGCTTGGTTTGGCTTGAGGAGGGCTTGAAATGGTCGATTTCAGCTTGGCCGAAATAGGGCAGCTTCGGTCCGCCAGAGCTGCTTCACTATTCCATCATGTCGGTGCTTCTCCAACGATTCTCGGATTGACTGGAGTTTGCTATTAGATAGTTGTGTTCTTCCTGGTTCTAAAGAGCCCGACCTCTCCTTTCGAGGTTAAGAAAAAT
This sequence comes from Trapa bicornis, assembly GCA_030064425.1. Taxonomy (NCBI): domain Eukaryota; kingdom Viridiplantae; phylum Streptophyta; class Magnoliopsida; order Myrtales; family Lythraceae; genus Trapa; species Trapa bicornis. Next base: position 11,052,129 of record CM057744.1, on the reverse strand, counting down.
GTTGAAGTCGAAGCTCTAGTTTAAGCTTCACCGGGAAAGCACGCTTAACTTTAAAGTTCTTATGGAATCTAGTTCACCTGAACCACTTTGGTTTTTGTTTTCTAATTTGTCTTAAGTTTTTTTTTCAAGGTTTAATGAACCCTTTGGATCACCCGAGAGTTGTAAATTCCCAACTTGCCCGTTCAGAAATAATCGGGTTTGTGAACCGGTTATGAATTCTCACTTGGTTTGACAGGTTCTTTTCCTGGTTTTCCTTAGCTCAAAAGGGTGGGTTTTACAACTCTCCCCTCCTTTTAGGAGTTTTGTCCCCAAAACTTAGTTAACATCATTGCATGAGCAATCATTTCCTTTGATGCCCCTTTGGTTTTTGCTTAAGATATAAACTTTTCTCTCGTCCTTAAAATTAGTCCCTTTTACAACCTTCACTTAAGAAATTCATTTTCGTTAATATTATTTACTCCCTCCATGGAGTTTGTCATAACTAGACATACCTTACCTCAAGGTACGTTCTTAGATTTTATCTCTCTTTTTGCTTAGAGAAATATTCTTCCCCTTTAGGTCCTGTACTCAAAATTGGGAATTCCAAGATAACTAACCATTTTCGTGTCCAGTTAAACGCTTGATCATTGAAACACTTAGCTCGTCGTTCTATAGAGAATTTCGTACTTGTTTTCGTGGATTTCTTTATCACCACCTTTTCGTCCTATTTCGACTCTTCATCCATTCGTTGTCTATTATAAATTCGGTCCAAATTATTAAATTTGACCTCGTCATGCTTATTAGCCGACTCTTCCTTACTTCGAGTCATATTCTCCTTGAGTTGTTGGGCTTACATGTCCTTACAGCATGGCATTTTCTAGGACCTGTCTCTGTCCATTTGATTTTTAGAACATCTCCTGAAGTGTCTCTCTTCGCTTTTAGACCTTTCAGGGATTGTATAACTTAATTTCTCTTTTCTTTTGATAGTATTCCTCAACTATCTTTTCTTTTTTTACCATTATTAACTCCACTTACTCAATTGTGTTGGTTCTCCTTACCCACTCGTTCCTTTTCGACTTCCTTATTGAGTATTTCCTGTTCCAATTAATTAAATTCCTAGATGTTTTACCGACATGCTAGGTTTCGTCCTTTCTTAGATCCATCATCATTCCCAATGATATCCTCATGCCCATCCATGATTTGTTCGACCTTAATTCCCTTTGGCCTTAATTCCCTCTGATTTGTTCGACCATTTCAAAATTCTTTATTTTTCTGGTCCAATCGTCTGGGCAGTTGTACACTCATTCTTCATGCCCATCCTATTATCCATCATAGAGTGTAGTCTTTACTACATCTCATTCCTTCTTAGGGTTTTGTTTATTCTATTTGGCTGTCTGTCATTATTAGTTTTCCTCCTTCTACTTGGTTCTCCTATTCCCTCCAAACAGGTCAGCCTGGGCCATTATGATACTTCCTTCCTTGGAAACATTTCCTAATTAAGGGTTGGTTCCTTTCACTCCACATTGTGTCCATCTGCCCCTCCATAATTCATTTAATTTAATTTCCTTCTTAGAACCTCATTTTTCCTTGGTACTCGACTTTTCCATCTCAACCAACATTTCATTTGTGAGCTTATCATTCCTTCTATTCTAGTTGGTTCCATTTCCTCTCAATTGGGATACACATGTCTTTTCGGGGCTTCCTTCCTTTATGGAATTCTTTCCCTTTCTCCGGACATTCCTTTTTACATTTGCCCTAGGGGATTTCTACTCTTGATGTTGTCTTCTCCTGTTTACCTTTACTCCTTAGGTCTTGCAAGACATCTTTTATACTCTATCTGCATCCTTATTCATACCCAATACCTGTCTATTTCCTTAGGGAGCGTATAAATCTTCCTTATTTCAAGATTTGTTGATCATTATGTGAGAAGCTTGCCTATTTCTTTCTTGGCTTGAGTTTGATTGTTAATTTGACCTTTTGGTTCCTTTAGGGATATCTTTCATCCTTCTCTTTCAGAGTAATTGACCTTTTCGCCTCTCTTCCTTGTCGGAACTTACATCATGGTTCTTCCACGTATTAGCTGGTTAACTGCCCCGCCTCCACCAGTCCCTTGGTTTAGGTCTTCTTAGGGCAGTTGTCTTCTCGAGTACTCCTGTCCTTAACGTCATCTCACTGACCTTTTTAGGGTGTAGTCCTTTATGCTTCCCGATCTTCCTTAGGTATGTTGGTTAGAGACTTCGATTTTTAACTTTTCTGCTTTTTCCAAAAGAGGTAGTACTTTAAAATTATATCACTTTTCCAAAGCATATTAGTCCTGGCCTCTGACACTTCCTTCCTTCAAGTAGTTTCTAATTAGAGGTTGGCTCCTTGCACATTCGCCAACCAATGATTCATTTTCACAGCGTATTCCATCTCTTCTTCACTTTCACTGTGTCATTCCCTAGAGTTTCGGGGGACGTTTTTCTATGTTTGCCCCTTATGAGAGGGTTCTAAGTATGATTCTCATGTACCATTTTTGTAAAGGAAGGGTAAAATGGTAATTTTGGAAAAGTTGGGGGACCAAATTGGAAATTTGGTGTCACGCCTAGACCCGGTTTGGTCGGATCCCTGTGATCAACCCGCCACTCTCGGGGTTTATTAAAGGGTTTCCCCTTATTGTAAACCGTAAAAAGTAAGGCGTCCTTTAACCTACACCTTTTTCCTAGAATAGCATAATCAAAACTTCATAAAATTTAAAACTTTACATACCTGTCTTATAGGCATCTTAGTTGACAGTCTTTAAGGGTAGGCTTTCCGGGATTTCCTGAAAGGGATATAAGGGAGGGGGTGAGTACGACTACTCAGTGAATGGGTTTTTAAAGGTTTACTTTTAACTTTTAAGAAAAACATTTATATGGAGTGTGCTAGACTCCTTTCTTTTAAAAAATCCATTCATTTAAAAATTCGGGTTTTTCCATTATTTCTTGGTTACCACAGTGTGTCATCACCCAACACACATCCTTCATCATGAAGGTTACACACATTCGCAAGTCAGTATCACTACTGAACCCGCTAGTGGCTTTGGAGTGACTTTTCCTGCCACCGGGATAGAAGTACGACCACTTCTACCTTGGAAATGAGTGGATGTACGCGACATCCGACCCAAAATCCCGAAATCACTTCTTCATGTTTGTATGAGGACAGAGACCTCAACCTGTCCCCACCCCGGTCTCATGCGCTTAGTGCTACTCTAGATTTCGCACAGACACCTGGAACGACGAACTGACCTTATAGCCACCAAGTCATCCAGTGCCCTTAGGACGCATCACTACCCCTCATGGGCGTCTTGATGATCCCGTACTCACAATGCATGCACAAACAATGTTTTCTTATATTGCCATGTAATCTGTGGTGCCACTAGTCCAACGGCCCCGACTCTCAACTCAACCTGCAGCTATTTGTCTTGACTAGTCCGTCGACCTGTCATGTCGTACTGCCGCTAGTTGACTGAACATGTCGGTCCTATCTTGGTACCATGGCCAAACAATTCACTTATTAAGTTTTATGGCACATATATCATTTTCATTTACGAGCTCCTGCTCGTGCCAACTAGCCTTGGGCCCACTGTACGAGATTTTCAAAATCAGGCATTTAGCCCCCAAGTTCCAAAACTGAGGCACCCGACCTATCAGAGCTATTCGAGCTCTTGTCGAGAAGGTCTCCCAAATAGTTTAAGCATTGGCACAGAGTCAGGGGAGAACACTTCCGACAAAATAGGTTTTCACTGTCCATTATACCAACCGGTATAAGGACATCTCCGTTCATAACCGATGAACGGGTTTTCAACTTCCTTCGAGAAAGTCTCATCATACCAACCGGGTATGATCTACTTACAACCGATAAGTAGTTTTTTTTTCGCATAATTTTCACATCACTTTCTCTAAGTGGTGATGATTAAAATACCACTAAATAGTGGGTTTTTATACCGAGGTACTTATCATCCCCTACCGGGTATGATATAAAATTTCCACTAACAATCGGTAAGTGGTTTTATCTTTAAGTTATGCTCATCATCCCAACCGGGTATGATGTTAGTAAACCCACTCACCCATTAATGTCGTGAATTCCACTATACTGGTTCTTTGTATTCACGCGAGCTTATCCTTGTTGGCGTTCCCGATATTTCGCGTTCCTACATGATATGAACAACCATATTCATTATTACTCGGCATAACAACCTTCATTCATTTCCAATTAATGAGAAAACCCAAACTTTTAGTTATTTGCAATTAGGTCCCTAAAGTTATTTCTCTTTAACTTTAAGTCCCAAGTGCCAGTTTTTCCTCAAATTGTGTCCTGAAACTTTTAAAATTTATCATAGGACCTCAATTTATTCTATTTCACAAAAAGGGGTTTAATTTCCCAAATGTAAAACCCGCCCTTTTGAGCTAAGGAAAACCATGAAAAGAACCGGTCAAACTAAGTAAGGATTCAAAACCGATTCACAAACCCGATTATTTTTTAACAGGCAAGTTGGGAATTTACAACTCTCGGGTGATCTAAAGGGTTCATTAAACATTGGAAAATAAAATTAAGACAAATTAGAAAATAAAAACCAAAGTGGTTCAGTTGAACTAGTATGAATTTTTTTTTAACTCGAAATTTCGGTCAAAAATTTGTATGTACACCTTATCATAAATAACTATAAATTAATATATATTTAATTATTGGAATTAATACCAATAATTTATGACAATATTAATACTAGTAATAAATCTCGCCCATTTAATACACGGGTTTTACGCCTATATAAACAGGTCATCCCCATTTCATTCTTCTCACACCTGAACACTTCTCTCTCTCTCTCTACTGCTCCATTTCCCGGTAAAGCTCAAACCAGAGCTTCGACTTGAACAAAGGTCGGGCTCTTTAGAACTGGGGAGAAGACAGCTATCTGATAGCAAACTCTAGTCAATCCGAGAATCGTTGGAAAAGTGCCGACATGACGGAATAATGAAGCAACTCCGGCGGACCGAAGGTGCCATATTTTGGCCAAGCTGAAATCGACCATTTCAAGCCCTCCTCAGGCAAACCAAGCCCTCCCAACACTTTCTCAGCCTTTCCACGGCCGAATTAGGATCGAAAGGATGAACCTCAGGACGAGACCTATCTGCCCAGATCGAAAGCTCAGACCGCCGTGCCATCACCGGAACGCGAAATACCGGAAATGCCAGCAAGGAGAAGCTCGCTCGAATACAAAGAACCAGTCTAGTGGAATTCACAACATTAATGGGTGAGTGGGTTTACTAACATCATACCCGGTTGGGATGATGAGCACAACTTAAAGATAAAAACCACTTACCAGTTGTGAGTGAAAATTTTATATCATACCCGGTAGGGGATGATAAGTACCTCGGTATAAAAACCCACTATTTAGTGGTATTTTAATCATCACCACTTAGAAAAAGTGATGTGAAAATTATGCGAAAAAAACTACTTACCGGTTGTAAGTAGATCATACCCGGTTGGTATGATGAGACTTTCTCGAAGGAAGTTAAAAACCTGTTCATCGGTTATGAACGGAGATGTCCTTATACCGGTTGGTATAATGGACAGTGAAAACCTATTTTGTCGGAAGTGTTCTCCCCTTACTGTGTGCCAATGCTTAAACTATTTGGGAGACCTTCTCGACGGGAGCTTGAATAGCTCTAATAGGCCAAGGGCCTCGGTTTTGGAATTTGGGGGCTAAATGCTCGATTTTGAAAATCTCGTACAGTGGGCCCAAGCCCGATTGGCACGAGGAGGAGCTCGTAAACGAACATGATATATGTGCCATAAAACTTAATAAGTGAATTGTTTGGCCATGGTACCAAGATAGGACCGACATGCTCAGTCAACTAGTGGCAGTGCGACATGACAGGTCGACAGACTAGTCAAGACAAACAGCTGCGGGTTGAGTTGAGAGTCAGGGCCGTTGGTCTAGTGGCACCACAAATTACATGGCAATATAAGAAAACATTGTTTGTGCATGCACTGTGAGTACGGGATCATCAAGACGCCCATGAGGGGTAGTGATGCGTCCTAAGGGCACTGGACGACTTGGTGGCTATAAGGGCAGTTCGTCGTTCCAGGTGTCTGTGCGAAATCTGGAGTAGCACTAAGCGCATGAGACCGGGGTGGGGACAGGTTGAGGTCTCTGTCCTCATACAAACATGAAGAAGTGATTTCGGGATTTTGGGTCGGATGTCGCGTACATCCACTCATTTCCAAGGTAGAAGTGGTCGTACTTCTATCCCGGTGGCAGGAAAAGTCACTCCAAAGCCACTAGCGGGTTCAGTAGTGATACTGACTTGCGAATGTGTGTAACCTTCATGATGAAGGATGTGTGTTGGGTGATGACACACCGTGGTAACCAAGAAATAATGGAAAAACCCGAATTTTTAAATGAATGGATTTTTTAAAAGAAAGGAGTCTAGCACACTCCATATAAATGTTTTTCTTAAAAGTTAAAAGTAAACCTTTAAAAACCCATTCACTGAGTAGTCGTACTCACCCCCTCCCTTATATCCCTTTCAGGAAATCCCGGAAAGCCTACCCTTAAAGACTGTCAACTAAGATGCCTATAAGACAGGTATGTAAAGTTTTAAATTTTATGAAGTTTTGATTATGCTATTCTAGGAAAAAGGTGTAGGTTAAAGGACGCCTTACTTTTTACGGTTTACAATAAGGGGAAACCCTTTAATAAACCCCGAGAGTGGCGGGTTGATCACAGGGATCCGACCAAACCGGGTCTAGGCGTGACACCAAATTTCCAATTTGGTCCCCCAACTTTTCCAAAATTACCATTTTACCCTTCCTTTACAAAAATGGTAAATTTTGCCACAAAAATTGTTTGTGCAATCCTGAGAAGTAGTGATACTGACTTGCGAATGTGTGTAACCTTTATGATGAAGGATGTGTGTTGGGTGATGACATACCGGTAACTAAGAAATAATGGAAAAACCCCAAGTTTTTAAATGAAGGGATTTTTTTTGAAAAAGGAGTCTGGCACACTTCATATAAATATTTTTCTTAAAAGTTAAAAGTAGACCTTTTAAAACCCATTCACTGAGTAGTCGTACTCACCTCCCTTTCAGGAAATCTCGAAAAGTTTTCCTTGAAAGACCATCAACTAAGATGCCTGTAAGACAGGTATGTAAAGTTTAAAATTTCATGCAGTTTTGATTATGCTATTCTAGGAAATGGTGCAGGTTTAAAGGACGCTTACTCTTTACGGATTATAATAAGGGGAAACCCTTTAATAAACCGGGAGAGTGGCACGTTGTTCACGGGGATCCAACCAAACCGAGTCAGGGCATGACATCCTCACATTATGCCTTAATTACGTTTAGTTCCCTAAAGTTTGTACTTTTACATATAGGTCCCTATTTGCCCCCTTATTTCAATTAAGCCCCTAGGATTTCCAATAATCCTTCTTGGGTCCTTAATTGTACCAAAACCACCAATTGGCCCTCAATTTTTCAAAAATTGCCATTTGGTCCCTAATTTCACAAAAAAATTGTCAATTAGTCCTTGATAAGTCAAATATTTTCAATTAGCCTCCCATTTTATCTAATTTACCCAATTGGACCTCAATTGGGAGTGAATTTCACGAAAATGCCCTTAATTTCATCAAATTGCCATTCGACACTTGAATTTTTGAAGAATTGCACAAAAGCACCTTTCTTTAGAAAAATCCCCAAATTGCCTCCCTTTTCTTCCCCAATTTGAATGTTTGAATTTCTCGGATCTTACCTCGTCCAATTGACGACCTAAAAGTTCTTAATTTCTTCATCTCAAGAGGTTGGAGGTGGTCGATTCTAGTGGCAGGAGGTTTAAGAGGGTCAGGGTTGGGTTGGTCGGGAGCTCGTTGTTTCGGAGCTCTGGAACGACTTTACTGTGATATCGCTCTCACACTTCTTCGGCTGTCCTCCAGTCAAGTTGATGTTTACCAAGCTAGGGGACTCCTTCCCAGTTCTAATGCCACCCACCGGAGCTTCTATGGTTGCGAATTGGTTCGTCATCGGAACCTTGGTCAGAGTTTCGTCGGAAAGGGAGTAGCGTGTCTTCAGAGAGTGCATGAGGGGTGATGTCACACCCCGACCTGGTTTGGTGGGATCCCCTTGATCAACCCGCCACTCTCCCGGTTTATTAAAGGGTTTCCCCTTATCATAAATCGTAAAGAGTAAGGCATCCTTTAACTTGCACCTTTTTCCTGAAATAGCATAATCAAAACTGTATGAAATTTAAAACTTTACATACCTGTCTTACAGGCATCTTAGTTGACGGTCTTTAAGGGGAGGCTTTCCGGGATTTCCTAAAAGGGATATAAGGGAGGGGGTGACTACGACTACTTAGTGAATGGGTTTTTAAAAACTTTTGACTTTTAAGAAAAATATTTATATGGAGTGTGCCAGACTTCTTTGTTTTAAAAAATCCCATCATTTAAAATTTTGGATTTTTCCATTATTTCTTAGTTACCACAGTGTGTCATCACCCAACACACATCCTCCATCATGAAGGTTACACACATTCGCAAGTCAGTATCACTACGGAACCCGCTAGTGGCTATGGAGCGACTTTTCCTGCCACCCGGATAGAAGTACGACCACTTCTACCCTGGGAATGAGTGGATGTACGTGACATCCTACTCACAATCCCGAAATCACTTCTTCATGTTCGTACGAGGACAGAGACCTCATCCTGTCCCCACCCCGGTCTCATGCGCTTCGTGCTACTCCAGATTTCGCACAGACACCTGGAACGACGAACTGCCCTTATAGCCACCAGGTCGTCCAGTGCCCTTAGGACGCATCACTACCCCTCATGGGCGTCTTGATGATCCCATACTCACAGTGCATGCACAAACAATGTTTTCTTATATTGCCATGTAATCTATGATGCCACCAGTCCAACAGCCCCGACTCTCAACTCAACCTGCATCTGTTTGTCTTGACTAGTCCGTCGACCTGTCATGTCGCACTGCTGCTAGTTGATTGAGCATGTCGGTCCTATCTTGGTACCATGGCCAAACAATTCACTTATTAAGTTTTATGGCACATATATCATGTTCATTTACGAGCTCCTGCTCGTGCCAACTGGCCTTGGGCCCACTGTACGAGATTTTCAAAATCGGGCATTTAGCCCCCAAGTTCCAAAATCGAGGCCCCCGGCCTATTAGAGCTATTCGATCTCCCGTCGAGAAGGTCTCCCAAATTGTTTAAGCATTGGCACACAGTCAAGGGAGAGCACTTCCGACAAAAATAGGTTTTTACTGTCCATCATACCGACCGGTATAAGGACATCTCCATTCATAACCGATGAACGGGTTTTCAACTTCCTTCGAGGAAATCTCATCATACCAACCGGGTATGATCTACTTACAACCCGTAAGTAGTTTTTTTCACATAACTTTCACATCACTTTCTCTAAGTAGTGATGATTAAAATATCACTAAACAGTGGGTTTTTATATCGAGGCACTTATCATCCCCAACAGGGTATGATGTTAGTAAACCCACTCACCCGTTAATGCCGTGAATTCCACTAGACTGGTTCCCGGTATTTAACGTTCCTACACTATATGAACAACCTTGTTCATTATTACTCGGCATGACAGCCTTCATTCATTAATGAATGAGAAAACCCAAACTTTTAGTTATTTGCAATTAGGTTCCTAAAGTTATTTCTCTTTAACTTTAAGTCCCTAATGTCGGTTTTTCCTCAAATTGAGTCCCGTAACTTTTAAAATTTATCGTGGGACCTCAATTTGGTTCCCCAAATTTTCCAAAATTCCTCAATTGGTCCTCCAACATTATTTTCATGCCCAATTGACCCTCAATTTCATAAAATTGTATTTTGGCCCCTTTGAATTTCGAAAATCCCCAAATTTCCCCCAATTTCAACTCTTCAATACTACCGAATTTGATTTCATCAAATTGACCGATCAAACACTTCTAATTCTTGAAATTGGAGTTGAAATTGAGTTCTTGTATGTTCATATGATTCTAAGAAACTTTGAATCGTAAATTTTAACGTTGGAACGAGCTCAAACGGAGCTTTGCCAGAAAATAGACTGTAGAGAGAGAAAGTTTCGATTACTCACCGGTGAAGGCACGACAATCCGAGCTTTCGATCTGGGCAAATAGGTCTCGTCCTGAGGTTCATCCTAAAATCAAGTATTGTATCAATTGATGTGGAATTGGATTAGAATTTCGTCATTGAAATTCGATTGACTCTCTCTCTAGCACCGATTGAAAATTATAAAGGGGAGCCAAATTGGCTTACCTTTCGGTCCTAATTCGGCCATGGAAAGGCTGGGGAAGTGTTGGGAGGGCTTGGTTTGGCTTGAGGAGGGCTTGAAATGGCCGATTTCAGCTTGGCCGAAATAGGGCAGCTTCGGTTCGCCGGAGTTGCTTCACTATTCCATCATGTCGGCGCTTCTCCAACGATTCTCGGATTGACTGGAGTTTGCTATCAGATATCTGTCTTCTCCCCAGTTCTAAAGAGCCCGACCTTTGTTCAAGTCGAAGCTCTGGTTCGAGCTTTACCGAGAAATGGAGCAGTAGAGAGAGAGAGAAGTGTTCAGGTGTGAGGAGAATGAAATGGGGATGACCTCTTTATATAGTCGTAAAACCCGTGTATTAAATGGGCGAGATTTATTACTAGTATTAATATTTCCATAAATTATTGGTATTAATTCCAATCATTTAATTTGGGTATTAAATTATTTGTATTAATTCCAATAATTTAATTTAGGTATTAAATTATTGGTATTAATTTCAATAATTAAATATATATTAATTGATGGCTATTTCGGGTTACAAAAAAATCATACTTCCTAGGAGGTCACCCATCCTCACACTACTCTCAGGTAAGCACGCTTAACTTTAAAGTTTTTATGGAATCTAGTTCACCTGAACCAATTTGGTTTTTGTTTTTTAGTTTGTCTTAAGTTTCTTTTCCAATGTTTAATAAATCCTTTGTATCAATCGAAAGTTGTAAATTTTCATATTGCTTATTCCCAAATGTAAATCGGTTTGGTTTTCTTATTCGGTTTGACCGGTTCTTTTCCCGATTTTTCTTAACTCAAATGTGCGGGGTTTACAGGTGAGGAGGCTGAGTGGGAGGGTGCTCTATTTATAGGGAGCTGGAGAACTATTTGAGCTACCAGCTGGAGTGAGACTTGGCCCCTGCCCTGCTTGTCGGCGACCTGACCGGAGCAATTTTTGAGTCGCCGGAAACTTTCCCCTTTCTCAATCTCTCTCCTTTTTGTTAGTGGACTGAGGTTGAAGACGATGATATGGTGGGTGTGCCACGTGGCACATTGTGATTGGCAGTTTTTTTGGTGTGGCGTTCCAACTTAGTCACCGCGTCAGTCGTTGACCGGTTGATTGGACACATAGCAGCCTCCCATTGGTTGTCCGTGTCTGTGGCAAGCTAATAGGTCATTCGTTGACCGTTGATAAAACACGTTGTAGCCTCTCATTGGTTGCCCATGTCCATGTGGTTGCTGAATGGGCGTTGTTGACCATTGACCAGTTGGACCATTGATCGGTCCAGTTCGTTGACTGGCTGGACCGTTGATCGATCCAGTTCGACCGGGTTAGGTGACCTGAATTCGAAAATAGGTCAGTTTAGGCCCGATTTGATCGATTTTTTTTAAATTTAAAAATTTCTAAATTTATCTAAATTCATTTTCTATCTAATGGTGGTACTAATTTCCCAAATTTATGTTTTTAACCACCTAGAAAAATGAAGCTTTGAATCGGTTTACTATGGTTCAATCCAATTTTGTCCGGTTCACCCTGAACTAGTCCGATTTTCTCATCCAATCCACTTTATGGTTCTTCCTCATGATTTTTGTGAATTTTTGGTCACTTGGTATTTTTCAATCTCCCATGTTAATCCTTCTTTACCATTGTTAATCCTTCTTTATCTAAATTCATTTTCTATCTAATGGTGGTACCAATTTCCCAAATTTGTGTTTTTAAGCCACCTAGAAAAATGAATCTTTGAATCGGTTTACTATGGTTCAATCCAATTTTGTCTGGTTCACCCTGAACTAGTCAGATTTTCTCATCCAATCCACTTTATGGTTCTTCCCCATGATTTTTGTGAATTTTTGGTCACTTGGTATTTTTCAATCTCCCATGTTAATCCTTCTTTACCATTGTTCAGTTCAATAATTGACTCGGTTTTTTGTGTGAAAATTCGCCGGTTACTTTCCGGGTTCTCCTTGGTCTGAGGGGGCAGGTTTCATAGGACGTCTCTTTGGTTCCGCAAAATATTGCAATCACACACATTAATAGTTTTGGATATTAGATCCTTTCTCTTTAGGCTGCCATCCTAATGGGCTCCGACCCGACTCTTGGCTTTGCAGCTTAAACATACATTATCCATTTGAGATAATTTATCAAGATAAAACTCAAGTTTATCTACGAGACTAGGTACGTTTCCATTGGACTCAGTCCCACTATACGAGTTTTCAAAAAAGGCAGCCTTGGACCCAATTTTCTTTTCAAAATTGTGGCCTTGGGCCGACTAGGTTAAAATAAATTTATCAAAAAGGGATCTATAGGATTCATGCTTCAACGAAAATAACTTCCAAAAATTATTTTGAGCAGTGTCACTCAATCAAGGGAGATTATTCTATGAAAAAGGGCTTACAAGCTTTTAATCGACATTACATCAACCCAACCATGCTTGATGTCGGAAATCTCACTCATCCAGAATTAGTGATTCGTTAGTCCTCGTTTGATTAGCATTATCTTTGAAAGGTATTGCAGTCGTAGGTCGGGGGTATTCTTTCCACACCTACATTATCACGGATAATGAGTTACTCAAATCCAAAATTTTCACTTATAACCCTACGATTTCTTCTAATTACATAGTAGTTACTAAGTTTATTTAATTGGGATTTAAATTCATACTTGATTACTATGAATTTCTAAGTTTAATTTATTTGCAATTTCATCCTCTATATAATTTTATCAAAATAAAATTATTCAAAATTGCAAATAATATCTTATAATTATGTTTAATTGTAATTAAATTCCTAATAATTATTTTTAATTACAATTAAATCCCAAAACTTTTCTTAATTGCAAATTGACTCTCAATTGATTTAAATTTCACAAAAATCCACTAACTTTCAAAAATTCCCAATTTGCCCATTTTTCCAAAATTCCACTTTAAACCTTGAATCCTTGATTCTTCAAATTGAATGTTTAAACCATGTTAATTTCCCTCAATTGTGCTACTAATCATCTCCACCATCTTCCTACGAGCATTCTAAGCTTTTAATCACTTAGTTTGACGTAGAATTGAGCTTAAATGGAGCTTTGCCGAAAAATCTTTCTAAAGAGAGAAAGCTTCTATTTCTTACCGACGAAGGGACGATTGTTAGAGCTCTAGATATGGGGGGCTAGCTCTCATCAAGGGAATCCTTTTAATATCAAATTTCATGTCAATTGTTAGCCTAGGGAATAGGAATTTCATCAGTAAAGTTTTAACGATTTATGCTCCAAAGGTTTACTATTCCAATGAAGGGAGATGGAATTGGCTTACCAAATTGGTTTAGGGAGGTCAAGGCTCAACCGTTAGGAGTTGAGGAACGGTCGGCCTAGTTTTAAGGGGGTCAGAGGTGGCCGAAATTTGGCTCGAAAGCTTCTGCCCAAATTCGGTCATCGAGTTGCCTGTACTGTACGGCCTCACCGATCTTCAAACTGAAAGGGGTATGGAGGAAGATGGAGGACTTCCTCCAGATTCTAGAGAACTAAATGTCACGGTCGAAAGTGGAGAAAAAGGTCGATATCGAAGCTCTGGTTCAGGGATGGTTGGAATTGGAAGCATATCGTCTTCTTCAAGCCTTGGAAGGATGAATGGAGGAGAGCTCTTTATATAGGGAGCTCAAGGACTGGTCGTTCTATCTGTTCATCCATCGGTCGGCCATTAAATCTTGATTTAAGGCCTTATTGGAGGGATTTATTAGCCGTCAGAGTAATGGCGGCCGTTTTAGCCTTCCTCCTTTTGCTCATTTAGAGGTTGAAGATGACAAAATGCGCGCACGTGCGAAATGCCATGTGGCACGCCTTGATTAGCTAGCTTTGCTAATGTAACATCTTACTCAGCATCTAAGTCATTTGTTGACTCGTTGACCGAACATGTGGCAACCTTCCATTGGTCACTTCATCTGATGTGGTGTTTGACCGAATCTGACCATTAATTGACTATGACACGTGGCGTCATGTGATTGGTTGAGTTAAATTTATCAATTTTCCCACCTGACGCATTGTTTCATTGCCATGTGTCAGCCTCTGATTGGTTATAACCATCCGACATGGCTTCACCACATGTCAACCTCTTATTGGTGGACTGTTCTCCAACATCCTAGTCGGTCATTGACATGAGACCTTTACCACGTGTCAACTCTTCATTGGCCAGCCCTATTTATGAGGTTTCTCCTCAGTTGACCATTGACAAAGGACAAGTGTGGTGATCCTATTGGTCAATTTCCAATTATGTGGCTTTTTATTCATCTAATCGTTCACCAAGGACATGTGTCACGCTTTGATTGGTCAGCACTTTCAAACGCTCACTGAGCAGCTGATTGGGTGAGTTTCGCCACATGTCACGCGTTGACGGGGCACTGAACTGGCAGTCGGTCCATTGTCTGGTTAGACCATTGACCATTTCAGTCGAATCGGGTTCGGTGTCCCAAAATCGAAAATCGGCTGCTTCAGGCCTGATTTGACCAGTTTTCTAAAATTTAAAATTTTTTAAATTTATTTTCTACACATTGGTGACTTCAATTCCCCAAATTGATATTTTAAGTCGCATAGAAAAATGAATCTTTGAACTGGTTCTTTCTAGTTCACCCTAAACTGGTCTGGTTCTCACATCCAATCATATTCATGGTTCTTTCCCTTGGGTTTTAGATCTTTATTGACCACTTGAAAATTTCCAAATTCTTTTTTTTTCTCTTTACCAATTTATGGTACACTTGATCCATGGTTTTCTTTCAAAAAATTTCGGTTCTCATTTTCAGCTTCCTTTTATTAAGAAAATGGGATTTACAACTTTTTCCCTCCTTTTAAGGAGTTCTATCACCAAAACTCGTTGTATTTTAAGTAGATAAGGATTCTTCTCCCTTATCACAACATTGTTTTCTTGTATCTCTTCCTTTATCTAGTTTCCATGCCAGGGTACCTTCACCATAGCAATTATTTTAAATTTCAAAGATTCCTTTCTCATCGATTAACATTGTGTATAGATTCCACCTAAAAGATTAAAGTTTCTCCAAACTCCGGTGGGTACACCAATACATTACTTGAGTCATACATTTACTTCTTTAGTACCCTTTTTTGGAACACATCACATATTCCATACACTCCTAGGAAATTCTTGTTGGTAGGCGACCGATTCAAATCTTCGGGTGATTGGATATGGCCTTTGTACCTCATTTTCAATTTTTCCTTGTTGTTGAAACCTTAACAATTTCCTCTAAGGTGATACCTTTGGGAATACATTATCTTCTTGAGTCTTGAAACTCTTTTCCTTTATATTCTTCATTTGACTATTTCTCCTTTTTCATGATCATACTTCATTGCTTTTGTGTTCAACATTCATTAGGTTTCAAGTTCGAACCTCTCTTTCCACCCTCGAGGATCTCTCCCAATGTTCTCTTGCCCCATTTTGGCATTACTATTCTAGGGGTTTCCAGTTTCTACAATCTTCCTTTGAGGCAGTCGGTACTAAACTTTGTGAAGCTGGGACGGCTAATCCATCTTGAGTTTGTTTCTTGACTAGGGTTTATTACTCCTTCTTCTTGCCTCATAAGGCTTCGTGGCACCCATGCCTCCTTTGCATGGGAAATGTATTCCCTGCAAATATCTTCTCATGCCTACTCCCTACTTTCTATGTTCCTAGGGATTTTGAGTACCCTATAGGCTAAGAATTTTCCAATCCCTTCGTCCTTCCACGGGGTACTTTAACTTTCTGATGGGTCCCTCGTGCTGGGGGTCACTTCCCTCCTTCTTATTTGTCGTTGCACAAGAGTGAAATCAAATGGAACTTTTTATTCATTAACATGTGGAGCCTCAGTTATGGCTTATTACAACAATCGAATTTAAAAAATTTATCGTTCTGATCATAACCTCTCATGTTAACTGACCTAGAGTTTAACATGGGTAGGTTGCGAGATTCTACATCAGTTGTCCTGACACGCCTACCCCTTCTCCTAGGTGGGCTGTTACCTCCGTGATATCTCCCACATCGGAGGCACAGGTTCATACTGGGCTCTTCAAATTCAGAGGAAGACGACGTGCTAGGAGCCCTCCTGATTCATACCTCTTGTGCAACCTTGATTCCATACTTGTTCACAACTGTAGCCTCGTATGCATAGGCACGCTACATATGGTTCACCATACACGCGCCGCCTTGTATTGGAGGTAGTTGGCGAAAGACTCTTACATAGTTGGCGTAGGCTTCCCAGAAGTTTCATTTCGCCTCTTCTCATATATGAGCTTGATCCGGTTCTCGGGGTGGTAAGGTCTCATCTTCCACCGTGCAGGGAGGGGTGCTCCCCCGAGGTTTCCTCCATGGGACGTGCTCCCCCAGCTCCTCTATCCTTTGCTCCATGGTATTTCTCCAGGGAATGTACTCTCCATTTGCGTTCCCGTTCATGATTTTCTGCAAGGTTTCGGGGGTTAGAGGCTAGGGTTGGTGAGAACTTATTAGGAAAACTTATGCTCATATACCACTAAAGTTGTCACACCCTAACCTGGTTTGGTCGGGGATTGTGATCAACCTGCCACCCTTCCCCGAACCATCCTAATGTTCCTATCTTGATGATCCATAGAAGGTAAAGGCGTACTAACGTTCGTTCCCTTAATATGATATAAGTTTGTGATGGGGAACGTACCTTGAGGGTTCGAGTTTTCACTTGGAGCTTTAAGTATCTCCTATCCCAATTCTTTTAAACTTTTCTGAAAGGGGTGAGAGGAGGGGAATGAGTAGATACTCAATAAGGTAAAATTTCTACAACGATCGCTTCATTTAATTTAGTTGCTTAATTCATTACCCATAGTTCGTATAGCATCCACATATCAACCTCCCTTTCTTTCATAGAAAGGGATCACACGTTCGCAGAACGGTCCCCGACCGTTCCACTTGTGAATTGGAGCGCCTTTACCATCCACCCTGATAGATGTTAGCAACCTCTACTCGGAGTTTGAGTGGACCTCACATGTCCGACCCTCAAGCTCTAATTATCCTTCGTGTTCACTTTGTGGGACGAGAGATCTTTCCCTCTACTGCCTCAGTCTCCGTGCGCAGGAAGCTCCTAGAGCTTCTCGACATACTGGATAATGGGCCGCCCTTATGCTCCCTCGGTCGTACAGCAACCCTTAGGACCACTACTATCCCTTACTAGGCATCTCGATGGTCCCGTATCACATGCATGCACAATCAAGAATTTTATTCATTTATAGCCATTATCTTTGGTTCACCAGCCCAAGGGTCTGTTGGCTCGGCTTTGGCCCATGCGCACCAACCCATCAAGTTTGACGACCCAACTTTAGCTTAGCAGCTATTCAGCCAAACAAGCCCAACATCCCGACCTTGGCTCGGTTGGTATCACACAAAATTTTTCGTTATCAGGACTTTTAATAGTTCATAACATGCTCATTTTTAACGGATCTGTACCCGTGTCCATCGGCCTTGGGCCCACTTTTATCGTCTAGCCTAAGTCTCAGAATTAGCTCTCAAATATTTTAAGTAGAGTCACCCAGTCAGGGAAGGCTAATTCCAAGAAAATCAATTTAGAGGCAAAGCCACCGTCCCAATCGGAACCGATATTGTAGATTTCCCACTT
Organism: Trapa bicornis; assembly: GCA_030064425.1. Classification (NCBI taxonomy): domain Eukaryota; kingdom Viridiplantae; phylum Streptophyta; class Magnoliopsida; order Myrtales; family Lythraceae; genus Trapa; species Trapa bicornis. Next base: position 11,034,258 of record CM057744.1, on the reverse strand, counting down.
ACCCAGTAGTCGTGACGCGTTCGTCCGACTGGGATCCGCTTTCGGGCGTGCACTCTAACGTAAGTCCTTGTGGGGCCTGCTTCACCCGATTCGAGCTTCCAAACTTCTTATAACTGAAATTTGGACTGTAAATTTCTTTAAATTTCATAATTTGTCCTGATGTATCAAAAATTACGAATTTGCCTCCAAAGTTTTCCAAAATTATCGAAATTCCCTCATTTCATAAAAATCTATAATTTAGTTCCCACGGTCCCTTAAAATCATCAATTGGCTCTGAATTCCCTCATTTTTACCAATTGGCCATTGAATTTTAAATAATTGCACAAAGGCCACGTATTTTGAAAGTCCCTAAAATTTGCCACCAATTCTTCCCCAATTTAAAGCTTTGGATTTCTGATTTATTACCTCGCCCAATTAACTGTCCAAAGCTCTTTAATTCCTTCCTCTTGTGCTGCTAATTGCTTTCTCTAGCTCCCCACGACTGTCCTGCACTTTGAATTTTTTAAATCATCTAAGTTATGAGCTTCGTTGAAGCTCTGTCGGAAAATAACAGTAAAGAGAGAGAGCTCAATAAGCTTATCGATGGAGGGGCGGTGATTGGAGCTTTAGGTGCGGATAGCTAGTACTTGTCAAGGGGGTCCTACCAGGATTGGGTCCTGTTGTAATTCACTGCCGGTTTGTAGGAATTAGAAGAGAGAAGCTCGAGGAAGTGAAGTTCTACAATTCAAATACTCCGATGAGAAGAGGTGAAATTGAGCTTACCCGATGTCTATGAGGGGTCAGAAAGTGTCTCAGGAGGTCGGAGGAGGTCAATTCCAACAGCAGGAGGTCGGAGGTAGCTTGGGTTGGTTGGTCAGAAGTTTGCTGCTTCGGGCCTTCAAAGCAGCTTCACTGTGCAATTACTCTAGTACTTCTCTGGCTGCTCTCAGGTTGAGTTGAGGGTTCCACAAGTTAAAGGACTCCTTTCCGATTCTAATGCCACCTACCATAGCTCATTTGGTTGCGAAATGGTCTGTCGTCGAAGCTTTGAGCCTGAGCAGTGGGGAGGCTGAGTAGGAGGGTGCTCTATTTATAAGGAGCTCGACAACTAATAGGGCTACCGACCAGCGGTGGTTTGGGCCTCTGACTTGTCCGATTCCATCGGTGGCGATCGCTTTTTCAGAGGCAGAAGTTCCGATCCTCCTCCGGTGATCACAAATCGCTCATCAAACTAAGGTTGATGATGACCCTGTTTCGCGCGTGCGAGCTTCGCACGTGTGGAAGTGCCATGTGGCACCTCACGATTAACCAGCTTTGCTGACGTGACATCTCACTCAGCGATTGTGTCAGCCTTTGACCCGCTGATTGGACACCTGACAGCCTCTCATTGGTTGCTCCCGCCTACGTGGCTACTGACCGGATTTCCTTGATCGTGACATGTGGCGCCATCTTATTGGTTGTTTTAAATACGCGCATAGTGTCACTGCCACGTGTTGGCATCTTATTGGCCAGGATCGTCCAATGTGGTGCTACCACGTGTCGACCTCTAATTGACTGGTTGTTTCTCCGACATCCTTGTCGGATGTTGATGTGGTACTTTGCCACGTGTCAGCTTCTTATTGGTCAATCTTTGTTAACTAGGCGTTTCAAACATTGACCGTTGATTGAGACATATGTCGCTCTACTATTGGTCAGCCATCGTTGAAATAGATTTTTCTTACTCTGACCGTTGACCAGGGACACATGTCACGATTTGATTGACCAGCGCTTTAAGGTGCTGACTCGGCATGATTTGTCATGTGTCGCACGCTAATTGGTCACTCATGATGACTGGGCGCTGACCGGGCAGCAGTCTGTTAACCGGTCCAATGACCCGAAATCCTAAATTAGCCGGTTAAGGCCCGATTCGACCGGTTTTTTAAAAATTAAAATTTTATAAATTAGTTTAAATGTATTTTCTATCTAATGGTAGCTTCAATTTTTTTATTTATTATTTTAAATCGCCTAGAAAAAATAATATTTAAATCGATGGTTCACAGTTCAACCCAATTCACTTAAATTTCACTCAGTTCAAATCCGATTTACCTTGAACTGGTGCGATTCTTGTACCCGATCCTCATTTACCATAATTGTTGTAATTTATTGACTATTTGAAATTTTCAAATTTCTCAATTTAACCCTTATTTTCCTAATCCTATTTTAATTAAGCCATTGGTTTCCATATTTCCTGCCCATCCAGATTACTCTTTCCGGTTCTTTTGTTCCTAAATGACGAGGTTTACACTTATAAAATTGTCAGTTCAATTCTCCTATTAAAATTTTATTTACCATTTAATATTAATTTCGACCATTATTCTCCAACTAGTTAGTGTAAAGGCGTTGTCCAATGTAATTTCCCATGTGAGGGTGAGAATCTTGCAGAAAAGCTTGCTTGTGTGGAATGGATTACAGTTGTGCCCACTTTTTCCATTGCCTTTTCCTCACTTTATTATTCTCTTTTAATATTCATAGAACTCTGGAAAAAAAATAATATTTTATTTAAATAAAACTTTAATTATTTCAAAAAATTTAACATGACTTTTTTATATATCTTAAATAATACATGTAATTTTGATGAAAAAATTACTTAGTATTATATTTTATTGAAAAAAGTTAAAATTTTAGTATATTATGAAATATATTAAAATTTGTACGAGGTTAATGTTTGTAGTTAAATAAGATATTAAAAAATCCATAGAACATGTTAGCTGGAAAAACGGTGTGTCGCTGCCGCCTCCCTTTCTTCCTCCTCCCGCCTGCTCTGATCCGCCTAAAACCTCCGCCGCGCCACTGGAACCCTACACTCACCGGCAAACTCTAGGCTCTTTTCTCCGCCGCAATGCCATCCGGCACGAACATCCATATAACTGCCCTAGACGGCATCGTGAATGTGAACTCCCTCTTCACGCTGGCCGTGTTCATCGGCCTCGCATGGAACCCTTGGGACCCGAACAACACGCTCAACGGCGACCCATCGTGCGCGCCGGGGCCGAGGCACGCTCGCGACCTCGTCTCCTTCCACGTCTACTCCTTCAGTTCATTCCTCTTCTCCAGCCTCATCGCCCTCGCCCTTAAGCAGGCGATTCGGATCTCGCGATCCCCGACCTACCATCCATTCGAGTTCCTCGCCCGCGTCGATCGGAAGGCTCTCCGGGTTGGAATGCTGGTAAGATCCGGTCCTAAAGCAACCCTCGATTTATTTTATTATTCCTTTATCCCGATTTTCACGAAGCGTGTCTGATTCTGTCGTCCGAATTCAGAGTCTTTTTTAAGAATCTATGCCGTCCTTGAATTATCTAAAATGCTATTTTCTCCTGCACATTTGGGAGATGCTTCCAAATTCTCATCGCAAGCATATTTTACTGGTGATCAAGGCCTATTTTTTTATTTTGTTTCTGCCCAAGTTGCCATCTTGCCTGTTGGGTTGAATTTGGTTGTTGTTGTTGTTGCTGCTGCTGCTGCTGCTTGAATTATCCTCCAAGTGAATGTCGAAACCCAATAAACACGCAGTATGATTAGTCAATAAACGAAGGAACTAATCCATTCTAAATGAATTCCTGTCGATAGGTGTCTGGTGCTGGGTCAGTTTCTGGGTGTGCATTCTTGATGCTGGCTCTGGTAAATGTAGTTCAGATTAAGCTCGGAACTCTTGCCTGCGGAAGCGGGCACAGCATCGCAGCTGTTGTACCCCTTGTGATTTTGGTCCCTATTGCTCTGCTCATATATGTGTCCTTCATTGTATACGCATTCACACGTTGACAAGAGTGCCTTTGAGAAATCCATGCTATGCTGCTCCTGATTGCTTCACCAGGAAGAATTGCTTGAGATCGATCATACACGGTGCTGAGCTGACATGGCAGCCCACCTTGTCTTGAATCTTGCACATTAGTGCTGTCTTCCTGCTTGGTTGTATTTCCTAGAAACTCTGTCTACAGTGGCAACTAAATAGAGCTTTCGCACTGCAATTATAATTTGTCGTTTTTCTCTGATGACATTGTAATCATAATCATAATCATGCCAGCCTTAACTGATCTCTGTGAGCATTTCAATCCGTATTCGGCTAGCCCTTATTCTCAAATCTGACTCAGCTGCTGGGTGTATCTTACTCCTGTTGGGTAGCTAGCGGGACGTAAGCCTTTATAGTTACTAAAATTTCATATAAACCCCATCTTTATGAAAGAAATCTCAAATATTATTTATTGTCCAGGTCGGTTCCCGCGAACTTGGGTTCCAGTTGGATTCGAATACTGACTTGGAACCCGAGCTCAGGTTGAATTTAATATGTATAAAATAAAACTCAACCAGATTAGGGACAATCTTTTTATAGAAAATATTAAATAATAAAGTATATTATATTTTAAATAAAATAGATATGTTATAATAATATATGTACGATCCGTGGGCGAACTCGGAACTCGAACCCACGTGAATAAGAGTATTAAATTCGAGTATAACTAAAGTCGAATTTGTACGTGTATGTGCACTCGACCCGTATAGTATAGTCGTAAATAAGAATATTAAGTTAGGGTATAACTGAACTCGAATTCGTACATGTGTCTTATCAATTTTTAGTAATAGGATTTATTTATTTATAAAAATATTATTATGTAATAAAATGAAGCATATATTTTCAAATGCAACAAAATTCTTAATTACATCATTTTTAATTAAGAATATTTTTATTTATGATGAAATTCTTATTTATATTGTTTTAATATACATATATTATATTGTTTATCCTATATATATAATTGTATTATATTTACATATATTTTATATGAAATGACATTTCATATATTTCATTTTATACTAAAATTTTATTTTGTCATATATAATAAAATTATAGTTTTTTATATACTTATAAATTATTATTATTTTTTTTTAAAATTTAAGTAAATATTAATTTCAAAAAATATGTACTCCGAAATGTATTGATTGATTATGCGAAAAAATGGTGATCGATTATATATACATATAATTCAAAACAATTAAAGAACAATAGAATATTAGAAAAACAAAGGTATTTTCAATGTATTAGTTAATTATATTAAGTTTACACATTAATAAGGTGACTTGTATGTATAACGAGGAGCGTTCCTCTGTGTCGCGGCAGCAGGAGTCTGCTGCTGCTGTGGTGCCCATCAGTGACTTGGACAATCGAATCAAAAATGAAAATATTAATCGATAGATATTGTAAAAAATCTTTAAAAAATTTAAAAAATTAAATTTAAATACGGTTCTGAAATTTTAAATAATTGATAATGTGATATAAATTACTCTAAAATAATTTAAGTTGATCCGAAATTAAAAATTGAAAAAACTATGATTGAGAACCGGTCTCAATTTGTATTAAATTGTATTGAACCAAAAATTCAATAATTTTTCAAAGAATGTTAAAAATTGTTAAATTAAAATAATAAAAAATTATGAAAAATATTATAGAATAATAAATTGCGCTAAAAATCTGTTAAATTAAAGATAAATTAATACAAAAACGATCAAAGTTAGTCAAATTAGATGAAATATTTATTGAAAAATAAATTAAAATAGCGTTAAACCAACTAAATTAAACCAAAGAATGCATAACATGTGCACGGCTTGCAACACCGCCCCACACGTAGTCCCTCTTGCTAACAAGAATTTGAAAACCTTGTAAGCTTTCTATAATTTGCTACATCTCACTCTCAAATAAAAATTAATTTTTATAAAAATAAAGGGCTATTATTTGATTAAAGGAAAATTTGATTAGATAGATAATTAATTTTAGAATACGATCATATAAGATTTGATTCTCTTCTTTATTCTTTATTACTATCGACTTACCAGAATTCTCTTTAAAAATAAGTTCACTCTATTTTTTAATAATCTAACTTATAAAGGCTTTAATATTCTTTTTCAATCATTAAATTAAGTGATTCAAAGAATTAGAACCCTACTTAAGTGAACATTTCAACATCATATAGTCGACACAATTGACCACTTTAATGATGTCAATTTGATAAAATAGTGACTATACCTCAACCACAAAAAATAAAGCATTCTTTTCTCGGGTTATTTTTAATACCCTCAATGGCCAAGTACAACTAATACAAATTTCACAAAAATCACTTGTCTTTTCAACTTTTAAACTCTATCCGTTTCTTAAGTTTTAGGTAAATATTAATGTTAAATAAATTAATGAAAATCTTAAATGACCTTCAAATATGATAAAATTTAGTAAAATAATATTTTAATGCTACTGTAACATTCGTTTAAGATGGTACACGAACTCTTCTAAGAGTTATAATTTCAATCTCACCCATGCAACTAGTCGAATCACCGCCTCAATTGAGATTTTAACATTAACCCAATTTCTACACTATTACAATGGGCTTTAAAAAATGACCCTAAAAGGTGTTGTTCCAACTAGCCCTTGCTAAGAAGGACCATAATGACCTAGGGGAGCACTTAGGGACCTCGTACATGTATTTCATAATTTTTTAAAGAAATTTTATTGAAATACAAAGGTTAAGGGTCAAATTAAAATTTTGGTAAATTTAGAGCACCATTTTGAGAATGAGAAATCTTGAGGTTCTCTGTGAGGATTTAAAAAAAGTTCTAGGGAACAATAAAAAAAAATGAAAAATATTTAAAATTAAGATAATGAGTTTTGGAAGTATAATCACCTAAATAAAACCTTAAGAAAAATTTAGAAGTAAAGTATAAATAGAAAAATACACGGATATAAAAGTAATTCTTAGGAACTAATGGTGCAATATCCTATTCTTTTGGGGTTTACCAAGGTTACCACTGTTATATTTTTTTCAATTTTGTAAAATGCATATAATACAAAATAATCTAATTTTTAAAAAAAATTTAAAATATTTTTAAAATATCGATATATAAAATTTATTATTACAAAATTTTTAACTCGAAACTTTTTATTACTGTTTGAAAGATTTTTATAATTTTCATCTAATCTTTTATATGATAGGTTCTCTAATTTATATCTCAGAGGAATTAGAAAGAGGTATAAGTTACTAATCTCTATTAGCGAGTACTAACTAGAATATCATATATATATATATATATATATATATATATATATAAACACAACCCTAATAGCAGATAGGCGGTTGAGTGAAGAAGCTTGATCCATAGCTGAAAGCTTCTGACAACCTGCGACAAAGACTAAACCTCAAACGAGGTGAGTTAGGTGAGTATCGGAATAGTCATTAGAAACCAAAAGTTAATGATGAAACAAAGCTAGAATTGAAGAACGAAACTTATATGTCCCTTGGATTTCGACCAACGACAGAGTTTATATAGAGGAATTTTGGAATAAAATGAGCTAATTGGCTTTAGGACGATAGAAGATGAGCTAACGGGAAAATGTAATGGAATGTCCATATTACCCTCATAATTATAAAGACCAGAATGCCCCTAGTATTTGAGAAAACTACAAAAATTACATTAAGGAGTGTTTGGCAAGTGGAATATATGGGGTTTAAGGTCATGTTTGGTCAAAAAATGGGCGAAAAAGAAAAATTACGTAAATACCCCTTCTCCGAAAAATTAAGTGAATGCCATTCACCGTCTCCAAATACTTGAGGAACTGGATTTAGTCTCGAAGGTATAAATTTAGAAGAATTATTTATACATTCTTATAGATTTAATTATGGGAATATGTCACAATTGTAAAACTATAATTTTATAAATATTATTGTGTATTAAATGCTTAAATTACTTACCTAAAAAATAATTATAAAATTTATTTATAATAGGTAGGGAGCAAATTATTTATGATCGTGCCATAGAGTAGAAAAACTATGAAAATTCTTTTTTCAGAAACCTATACACTGATAAATATGTAAGTGAGATTTATAGATTAAAGTCCTATTAAACCTTGAATTGATTAAAAAATTATTTTTGGAAAATATTCTTTTAAGCTGTTAAAAATTATTTTATATTATTGATGTGATTGTTAATCTTGCTTAAGAAAGTTTTTCATTTGATTTTATGCCATAAATACAAATTTCAAAGATGGGGTATAGATCCATTCCTATGATAAGTAACATGGATTAAATTCATAATTTGATAATTAAGTCCAATGCTAGCATTTTTAAAAATAGTAGGTCTAATACTATGTTTTGAAAACTCGTAAAAGTGGGGTAAAAGTTAATAAAAACGAGTATTGTCCTGTAAATAATATTGATGGTAAATTTTAAACATGTTAAAATACATAAATATATGAATTTGTGTGAGATGAACCATTTTAGTAAATTCTATTGAGATTGAGGTGGATTATCTCGTAGGGATGATATAACAAAGATAATTATTTTAAGTTAAAAAACTTATATGTGTGTGATTAAAAACGGAATTATGAGATGCCTAGTATGAGATAGTGATAATTTTTAGTGCTATTGGTCAGCAATGTAAGTATAAGATAAATTATATGTATGTTGAGTACTTTGGTAGTACTGTGTACATTAGATTTGGTGAACATGAATAGTCTAATCTATCTATAGTGGATGCCTAGTATGAGATAGTGATAATTTTTAGTGCTATTGGTCAGCAATGTAAGTATAAGATAAATTATATGTATGTCGAGTACTTTGGTAATACTGTGTACATTAGATTTGGTGAACATGAATAGTCTAATCTATTTATAGTGTACAATTCGATCGATATGTTTAAGGGTCACATGCGGTCGAAGTTGTGACCAGGTACTAGAATGGTTGGTAAAATTGAATATGAAACAAATAAGAATTATGTTATGCAAAAATATGATACTTAACCAATATAAGTCTCGTTTATTAAAACTTTAATTCCTATATGGTTGAATCTTACTCTCTAAAATATCCATTGTCACTATTTTAGAGTATGTATCTATCTAACCCTACTCATTTATGACTTATTTATCTCCAATATCACTTTCAATAAATTAAAACTTATAATAAGATAGAAAGCTAAAAAAATTTAAATATATGCATTATACTCAATATTTATATCTCAGTATTGTTATTAAATTATTTTTCAAATTTTAAATAAATATTTTTTAAATAATATGATATATTTTATTTTTAATTTTAAAATTTTTGAGAATTATAATAATTAGTTATTTATTATTATAAAATCGGAAAGATACCGTCTATAAATCTAGTAAAACTAGATTATGGTGTGACGTGAGTGCTGTTTTTAGTCTCACTCCACCTCTGATCAAGGAGATCTTTTGTGTGTGAGCTATATAAAGTATATAATTTTGCCCAACATTCAGCTAAACTCTCTACTCTTATTATTTGAATATTGAAATTTATAGATAGACATTTTAACAATGTGATTAAGTAAAGTTTATCATATGTTTTCCATTTATTATATGCATGATTCCTCGTACGTATTAGAAATACTTCTGTCAGTATACCTCGATGAATCTTACTTAGTCATGTAGCAAAGTTTTTCTCTTAGCCATCCTCTATTGACGCATAGATGGAAGTGTAATGTAGAAAAGTAGAGTGTAGACTTGAGCCTCCTTTATTGTTAATAGTGCATGTGAAGAACTGATTGTTTCAACCATAAATATTGCCCGAGAAAAATATATATAATTCGAACCCAAATATGAGATACATGGACAGTGTGATTTTTCTCCATCAGGAAAAAAAGCAAGTAAAATCTTCCTAGCCTTGGCGAGGGTATTTACGGGTGAAGAGCTTCAGCTTGATGACAGTATCGAGCTGACTGCACTACCGGAAGCGGCAGGATTTGCTGGAGACCGGGGATCCCACCGGGGATCTTGCTTCAGTTCATCAGCCTGTACCGGGTCACGAGTTGACACAGCGCCGCGTCATCACAACACACTCTCTCTGGCAGAAGTAGCGGCGGCGGCCGCGGAAGCGCTCCCTTCGCAGTAAGCTCCTCCGAGTCCCAGAGATTCGGACCCCGCACTTTCAGTTGGTAGTATAGTTCGGTTCAGTTTGCTTTTTCTTCTCTCTTAATCTTAAAATAGTGAGAAAATTAATAATCCGTTAATTTGAATAAAATCTCAACTGTCATCATAATCTTTTAATAAAACCTTAAATAAAACCTCACCTTTCTTTCACCTCATTAAAAATTGAGTAATAGTTCAATTAAAATAATATTTTTCAACACAGTAATAATACTTTAAATCAGTTAAAATAAGAACTTAACCTTTTTGAATCAGTTTAAATAATCATATAATTAATCGTCAATAATCTTATTTAAGTTTTAAAATGCACATATATATATATATTAAATTAAATAAAATAATTACCATAAATTTAGCTTATAACTGAGTTTAAAGGAAAGTACATATTATATAATATATTGTTAGCAAATTTGGTTGAATATTACTAACTTCAACCACACCCATATAAAAGAAAAAATGTCTAGTATTATTAATCAGTTTCTCTGATGGGAATTTCTCTGATAAGAATCTGGGGTGTATATGACAGTGGCAACAAATGAAATAATGCATGCAAAACCTCAGCCTATATAAACCACATCAAGAGATCCAGCCACATAAAGTGATGCTCATGCTCAGTTAAGTTTCAACTAACAAAACCACAGTGTGCAGAAACGAACTGACAAGACTCATTGGGTGATGCTCCACGGCAGCAGAACCATCAAAACTGAACGTCATTGAAATTCTGAGACAGCAAAAACATTGTAGTTGTAAACAATCCAATGTTGTTTGAACTCAAAAGAGGAAGCTTGGAGTAGAAGGTGAAGAAAGACAGCACTTACAGATCTTGTTAAAGGCCACGATGTCGCAACTCTGGACATACTCGTTGATTGGCTCCGAAGTGAGTTGCTCCTCGATGAGGGTGTCCACAGACACTAGATCATCTACTATTGTCATCATAATCTGCATCTTCTTGATACCGTACCCAACTGGGACAAGCTTGGCTGCATCACAAGAGAAGATAGAAATCCAATCACACGTAAGAACAGGAGTGCTCAAGAAGATTGAAAATCTGACCCTTCATGGCCGTATATCAAATAAAGACATACAAGCTCCCCAGAGCAGGCCTTCCATCTGGACGCTCCTCACAGCCTCCTCAAGCTTCTTCATGTCAGTCTCGTCATCCCACGGCTTCACATCAAGCAGAACTGATGACTTTCCAGCTGCAGCAAATACAACCACATGCAAAAGCATAAGCTCAATGGGAGTGCATCAATTGATTTCTCCTCTGATGGGAAAAGAGATCAAACTCACATTCCTTTTTCTTGGAAGATGCCTTGACAGCTGCTGCACGCTCCTCAGCAGCCTTCTTCTCCTCTTCAGTCTCTTCACCGAAGAGGTCTACATCGTCATCATCATCATCCTCAGCAGCTGCAGCCTGAAAATGAAGAAACTTATCCAATTGATTAATTGGAACAGACAAATGCAAAAACAGTAAGCTTTGCACAAATCAAACACTTCAGAATTTTCCAAAAGACATGGATTAAGGGAGACTGTGCCTTTGTGCCAGCCACAGGAGGAGTAGCAACTGCCTCCCCGGTGATGGAAGAAAATCCCTCAACAATGACACCACATCCCTCTCCAGCAACTCCACTGAAAAGAAAAAAAAAAGGTATTGTCATTCAACTTATGAAAAAAGCCTATAAAAATTCAAGCAAAAGGCAATCAACTTTTATGTAATTTCAAGGAGATTTTCACAAATACCAGACAATTCGTTTCTTTTCCAATATTTCCTATACAATTAAACCGAACAAACACAGAAAACCAGAACATAAGAACTTACGAGATCCTCAGAAGAGCCTCGATGTGGTTGTACCACCTTGACAAGTTGACATACTCGGCGGATGGGGGTTTTGCGAGGGTTGCATGAACAGATATATCATCCTTCGATGCCTGGTACCTGTAGAGAGAAACTCATAAAGCTAAGCGTGGATATTGGCATTCCTTCCATCCTAGTGAGAATTCAACAACTAAATCAAATACTGACCCAGTGATATAACTCCGGGCAAGGAGGTACTCATCGAGATTCTTCAATCCTGACGCAGAGTTCACGTTATTGAATGTGACTTCCATTTCCACTCAACAGAGGATTTCTGTTCAAAGGTACAGACGGACAAGCTGCAGCAATCAGAAACTCAACCCGCAAACTTTGTAATACGATAAACGTTACCTTTGAACGGATTTTTCCGAGATCAATCAAGATTTATAGACTTCCAACGAATGAAATGGAGTAAAAAAATTCTCCAGCGAAACCAATTCGAAGAGCTTTCCGGAGCTCGCCCGGAGATCATCCAAACGGAAAGAATAACGACGGGAGAGATTGTTTTACGACGCAGAAAGCTTACCTATACTCCAGGAGGGGGTGAAGACGTTACCGAAGGTTCAGATGCAAAGTGCTGTTGAGAGGAAGCAGTGAATTCGCAGAACCGCCTCTTGGCATCGGAAGGAGATATTTATATTAGGGTTTTTGAAGGCTCGATCCGGGTGGATTGGGTCCTCTCCCCATTGGTCCGATTTAACGGTGAACCGCCAGGAACCGTTATAAATTTCAAACCGAAACCGTCAGGAGCCAAACGCCCCCTCAATTATTAAATCCGGTAAATTGGAAAAAAAAATATGTCAAGAGGTGGGGCCCGTGCCTCTCTCCTGACTTCTCCGCAATTAATTGCCTGTGAACTCAGAAACGAATTGCAGCAGAAGCCGAGATCATACAGCCTTCCGCACATGGCTGCAATACCATTGTCTAGGGTTTCTGGTCTCATCTTCTTCCTCACGATCCTCTTCTCACCTCCAATCTCATCGTTCGCCCTGCAGGCCTTGGTCAACCGCTCCGACTTCGACGATGGAAATGAGCTTCTCGGCGATGCGTCGGTCTCCAGTGATGGATCGAGCGTGCAAATCACTCGTCACTCCGTTCCGAGCTCCGGCATTGTCATTCGATCCGCTCCCCTCAGGTTCTCCACTCCGATCTCGTTCTCCACGGTGTTCGCCTTCTCGATCTCGCCTGGCGCCGGTGACGGATTCGCCCTGGCGCTCTTCTCCAAGAGCTCGGCTTCTTCTCTCGGTTCGACCTCGTTCGGACTATCTAAGGAGGATAATAAGTTTGTCGGCGTCGAGTTTGACACTTCCATGGATGAAAATGTCGGCGACCTGAATGCTAATCACGTAGGGATCGATTTGGGAAGCTTCGTGTCTGTTAGAGTATCGAATGTTTCTTCCATGAACCTAGTGCTGAATAGTGGAGAGAAGCTGAAGTCTTGGGTCGATTATGATGCTAGTTCAAAAAGACTAGAGGTCAGGCTAAGTAGGTTCGCGGAACCGAGGCCGTACATTCCCATTATTGCGCATATGATCGATTTGTCCAAGATTTGGAAAGATGAGGATGATGTGTTAGTCGGGTTGTGCTCCTCCAATGTCAATACAGCTCAGACAAGTACCATTTATTCATGGAGGTTTAGGTTGAGAAAAGTACCGACGGCCATGCATTCGATGCCAGTGGACCCGAATGAAATCAAGAGACATAAACATGAAGGTGAAAATTCCAAGAGGGGCTGCCCTGTGGCTCTTCTTGGGGGTTTAGTGCTCATGGCTTTGTTGGGGGCATTGCTCTTATCTGCGGTGCCAAACATGTGGGCTATGATCCTTGAAGCGTGTAGGATGGACTTTCCTAATACGCAAGTGGATTTTCAGTATGAAAAGGTGGGCATGGCTGTTGAAAATGGGGGAGATTGTAAGAAATAGTGATAATTCTGTACCACTTTTTGTAAATGGTGAATATCATGCCTGTCTGTTGGCTTTATGTTTAGGTTGCTCTAAATCTAATGTTCTACTGATATGATCAGACAAACTTGCTAGTTGTTGTTACTTTGCTTTTATATGTATTATGATGCAACTACCTATGTTAGTCAGTTCTTTCCACTGCAACCTAATCTTATTGTGGATGTGTTGAACTGTCTGGTAATGCCTTTTGTTGTATAGATGATTATGAGCTTGTATAATTTTGCTGCTGAGGCTCATTGGATGCAGAATCCTGCCCCCTTTTGATCTTCTCATGCAGAAGAAGCTGATCTTTGGTGCTTTGTTTTGGCATTCTAACTTATATTCTTAATGTCCTCCTTTCAATCTTGGTATGCCCTTGATCGAAGCCTTTGAGATGTTTGTGGTGTAACTATTAGCTGGCTGATTGGGAATTGAATGAGAGCTCTAATATCTATCAGAATGTAGATTAAATGGTTTTGCTTGCATTCACCATTGAAAGTAATGAGATTCTCCTTTTAGCCAAGATTGCTTAGACACTGATACATCCAACTTTTAAGGTTATGCTTTGTATTTAGACGGTTAAACAAGTGGAAAATGGGCAGAATTAGTAACACTGGATCTGAAGCAAGATGTAACATAGCATATCTACAAGATCTTAACTACTGCTTCCCTTTTTTCCACTATCCATGCATTTTTTAGACAGGAAAATATGGAGGTTTTACTGTAACTGCCAGTTTCTATTTCCTTGGTGAATGGAAGCTCTAAACTGGAATTTTGATTTTATGAATAGAGGTTTGCTGCTGGGAGCTCTTTTGTTTTACTATCACTGATTTTCTTTTCTTTTTGAATGGTGAATATTGAATTATCTATCTTTGGTAAATGTTGAAATCAATCTTCTTCTGCCTTGCTTGATGATGAGTTGTTATTGATCCACCTGTGGGGTGAAACATTTGTCTGTTGGCTATGGTTTGTGATGTGCAAGTTGACCATATTCACAGATTAGTTGAGGATCCATGTCCTGCAAGGATAGGATAATGATGCAGAAATGTACAGGTTTGAAGGGCAGATGCTGGAAGTTTGTGATCTTCCTAGCATCAGATAACCTTTAGCTACTGAGGGCAGATACAGCACAATCATACCTTGATGCCTCAGGTCAAATTTTCACTAAAGCAGAAGCCACTATTTGGTATCTTATGCTTGATAATATCAACATTTGTGTCCATATTGCTCAGTAATCAACTATGTGAACCTAAGATTGAACATTCTGTCAAATTTGCCTACATAATAATGATTTGCAAATATAGTTTACATGAGAAAATTAGTCATATTTCAAGAACGTTTGTTCATATCCTCCAAGTTTTTGAAATGCAAAATTTGATATTGAAGCTTTTTAGGGCTTCCTTCTCATGTCTTCTTTTCTCATATTCTCTCTTGTCATGGGCTTTCCTGTCTTCTTGTATGCCTTAAAAATCTCTAGTGGGCGCAGATTTGCCTAATCATCAAGTGAACAGATGTGCACTATTGAGAAAGGCTCGATTGGAATAAACTAAAATATTTTTTGTGCAAAAAAAAAGAATTAACTAAAATATAATGAATACAATAGTTTTCCATCTAATGCAATAGAAAGCAATACTTACAAATCTTCAAATTCAATCTTCATTGTTTAGTTTAGGCCCCAAAAATCTCGGTCCACGGTCAAAATTCCATCTTGACCGTGCTAACTGATCGAGGTCAAATCTCGTATTATCCCCTTTTTTGCACCCAGGTGTTATTATCCTTAGAGCAGCACTAATTGTTTAGTACACTTTTTATTTATTTATTTACAATTATATCTCTTAATTTTATTTTCTATCAATCTAATTCTCTAACAATTCTATTTTTTTTAACAATTTAGTCATTCAATTTTGCTTCTGTCTAACTCTTAATCTCTTATATTATTTTTAGATGGAAGGCCTTGAAGGGATTTGAATGTTAGAAATTTAAAATTTAGAGTTTTTTGAGGAGCTTACATTTCAAACTTTTCAATTTACACTAAAATATTAGTGCAAAAAAATTACACTAAAATATAATTCTCACTTTTTGACATTATTATTTTTTAGTTAATTTTCATTTATTCATTTTTATTTTTATTTTAATATGATATCTTTTAAATAAAATTATGTATTAATAATATTTTATATAAATATCATATAATTAAAATATCATACATAAAAATATATGTTATTGTAGAATATAATTATGTGTTACATTATTTTTTATTATTGCTCTTGTACAATTAATGTTAATTTATTTTATTATATTAAAAATAATTAAATTATTTCATATAATTTATTATATATAATATAATTATATGTAATATTATATTTTATTATACACGGTTACTCACCTTGTATTTTCTTAATTTGAGTGAATGAATTTATGTAGAGATAAAATTAAATGATTAAATAATAAAATTGTTAATAAATTATATAACAAAATATTAAGTGACTCTTTCTTTTATATCCACTATTTTCCTCATTATCATTCACCTAATATTTTATACTCTCAGCTAAAATGAACAATTAAATAGAAAGTATAAGGCAAATTGGAATATTAAATAATTAAAAAAATAAATTTGATGGATGAAATTGTTAAAAAATAAAATAATTATTAAATTAAAAGTTGGAAGAATAATCTGGTAAAAAGGTCCATCAGTCTAAAAAGGTATTATTGATTTGTTCTTTCTGCCTCTAAGCCATCATTAGTGCAGCGGCATCCCGCTTTTGTCATAAAAACAAAAGCACCGAAAATGCATCCCATCCCACAAAAGTTCTCTACTCCCCTATCAATCAATAAATATAAAATCCTACAAAAGTTCTCTACTCCCCGTTATTCAATAAATATAAAAGTTGGGAGATGAAAAGGAAATTAATTAATTACTCTGTGAAAAAATATGATAAAATGTATAAATATTGTTATTATAATTTTTAATTAGATATTAGTTCAAACACTAATTAATTAAAAAAAATTAGCTCACTCATTATTAGAATTAGTGATATTTGCACATATACCTTATTTAATACAGAAAATTCAGTTATTAATTGTGAGTTTAAAATTACATATTCAATATTGAATACGAGTATTAATAATATAATTATAAATTAAATAAAATATATAAGTATTTTAAATTTATAAGATTATAAAAATTTTACTAATTTATAAGTAATGATTTTTAAGTAAAAATAAATTCAATACAATAAATTCTCATAATTACTATAAAATTTGACTTCAAGTTAAATAAAAATACATAATATGTATCATATAATTATTATATGCTTAATTTATACAATAATTAAATTCATTTATTAAATTAACTAACAAATGTATTAATTTATATAGAACAGGTTAAATAACTATGCTACATGTAAATGTTATTAAAATAAATTATAAATCACATATGAAGTAAATTGATGCCCACCGTTTTTACAAATGCACAACAAAGATATCAATTTTTAAGAGAGTTTATTTTTTAATTTAATTAATATGGTTAAAATTTTAAAATTTTAAATAAATTAAGAATTGGATTACTAAATTATTAAAAAAATAAAATTACTAACCTCTTACCCATTGAAACATTAATGTATTAAACTCACTACAAGAAATTATATAAATTAATATTTCCAATAAAAAATAGTTAATATAATCGGATATATCTTTTATTTTTTTGCTCAATAAATATATAATTCCTTTAAATACGTTCAAAATTCTAGTAATATCAATATGAAGAACCAAACTATTAAGGCCTATGGTCCTCTCCTTTCTTCTAAAGGAATCTTTGTTGATGGATCCATGTCGTTCTTGCCTGCCTCTAAAATCAATTGATAATATGCTCCTTTGTAGTGGTGAGTGCGGAGGGCATCTAGTAGCTCCTTCCAAATTTCACTTTCATATTGAGTGAGATTCATTCAATAAGTAGGTACCTAAGAAAATAATTAATTATAAAAATAATAAGTTAAAGATAAAAATAAAATAATGTATAAGAACATTTCGTATATATTTCATAGAGTCAAAACTTTTTTTATATACTATTTAAAGGTAGTGGATCGAGAATCCCTACTACGAAATTGAAAGGGGTCATATTTAGATGTGTTCACTAAGTCTATTTAGTAGTCTCATACACCACCAACAAGTTATTCTCAATTGGATATAATACTCAAAATATATTTTTGCCACTAACAAGATATAAACATACCATATAAGTATATAAAAATGTTAGTTTACTGCTCATATAGTTCAATTTTGTTATTTTCCTATATGAACTTCTAACATATCCACAAAAGACAACCATAGACTATCATCCAAACATAAACTACAACTAGCAAACCAAATTGGACAAGTGCATAAACAACTAAGGAACATATGATTAACCATTTCTACATCCCACACAAAAAATATCCAACATCATTACCCATTCTTCGTCTAAACAAATTAGCTCTAATCAGCAATGCACTTGAACATCACTTGAAACATATTTTACCTACTAAATGCATGCCCATATTTTACTAGGAATATTAGAGTAGGTAGAGCATACCTAGGGGTGGGGATTGGCGTTGATTTTAGAGTTAACTTATTTGATTGTTTGTCCCACCAAATCAGCTTATCTTCAACTGCTACTTGTATGAGAGTGATTAATCTAATTGCCTAAATTTCTTCTTAAGTAAGGCGTGATTATATGCTATCTAAGTTCTATGTTCTTATCCTTCTATCCAATATGGAGTTTACACGAAGATGTTGGTTACTTGCCTACCCCCTTGAGAGAGGAAGTGATTGCCCTTCTATAGATGAAATCCATCTATCCCGCAGGACTCTTATCTCAGGAAGGGAAACTTGAGTCAAGACTGGGAATCATTTTGGATTTATCACGCTCTAATTCGAATTACTAGGTCGAGGTGCCGATAACAATCTGTTACATTCTCTCAATATTACTAAGTTGGGTATATTAACAAAAGTAGAGTCGACATAATGTAAGGATAATAATAAAAGCATACACAATTTTCAGTGAAAATTTAAATTTCTATAAAATACGTAGTGAGTCCTAAAATCAGTTACAAATTACACTCCGTTATAATAGAACTGATAATTAAAATTTTTTCTTCGTGCACACCCTTCAAGTCTCATAACTAATTAGTATGTTTTGGAAGTTGAGATTGATAAACTCCTTAGTGTACCTTTGCACGTACTTGAAATATTTAGGGGTGGGGTGAGTACACAACCTAGTGAATATGTTTACCAACATCAGGACACGACATGACTTACAACACGGTCTCTACTTCATTTTTTTTATTAAGGATTATTTACATTCTCACTTATTTGCAAGTACTTAGTTCCCCTTTTTCAATATAGTACATTTTCAGGTATTTGTTATCTTAGGATTTATCCTCCCCATCTCATTCAATTTATCTCAATGAATTAAACAATCACCTCCAAAGTTCACTGTCACACCTCGACCCGGTTTGGACGGTCGGAACCTGTGAACAACCGACCACTACTCCAAGTACTGTGAAGGTAACTACTACCAAAGTCTTGATAAAGGTTAGGCAAAAACCATAAGAATTTCAATATTTTTTTAAAGAATTTTTTTCATAAAAATATACTAGAATAATATAATAACATATTATTCATAAAAAGTGACATGTAGGGTTGTTATTATAAATGTTCCTATTCATATTTTCCTAAAAGGTTTAAGGAAGAGGGTGAGTTCAACAACTCAATGAGTAAGTTTTTCTGAAGTTAAAAATGACTCAAAATTACTTCCAGGGTTTCTTTAAGGCTTTAATCATTAATTTATTTTATGATTTATTAAATTTTATAAGAAAATAAAACAAACAAACCAAACACCTTTTCCTTTATATAAATGATCATCTAGTCACAAGATATAGATCCATCTTCGTGATCCGGAGTGCATTTACCGACCACTTTGGTAAGAAGTTACAACCTCTATTACATTGGTATGAGACTACAATCTCGACCAATAATCTGAGTATCATTGCCTAACACCCAAATATTTATGATGAATTTGTTCGCTATTAGAGGGATGAGACATTCCCCCTTTGTCAGGTCTATTGCATGTGAGATTCTGGGAGCCTGAGGATACGACATGACTTACGACCTGGTCTCTACTTAATTTTTTTATTAAGGCTTATTCACATTCCCACTTATTCACAAGTACTTAGTTCCCCCTTTTCGACATAGTACATTTCCAAGTATTTGTTATCTTAGGGTTTATCCTCCCCACATCATTCAATTTATCTAAATGAATTAAACAATCACCCTCCAAGTTTGCTGTCACACTCGACCCAATTTAGACGATCACAACTTGTAAACAACCGGTCACTCCTCCCAGTACTATGAAGGTAACTACCATCATAGTCTTGACAGGGGTTAAGCGAAAACCATAAGAATTTCAATATTTTTTTAAAGAATTTTTTCCACAAAAATATACTGGAATCATATAAGAACATATTGTTCATAAAAAGTGACATGCAAGGTTATCATTATAAATGTTTCTATTCATGTTTTCCTAAAAGGTTTAGAAAAGAGTATGAGTTCAACAACTCAATGAGTAGGTTTTTCTGAAGTTAAGAATGACTCAAAATTATTTCCACAGTTTCTTTAAGGCTTTAATCTTCAATTTATTTTATGATTTATTAAATTCCATAAGAAAATAAAATACACAAATAAAATAAAACACCTTTTCCCTCATATAAGGGATCATTCAATTGCAAGACAGAGATCCATCTATCCCACTGGTGCCCCGAAGTGCATTTACTGACCACTTTGGTAAGATGTTACAACCTTTACTACATTGATGTAAGACTACAACCTCGACCATTAGTCTGTGTGAGCACCATTGCCCAAGCCCAAGACATTTTTTTATGAATTTGTCCGCTATTAGAGTGATGAGACCTTCCCCCTTCACCAGATCTATTGCGCATGAGATTTCGAGAGCCTTGAAACATACTAGTCTAGCGTTATCTTTCCTTATTCTCTACTTGCTGATCAACAGTCCTTAGGACCATCTCTACCTCATACCGGACATCTCATGGTCCCGTACAAAATCAAGCACAAACAATAATTTTTTGTTTAAGACCTTTATTTTTGTATCATTGGCCCAATAGGCTACAACCCGACTTTGGCTCAGTAGTTTAAACACACATCATCAATTTATTATATATTTTTATCGGACTCATAAATTAAATTACGGGACTGTGCTCGTTTCCATTGGCCTTGAGTACATTGTATGAGTTTTCAAAATATATGACATTGAGCCCACTCCTCTTTCGAAAATCGTGGCCTTAGGTCCATTGGAGAATCATGATTCCTAATTAGCCCATATGATTCATTCTTCATTCTTTCATGAGAAATATCTTTAAAAATTTATTTTAGCAGTTTCACACAGTTAAGGTTATTTCTGATAAAGAGGGTTTAACTTTCTTATACTAAGAAATTTACATTTATCAGCCCAAATGAGGTTGATGCTAGAAATTTCACTCACCCGAATACTGTGACTTGTTCGACCCGTATGAATTTCTGAAGTTTCTGGCCAATGTTGCATACGTACGGAAAATGCGCTTTCATACCTACATTATTACAAAATATTATAATAAACCCCTAGATTTACTTTATTTACAATTTAATCTTTATGTTTATTTTATTTATAAATAAACCTTTGAATTACATTAATTTACAAATAAATTCCTATAGTTATTTTATTTACAAATAAATCTCAATTTTTTATTTATAATAAAATCCCTAAACTTACCTTATTTACAATTCAGTCCTTAATTCTCAATAATTCTACTAAAATCCTCATATTTTCAAAAATTCCAATTTCACCCAAATTTCTTCAAAAATTGTCTTTTGGTCCTAGATTCTTAAATCATCAAATTGACATGCTAAACTTCATCAATTTCCTCCAAAGATGCTACTAATAATCTTCTCTACCTCCTTACGAGCATATCAAGCATTGAATCATCCAATTTGGCTTTGAAATAAGCTTAAACGAAGTTTTACCATAAAAGTTTTATGGAGAGAGAGCTTTAATTTCTTACCGGTGAAGGTACGATTGCCGAAGTTTTTCATATGGGAAATTAGCTTTCTTCGAGGGGATCCTCATATAATCAAATTGCACCTCAATTGATGGCATGGGCAATGAGAATTCGATTTAGTAAGATTTAACAAAATTAATTATGTAAATTCATTATTCTAGTGAAAGGCGACGGTAAGGGCTTACCACTAGGACACATGACTCGACCATGGATGATTGGCTCGATCTTAGGAAGTCCAAAGGTGGCTCAAAATAAGCTCGATTAGTTCGGTGAAGGTTCAGGTGTTGGAGCAAGGGTACTTTGCAATCCCACTAACGCCTCTCCGGTGACCCTCGAGCTGAAAGGAGTATGTGATCGAGTAGAGGACTTTCTCAGGGGTCTAGAGAACCCAATTTCATGTTCAAAGGTGGAGAAAAAGGTCGATGTCGAAGCTCTAGTTCAAGGATGGTCAGAATTTGGAGCAGGTTGGATTCTATGAGCTTTGGAGGTGTGAGGAGGATGAATGAAATAGATCTCTTTATATAGGGAGCTCGAGACTTAAGATTCTATCTTTTCCACCATTGGCCCACCATTAACTCCTAATTTAAGGCATTGTGAGTGCGATTTATGGCTTACTGGAGTTAAGGCAACCCTCGCTCTCCTCGTCCCTTCAGAAGTCTTAAGGTAAAAGACGACATTGTGCATGTGTGTGCGAGCTTCACGCATGTGTGCTACCACGTGGTGCACTGTGATTGGCTGGAATTATAGACACAATATCCTACTTAACGTCCAAGTAGCCCATTGACTCGTTGAATGGATACGTGGCGACTCCCTTTGGTTGCTCTATTCGACGTGGCAGTTGATCGAATATGATCGTAACATGACCATGGTTGACTTTGCCATGCAACATTCTCAGATTGGTTGATTCAAATAGCTCGGATTTCCCATGTGACACACTTTGCTTTTGCCACGTGTCCTCTCAGGATTGGTTGCATCAATTTAACGTGCCCTTGCCACATGTTGATCCCTGATTGGTCGACCTTTTTCGAACATCCTAGCTGGCTACTAACTTGACACATTTGTCATGTTTCACCTTCTCATTGGTCATTCTGATGGGAATTTCCTTCAGTTGAGCATTGATTAAGAACACATGTCATACTCCCATTAGTCAATTTCTAATGATGTGTAATTTCTTCAGTTCACTCTTGACAAGGGACACGTGTCATGCTCTGATTGGTTAGCGCTTTCAGATGCTAACCTAGCGGCTGACAAGGCGGGCTTCACCACATGTCGTGCGCTGATTGATCGTGCATGCTGACGAGGCGCTGACCTAGCAGGTAGTCTGTTGACCCGACTGGATCATTAGCTGGTCCAATTGGACCAAGTTCGACGACCCAAAATTGAAAATCGAGCAGTTCATGCCCAATTTGACTAGTTTTATAAAAATTAAAATTTCTAAATTTATTTTCCACATGGTGGTGACTTCAATTTTTTAATTTGACATTTTTAATTCACCCCATAAAACAAATCTTTGAATTGGTTCTTCTCAGTTTAATCTGGATTGACCCCGATTCACTCTAAACTAGTATAGTTTTCTCTTCCAATTTACATTAAAATTATTTCTCTTAAATTTTATATTTTAATTCATTCTTATGATCACTAAAATTTTGTTTTGAAAGTTTCTATTCACCTTGAACTACGGTTTTCTTATTTAAAAATTTTTGGTTCTCCATTTTGCCTTTTTTGTTTCGAGAAACATGGTTTACATTTGCACATATGTGAACCCGATGTACGAGGGATATTGTGCGTACATTATCCACACTCATCAAGAGCATCCTCAAATGACCTTCCCTCTCGTACCTTTGTTGATGGAACTATTCATCCCATCACAACAACAAACATGGTGGCCTCACTAATGTATTTTGTAAACTCCGCCCTTTTTAGCTAAGAAAAATCGAGAAAAGAATCGGTCAAATCGAGTGAGAAAAATCGAACCGGTTTACGAAATTGATCATTTAGGAACAAGCAATTTGGAAATTTACTTCCGGGAGATCCAAAGGGTTCACTAAACCTTGAAAAAGAAACTTAAGACAAATAAGAAGAGAAAAAAAAACCAAATTGGTTTAGGTGAATAAGATTCCATAAGAACTCTAAAGTTAAGCGTGCTTACCAATAATTTATGACAATATTAATACTAGTAATAAATCTCTCCCATTTAATACACGATTTTACACCTATATAAAAAGGTTATCCCCATTCATTCTCATCACACTCGAACACTCCTCTCTCTCTCTCTATTGCTCCATTTCCCGGTGAAGCTTAAACCAGAGCTTCAACTTGAACATTTTTCTTAACCTCGAAAGGAGAGGTCGAGCTCTTTAGAACTGGGGAGAAGTCAGCTATCTAGTAGCAAACTCCAGTCAATTCGAGAATCGCTGGAGAAGCGCCGGCATGATGGAATAGTGAAGCAACTCTGGCGGACCGAAACTGCCCTATTTCGGCCAGGATGAAATCGGCCATTTCGAGCCCTCCTCAGGCCAAACCAAGCCTTCCCAACACTTCCTCAACCCTCCTACGACTGAAAGGTAAGCCAATTTGGCTCCCCTATGCAATTTTTGGCTGGTGCTAGAGAAAGAACTGGCAGAATTTCAATAATGAAATTCTAACTCAATTCGGCATCAATTGATGCGATTCTTGATTCTAAGATGAACCTCAAGATAAGAGATATCTGCCTAGATCGAAAGCTCGGACCGCTGTGCCTCACCGGTGAGAAATCAAAGCTTTCTCTCTCTATAGTCTATTTTCCGGCGAAACTCCGTTTGAGCTCATTTCGGCATTAAAATCTACGATTTAAAGTTTCTTATAATCATATAAACATATGGGAACTCAATTTCAACTCCAATTTCAACAATTAGAGGTGTTTGATAGGTCAATTTGATGAAATCAAATTTGGCAATGTTGAAGAGTTGAAATTGGGGAAAAAATTGGGGATTTTCGAAATTCAAAGGACCAAAATGCAATTTTATGAAATTGAGGGTCAATTGGACATGAAAATAATGTTGGAGGACTAACTGAGGAATTTTGGAATTTTTGGGGCAAAAAAAATTACCATTTTTGTAAAGGAAGGGCAAAAATGGTAATTTTGGAAAAGTTGGTGGACCAAATTGGAAATTTGGGAAATTAAACCCCTTTTTGTGAAATTGAATAAATTGAGGTCCCAAGATAAATTTTAAAAGTTTCGAGACTCAATTTGCGGAAAAATCGGCATTTGGGGACTTAAAGTTAAAGAGAAATAACTTTAGAGACTTAATTGCAAATAACTAAAAAATTTGGGTTGTCTCATTCATTGGAAATGAATGAAGGTTGTTAAGTCGAGTTATAGTACACAAGGATGTTCATATCGTGTAGGAACATGAAGTACCGGGAACGCCAGTATGGACGAGCTCACATGAATACAAAGAACCCGTCTAGTGGAATTAACTACGTTAACAGGTGAGTGGGTTTACTAACATCTTACCCGGTTGGGATGATGAGTACAACTTAAAATTTATAAAAACCAATTACCGGTTGTAAGTGGAAATTTTATATCATACCCGGTTGGGAATTATAAGTACCTCGGTATGAAAATCCACTATTGAGTGGTATTTTAAACATCACTACTTAGAGGAAGTGATGTGAAAATCATGCCAAAAAAATACTTACCCGGTTGGTATGATGAGACTTCCTCAAAGGAAGTTGAAAACCCGTTCATCGGTTATGAACGGAGGTGTCCTTATACCCAGTGGTATAATGGATAGAGAAAACATATGTTTTGTCGGAAGTGCTCTCCCCTGACTGTGTGCCAATGCTTAAACAATTTTGGAGACCTTCTCGACGGGAGCTCAAATAGCCCTGATAGGCTGGGGGCCTCGATTTTAGAACTTGGGGGCTAAATGCCCGATTTTGAAAATCTCGTTCAGTGGGCCCAAGGCGAGTTGGCAGGAGCAGGAGCTCGTAAACGAACATGATATATGTGCCATAAAACTTAATAAGTGAATTGTTTGGCCATGATACCAAGATAGGACCGACATGCTTAGTCAACTAGCGGCAGTGCGACATGACAGGTCGATAGACCAGTCAAGATAAACAACTACGGGTTGAGTTGAGAGTCGAGGCCGTTGGACTAGTGGCACCACAGATTACATGGCAATATAAGAAAACATTATTTGTGCATACACTGTGAGTACAAGATCGTCAAGACACCCATGAGGGGTAGTGATGCGTCCTAAGGGCATTGGACGACCTGGTGGCTATAAGGGCAGTTCGTCGTTCCAAGTATCTGTGCAAAATTTGGAGTAGCACCAAACGCATGAGACCGGGGTGGGGACAGGATGAGGTCTCTGTCCTCATATGGACACAGAGAAGTGATTTCGGGATTGAGGGTCGGATGTCGCGTACATTCACTCATTCCCAGGGTAGAAGTGATCGTGCTTCTATCTGGGTGGCAGGAAAAGTCGCTTCGAAGCCACTAGCGGGTTCAGTAGTGATACTGACTTGCGAATGTGTGTAACCTTCATGATGAAAGATGTGTGTTGGGTGATGACACACCGTGGTAACTAAGAAATAATGGAAAAACCCAAATTTTTGAATGAAGGTATTTTTGAAAAGAAAGGAGTCTGGCACACTCCATATAAATATTTTTTTTAAAGTCAAAAGATTTGAATCCCTTTCACTAAGTAGTCGTACTCACCCCCTCCCTTATACCCCTTTTAGGAGATTTTGGAAAGGCTACCCTTAAAGACCATCAACTAAGACGCCTATGAGATAGGTATGATGATTTTAAAATGTTATGCAGTTTTGATTATGTTATTCCAGGAAAAATGTGCATGTTTAAAGGATGCCTTACTCTTTACGGTTTAGGATAAGGGGAAACCCTTTAATAAACCGGGAGAGTGGCAGGTTGTTCACGGGGATCCGACCAAACTGGGTCGGGGTATGACAACTAGAGTAGTATCAGAGTCTGTTTCCTTGAATACATATTCAAGATTATAAAATATAGTAACTAATAGGATTTATCCTAAAATTTTCAAATGACTCCCAGGAGAGGAACCAAGAAAACTAGGAATGGCGGCTCTACTCAACACCCTATCTTCGTAGGAAGACAACCCTAGAAGCTTCCAAAATGCCTGAAGCATGACAGGAATCTCAAAAGAGCAAATGAGGAAGTATCCCAGAGAATGGTGATAGGAACTATTGATGTCACAAGTCTAAGTATAAAGGAAGCCAAGCGTGAAGCCATAAAAGGGGGCATATAACCTTACATAGGAGGATGCTTATCAAGAATCCCATTGCTTCCTAGTTATTTGGTGACCATTTTATGTAATAGGGCCAAAACCCCCAACATACTATACTACTCTATTAATAAAGTACTCCAAATTCCTAAAAACCCTGTCCCTTAAATGATGTGATCTTCAAGGAAGACTCCAAAAAGAAAACACTCTCATAGTATCTAGACTTAAGGATGAAGGAGCACCAAAACTAACAATTCCCAAGAAAACGTTAGGAGGAACCACTTATGTTCATGTAATTACAAGCATGAATGATAGGGACATTACGTGGAGAAGTGCCCAACCCTACAAAGGACAGGAATCAAGTTAACCTATAGGGGAATAGGACATGAAGTGAAAAACTGTCCCACATCGCCTGGAGTCAGGACAATATTTTCCAAGAATAAATACCCCACAACTATAGGAAATCCGAAAGGATACCATCCCAAGAAATGTGACTCCAGTTGCAACCACAAATAAGAGGAAACTCTTCAAAATCTTAGCAAAGTGGTAAGAAGGAAAAAGGGGTAAATGTAGGACCTCAATAAAACCACAAACGGAACAAAGGATAGCTGAAGAGAATCCCCCCTTTAAGAAGAAAATCCAAACAATTTAGGAGCAAAGAAAGGAGTGCATCCACAAGAGAAGACAAGATGAACATTTGATGACAAATGGGACGTATTGGGATTATTGGAATAAATCCATTGGAAAAAGCAACTATGCCAAATAGGAAGTTCGGACCAACAGGACAAGAGAAAGCAAGTCGTTACAATAAGATAGTCAGAGGGAACAAATGACATCATAACGAAGACCGGAAGTAGAAGGGGCTACACCATAAAAAGGTAAGTGAGATGTATGTTAAGGATAGGAGTACTCGAGAAACAACTGCCCTAAGAAACTTAGACCAAAGGAATGGTGGAGGCGAGGCAATTAACAAACTAATACATGGGAAAACCATAATTTGAGTTCCAACAAAGAAGAGAGGGGCGAAAAGGCCAAATACTCAGAAAAAGAAGGATGAAAGAAATCCTTAATAGGACCAAAGGCCAAATTAACCAAGAAAAGAATAGGCAAGCCTCTCATATAATTATCAAGAAATCTTGAAATAAGGAAGATTTGAACGCTCCATAAAGAAATACACTATGAAAGTAAACTTTGGAGGGATGCATATGACTAACTACCCTTGAAGGAATTTTGATGGTTGGATGGACATAATGTGGAGCGTAAGGAACCAACCCTTAATTGGGAAATGTTTCAAAGGAAGGAAGTATCGTGATGGCCCAGTGTGACCTGCTTGGAGAGAGCAGGAGAACCAAACAATAATTTCAGGAGAATCAAGTAGAAAGAAGAAACGAGTAACAACGGGACGGTCAAAGAGAATAAACAAAACCCTAAGAAAGGCTGAGATGTAGTAAAGACTACACTTTATGAAGGACAAAGGATGGGCATGAAGGACGAGTGATACAGTTGCCCAGATGATTGGATCATAAAAAAAATGGAGAGAAGGAGATAGTTGAAGAACTGGTCTTCGAGATAACCCTGGATTTAAACCACGACAAAGAAGGGAGAAGTGAAAAGGCCAAAACAATGGAAAAAGAAGAATGAAGGAAAATCCTTAAAGAAATTAATGGCCAAAACTGGATTTCTAGTTTAAAGTCTTGAGACGGTTAAGTGAGCTTCATGAAGGACGAACAAGAGATTTTGAAACAAGAAGGATGTGAATCCTCCTTAAACAGAAATAAGTTAACGGGTTAGCATAAAAAAGATGTTGTGACAAGTATGAATGAGTGGACAACCCATACTAAGGTAATAAAGTAAAGAATGTTCGAGAAACATTGGGAAAGTAAGTCCTCCAAATAAGATGTGGCTAAGGAGGAATAACCGCAATTGGTAAGAAGGGTCATAGTCCACACACGCATATGAAGCTTAAAGTGTGGACGACCGAGCATAGTGTGGAATGCACGGAATAAAACCAATAATCGGAAGCATCCCATCTAAGGAATAAGGGATAAAACAAAAGTTGTGGATAGAGAAGGAACCAAAGAAAACAGATGCCCTAACATAGATAAGGGTGCGAAGAAAGGGAGAAAGAACCATACAATAAATGATAAGGAGGTTGAGCATGTAACTCCTAAGATGGAAATCTCTATTGTAAGGGACATAGTAGAGAACAAAACCAAAAGGAGGGAACCTTCCCAAGCAAAGTAATCGACATGTAGATTGAAAGCAATTATTGTAGAATGAAGAATCATGAAGTGATTATAAGTAAGTAAAAGTGGATTAAGGCCAAAGTAAAACCCTTGAGTAAAGGATATCATTGGGAATGAGGATGGAACTAAGAAAGGACGAAACCCAGCATGTCGGTAAAACATCTAGAAATTTAATTAATTGGAACCAGAAATACTCAATAAGGAAGTCAAAAAGGAATGAGTGGGTAAGGAGAACCGACACAATTGTGTAAATTGAGTTAATAACGGTAAAGGTAGTCAAGGAATACTACCAGAGGAAAAGAGGGATGAAGTTATGCAATCCGTGACAGGTTGAAAAATAAGGAATAACCCTAAAGGAAATGTTTTGGAGATCTAATGGATATAAAGATAAGATCTAGAAAATGTCTTGCTGTAAGGGACAAGAAAACCCAACGATCCCCATGAAAACATGAGTCAAAATAAGGAAGAGTCGGTTCATAAGCATGACAAAGTCAAACATAATTTGGACCAATTTGTAATGAGCAATGAATGAAGGAAGAGTCGAAATGGGACGAAAAGGTGATGATAAAGAAATCCGTGAAAATAAGTACGAAATGCTCGATAGGACGACGAGCTAAGGGTTTCAATGACCAAGCTGTTAACTAGACACAAAATTGGTTAGTTATCTTGGAATTTCCAATCTTGAGTACAGAACCTCAAGGGGAAGAATGTTGCTCTAAGCAAAGAGAGATAAAATCTAAGAACATACCCTGAGGTTAATGTATGTCTAGTTATGACAAACACCATGGAGCGAGTAAATAATATAAAGGAAAAAGGAATTCATTAAATGAAGGTTATAAAAAGGGGCTAATTGAAAGGACGATAGAAAAGTTAGCATCTTAAGCAAACACCAAAGGGGCATTAAAGGAAATGATTGCTCATACAAGGTTGCTAACTAAGTTTTGGGGACAAAACTCCTAAAAGGAGTTGAGAGTTGTAAACCCTACCCTTTTTAGCTAAGGAAAATCGGGAAAAGAACCGGTCAAACCGAGTGAGAAAAACTGAACCGGTTCACGAAACCGATCATTTGGGAACAAGCAATTTGGAAATTTACTTCCAGGAGATACAAATGGTTCATTAAACCTTGGAAAAGAAACTTAAGACAAATAAGAAGAGAAAAAACCAAATTGGTTCAGGTGAACGAGATTCTATAAGAACTTTAAAGTTAATCGTGCTTGCCTGAGAGTAGTATGAGGATGGGTGACCTCAAATTTTTATGCGAATCTCTCCCATTTAATACACGGTTTTACACCTATATAAAGAGGTCATCCCCATTCATTCTCCTCACACCTGAACACTTCTCTCTCTCTACTGCTCCATTTCCCGGTGAAGCTTAAACCAGAGCTTCGACTTGAACATTTTTCTGAACCTCGGAAGGAGAGGTCGGGCTCTTTAGAACTAGGGAGAAGTCAACTATCTGGTAGCAAACTCCAGTCAATCCGAGAATCGTTAGAGAAGCGCCGGAATGAGGGAACAGTGAAGCAGCTCTGGCGAACCGAAGCTGCCCTATTTCGGCCAGGCTGAAATCGGCCATTTCGAGCCCTTCTCAGGCCAAACCAAGCCTTCCGAACACTTTCTTAGCCCTCCCACGATCGAATTAGGACTGAAAGGTAAGTCAATTCGGCTCCCCTCTGCAATTTCTGGTCGGTGCTAGAGAGAGAACCGACAAAATTTCAATAATGAAATTCTAACTCAATTTGGCAAATAACTAGAAAGTTTGGGTTTTCTCATTCATTGGAAATGAATGAAGGTTGTTAAGTCGAGTTATAGTGAAAAAGGATGATCATATCATGTAGGAACACGAAGTACTGAGAACGCCAACATGGATGAGCTCACGTGAATACAAAGAACAGGTCTAGTGGAATTCACTGCATTAACAAGTGAGTGGGTTTACTAACATCATACCCGATTGGGATGATGAGCACAACTTAAAATTTATAAAAACCACTTACTGGTTGTGAGTGGAAATTTTATATCATACTCGGTTGGGAATGATAAGTTCCTCAGTATGAAAACCCAATATTAAGTGGTATTTTAAACATCACTACTTAGAGGAAGTGATGTTGAAATCATGCGAAAAAACTATTTACCGGTTGTAAGTAGATCGTACCCGGTTGGTATGATGAGACTTCCTCGAAGGAAGTTGAAAACCCATTCATCAGTTATGAACGGAGGTGTCCTTATACTCGGGATAGAGAAAATATATATTTTATCAGAAGTGCTCTCCCCTGACTGTGTGCCAATGGTTAAACAATTTGGGAGACCTTCTCGACGGGAGCTCGAATAGCTCTAATAGGTTGGGGGCCTCGGTTTTGGAATGTGGGGGCTAAATGCCCGATTTTGAAAATCTCATATAGTGGGCCCAAGGCCAATTGGAACGAGCAACGAACATGATATATGTGCCATAAAACTTAATAAGTGAATTGTTTGGCCATAGTACAGAGATATGACTGACATGCTCAGTCAATTAGTGGTAGTGCGACATGACATGTCGACGGACCAGTCAAGATAAACAACTACGAGTTAAGTTTAGAGTCGAGGCTGTTGGATCATTAGCACCACAAATTACATGGCAATATAAGAAAACATTGTTTGTGCATGCACTGTTAGTACGAGATCATCAAGACGCCCATGAGGGGTAGTGATGCGTCCTAAGGGCACTGGACGACCTGGTGGCTATAAGGGCAGTTCGTCGTTCCAGGTGTCTGTGCGAAATTTGGAGTAGCACCTAGCACATGAGACCGAGGTGGGGACATGATGAGGTCTCTGTCCTCATTGGACACGAAGAAGTGATTTTGGGATTGGGGGTCGGATATCGTGTACATCCACTCATTGCCAGGGTAGAAGTGGTCGTGCTTCTATCCAGGTGGCAGGATATGTCGCTATGAAGCCACTAGCGGGTTCAGTAGTGATACTGCCTTGCGAATGTGTGTAACCTTCATGATGAAAGATGTATGTTGGGTGATGACATAGTGTGGTAACTAAGAAATAATGGAAAAACCTTAATTTTTAAATTAAGGGATTTTTGAAAAGAAAGGAGTCTGGCACACTCCATATAAATGTTTTTTTTAAAGTCAAAAGATTTGAACCCCATTCACTGAGTAGTCGTACTCACCCCTCCCTTATAGCCCTTTCAGGAGATTTCAGAAATGCTACCCTTAAAGACCATCAACTAAGACGCCTGTGAGACAGGTATGATGAATTTAAAATGTTATGCAGTTTTGATTATGTTATTTTTGGAAAAAGGTGCAAGTTTAAAGGATGCCTTACTCTTTACGGTTTAGGATAAGGGGAGACCCTTTAATAAACTGGGAGAGTGGCGGGTCGTTCACGGGGATCTGACCAAACTAGGTCGGGGTGGGACATATTCTCTAAGATCTAACACATGAGTCTCTTAGGGTTGTGAGGGGTATGTGAGGCGGGGTATGTGCGTACGTATATTGCATTCCAAAGGAAACATATTTAGTATGAATCATTCCCCTCTTTATCACATTACACATTAATTTGAATCAATCATTCTCGGAGTTCACAAACATGTGACTCCGGGGTACAAGGGGTAATGTACATATCTATTCCGCACTCATAAGGAACATCCTTAGATGATTGTTTCCCCACATACTGATGTCGATGATGTGTCATTTGACATCCGCATCCTTTATTGCAATCAACCTTACTCCAAGATGATAAGTGATGCCTGGACCCCCAACCATAAACCTCTCGTGGTCCTCAAAATTTCTAGAAGTTGACTCTTCACTTATATCCCCACTTCCATTATTCCATGTACACCCGACATCACCTCTAATATCAGGTGCCTTGTCGGCGTCCTAACTCATCTGCCCATGTCAATCATATCACACATATGATCACAATAACACAATGACCATTTTAAATCTGGGCGTGTGATATGCTATCTCATCAACTGTGCTACTCATGTTCTCATGCACACATCACATTAAAATACATAGAAGTGTCTTTAATTCTCAAGTTTCGGTATGCTATCTGACCGACCCCACAACTCATGTTATTTTGCATCTTATGCAATCACAACAAAGCACACACAACACTATATTTTAATTATCGGGTTTGGTATATTATCTGATTGACTCTACTACTCGTGTGATCACAAGACTTATTCGAGTAGTCCATGTGCTTAACACCTAATATTTATGGGTTTCGGTTCTCTAATCGATTAGTTCATCATTATTTTCCATTCTTTACTTAATTAATACACATGGATCCTAGTTCCTCTTTTTGTTTAAGAAAATCTCAACATTAGCCTTTCTGCTATAGTCGACTAAGACCTTAGCCTTTCTTGGAAAAGCACACACATAACATAGTCTCAATTTTTTACTTGTGTCATCATGGGTCATTAATCTAATTCATAGCTTAGCATGCACATTCCATATCTTTGCTTATCTTAGGCAAGCCTTATCATGCGCTCTACGTTCTATAGTTTAATGTAAAGCATGTAAAGAACAACAATCGATCCAATAGGACTCGTCGTCTATAAACCCACTCACCCGAGTATCTGGTACACACTTATTACGGTGTGTTTCCAAGTATCTCTAGTCAATAAATCTGCTCATACTACTTGTAAAACTGATCTCTTTAATTAAGAATATTAGATATGAGAATTGGGAAAATTTGAGCAAAACCCGAGGTTTAACTAAACCAAAACTAAAGAGAGAGATTAAACGAGATCCAAAGTGAACCAAGTGAGATTTAATTATTTGCAAAATTTAAGGGAATTAATCCAATTAGAAATTGGAAGTGAGAACTAGACCGGATAATAGTGAATCAGGGATGAACTAGATTAAACCGCAGCCCTGTGTGCATGCACAAACAATGTTTTCTTATATTGCCATGTAATTTGTGGTGCCACTAGTCCAACGGCCCCGACTCTCAACTCAACCCGCAGCTGTTTGTCTTGACTAGTCCGTCGACCTGTCATGTCGCATTGTCGCTAGTTGACTGAGCATGTCGGTCCTATCTTGGTACCATAGCCAAAAAATTCACTTATTAAGTTTTATGACACATATATCATGTTTATTTACGAGCTCCTACTCGTGCCAATTGGCCTTGGGCCCACTGTACGAGATTTTCAAAATCGGGCATTTAGCCCCCAAGTTCCAAAATCGAGGCCCCCCTGGCTATTAGAGCTATTCAAGCTCCCATCGAGAAGGTCTCCCAAATTGTTTAAGCATTGGCACACAGTCAGGGGAGAGCACTTCCGACAAAAATAGGTTTTTACTGTCCATCATAATGACTGGTATAAGGACATCTCCGTTCATAACCGATGAATGAGTTTTCAACTTCCTTCGAGGAAGTCTCATCATACCAACCAGGTATGATCTACTTACAACCCGTAAGTAGTTTTTCCGCATAACTTTCACATCACTTTCTCTAAGTAGTGATGATTAAAATACCACTAAACAGTGGGTTTTTATATCGAGGCACTTATCATCCCCAACCGGGTATGATGTTAGTAAACCCACTCACCCGTTAATGCCGTGAATTCCACTAGACTAGTTCTTTGTATTCACGCGAGCTTGTCCTTGCTGGAGTTCCTGGTATTTAACGTTCCTACACGATATGAACAACCTTGTTCATTATTACTCGGCATAACAGCCTTCATTCATTAATGAATGAGAAAACCCAAACTTTTAGTTATTTGTAATTAGGTCCCTTAAGTTATTTCTCTGTAACTTTAAGTCCCTAATGTCGGTTTTTCCTCAAATTGAGTCCTGGAACTTTTAAAATTTATCGTGGGACCTCAATTTATTCAATTTCACCAAAAAGGTGTTTAATTTCCCAATTTGGTTCCCCAATTTTTCCAAAATTACCATTTTGCCCTTCTTTCACAAAAATGGTAAGTTTTTCCCCAAAATTTCCAAAATTCCTCAATGGGTCCTCCAACATTATTTTTATGCCCAATTGACCCTCAATTTCATAAAATTGTATTTTGGCCCCTTTGAATTTCGAAAATCCCCAAATTTTCCCCCAATTTCAACTCTTTAACACTACTGAATTTGATTTCATCAAATTAACCGATCAAACACTTCTAATTATTGAAATTAGAGTTGAAATTGAGTTCCTGCATGTTCATACGATTCTAAGAAACTTTGAATCATAGATTTTAACGTCGGAACGTGCTCAAACGGAGCTTTGCCGGAAAATAGACTGTAGAGAAAGAAAGCTTCGATTATTCATTGGTGAAGGCACGACAGTCCGAGCTTTCGATCTGGGCAGATAGGTCTCGTCCTAAGGTTCATCCTAAAATCAAGTATTGTATCAATTGATGCGGAATTGGATTAGAATTTCATCTTTGAAATTCGGTCGACTCTCTCTCTAGCACCGATCGAAAATTATAAAGGGGAGCCGAATTGGCTTACCTTTCGGTCCTAATTCAGTCGTGGAAAGGCTGAGAAAGTGTTGGGAGGACTTGGTTTGGCCTGAGAAGGGCTTGAAATGGCCGATTTCAACTTGACCGAAATAGGGCAGCTTCGATCCGCCGGAGTTGCTTCACTATTCCATCATGTCAGCGCTTCTCCAACGATTCTCGGATTGACTGGAGTTTGCTATCAGATATCTGTCTTCTCCCCGGTTCTAAAGGGCCCGACCTTTGTTCAAGTCGAAGCTCTAGTTTGAGCTTTACCGGGAAATGAAGCAGTAGAGAGAGAAGTGTTCAGGTGTGAGGAGAATGAAATGGGGATGACCTCTTTATATATTAGTAAAACCCGTGTATTAAATGGTTGATATTTATTAATTGTATTAATATTGCCATAAATGATTGAAATTCCAATAATTTAATTTCGGTATTAATTCAAATAATTTAATTTATGTATTAAATTATTTGTATTAATTCCAATAATTTAATTTAGGTATTAAATTATTGGTATTAATTTCAATAATTAAATATATATTAATTGATGGCTATTTATGATAAGCCGTACGTTCGCATAAAAATTTTTGACCGAAATTTCGGGTTACAAAAAATCATACTTCCTAGGAGGTCACCCATACTCACACTACTCTCAAGTAAGCACGCTTAACTTTAAATTTCTTATGAAATCTAGTTCACCCAAACCAATTTGGTTTTTGTTTTCTAGTTTGTCTTAAGTTTCTTTTCCAATGTTTAATAAATCCTTTGGATCAACCGAAAGTTGTAAATTTTCATATTGCTTATTCCCAAATGTAAATCGGTTTGGTTTTCTTATTCGGTTTGACCGGTTCTTTTCCCGATTTTCCTTAACTCAAATGTGCGGGGTTTATAACCGAGCTTGTGGAGAAGTTGGCATTACCTACACTGAAGCATCCGAAGCCTTATCAAATTCAAAGATTGAACGATCACCACAAACTCGAGGTAACCAAGCAAGTATTGGTTTCATTCTTTATTGGAAGATATAAGGATGAGGTATTATGTGATGTGGTGCTAATGCAAGCATGCCATATTCTATTGGGATAACCTTGGAAGTTTGATCGTAAAGTTACACATGATAGATTAACAAATAGGTACTCATTTGTGCTGTATAATAGACCGATATCTCTTGTACCTTTGACTCTACAGCAAATACATGAGGATCAATTAAAAAGGAAAAAGGCAAATGAAAAGAAAATAGTAGAAAAACAAGAAGAGATAAAAGCCATAATAGAAAAGAAAGATATAAAAGGCAAAGTGGAAAATGAAGAAAGAGAAATAGAAGAGAGAAAAGCCAAAATTGAAAAAGAAAAGAAAAAAGTTATAATTGAAAAGAAAGAGAGTGAAAATAATTTTATAAGTTTACATGTCCTTAATGTACCTATGTACAAGGATATATTTTTAAATACTAACCCCATTGTCGGATATTTGCCGAGCAATATTTTATCTTTTTTGCAGGAATTCAAGCATGTTCCAATGAAGATATCTCGTAGTTTAGCAATAACTCAAGGAATCAAGCATCAAACTCAACACCAAGTCATAAAGTTGATGGAACAGAGAATTATACCCAGGAGAATTAATCCACCAGTTGTGCAACTATCCAAACGGGGTAAGACGTGTCAAGCATACATTGATTGTTGAGTTATTGACAATACCCAGGTATATTTTCGATACTTTATTCCTTATTTAGATCATATGGTAGATGAGTTGTATGGATATTATTTGAGTTCAAAAGTAAATTTTAAAGGTGAATATAATAAATTTTGAATTAAAGATAAATATGGAGTGAAAAATGCATTAATGACAAAACCTGGTTTATATGAATGCTTAATTATAATTTATTGTTTAACTAATGCAACTAATATTTCTATGAGATTATTGAATTATTTATTAAATACTTTTAATGAAAAGTTGGTTGATATATATTTTGATTATATAATAATATATAATATGTCCTCATATGAATATGAAAAATATTTAAAAATTGCCTTAAATATTTTTATGAAATATATGTTATTTTCTAATTTTAGTAGATATATAAATTATTGGATTAATCTTATATTTTCTAAATATGTTGCTATTTCTAAATGGATTGTAATTAAAAAGGAAATTAAGGCAACTCAAGATTGGCCAACACTTTATTTGGTAAGTGAGATGAGAAGTTTCCTTAGATTTACTTATTTTTATATGGATTATATTACTAAATTTAATAGATGTCCTATGAATCTCACTTTATTTTTAGAAAATAATATTTTATTTAAATTATGTGATGTACAAGAAAATATATTCAAATATTTAGGGGATAAACTAACTAGTTTCCATTTTATTGCATTACCTAACTTTCCTAAATTATTCAAACTTAATTGTGAAGTATAAAAATAGGCAGTTTAGATATATTGATAATATATTTTAGTGAAAAGTTGAGCAAAGTAGCATTCAACTATCATCCCTCTGATAATGAGATATTTATGTTTTCTCAACCTCTACAAATATGGCAGCTAAGGTAAAAAGAATATATTATTCACATGAATAATGTATTTGATTTGCATATTAAGAGGAAGTATAGGTTGAAGAAGCGTCATGCAAGGTTGGTGGTTTTTATCAAGACTTTTCCATATGTTATCAAATATAGACAAGGTATGAAATATATCGTTGTCAATTCACTATCACGAAGGTACGCTGTATATATAATCCTTGATAGTAAATTTCTTGGTTTTGATTATATAAAGAAATTATATGCAAATATTCTTTATTTCTACGAAGTGATTAAGAGTTGTAAAAATGATATGTTTGAAAAGTTTTACTTGGAAAATTGGTTTCTTTTTTAGGAAAATAAATTATACATCTCTCTACTTTCTTTGTGTAAGTTATTTGTTAAGAAATCATATATCTTAGAACTTATTGGACAATTTATGGTAGCTAATATTATTTCAATATTGCATAAGTATTCTTTGGATCCATATATGAAAAGGAATGTGATGAAATTTTGTGTTAAATGCATTACATATAGAAAAGATAAGTTTAGCCAACAATTTCATATTTTGTATATTACTATTTCAATTCCTAGAGTGGCTGTTTGGTTTGATATTTTGATCGGATTTATTAATGGATTACATAGGATTAAAAAAGGAATATATTTGATGTTTCTCATAGTTAAACAATTTTTAAAAATAACACATCTTATTAAATATCATAAAACTGAGGATGCATCAAATGTTACTAATTTATTATTTAGAGACGTTACTATATTGTATTATATTCCTAGAATTATTAAAGTTAATTATGATTATAAATTCTTGAGTTACTTTTGGAATATTTTGTGGAGTAAATTGGAAAGAAAACTTTTATTTTCAACTAAATATTTATATGATATTTACTTTATATATAATAGTTATATTCCTTACCTGATTAGATTTTCATTATTAAAAGTTGTTTATTGTTTTAATTCATTGCCTCATTTAGATTTAATATTATTTAATAATGCTGAGTTAGTAAGTTTTGTTTGGAAGAGGAATGATAAGTTTCTACAACTAATTCAGAAGAGTCCGTATGAAAATCAAGTTAATCAGGGATTTAAGAAAATTGTTTTTGATCCAGGAATTTGGGTTAAACTCCGTCCTAGAGTTGGTTTATTTATTGGAGTGTTAAAGCTAATCAATTACATTTTTAATATTCCTAATTTAATATATTTTTTTTATGTAGGTGACAAGGAGATCTAAGATTTGAGGACAAATCATTTTCAAGAGGGGGAGAATGATATGAATCAAATTGTGCACTATGTGATTTACAAGTTAAGGGCCCAAAAGATTTGATAAAGGACTAATTGGAGCAATTGAAGAAACCCAAGTTGAAGCCCAAAGGATGAGTCCAATAAGATCTCAAGCCCAAAAGAAGATCTCAAGAAGATAATTCAAATTTGAATTTAAAGTGAGAGATTTATCATAAATCTTCTAGATGATTAAATTAGGAAACAATATATTTTCTAGATATAACCAAGAAATATATTAGCAATATTTTATATATAATTGGCATGTCAACCCCAATATTTTATTTCCTTATTTAGATAATTGCTAATATTCTCAAGTGCCTATAAAAGGCTAACTTTAGACTATTGTAAACAGATCTTTGATTTCAATTTTATTGTGAGGCTTATGTCTTCTTTCTATTTTGAGAGAACTTTTGAACTTATTAGGTTTTTACTTGTGGCGTTCAAGCAATTAGACTTATCACCAGGGTTTTCTAGGAGCTCTTCTTATAGGTGTTTGGTGTGGCGTCTACTTCTACCCGTACCTTGTTTCTTAACCAAACAAGGTATATTCCATTCTTTTTACTTGCATCGTGAAAGTCTTGGGGGTCTATTCCATATTTGGTGTAGGGTGCCGTTAGTATATTGGCGGGGTTCGCATCACGATGGTTACCAGCCAATCAACAAATGACACGTGGCATGCCAAATAAGAAAATGTCAACTAATCCTAAGAGGACACATGGCATCCCACATGATGTTATATGGGGAATCTAACTTATTTAAATTAGCCAATCATAAGACACCACATTGTCAAATCATAACGGTCATTTGACAACTAGATCCAATCAACTGTCACATTAGATTAATCGTCCATTTAGAGGTTGCCACATGTTAGGTTGGATAGTCAAAGAATGTCTTGGAAACCCAATCAGATGTCATGTCAATAACTCTAACCAATCACTGTGTGCCACGTGGTAGATCGCACGTGTAAAGGTCGCACATGCACACATAATGTCATCTTCTACCTTTAGACGTCTGAACGAAAGAGGAGAGGGAGAGTCACCATAACTCCGATGAGTAGTAAATTGCTTCAACAAGGGTATAAATCGGAGAATTAATGTCCTGTGGATGGTGGAATAGATAAGACCGAGAGTCCCTGATCTCCCTATATAAAGAGTTCCTCCTTCCTCATCTTCTACACACCTCAAAAGCTCACAAAACCCGTACTACTCCCTTTTTCGACTACCTGCAAACCCGAGCTCTCATATTGACAATTTTCTTCACCTCTGATTGCCAATTTGGATTCCTTGTAATCATGAGAATGTTCTCAATCAACATGCACACTCCATTAAACTTGAGGGTAACCGAGGAAGCGTCGGTGAGCCCGCACAGTAACCTTGCTCAAACGCACGAACACATCCTGAACGATTCGAGCTGAATTCAAGCCACCTTTGAACCACCTAAGGCCGATCCAATCCTCCCTGACCATCATTAGCTTAACCCCATCTTCCCTATTGCTGCCCTTCGTTGGAATATTCGATTTACGAAACAAATTCATTGAAATCTTGCTAAATCAAATTCTCATCCCCGAGACTATTAATTGAGGCACCATTTGATACTAGAAGGATCCTCTTGGAGAGAGCTAGTGTCACACCCCAACTCGGTTTGGTTGGATCCCTGTGAGCAACCCGCCACTCCCTTCGGTTTATAAAGTGTTTTAACTGAGAGGAGTAAAGCATCACCTTTCCTATTTTTCCTAGAATAGCATTTATACAAAAATAAAATACATTAAAATGAACATACCTGTCTTATAGTTCCACTAAAACTGAGTCTTTAACATGAGTTTTTCCCTGTTACCTGAAAAGGGGTTAAGAGAGGGGGTGAGTTCTACAACTCAGTGAGCAGGTGTTGAGAGTGAGTTTTTAAAACATCTTTAGTTTACCATACCAAGGTTAACATTTTCTTTTCAAAAGGGTTTCCTCAAACTCAAGTTTCCAAAACCTTTTACCCACTTCCATATTAGGTGTGTTTAGCACTCTTAGCCCATCCTCTTGCCTTGGGAGGCATTTAGCAAACAAACACACGCCCTTCATCAGGAAGGGTACACACATTCGCAGGTGTAGCATGTCTACTACACCCACTTGTGGATCAGAGCATCTTTACCGTCCACCAATATAGAAGCCCGTCCACTTCTACCCTAAGTCTAGTAGACATTCCAAATGTCTGACCCTCAGACCCGAATGCCACTTCGTGTCCGTATGAGGATGGAGACCTCATCCCGACCCCACCCTGATCTCATGCACAAGAAGCTCCTAGAGCTTCAAGACTAACTGGTACGACGAACTGCCCTTATCTTCACCATGTCGTCCAACAGCCCTTAGAACCCATCACTACCCCCTAGGGCGTCTTGATGGTCCCGTACCACAAGTGCATGCACAGACAAGAGTTATCACATAATAGCCATCATCTTTGGTGCCAACGGTCCCGATGCTCAACCCAAGCTGTAGCTATTTGTCTAGGTCGGTCCGTTGACTTAGCCCTGACGCACTGTTGCCAGTCCATCGAGCATTGTCGGTCCTAACTCGGTACCGTGGTGCAATGCACAATCAATTTCATTAGGAATTTTCATGGCTCTTTTTAATCAAGTTTGTTTACAAGCTTCTGTTTGTACCCACTAGCCTTGGGCCCACTGCACGTGTTTTCCAAAACTGGGCATTTAGCACTATGAGTTCAAAATCGAGACCCCTGGCCTATCTGAGTTGTTCTAGCTCCTTTCAAGAAAGTCTCCCTAATATTTTAGGCATTGGAAAACAGTCA
This sequence comes from Trapa bicornis, assembly GCA_030064425.1. Classification (NCBI taxonomy): domain Eukaryota; kingdom Viridiplantae; phylum Streptophyta; class Magnoliopsida; order Myrtales; family Lythraceae; genus Trapa; species Trapa bicornis. The sequence goes on along the minus strand of CM057744.1, from coordinate 10,991,922 downwards.
GGGGAGAACACTTATGACAAAATTCACTTTTTATCTCATCACACCAACTGGGTGTGATGATAACTGCGCTTACAACCGTAGACGGGTTTCTCCTTTTCTCAAGGAAACTCATCATACCAACCGGGTATGATGTTCATTTATTACTACTTACAACCGGTAAGTAAGTTTTATTCATTATAAATAGTGCTCATTATCCCAACTGGGTGTGATGTGAAATAATCCCAATTAGAGTGGATTCTTAGTTTCAAATGTGCTCATCACCCTAACTGGGAATGAAGTGTAAATAAGGCCACTCTCCTGTTGATTGTGACATGTTTGTCTACAGTCAGTTTCCAGTCCACGCTAGCTCTCTCTTGATTGCGTTGTGGTCTCACGTGTCCCTACACGGTTTGGATATCGTTATCAATAAGGGTTCAACATAACAATCTTCGTTTTCTCACTTATGAGCAACTAGGCCCAATTTCTCGGTTTATTTGCACTTAGGTCCCTTAAGTTCATTTTCCTTGACTTTAGGTCCCTAATGCTAACTTTTCCCTCTAAATTGAATCCCAAGGTTTCCAATATCCTCTTTGGATCCTAAAATTACTCAAAATTGTGTAAGGGGCTCAAGTTTTCCAAATTTCCAATTTGGTCCCCAGTTTTCCCAAAATTATGATTTTGCCCCCATTTTGCAAAAATAGCAATTTGGTCCCAAATATTTCGAAAATTAACCGATTGATCCCCCATCATCTTTCTCATTTCAAAAATGCCTCTCAATGTTTCAAAATCCTCAAATTTCCCAAAAATTTTACCCAGATTTCCCAAAAATTTCACACAAATTTCTCCTCTTCATACTAACCAAATTTGATTTCTTCAAATCGGCCATTCAATCAGGATTAATTGCTCAAATTGATGGTATGGATTAGTTCCTACACTTCCATACGATTCAACTGAGCTTTGAATTGCAACATTTGGGTCCAAAATGAGCTCAAATGGAGCTTTACTGTAAAATTGTTCATAGAGAGAGAAAGCTTTGAAAGCTTACTATCAGAGGTGCGACGGTCCGAGCTCTTGATCTGGGGAGGTAGCTCTCATTCTTAGGTTCCTTCTAGTATCAAGAATTATTACAATTGAAGTCCACATGAGTGTGAATTTTATTAGTGAAATTCAGCACTTTCTCTCTCTAACACCAATTTGTAACGATGGAGGAGGGTAGAATTGGCTTACATTTCACCTCTATGGAGGTCGTATGAGGGTCATAGAGGTGTTGGGGAGGATTGGTTCGGCCGGAGGAGGTCTAAATTTGGCTGAATTCAGCTCGGCCAAAAATAGTGCAACTTCGATCCGTTGGATCTACTTTAGTGTTTGATTCTGCCGTGTCACACCCCGACCCAATTTGGTTGGATCCTCGTGAGCAACCCGCCACTCTCCCAGTTTGTTAAGGGTTTTTCCCTTCTTTTATCCAGGAGGAGTAAGGCATCCTTTAAACTTGTACCTTTCCTAGAATAACATTAATAAAAAATGAATGAAATTTTAAACTTTATATACCTGTCTTGTAGGTGTGACTAACATGAGATCTTTAGGTAGGTTTCCCTTGGTTACCTAAAAAGGTATATAAGGGAGGGGGTGAGTTCAACAACTCAGTGAATGGATGTTTAAAGTTTGACTTTTAGAAAAAAATAGTTTGAATTGGAGTGTGCCAAACTCCTTATATTCTTTTAAAATAATTCATCCTTAAAATCTTGATTTTCATAGCCATTTCCCAATCATTAATCACAATCGGTGTGTTTATCAACCAACAAACACCCTTCATCATGAAGGGATCACACATTTGCTGGGCAGCACGTTCACTGCATCCACTTGTGGCGTCGGAGCGACTTTACCGACCACCTAGTTAGAAGCACGTCCACTTCTACCTTGAGAATAAGTGGATGTATGCGATATCTAACCCACAATCCCGTAAAGAAAACTCTGTGTCCGTATGAGAACAAAGACCTCATCCTGACCCCACCTCGGTCTCATGCGCATGAAGCTACATCGAGCTTCCTTGACTGCTGGCACGACAATCTGCCCTTATCTCCACCATGTTGTCTAGTAGCCCCTAGGACGCATCACTACCCCTCTTGGGCATCTTGAAGGTCCCGTACCTCAGTGCATGCACAAAACAATAGTTTTCCACATAAGCCATTTAATTTGTGGTGCCACTGGTCCAATGACCCTGACCTTCAACTCGACCTACAGTTGTTTGTCTTGACTAGTCCGTCAAATTGTCATGTCACACTGCCGCTAGTCCAACGAGTATGTCGGTCCTGTTTTGGTTCCATGGCCAAACATATCATTCATTTAAAGTTTTCATGGCTTAAACTCATGTTTGTTTACGAGCTCTTACTCGTGCCAACTAGCCTTGAGCCCACAATATGAGATTTTAAAAATCAGACATTTAAGCCCCAAAGTTCCAAAACTGAGGCCTCCAGCCTATCTGAGCTATTCAAGCTCCCGTCAAGAAGGTCTCCCAAAAAGTTTAAGCAATGGCACATAGTTAGGGGATAGCACTTCTGACAAAAATAAACTTTCAACCGTCCATCACACCAATCGGGTGTGAGGACATCTCCGCTTATAACCGATAAGGGGATTTTCTACTTCCTTCCAAGAAGTTCATCATACCATTTGTGTATGATTTACTTACAACCGTTAAGTAGTTTTTCCGTGTAATTTCCACATCACTCCATTCAGGTGTGATGGTTAAAATTCTACTTAGTAGTGGGTTTTCATTTTCAAGGTGCTTATCATCCCAACCGGGTATGATATAAAAATCTCACTTGCCCGATAGTGCAGTGAATTTCCTCTTAACCGGTTTTTTGTCTTCACACGAGTTTGTCCTTGCTGTCATTCTCGGTACTCCATGTTCCAACATGATATGAACATCCTTGTTCATTATCCCTTGGCCTAATAGCCTTCATTCAACGTGAATGGATGAAATACTCAAAACTTTTTAATTTATTGCAATTAGGTCCCTAAAGTTCTTTTTCTTTAACTTTAGGTCCCAAATGCCAATTTTTCCCAAATCGAGTCTCGAAACTTCTAAAATTCACATTAGGACCTCAATTTATTCAAAATCACAAAAAAGGGATTAAGTTTCCCAAATTTCCAATTTGGTCACCAATTTTTCCAAAATTACCATTTTGCCCCTACTTTACAAAAATGGTAAGTCACCCCAAAAATTCCAAAAATTAATCAATTGGTCCTCCAACATCTTTATCATGCCTAATTGGCCCTCAATTTTATGAAATTGCACTTTAGTTCCTCGAATTTTTGAAATCCCCAATTTTCCCCCAATTTCAACCTTACAACTCAACCGAATTTGATTTCATTAAATTGACCAATCAAATGAGTTTAATTGTTGAAATTGAAGTTATATTTAAGTTTCTACACCTCCATACGATTCAATTGCACTTTGAATCGCACAATTTGATGCCGGAACGAGCTCAAATGGAGCTTCGTCGGAAAACTGAACGTAAGGAGAGAAAGCTTCGAAAGCTTACCGTCGAGGGCGCAACGGTCCAAGCTTTCAATTTGAGCAAATAGCTCTCATCCTAAAGTTCCTTCTATGATCAAGAATCACATCAATTGATGCCAAATTGAGGGAGAATTTGGTTAGTAAAGTTTCACTGGTTCTCTCTGTAGCACTGATAAAAAATTACTGTGGAGAGCCAAATTGGATTACCATTCCGCTCTAATTCAGCTATAGGAGTGCTGTGGAAGTGTTGGGAGGGCTTGGTTTGGACTGAGAAGGGCTCAAGTTGGCCATTTTCACCTTGACTGAAATAGAGCAGCTTCGGTCCACCGGAGCTGCTTTACTATTCTATCACACTGGTGTTTCTCCGACTACCCTCGGAGCGAATGGAGGCTACCTTGTGTAGGTGACTTCTCCCCGAATCTAAATAACCTGACCACGTCTTCTTTGGCTTAGAAAAATGCCCAAGTCAGAGTTCTGGTTCGAGCTTCACTAGAAAATGGATTAATAGGAAGAGCGTGAAGTTTCCAGTGTGAGGAGGATGTATGAGGAGGGGATCTTTATATAGGAAGCTCGGGGACATCTTGGCCGTCCGATTGGTGCCTTTATGGCGATCATTCACTGCCTGAAACTCCATGGCTGGAGACTTTTTATATTTGCTAGTGCTGCTCGGTTTTCCAGTGGGTAAATAGTGTTGTCATCTGAAGGAAGAAGACGACACTATTCCGAACCAGACTGGACTGGTCCGAACTGGGTTCAATGCTTAAACCAGTCAGTTCAAGCCCGATTTGACCGAGTTTTTCAAAATTAAAAATTTTAAATTTATCTAAATTTATTCTCTATCCAATAGTGGCCTCAATTCTCAAATTTGAATTTTTTAAGCCATCTAGAAAAATGAATTTAACATTCGGTTCAATAGTGGTTAAAATTGTTCCAAACTGGTTCAATCTGGTTTGGGTCCGGTTCACCTGAACTGGTATGATTTTCTTTCCCAAATTGTCCTAAAGTCCCTTTCCAAGATTTTTATGACTCTTTGGGTCACTCGAGAGTTGTAAATTTCCTGATTTGCTCATTCTCTAGTGGTCGGGGTTTGTGAACCGGTTCAATTTTCTCACTTAGTTTGACTGGTTCTTTTCCTGGTTTTCCTTAACTCCAAAGGGTAGGGTTTACTACTCTCCCCTCCTTTTAGAAGTTTTGTCCCCAAAATGTATCTAACATCCTTCGCACTGGAAAGGACTTCCCTTGATATCAACTTGTTGTTTATTGACATACAACCTTCTCGATTACTTCCATTTAGTCTTGGTGTAACACACCCTTATAAATTTTCTTTTCCTTCTCATTATCCATTCCATGGAGCTCACTTAAGCTTGGGATACTTTACTCGAGGGTTTAAGGCCGTATCCTTAATTTCGCACCCCTCTGTCCTTAAAACATAATCCTTTCTCTTGAGGTTCTTTACTCAAAATTTCAGGATTGGGAGTTCCAAGATGTCCAATCATTCTTGTATCCAGTTATTCTCTTTAGCATTACTTAGTTTCCTTTCAAGCATTACATATTTATTTTTCACAGGTTTCGGTGTTATCACCTTTTTGTTCTATTTTGACCCTTCCGCCATCCATTGTTTATTATAACTTCGGTCCAACTTTTATGTTTGACCTTGTCATGCTTACTAATTTACTCTTCCTTACTTTGAGTCATATTTTCTTCGAGACTGTTGGGCTTACATGCCCCTTACAGCATGACATTTTATCAAACTTATCTCTGTCCATTAGATTGCTAGAACACTTCATTAATGGTTGTTCCCAACTTTCCAACCTTTCAGGGATTGTATAACTTCATCCCACTTTTCGTTTGGTAGTATTCCTCGACTACCTTTACCGTTATCCAATCAACTTACATAACCGTGTTGGTTTTCCTTACCCACTCGTATTTTCCCAACTTCCTTATTGGGTATTTCCGGTTCCAATTATTTTGTTTCCCGATGGTTTACCGACAAGCTGGGATTCTTTCCTTCTTAAGTCCTTGGCATTCTTTTTTCAAGGATTTTCCTTTTCCTTAATCCACTTTTACTTACTCGTGATCATTTCATGATTCTTTATTCCAAATTTTGGTCCATGTGTCGATTCCTTTGCTTGGGAAGGTTCCATTCTTCTGGTTTCATTCTCTACTATGTCCCTCATAGTAGAGAATTCCATCATAGGAGATACATGCTTAACCTTCTTACCATTCCTTGAAGGGTTCTTTCTTCCTTTCTTCACACCCCTTTCAATGTTAGGGCATTTGCCCGCTTTGGATTCTTCTCTATCCACAACTTCTATTTCATTCTTTATTCCTTTCTTGAGATACTTCCGATTATCGATTTTATTCTGTGCACTTCACACTATACTCAACCGTCCACTATTTTGGCTCCATTATGCGCGTGTGAGCTATGACCCGTCTTACTATTTGTGGTTATTCCTCCTTAGCCACATCTTATTTGGAGGGCTTACTTTCCCAACGTTTTTCGGACGTTCTTTCCTTTATTTCCTTATTATGGGTAGTCTACTAATTCGTACTTGTCACAACATCTTTTGATGCTAACTTCCTATTTACCCATTCCTTGGGTTTAACTTATTCCTCGGGTCCTCCTAGTATGCTTCCTTAGTTCTTTCACCTCAACTTGTGCTTCATTTGCAACTTTATCTCTTTATCCCTTTCACTTGGTTCCATTACCTCTTAGTTGGGATACATATGCCTAGCCAGGGTTTCCTTCCTTGGGAGGACTCTTCCCCTTTTCTCCCGGAATTCCTTTTTCCTTGGCTTTAGGGAATATCTACCCTTAAATGGCATCCTTTGATGTCGTCATCTTCCGTTTACCCTTGCTCTTGAAATCTTGTGGGTACATCTTTTGTACCCTATTATCATCCCCACTTGTACCACAGTACATCTCTATTTGTTTTAGGGAGAGTCCAAATCTTCCTTGTTTCAAGATTTCTTGACTATTATGTAAGAGGCTTGCTACTCCTTTTTTGGCTTGAGTTTAGTCGTTAATTTGGCCATTGGTCTTTTCAAGGATTTCTTTCATCCTTCTTTCCTTAATATTTTGCCTTTCCACCTCTCCTTTCTTTGCTAGAGTTTAAATTATTACCTTCACGAGTATTAGTTCGTTAACTGCCTCATCCTTACCATTCTCTTAGTCTAATTATCTTAGGGCTGTTTCTCGAGTCTTCTTATCCTTAATGTTCATCCTATTGCCCTTCTAGAGTGTAGTCCTTTCTACATCCCAGTCTTATTTAGGGTGTCATTTATTCTCATTTACTATCTTGTTGTTACGACTTGCTTCCTTCCACCATGTTGGTCCGAAACTCCTATTTGGCTTCACTGCTTTTTCCAAAGGGAGTTATACTTGCAATCCCAAGACATCCCATTTGTCGTCAAATGCTCGGCTTGTCTTCTCATGTGGATGCACTCCCTTCTTTGCTCCTAAATTGCTGGAAATGTCTTCTTTGAGGATGAATTCTCTTCAGCTACCTTTTGTTCTATTTGTGGTTTATCGACGTCCTACCTTCAGCCCTTTTTTTCCTTCCCGTCACTATGCTAAGATCTTAAAGAGCTCCCTCCTAATTGTGGTTGAAATTACAAGCTGGAGTCATGTTTCTTGGTATGGTATCCTTTCAAATTTCCTATAGCAGTGGGGCATCATTCTTAGAAAGTATTGTTCTAAATCCTAGTGGTGTGGGATAGTCCCATTTCCTTTGCACCTTGTAATAGGTCGTTTCCTACCTAGTTGTTACTCCAAGAGTTCCCCTAGACTCCTTACCTTGACGATTTTCTTGTCATGCCTTCTTTGCCTAATAATTTCCTTGATTCATTCCTTTATTCGAGATGGGAATATCCTTGGTCTCCATGGTGTCTAGGGTAACACATGTTTGTTTGGTTACTTTTCTTAGGCAATCTTTCTACAACTGAGGTGCAAGATCACATCATTTTTTAGAGATATAGTTTTTAGGAACTTAGAGTTCCTTATTAGTGGAGAAACAGTACAATGTTTTGGGGTCTTAGCCCTATTACAAAAAGCGGTTACAAAATAGATGGAGAGCTATGAGTTCTTGACAAGCGTCCTCTTTGACAAGGTTATAATCCTTATAGGCATTCATGGTCTTAGGCTTGGCTCCCTTCGTACTCAGAATGGTGACCTCAAAAATACCTGGCACAACATTTTTGGATACTTCCCATTAATGTCTCTTGGTTCCTTCGGACTTCTCAGGTATGGAAGAGCTTTTTAGGATGATCTTCCTATGAGGATAGGGTGTTAAGTAGAGTTGATCCTAGTTTTCTTTGTTCCTCTCCTTGAAGCCATCTTAAAATTTTTGAACTTTCTCTTATTTACTATGTTATATAGTCTTGATAATGATTTCAAGGAAACATGCTCTGATACCACTCAAGTTGTCATGCCCTGACCCAGTTTGGTTGGATCCCTGTGAGCAACCTACCACTCTCCCGGTTTATTAAGGGTTTTCCCCTTATTTTACCCGGGAGGAGTAAGGCGTCCATTAAACCTGTACCTTTGCTGGAATAACATTAATAAAAACTGCATGAAAATTTTAACTTTACATACCTATCTTGCTGGTGTGACTAACAGGAGATCTTTGGGTAGGTTTCCCTTAGTTACCTGAAAAGGGATATAAGTGTCATGCCCCAACCCGATTTGGTCGGATCCCCGTGAACAACCCACCACTCTCCCGGTTTATTAAAGGGTTTGTCCATATTATAAATCATAAAGAGTAAGGCGTCCTTTAAACTTGCACCATTTCCTGGAATAGCATAATCAAGACTGCATGAAAATTTTAAACTTTACACACCTATCTTACATGCATCTTAGTTGATGGTCTTTCAGGGTAGGCTTTCTCGGATTTCTTGAAAGGGATATAAGGGAGGGGGTGAGTACGACTACTAAGTAAATGGGTTTTCAAAGGTCTACTTTTAACTTTTAAGAAAAATATTTATATGGAGTGTGCCAGACTCCTTTCTTTTAAAAAATCCCTTCATTTAAAATTTCTCTCGGGTTATTCCATTATTTCATAGTTACTAGTGTGTCATCACCCAACATACATCCTTCATCATGAAGGTTACACATATTCGCAAGTCAGTATCACTACTATACCCGCTAGTGGCTTCGGAGCGACTTTTCCTGCCACCCGGATAGAAGCACGACCACTTCTACCCTGAGAATGAGTGGATGTTCGTGACATCCGACCCTCAATCCTGAAATCGCTTCTTCGTGTCCATATGAGGACAGAGACCTCATCCTGTCCCCACCCCGGTCTCATGAGCTTGGTGCTACTCCAAATTTCGCACAGACACATGGAACGACGATCTGCCCTTATACTCACTAGGTCATCCAGGGCCCTTAAGACACATCACTACCCCTCATGGGCGTCTTGATGATCCCGTACTCATAGTGCATGCACAGACAATGTTTTCTCATTATGCCATATAATCTGTGGTGCCACTGGTCCAACAGCCCCGACTCTTAACTCAACCCACAGTTTTTTGACTTGACTAGTCCATCGACCTGTCATGTCGCACTTCCGCTAGTTGACTAAGCATGTTAGTCCTATCGTGGTACCATGGCCAAACAATTCACTTATTAAGTTTTATGCCACATATATTATGTTCGTTTACGAGCTCTTGCTCGTGCCAACTGGCCTTGGGCCCACTGTACGAGATTTTTAAAATCGGGCATTTAGCCCTAAGTTCCAAAATCGAGGCCCTCGACCTATAAGAGCTATTCGAGGTCCCATCAAGAAGGTCTCCCAAATAGTTTAAGAATTGGCACATAGTCAGGGGAGAACAATTCCGACAAAATAGGTTTTCACTGTCCATTATACTGATCCGTCTAAGGACATCTCCGGTTCTAAAGAGCTGTCAGATAGCTGTCTTCTCCTAAGTTCTAAAGAGCCCGACCTCTCCTTCCGAGTTTTAAGAAAAATGTTCAAGTCGAAGCTCTAGTTCGAGCTTCACCAGGAAATGGAGCAGTAGAGAGAGAAAGAAGTGTTTAGGTGTGAGGAGAATTAATGGGGATGACCTCTTTATATAGGTGTAAAATCGAGTATTAAATGAGAGAGATTTATTACTAGTATTAATATTGCCATAAATTATTGGTATTAATTCAAATAATTTAATTTTGATATTAAATTATTTGTATTAATTCCAATAATTTAATTTAGGTATTAAATTATTGGTATTAATTAAAATAGTTAAATATATATTAATTTATGGCAATTTATGATAAGGCATACGTTCGCATAAAAATTTTTGATCGAAATTTCGGGTTACAAAAAAAATCATACTTCCCATGAGGTCACACATCCTCACACTACTCTTAGGTAAGCACGCTTAACTTTAGAGTTCTTATGAATTCTCGTTCACCTGAATCAATTTGGTTTTTCTCTTCTAATTTGTCTTAAGTTTCTTTTCCAAGGTTTAATGAATCCTTTGGATCACCTGTAAGTTGTAAATTTCCAAATTGCTTGTTCCCAAATGATCAAGATTGTAAACCGGCTCAGTTTTCTTACTCGTTTGACCGGTTCTTTTCCTGGTTTTCCTAACTCAAAAGTGCAGGGTTTACAGGAGGGGGTAAGTTCAACGACTTAGGGAATGAGTGTTTAAAGTTTGACTATTAGAAAAAATAGTTTGAATTGGAGTGTTCCAGACTCCTTATTTTCTTTTAAAACAATTAATATTTAAAATCTCAGTTTTCATAGCCATTTACCCATCATTAATCACATCTGGTGTGTTTATCAACCAACACACGCCCTTCATCATGAAGGGATCACACATTCGCAGGGCAGCACGCCCACTACACCCACTTGTGGTGTCGGAGCAACTTTACCGACCACCTAGATAGAAGCACATCCACTTCTACCATGAGAATGAGTGGATGTACGTGACATCTGACCCTCAATCTCGTAAAGAAAACTCCATGTCTATATGAGGACAAAGACCTCATCTCGACCCCATCCTAATCTCATGCGCACGGAGCTACGTCGAGCTTCCCTGACTACTGGCATGACAATCTACCCTTATCTCCACCATGTCATCCAGTAGCCCCTAGGACACATCACTACCCCTCTTGGGCATCTTGAAGATCCCATACCTTAGTGCATGCACAAAACAACAATTTTCCACATAAGCCATTTAACCTATGGTGCCACTGGTCCAACGGCCCTGATCCTCAACTCGACTTGCAGCTGTTTGTCTTAACTAGTCCATCAACCTGTCATGTCGCACTACCGCTAGTCCATCGAGTATTTCGGTCCTATCTTGGTACCATGGCCAAACATATATTTTATTTAAAGTTTTCATGTCTTAAACTCATGTTTGTTTACGAGCTCCTGGTCGTGCCAACTGGCCTTGGGGCTCACTGTACGAGATTTTTAAAATCAGGCATTTATGCCCCAAGTTCCAAAACTGAGGCCTTCGACCTATCTGAGCTATTTGAGATCCCATCATGAAGGTCTCCAAAAAATTAGGGGAGAGCACTCTTATAACCGATAAGCGGGTTTTCTACTTTCTTCAAGGAAGTTAATCATACCATTTGGGTATGATCTACTTACATCCGAAAGTAGTTTGTTTGCATAATTTCCACATCACTCCATTAAAGTGTGATGGTTAAAATTCCACTTAGTAGTTGGTTTTCATTTTCGAGGTGCTTTTCATCCCAATCGGATATGATATAAAAATCCCACTCACCCGATAGTATAGTGAATTTTCTCTTAACCAGTTCTCTGTCTACACGCGAGCTTGTCCTTGTTGGCATTCCCGGTACTTCGTGTTCCTACACGATATGAACATCCTTGTTCATTATCCCTTGGCCTAATTGCCTTCGTTCATCGTGAATAGATGAAATACTCAAAACTTTTTGATTTATTGCAATTAAGTCCCTAAAGTTTTTTTTCTTTAACTTTAGGTCCCTAATGCTGATTTTTCCTAAATTGAGTCCCGAAACTTCTAAAATTCACATAAGGACCTCAACTTATTCAAAATCACAAAAATTTGTTAAAGTTTCCCAAATTTCTTGGTCGCCAATATTTCCAAAATTACCATTTTGCCTCTACTTTACAAAAATGGTAAGTTTCACCCCAAAAATTCCAAAAATTGACCAGTTGGTCCTCCAACATCTTTATCATGCCCAATTGGCCCTCAATTTTATGAAATTGCACTTTAGTCCTTCAAATTTTTTAAATCCCCAATTTTTCCCAATTCCCTCCCCTCCAATTTCAACCTTCCAACTCAACCGAATTTAATTTCATCAAATTGACCGATCAAATATGTTTAATTGTTGAAATTGAAGTTAGATTTAAGTTCTACACCTCCATATGATTCAATTACACTTTGAATCGCACGATTTGACACCAGAACGAGCTCAAATGGAGCTTCGCCCGAAAACTGAACGAATAGAGAGAAAGCTTCGAAAGCTTATCATTGGAGGCGTGGCGGTCTGAGCTTTCAATCTGGACAGATAGCTCTCATCCTGATGTTTCTCCTAGGATCAAGAATCCCATCAATTGATGCCGAATTGAGGGAGAATTTGGTTAGTGAAGTTTCGGCAGTTCTCTCTCTAGCACTGATCGGAAATTACAGTGGGGAGCCAAATTGGCTTACCTTTCTGCTCTAAATCAGCTATAGGAGGGTTGTGGAAGTGTTGGGAGGGCTTGGTTTGGCCTAAAAAGGGCTCAAATTGGCCATTTTTAGCTCGGCCAAAACAAGGCAACTGCGGTCCGCCAGAGATGCTTCACTATTCTATCACGCCGGCATTTCTCTAGTGACCCTCGGAGCGAATGGAGGCTACCATCGTGTAGCTGACTTCTCCCCAAATCTAAAGAACTCGACCATGCCTTCTTTGGCTTAGAAAAATGCCCAAGTCGGAGTTTTGGTTTGAGCTTCACCGGAAAATGGAGCAGTAGGGAGAGAGTGGAGTTTTTAGGTTTAAGGAGGATGAATGAGGAGGGGCTCTTTATATAGGAAGCTCGAGGACTTCTTGGTCGTGGCAGTCATTTGTTTGCCTGAAACTCCCTGGCTGGAGACTTTTCATCTTTACCGGCGCTACTCGATTTTCCGGCGAATGAATAGTGCTGTCTTCTGAAGGAAGAAGACGACATTATTTCGAACCGGACCGAACCGACACAGTTTCCATATTGGTCGAGTTTATCGTCTTCAGAAAATGCCCAAATTAGATGGAACATTCCTTTGTTGGAGAAGGAAAGTTTTTCTGCCATATGAATAGTGCTGTCATCTTGAAGAAGAAGATGACACTGTTCCAAATCGGACCGGACCAGTTCGACTGGGTTCAATGTCAAAAAATGGTCGGTTCAGGCTCGATTCGACCGGTTTTCTCAAAATTAAAAATCTATAAATTAATCTAAATTAATTCTCTTTTTAATGGTGGCCTCAAGTTTCCAAATTGAGATTTTTAAGCCATCAAGAAAAATAAATTTAGAAACTAGTTCATGTATAGTTCAAACCGGTTCAATTCGGTTAAGGTACGATTTTCCATCCATTTTACTTCATGGTTCTTTCCCGTGACTTTTATGACTTTTTGGTCACTTGGAATTTTCCAAATTCCCATTTTAGCCCCTCCTTATCATTCTTAGTTCCTTAAGTGGTTTGGTTTTCTCATTAAATTGACCGGTTCTTTCCCGGATTTCCTTGATCCGAGATGACGGGTTTCACAACTCTCCCCTCCTTTTAGGAATTTTGTCCCCAAAATATAATCAACATCCTTTGCATCAGGAATATATATTTCCCTTGATGTCAACTTGGGGTTTGCTTGTCTTGCTATGTCATGCCCCGACCCTATTTGGTCGGATCCCCGTGATCAACTCGCCGCTCTCTTGGTTTAAGAGGGGTTTCCCCCTTCTTTTAATCAAGAGGAGCCAGGTGTAATTCAAACCTTGTTCCCTCGAATAACATAAATCAACAAACATGCAAGCTTAAGAATGTCGTTAAGCATACTTGATAGAGGGAAAATCCTGGTGTTTTCTTTTGTCATGTTTTCCCTACACTTGATATGAGATAGAAAAGTGGGGGTTGGAAGTAAATTTTCAAAACAAATAGTTTTAACCAAATTGTGCCAACGTTGTTGTTTTCATTGAAAGAAAATTTTCCTTATGTTCCAGTTTTCGAAACCTTTTTCCTCATTTCCACATTAGGTGTGTTTAACAGTCAACACACACCTTTCACCAGGAAGGAAACACACATTCGTAGGTGCAGCCCATCCATTGCACCCACTTATGGGTTAGAGCGTCTTTACCGGCCACCAAGATAGAAGCCCCTCCACTTCTACCCTGCATCTGAGTGGATGTTCATGACATCCAACCCTTAGACCCAAATATCACTTCGTGTCCGTTTGAGGACAAAGTCCTCATCCTGACCCCACCCCGATCTCATGCGCAAGAAGCTACTTCGAGCTTCGCGATTGCTGGCACAACGAACTACCCTTGTAAACCCCACACATTTGAGTTAAGGAAAATCGGGAAAAGAACCGGTCAAACTGAATAAGAAAACCAAACCGGTTTACATTTGAGAATAAGCAATATCGAAATTTACAACTTTCGGGTGATCCAAAGGGTTCATTAAACATTGGAAAAGAAACTTAAGACAAACTAGAAAACAAAAACCAAATTGGTTTAGGTGAACTAGATTCTATAAGAACTTCAAAGTTAAGTGTGCTTATGTGAGAGTAGTGTGAGGATGGGTGACCTCTTGTGAAGTATGATTTTTTATAACCCGAAATTTCGGTAAAAAATTTTTATGCGAACGTACGACTTATCATAAATAGCCATAAATTAATATATATTTAATTATTTGAATTAATACACGAATTTTACGACTATATAAAGAGGTCATCCCCATTTCATTCTCCTCACACCTGAACACTTCTCTCTCTCTCCCGGTAAAACTCGAACCAGAGCTTCGACTTGAACAAAGGTCGGGCTCTTTAGAACCGGGGAGAAGACAGCTATCTGATAGCAAACTCTAGTCAATACGAGAATCGTTGGAGAAGCGCCGGCGTGATAGAATAGTGAAGCAGCTCCGGCGAACCGAAGTTGCCCTATTTCGGCCAAGCTGAAATCAGCCATTTCAAGCCCTGCTCAGGCCAATCCAAGCCCTCCCAACACTTCCTTAGCCTTTCCACGACCGAATTAGGACCGAAAGGTAAGCCAATTCGGCTCCACTTTATAATTTTCGATTGGTGCTAGAGAGAGAGTCAACCGAATTTCAATGATGAAATTCTAATCCAATTCCACATCAATTGATGCGATTCTTGATTCTAGGATGAACCTCAGGATGAGAGCTATCTGTCCAGATCGAAAGCTCGAACCGTCATGCCTTCATCGGTGAGTAAGCGAAGCTTTCTCTCTCTATAGTTCATTTTCCGGCGAAGCTCCGTTTGAGCTTGTCCTGACATTAAAACTTGCGATTCACATTTTTGAAGAATCATATGAACATGTAGAAACTCAATTTCAACAATTAGAAACGTTTGATGGGTCAATTTGATGAAATAAAATTCAGCTGTGTTAAGAAGTTGGAATTGGGGGAAAATTGGGGATTTTCGAAATTCAAAGGACCAAAATGAAATTTTATGAAATTGAGGGTCAATTGGGCATGAAAATAATGTTAGAAGACCAATTGAGGAATTTTGAAATGTTTGGGGCAAAATTTACCATTTTTGTAAAGGAAGGGCAAAATGGTAATTTTGGAAAAGTTGGAGGACCAAATTGGAAATTTGGGAAATTGAACCCCTTTTTGTGAAATGGAATAAATTGAGATCCTATGATAAATTTTAGAAGTTTCGGGACTCAATTTGAGGAAAAACCGATATTTGGGACTTAAAGTTAAAGAGAAATAACTTTAGGGACCTAATTGCAAATAAATGAAAGTTTGACTCTCTCATTCATTTGGAATGAATGAAGGCGATTAGGTTAAAGGATAATGAACCAAGATGTTCATATCGTGTAGGAACGCGAAATACCGGGAACGCCAACAAGGACAAGCTCACGTGAATACAAAGAACAAGTTTAGTGGAATTCACGGCATTAATGGGTGAGTGGGTTTACTAACATCATACCCGGTTGGGATGATGAGCACAACTTAAAGATAAAAACCACTTACTGGTTGTGAGTGGAAATTTTATATCATACTCGGTAGGGGATGATAAGTATCTCGGTATAAAAACCCACTATTTAGTGGTATTTTAATCATCACCACTTAGACAAAGTGATGTGAAAATTATGCGAAAAAAAAACTACTTACCAGTTGTAAGTAGATCATACCCGGTTGGTATGATGAGACTTCCTCGAAGGAAGTTGAAAACCTGTTCATCGGTTATGAACGAAAATGTCCTTATACTAGTTGGTATAATGGACATTGAAAACCTATTTTGTCAGAAGTGTTCTCCCCTGACTGTGTGCCAATGCTTAAACTATTTGGGAGACCTTCTCGACGGAAGCTCGAATAGCTCTAATAGGCCAGGGGCCCCGGTTTTGGAACTTGGGGGCTAAATGCCCGATTTTGAAAATCTCGTACAGTGGGCCCAAGGCTAGTTGGCACGAGCAGAAGCTCATAAACGAACATGATATATGTGCCATAAAACTTAATAAGTGAATTGTTTGGCCATGGTACCAAGATAGGACCGACATGCTCAGTCAACTAGCGGCAGTGCGACATGACAGGTCGACGGACCAGTCAAGACAAACAACTGCGGGTTGAGTTGAGAGTCGGGGCCGTTGGACTAGTGGCACCACAGATTACATGGCAATATAAGAAAACATTGTTTGTGCATGCACTGTGAGTACGAGATCATCAAGACGCCCATGAGGGGTAGTGATGCGTCCTAAGGGCACTGGACGACCTGGTGGCTATAAGGGTAGTTTGTCGTTCCAGGTCTTTATGTGAAATCTGGAGTAGCACCAAGCGCATGAGACTGGGGTGGGGACAGGATGAGGTCTCTGTCTTCATATGGACACGAAGAAGTGATTTTGGGATTGTGGGTCGGATGTCATGTACATCCACTCATTCCCAGGGTAGAAGTGGTCGTACTTCTATCCGGGTGGCAGGAAAAGTCGCTCCGAAGCCACTAGCGGGTTCAATAGTGATACTGACTTGCGAATGTGTGTAACCTTCATGATGAAGGATGTGTGTTGTGTGATTACACACCGTGGTAACTAAGAAATAATGGAAAAACCCGAATTTTTAAATGAAGGGATTTTTGAAAACAAAGGAGTCTGGCACACTCCATATAAATGTTTTTCTTAAAAGTTAAAAACTTTTAAAAATCCATTCACTGAGTAGTCGTACTCACCCCCTCCCTTATATCCCTTTTAGGAAATCCCGGAAAGCCTCCCCTTAAAGACCGTCAACTAAGATTCCTGTAAGACAGGTATGTAAAGTTTTAAATTTCATGCAGTTTTGATTATGCTATTCTAGGAAAAAGGTGCAGGTTAAAGGACGCCTTACTCTTTACGGTTTACAATAAGGAAAAACCCTTTAATAAACCGGGAGAGTGGCGGGTTGATCACATGGATCCGACCAAACCGGGTCGGGGCGTGACAACCCTTATCTCCACCACGTCGTCTAATAGCCCTTAGGACTGATCACTACCTTTTTGGCATCATGATGGTCATGTACCTCAAGTGCATGCACAAAACAATAGTTTTCACATATCCATTTATCTTTGGTGCCATTGGTCTAACGGTCCTGACCCTCAACCCGACCTGCAGCTGTTTCTCTAGGTCAGTCCATCGACCTGGCCCTAACGCACTACCGCTAGCACATTGAGTACTGTTGGTCCTATCTTGGTGCCATGGCGAAAATCACACATCCATTTCATTAGAAATTTCATTGCTTTATATAACTCATGGTTGTTTACGAGCTACTACTTGTGCTCACTGGCCTTGGGCCCACTGCACGTGATTTTTCAAAACTGGGCATTCAGCCTCACAAGTTCAAAAATCGAGGCCTTTGGCCTATTTAAGCTGTTCTAGCTCCCATCAAGAAGGTCACCCAAAACGTTTAAGCATTAGCACACAGTTAGGGGAGAAAACTTCTGACAAAAATATATTTTGACTTCATCTCACTAACTGGGTGTGATGATATCTTCGCTTACAACCAGTAAGCGGGTTTCTCCTTCCTTCCAGGAAGTCCATCATACCAACCGATTATGATTTCTTCTACTTACAACAGATAAGTAGGTTTTATCCTAAATTGTCCATCACCCCATCCGGGTATGATGTTAAAATCTCACTTACAAGTGGTTTTTCATTTCTAAAGTGCTCACCATCCTAAACGGGTATGATGTAAATAAGCCCACTCACCCGATAACCATTATGTGTTCGTCCTTGGTTTATTTTCCAAGTCGACGCGAGCTTTCTCTTGCTTGCATTCTGAAAAAACTTGTCCCTACATGATTTGGGCAGCCTTATCACTTATGGTTTGACATAAAATCCTATGCTCACAAATTATCGATAAATTGCACTTATGTGCCTAAAGTTTATTTTTCTTAACTTTAGGTCCCTAATGCCAACTTTGCCCAATTTGAGTCCCAAAGTTTCCAAAATTCCCTTTGCGTCCTCATTTTACTAAAAATGTATAATGGGTTAAGGTTTTCCAAATTTCTAATTTGGTCCCCAACTTTTCAAAAATTACCATTTTGCCCCAACTTTCCAAAAATGGCAATTTAACCCTAATTATTTCAAAATTCGACCAATTGGTCATCTAACATCTTTTTCATGGCAAATTGGCCCTCAATTTTGGGAAATTGCAAAAAGGTCCCTCAATTTTACGAAATCCCCAATTTTCCCCCAATTTCCCCCCTTTCAAACTAACCGAATTTGATTTCTTCAAATTGACCATTTAATCAGGGTTAATTGCTTCAATTGGAGGTATAAATCAGTTCCTACACTTACATACAATTCAATTGAGCTTTGAATCGCATGAATTGAGGCCAAAACGAGCTCAAACAGTGCTTCGCTAGAAAATTGTGTGTAGGGAAAGCTTCAAAAGCTTACTGTCGGAGGTGTGACCATTTGATCTCTCTATTGGCGAAGGTAGCTCTCTTCCTGAGTTACCTTCTAGAATCAAGAATTTCTACAATTGACATCAAATCAATGGAGAATTTCATTAGTGAAATTTCATAGTTTCTCTCTCTAACTCCAACTAGAAATGACAGAGGAGAGCCGAATTAGCTTACCTTTCAGCTCTATTGCGGTCATGTGAGGGTGTCGAGGAACTTCTTGTTTTAGAGAACTTGAATGTGCCTTCTAAGGTTGTGGAAAAGGCCCTTGTCGGACCTCTCATTCGTGCCTCGCCAGGAAATGGAGTACCTCGTCTTCTTCGGTGGTTTATGAGATGAAGAGGACGAATGGGGAGGAACTCTTTATATAGGGAGCTTGGCAACTGATAGGGCTACTAGTGTCATGACCTGACCAGGTTTGGTCAGAATCCTGTGAGCAACCTACGACTCCCTTTAGTCTAAGAAGAGTTTCCACTTACCAAGACAACGAGGAGTCGGGCTATTTCTAACCTTGTTCCCTAGAATAGCATTATACAACACTTCATAGCTTAAAATTAAAAAAAAACATACGTGACTTAAGGCTTGTCCTCAAAATTTCTTTATGAGTGTTCTCCTTTACGGAAAAAGGGTTAAATGGAGGGACTGAGTTTCTACAACTCAGTGAGCGAATATTAGGTTGAATTTTAAAACACAACTTTCAAAGGATCATTTTAAATTTTACTATTATGTGAGTTTAGCTCTTTTAACACTTCCCCTTACTCGAGAGGTGTTTAGCAAACAATCACATGCCCTTTTATCATAAAGGGTACAAATGTTCGCAGGCACAATACTACGACTGCACCCAGTTGGGGATCAGAGCGCCTTTACCGTCCAACCTAATAGAAGTCCTCGACTTCTGCCCTGAGACTGAGTAGACGTTATCCATCTGACCCTCAAACCTGAATGTACTCTGTGTCCTCTTATGTGGGATGAGACCTCATCCAGACCCCGCCCTTGTCTCTATGTAGGAAGCTACTCTAAGCTTCATGACTCATTCACATGACAATCTGCCCTTATCGTATACATGTCGTCCAGTAGCCATTAGAACCAACACTAGCCCTCTTGTCTATCTCGAAAGTCTTGTTAATAGTGCATGCACAAAAAATAGTTTTGAGATTTATGATCCATCATCTTTGGTGCCAACGACCCCGACTCTCGACTTGGGCTACGTAGTTGTTTGCCCAACCGATCCGTCAACCTAGCCCTAGCGCTCTGCCACTAGCTCATCGAGTCTTGTCGGTCTAAGTTCAACACTGTGGCAATTCACACAAAATTTGCTAGTTATAAAAGTTTTCTTAGCTCTTATAATCATATTTGTCTACGGGGTCTAGTTTGTGCCCACTAGCCTTTGGCCCACTTCACAAGTTTTTTCAAAACTAGGCCTTAGGCCCTATAAGTTCAAAACTGAGGCCTACGGCCTGTTGGAGCTGTCCCACCTCTCATCAGAAAAGTCTCCCAAAAATTTTAAGCAGTTGCACATAGTCAGGGGAGAC
The DNA here is from genome assembly GCA_030064425.1 of Trapa bicornis. Classification (NCBI taxonomy): domain Eukaryota; kingdom Viridiplantae; phylum Streptophyta; class Magnoliopsida; order Myrtales; family Lythraceae; genus Trapa; species Trapa bicornis. Next base: position 10,971,842 of record CM057744.1, on the reverse strand, counting down.
CATTTCTAGAAAAATGGTTTTAAATTTTCAAAGAGGGCATTTATCCCTTTAATTGGGTATTATGCCAAAAAATCTCCACTCACAGTAGATTTTCAATTTAAAACATGCTTCATCATACCAACTGGGTATGATTTTTATAAGTACCACTCACAGTGGTTTTAAAAACGTGCTCATCATCCCAACTGGGTATGATGTTAAAAGTCCCACTTACCCAATGACTGTGACGTGTTTGTCCCTAGTTAGATTCCCAAGTCCTAGCCGTGCTTCCTTGCTCACATTCTTGTCCAATTTGTCCCTACATGGTTTGAGTATTCTCATAAGGAAAGGTTCAACATGAAAGGCCTCCTATTTCCTTTTATATGCAACTAGGCCCTGACTTTTACCTTATTACAATTAGGTCTCTAAAGTTCATAATCTTTGACTTTAGGTTCCTAATGCTCAGTTATTTTTAATTAAGTCCCTAGGATTTCCATTATCCTCCTTGGGTCTTTCATTTTCAAAAATCACCAATTGGGACTTAACTTTTCCAAAATTTTCCAATTGGTCCCTTAACATTCCAAAATTACCGATTGGCCCTAATTTTTACAAAAATGACAAATTGGCCCCATTTTTTTATATAGAAATGACCAATTGGCCCTCCAGGGTTCTCTATTTTGCCAATTGACCCTCAATTTTAGAAAAATTGCACAAATGTCCCACTTTTTATAGAGCAGCTTCAATATTTGGACCCGCCAGGGCTTCTTCGGTGGTCCTCAAGTCGAATGGAGGATGTCATTAGGTAGCTGACTTCCTCCTAAGTCCGTAGGACCCGAATTCACCTTCTCAGGTTGAAAGAAGTGCCCAAGTCGAAGCTCTAGTTCGAGATTCATCGGTAAACTGAGCACTTCTTCTTCTTCTTCGGATGTTTGAGGTGTGTGGAGGATGAATGAAGATGAGCCATTTATGTAGGAAGCTCGGGGACCCTTAGCTCTACCAGTTTCCATATCGGTTGAGCTTATCCTCATTGGAAAATGCCATAATCGAAGGGAATATTTCATCGCTAGAAATGGAAGGTGGAATTCCTCCCATGCACAATGGCATCAGTTGAAGGAAGGAGATGACCCTGTTTCACATGCGCAGACTTACCACGTGGCGGTCCGTGATTGGCTGGCTTAGCTGACACGACTTCCTACTCAATCGCCTTGTTAGCCATTGACCCATTGACTAGACACATGGCATCCTCCCTTTGATTATGTGTGTCTACGTGGCATTGACTAGTTTTCACTAATAGTTGATCGGGACACGTGTTGCTCTCCTATTGTTCAATCGTTGCTAAGGTGGTTTTTCCTCCTTTGATCGTTGACCGAGGACACGTGTCACCTCCTAATTGGCTAGCGCTGACTAGGCGTGCTTCACCACGTATCGTGCATTGATTGGTTGCGCCCGTTAATTGGGTGCTGACTTGGCAGTGGTCTGTTGATTGATTGGACCATTGATTGGTCCGGTCCAATCTGACCGGCTAATGGTGGCCTCAATTTTCTAAATTGACATTTTTAAACCACCTAGAAAAATGAATTATTGAACAGGTTCATCATGGTTCTATCTGGTTCAAGTCTGATTCACCTTGAACCAATCTGGTTTTCACATCCAATCCATTCCCTAGTTCTTCTTCATGATTTTTATGATTTCTTGGTTAACTGGGATTTTCCAAATTCCCATTTTAACCCTTCTTTACCATTTTTTGTTCATTTATGGGATCAGTTTTCTCATGAAAAGTGTCGGTTCTTTTCCTAGTTTCCTTGGTCCAAGAGTATGGGTTTCATAACTCTCCCCACCTTTTAGGAGTTTTGTTCCCAAAACTTATTTATGCATACTTTACATCGGGAATAAATTCCCTTGAGGTCAACTTGGGATTTGATTTGGTATGCTACCACTTTGGTTACCCTTTTCACTTAGTCCCATAGGCAACATGCTTAAGGGATTTCCTTTCCATTCGATCATCCTCTTACTCCCTTGGACTTATTACCATTGGCTTGTCCTACCCCGTGCCTATTTATTCCCTTGGTTGTTGAAAATCTTTAACTCGGTGTCCTTTCATGCCTTTCTTACATGTTTTCATAGTTTCGGTGTTATCCCCCTTTTGGTCTTAGACAAGTCCTTTAATCCACTCCTTCATACTTGGGTCTCCCTTCTTGAGACTGTTGAACCTACATGTCTCTTGCAGCATGACATCTTATAGAATTGTCTTTATCCCTTATGCTTCTAGACAATTCCCTAATAATTGCTCCCGACTTTCCAACTTTTAGGGATCGCATGGTTTATTCCCTTCTTATCACCAAGTTGTATTTCCTTAACTACCTTCAGTGTTATCCCACCGCCTCTTTACATTTAAGGTCATGGCTTTCATGATCATTTAGGGCTTTTCTTATTTCTCTGTCCTTACCAACCTCCTCATTTTAGCAATCCCGGTTCCAATCATCAGGTTTCATGATCACTTCCTAACTTCTCGACATACTTGGGATTTTCCTCATTTGTGTCCTTCCTCATATCCAATGGCGTCTTTGCTTAAGGATTTCCATTCCTTAGTCCATCCTTACTTGCTTGTGACCATTTCATAGTTCTTCATTCTATATGGTTTCCTCATGGTCCATTTGTTGACTCCTAAGACCCTCTTAGAGGATTTCCTTTTGTCAATTTTATTCCATACCCACTTTCTTCGGAGTAGTGGTTTCTACTTAAGAACCCTCATATGAGATCACCTACATGAAATAGGGTCAACTGAGGGACTAAGCTCGGGGGAAAGTCAGAAACCACTACCCCCTTTCATGTGTCCTTATGGTTAATGACCCTAGAATTAGTTTACGACCTTCTCTTTATGTCGTCATTCCAGATTATTCCTTTCCTCGAAAGTCCTTGTGAGCACATTCTTTATACCCTATCCTCATTCTACTTATATCCTTTTTCAAGTTTACTTTCTTAGGGAAGAGTTTGAGTTCATTTGTTTTGAGGTTTCTTGACCTTTTGTGAGAGGCTTACCTAAGTCTTCCTCTAGCTTGATTTTGGTTGCCCTAGAGTTACCAGTTAATACTAACCCCTTTCTTTTTCTTGGTTGCAATAAGGTTTTCCTTTCTTCCTTCTCTGACTCATGTCCATTCTTCCTTTGTCATTCATGGTTACTAGTCTTTCGTCAAGGTTAGGTTCATTTGTAGTCTTTCCTAACCTCTCTTCTCCTTGGCTATGATGGGTGGTTCTTTATTAGTTTCTCCACATATTACCCTGGACCATCATGTCCCCTTCTCCCATTTTTGTCGTTGTTGCCAACTTCTGGGCTCTCTTTTGTAAGTCAAAACTTTCGGCATTCTTGGTGAGAGTTATTAATAACTTGATTTTGGGGAAAGGTTATTGGATTTGAGACCTTTTTTTTTCTTGTTGTAGGATTAAATCTTTAGGTAAAAAGATTTCACATAAAGGATCTTTTATTTATCAAAGAAAAATTACTTGTTGAAATTGGCTTATTACATGCACTCATCTCACTCACTTCCTAGTCCTTTATGGTCACCGGTCGAGAATCTGCCTTTGACTTGTCACGAGACTCCTTGTGTAAACCCCGTCCTTTAGTAATGAGAAAAACCGGAGAGAGAACCAGTAAATTTGAATCTTTAAACCGACTTGGTCTACAAGCCTGATTGTTAGGGACGAGCAATTTGAAAATTTCTAACTCCCATTTGACTCAAAAAGGTTCATAAACTTGGGAAAAGAACCCTAGGATGAAATGAGGAGGAATGATCGAAGCAGTTCAAGAGAACTGGTTTATGAACCAAGTCGATTCATGAACCGGAACCAATAGAGAATGGGTAAACCAAGAAGCTTATGGATCCCTTGTGATTCAAAGAGAATTATAATTCTTGGGAAGGAAACTTAGAACAATGTGGGAGAGAAAAACCAGATCGGTTCAAGTGAACTAGACCCGAACTGGATTAAACCAGTTTAAGAACCAAGCCAGTTTATGAACCGAAATCGATTAAGAGATGGTAAACCGGGAATTTTATGGACCCTAAGTGATCCAAGGAGTCACAAAAGACATGAAAATGGACTTGTGAAGGAATTGGGAATGAAAACCATACCGATTTAGGTGAACCGGATCCGAACCGGTTTAAGCCACTATTGAACCAGATTGTAAATTCATTTTTCTAGGTGGCTTAAATAATTCAAATTTGAGATTTTAGGCTACCATTTGATAGAAAATGAATTTATAAATTTTTAGATTTGAAAAACTCGGTCGAATGAGGGGTGAACCAGCGGTTTAAGCTTTGAACCCGGTTCGTACCGGTTTGGTCCGGTTCAGAACAGTGTCATCTTCTTCCTCAGGATGATAGCATTAATCACTCGCCCAAAAATTGAAGCAGCGCCGACGAAAAAGAAATGTTTTCGTTCAGTACGTTTCAGGTCTTTAATGCATGTCATAACGGTGCCAAACGGACGGCCAACGAGTCCCCGAGCTCCCTATATAAAGAGCCCCTCTCCATTCATTCTCTCTACACCTGAAAAGCTCACTCTCTCTCAGTTGCTTAGTTTTCTAATGAATCTCAAACCAGAGGTCCAATATAGTGTCAATTCTGAGCCAAAGACGGCGAGGTCGGGTTCATTAGAATTGGGGGGAAGTCAACTACACGGTGGTGACATCCGTTCGTTCCGAGAGTCGCTGGAGAAGCGCCGGCTTGATCGAACAGTGAAGCAGCTCCGGCGGGCCGTAGCTGCCCTATTTGGTCGAGTTGAAATTGGCTAATTCAAGCCCTCCTTAGGCCAAACCAAGCTCTCCCGACACCTCCTCAGCCCTCGGCTCCCCTTTACAATTTCCGATCAATGTTAGAGAGAGAGTCAACTGAATTTCAATGACAAAATTATAATCCAATTCGACATCAATTGATGTCATTCTTGATCCTAGGAAGAACCTATGGAGGAGAGCTACTTGCTCAAATAGAAAGCTCAGACCGTTGCACCCTCACCGGTGAGAAATCGAAGCTTTCTCTCTCTATAGTTCATTTTCCTGCGAAGTTCCATTTGAGCTCGTTCCAGCGTTAAAACCAACGATTCAAAGTTTTTTAGAATCGTTTGAACATGTAGAAACTCAATATTAACTTCAATTTTAATGAATAGAGGTGTTTGATCGGTCAATTTGATGAAATCAAATTCGACTATGTTAAAGAGTTGAAATTAGGGGAAAAATTGGGGATTTTAAAAAATTCGAAGGACCAAAATGTAATTTTCTAAAATTGAGGGTTAATTGGTCATGATAAGAATATTAGAGGGCCAATTGAGAAATTTTAGAAATTTTGGGAAAATTGAGGGACCAAATTGAAAATTTGGGAAATTAAACCCTTTTTCACTGAATTTAATAAATTGAGGCCCCAAGATAAATTTTAAAAGTTTCAGAACTCAATTTGTGGGAAAACTCGGCAATAGGGACTTAAAGTTGAAGAAAAATAACTTTAAGGACCTAATTGCAAATATATATAAAGTTGGGTTGTCTCATTCATTGGAACGCATGAGGGCTATTAGGCCAAAGAATAATGAATAACTATGTTCATTTCATGTAGTAGAATGAGACATCAAGAACGCCAGTTGAGATCCAGTGTGCAAGGGACAGAACTCGACTAAGTGGAAGTTCACTACACGATCGGGTGAGTGGGATTTTATATCATACCCAGTTGGGGATGATAAGCACATCGAAATAAAAATCTACTACTATGTGGTATTTTTAAACATCACAACTTAGAGTAGTGATGTTAAAACCTTACGGAAAAACTACTTACCGGTTGTAAGTAGATCATACCCGGTTGGTATAATGAAACTTCCTCGAAGGAAGTTGAAAACCGTTCATCGGTTATGAACGGAGATGTCCTTATATCAGGTCGATATAATCGATAGTAAAAACATCTTTTTGTCAGAAGTGTTCTCCCCTGACTCTGTGCCAATGCTTAAACAATTTGGGAGACCTTCTCGACGGGAGCTCGAATAGCTCTTATAGGTTAGGGGCCTCGATTTTGGAACTTGTGGGCTAATATGCCCAATTTTTTTGAAAATCTCGAACAGCATGCCATAGGCCAATGGGCACAAGCAGGAGCTCGTAAACGAACATAATATATGTTCCATAAAACTTTAATAAGTAAATTGTATGGTCATGGTTCCAAGGCTGGTCTGACATTCCCAGTCAACTAGCAGTAGTGCAACATGACTAGTCTCCGGACCAGTCAAGACAAACAATTGCAGGTTGAGTTGAAAGTCGGGACCATTGGACTAATGACACCACATATTACATGGCATAATAAGAAAACATTGTTTGTGCATGCACTATGACTACGGGATCATCAAGACGCCCATGAAGGGTAGTGACGCGTCCTAAGGGCCCTGAACGACCCGATTAGTATAAGGGTAATTCGTCGTTCCAGGTGACCGTGCAAAATTTGGAGTAGCACCAAGCGCATGAGACCGGGGTGGGGACGGGATGAGGTCTATGTCCTCATACGGACATGAAGAATCGATTTCGAGATTGAGGGTTGGATGTCATGTACATCCACTCATTCTCAGGATAGAAGTGGTTGTACTTCTATCTAGGTGGCCGGTAAAGTCACTCCGAACTCACAAGTGGGTTCAGTGGTCGTGTTGGCCTGCGAATGTGTGTAACCTTCATGATGAAGAATGTGTGTTGGGTGATGACACTCTGTGATAAATAAGAAATGGTGGAAAAACCTGAATTTTTAAACGAAGAGATTTTTGAAAAGTGAGGAGTCTGGCACACTCAAATACAATTATTTTCCTAAAAGTTAAAAGTAGACTTTTGAAAAATCCATTCACTGATTAGTTGTACTCACCCCCTCCCTTATACCCCTTTCAGGTAGTCCCAGAGAGTTTGTCCTTAAAGTCTTGTGAATTTAAGTACCTGCAAGAGAGGTATGATTATTTTAAAATTTCTATACAGTTTTGATTTATGTTATTCCTGGAAAAAGGTGCAAAGAATGCCTTACTCTTTACAATTTAGAAATGGGGAAACCTTTAAATAAACCAGGAGAGTGGCGGGTTGTTCATGGGGATCCGACCAAATTGGGTCGGGGCGTGACACCTTATCTAACGACTCTGATGATGATGAGCTCATGTAAGTCCCCTCACACCCCTTGTAGATGTTCATGCTAGGTTCCTACAGGTGAGCTCTGATTTCATGGGTTACTTCAAGTCCATATCTTTCTAGCACCACGACCTCATACTCGTATGTCCATCTCATGTGGTTTATGGGTTTAGGGTTTATTCGGACGGGTGGGGTCTCATGAAAAACCTTCATATAATTCGCATATGTCTCCTAGTACTTATTCTAGGCCTCCTCCTGTGACGGGGTCCTCTCCGACTGTTGTGATGTAGGGGGAGGTGTTGGGACCCTCTAAGGAGGTGTAGGTTCTTCTCGTCCTTGGAGAGAATTCTACTAGTTGATATATTTTAGTATCTTCCCGTGGAGTTCCCTATAACCCATGATCATGTCCTTCGGTATAGTTCTTTTGAACTCGGAAGTTCCCTTGCTACTTATCTTGCTTGAGGTAGGGACCTTTTTCAATGGTCCGTGGGATGGTCGAGTTCGTGTAGCAAATTTCCTTGGAGGAATTATTCCTACAAGGTGAATAGGCTTTGTTTAGATTCATGTTATATAGTCTTGACAATGCATTCAAGGAAACATGCTCTAATACCACTCAAGTGGTCACGCTCTGATCCAATTTGGTCGGAACACCGTGAACAACTCGTCGCTCCCTTTAGTCTAAGAAGAGTGGTAACATCCCAAGATCGCGAGGAGTCAAGCATATTTCTGTCCTTGTTCCCTAGAATATCATTATAAAAAACTCCAAAGCTTTAAAATTTTAAAAGCATACCTAACATAAGGCTTTTCCTCTAAATTTCTTTATGAGTGTTCTTCTTTCCTAAAAAAGGGTTAAAGGGAGATGGTGAGTTATTACAACTCAGTGAGTGAGTGTTAGGGTGAATTTTAAAACACGACTTTCAAAGGGTCATTTAAAATTTTATTGTTATGTGAGTTTAGCCCTTTCAACACTCCCCCTTGCTCGAAAGGTGTTTAGCAAACAATCACACGCCCTTTATCATAAAGGGTACAAACGTTTGCAAGCGCAGTACTCCAACTGCACCCACTTGGGGATTGGAGCGCCTTTACCATCCACCCTAATAGAAGTCCTTGATTTCTACCCTGAGTCTGAGTGGACATTATCCATTCTACCCTCAAACTCGAATGTACTCCATGTCTACTTATGTGGGACGAGACCTCATTATGAACATGCCCCGGTCTCTACGCAGGAAGCTACTCCGAGCTTCATGACTCACTCGCACGACAATCTACCCTTATCGCATACAGGTCGTCTAGGAGCCCTTAAAACCAACACTTCCCCTCTTGGGTGTCTTGATGGCCCTGTATCATAGTGCTTGCACAAACAATAGTTTTGAGATTTATGATCCATCATCTTTGGGGCCAACGGCCCAACGACCCCGTCTCTCAACTTAGGCTCCGTAGTTGTTTGCCCAACTGGTCTGTCGACCTGGCCTTGGCGCATTGCCACTAGCCATCGAGTCTTGTCAGTTTGGGTTTGTCACCGTGGCAATTCACACAAAATTAGTCAATTATGAAAGTTTTCATGGCTCTTAAATTCATGTTTGTCTATGGGTTCCAACCTGTTCCCATTGGCCTTGGGCCCACTTCACGAGTTTTTTCAAAACTGGGCCTTTAGGCCCTATAAGTTCAAAATCGAGGCTTCAGCCTGTTGGAGTGTCTGAGCTTTAATTAGAAAAGTCACCCAAAAATTTTAAGCAGATGTACACAGTTAGGGGAGACCATTTCTGGAAAAATGGTTTTAAATTTTCAAAAAAGGCATTTATCCCCTTAACTAGGTATGATGCCAAAAAAAACCTCCACTCACAGTGGATTTTCAATTTAAAATGTGCTTCATCATTCTAGCTAGGTATGATGTTAAAAAGTCTCACTCACAGTTGTTTTAAAAACGTGCCTATTATCCCAACTGCATGTGATGTTAAAAGTCTCACTCACCCAATGACTGTAACGTATTCGTCCCCAATCAGATTACCAAGTCATGGTCATGCTCCTTTGTTCACATTCTTGTCCAATTCGTCCCTACACGGTTTGAGTATTCTCATAAGGAAAGGTTCATCATGAAAGGCCTCCTATTTCCTTGTATATGCAACTAGGCTCGGACTTTTACCTTATTACAATTATGTCGTTAAAGTTCATAATTTTTTACTTTAGGTCCTAATACTGAGTAATTTTCAATTATGTCCCTAGGATTTTCAATATTCTCCTTGGGTCCTTAATTTTCAAAAATCACCAATTGGGACTTAAAATTTCCAAAATTTTCCAATTGATCCGTTAACTTTCCAAAATTATCGATTGGCCCTAATTTTCACAAAAATGACCAATTGGCCCCAACTTTTCTAAAAATGACCAACTGGCCCTCCAAGGTCCTCTACTTTTCCAATTGACCTTCAACTTTAAGAAAATTTGAACAAATGTCCCGCAAATTTTGAAATCCCCAAATTTTCCTGAAAATGTTTCCCCCAATTTATCCTTTCCATAGACCCAAATTTGGTTTCATCAAATTGACCTTTTAATTTGTGTTCATTGATCCCTATCATGGTGCTAATTAGTTTTCTCACTTCCCTATGATCTAATTGAGCTTTGAATCATCATTTTTGGGTCTAAAACGAGCTCAAACGAAGCTTCACCAGAAAACTAAACATAGAGAGAGAAAACTTCAGTAACTTACCGTCAGAGTTGCGGCAGTCTGAGCTCTCAATTTGGGATGAAAGCTCTTGTCCACAAGGTCTTTCTAGGATCAAGAGTAGCTATAATTCATGTCCTCGGTCAAAAATTGGTTAGTGAAATTCAGGCACTTTCTCTCTCTAGAATTAAGCTATTTCTATGAGGGATGACCAAATTGACTTACACGTTTGCTTCGGGAGGTCGTGTGTATGCTGGAGAGACTTGAAGAGGGCTTGGTTTGGCTATAGGCAGTTGGGGATGGTCGAATTTGGGTTGGGAAAAATAGGATAGCTTCGAGTCCTTTGGAGCAGCTTCACTGTTTGGACCCATCAACGCTTCTCTGATGGTCCTCATGTCAAATGGAGGATGTGTAGAATCCTGATTGGCCAGCGTTTCTAGGCGCTGACTGAGCGGCTAACTGGGAGTGCTTCACCATGTGCCACGCGCTGATTAGTTGTGCCTACTAACTGGGTGCTAACCTGGCATTAGCCGTTGACCGGTCCGGTCCAACTGTGTTCGATGACCCAAAAAAGAAAATCGACCAATTTAGGTACGATTCGATCAATTTTCTAAAAATTAAAAATTTCTAAATTAATCTAAATTCATTTTCTTTCTAATGGTGACCTCAATTTTGCAAATTAACATTTTAAAGCCAATTGGAAAAATGAATTATTAAACTAGTTCATCATGGTTCAATCAGGTTCAATCTGATTTAGGTCGAATATCTAATCCATTCCCTGGTTCTTTTTCATGATTTTTATAATTTCTTGGTTACTTGGGATTTTTCAAATTTATGTTTTAACCCTTCTTTACCATTTTTGTTTCATTTATGGGCTTGATTTTCTCATGAAAAGTGTCGGTTCTTTTCCCGGTTTCCTTGGTCCGAGAGGACGGGTTTTACAACCGGTCTGCCTAAGACTTGACCTTAGACTGACCCATTAATGATCGTTCCAGAGAAGTTTTCAGTCATTGAAGACTTGACTGTCCACTGTCAACCTTATCCTATCATTTGCCCAAGGTTGAAGACGACTCTATGTCGCGCGTGCGAGCTACCACATGGCACACTATGATTGACATGTTTTGCTGATGTTGCTTCCCACTCAACATCTGAGTCACCCTTTGACTCATTGACCGACCATGTGGTGACCTCCCATTGGTCAATCGTTGACCAAACTCAACTAGTCATTTGATCGTGACACGTGGCATCCTTTGAATGGTTGATTTAAATAATCAGATTTCCCTCTTGACATACTACGCCACTGCCACATGTGAGCCCCGGATTGGCTGAAATAATCTAATGTGGCTCTGCCACGTGGTGACCTATGATTGGTCGATCATTTTGCTGACATCCTAGTCGACCGTTGACATGGCACTCTTGCCACATGTTAGTTCTTCATTGGCCAGCCTGGCTAATGAGGCTTTTCCTTAGTTGACCATTAATTGAGGACACATGTCGCACTCCTATTGGTAAGTCATTGGTGATGTGGTTTTGACCATTGACTGAGGACACGTGTTACGCTCTGATTGGTCAGCGTTGATTAAGCGGCTCACTGGGCACGTTTCGCCACGCCTCACTCGCTGATTGGTCGCATCTGTTGACTCGGCACTTGTCATGCCCCGACCCGGTTCGGTTAGAGTCACATGATCAACCCACCACCCATTCTTGTACTAATCTAGTATTTCTACAAAATAGTTTGAGGAAGGTAAAGTCGTTAGAGAACCTGTTTTTCGTAACAAAATTTACAAAACATCTAAGTAAAAGTTACCTATTTGCGGTACCCTTGGCTTTCTCTTCTAGCCTCGGCTCGTCGTAGCTTGGTATTTCTCCTGAAAAAGTTTAATGGGAAGGGGTGAGTTTCTACAACTCAGTGAATGGGGGTTGGGAAGTGAGTTTCCAAAACAATTATTCACACACCCTTTCTATCATAGAAAGGGATCACACGTTCGTAGAATAGTCCCCAACTATTCCACTTGTGAACGGGAGCGCCTTTACCATCTACTGAGTTTGAATGGACATCAATAGTTCGACCCTCAAACCTTAACCATGTCTGCTTGGTGGGACGATACCTCATTTCCCCTCTGGTCTCGGTCTCGAGACCTCATTTCCCCTTGTTAGTCCTATCTTAGCCATGTGGCTAGTCACACAATATTTCAAGTTTCATGAGAGTTTTCACGGTTCTTATAATTCTCGTATGTCTAGGGTCCAACCCATGGACACTGCCTTGGGCCCACTTCACGTGTAAACCCCATTCCTTAAAGATGAGAAAACTAGGGAAAGAACTGGTCAACCCAATGGAGAAAATCGAACCGGTTCAAGAACTGCAACTGATAGAGAAAGGACAAATTGGGAAATTTTCAAATACCAAGTGACCCAAAGAGTCATAAAATCATGGAAAAGGACTTTGGGACAAATTGGAAGAGAAAACCAGACCAGTTCAGGTGAACCGAACCTGAACCAGATTACACTAGTTTGAACCGGTTAGAACCAACATTAAACTAATTTCTAAATTCATTTTTCTAGGTTGCTTAAAATATTCAAATTGGGGAATTGAAGCCACCATTGGATAGAGAATGAATATAGATGAATTTAGAAATTTTTAATTTTGAAAAACGCGGTCGAATCAGACTAGAACTGGCCAGTTTAAGCATTGAACCTAGTTCGGACAGGTCCGGTCTGGTTCAGAATAGTGTCGTCGTCTTCCTTCAGATGACATCACTGTTCACTCGCCAAAAAAATGAATAGCACTGACAAAGATGAAAAGTCTCTATTCATGGCGTTTCAAGCCATGAAAGAGTGCTATAAAGGGGCCAATCAGACGGCTAGAGAGTCCCTGAGCTCCCTATATAAAGAGTTCCTCTCCATTCATCCTGCCCACACCTGAAAACTTCTCTATCTACTGCTCTAATTTTTGGTAAAACTCGAACCAAAGCTCTGACTTTGGCATTTTTCCAAGAATTAGAAGGTGAGGTCTAGTTCCTTAGATTCAGGGAGAAGTCAGCTACCCAACAACAGTCTCCATTTGATCCGAGAATTGACAGAGAAGCACCAACTTAATTAAAAGTGGAGCAGCTTCGGCAAACCAAAGTTGCCCTATTTCATCCGAGCTGAAATTAGCCGAATTTAGCCTTTCTCCAGCCAAACCAAGCTCTCCTAACATCCCCTAAACCCTTAGACGACCTCAACTAAGCTAAAAGGTAAGCCAATTCGACCCTACTCAGTCATTGCAAGTCGGAGTTAGAGAGAGAAACTACATAATTTCACTAACAAAATTCTCCCTCAATTCAAGGTCAATGGTAGGAATTCTTGATCCTAGAAGATACATCAGGAAGAGTGCTATCTTCTCTGATAGAGAGATCGGACCGTCGCACCTCCTATGGTAAGCTTTCAAAGCTTTCTCTCTCTAAGTTCAGTTTTCCGGCGAACCTCCATTTGAGCTCAATTCAAACCCAAATGACGCGGTTAAAAGCTCAATTGGATTGTATGGAAGTGTAGAAATTGATCCATACCTTCAATTGAAGTAATTAAACCCGATTGAATGGTCAATTTTATGAAATCAAATTCAGTCAATTTTATGAAATCAAATTTGGTCAATTTGAAAGGGGGAAATCAGGGGAAATTTTTGGGGACATTTGGGGATTTCATAAAATTGAGGATCAATTGACCAAGAACAGAATGTTGGAGGACCAATTGGTCAATTTTTTAAATTAATTGGGATTAAATTGCCATTTTTGTAAAGTAGGGGCAAAATGGTAATTTTTGAATAGTTGGGGACCCAATTGGAAATTTGAAAAACTTGTACCCCTTAAACGATTTTGAGTAAATTAAGGACCCAAATTGAATTTATGGAGGTTTTGGGACTCAATTTGGGGAAAAGTTTGCATTAGGGACCTAAAGTCAATGAAAAAGAACTTTAGTAACCTAAATGTAATTAATTGAAAATTTTAGGCTTAGTCATTCATACGTGAGGAACGAAGACTCTTATGCCAAATATTAATATATAAAAATGTCCAAATCGTGTAGGAGCACAAGGGACCGAAACGCCAGTAAGAAAAGCCCACGTCGACTTAGAAAACCAATCGAGGGCGAACACGTCATGGTTAACGGGTGAGTAGGTTTATTCACATCATACCCGGTTGAGATGATGAGCACTTCGGAAATGAAAAACCACTTTTATGTAGAATTTTAACATCACACCTAGTTGGAGTAATGTGAGAACTACATAGAAAAACTACTTAACAGTTGTAAGTAGATCATACCTAGTTGATATGATGGACTTCCTGAAAGGAAGTAGAAAACCCGCTTATCGGTTGTAAGCGGAGATGTCATCACACCCTATTGGTGTGATGGATGGAAATTTTATTTTTATCAAAAGTATTCTCCTCTAACCATGTGCCAATGATTAAAAATTTTGGGAGACTTTCTTGACGAGAGATAGAATAGCTCAGATAGGCCACAGGCCTCAGTTTTGGAACTTGGGGGCTTAAATGCCCGATTTTGGAAAAACTTGTAAAGTGAGCCCAAAGCTAGTTGGCACGAGCATGAGCTCATAAACAAACATGATGTTAAGCCATGAAAATTCTAAATGAATGAATTATGGGATTTCACCATGGTACCAAGACAGGACTGACATACTCGATGGACTGGCGGCAGTGCTATAAGACCAGGTCAACAAATCGGTCTAGACAAATAGTTGTAGGTTGAGTTGAGGGTCAGGTCGTTGGACCAATGGCACCAAAGATAAATGGCTTTATGGAAAAAATTTGTTTGTGCATGCACTTAAGGTTTGTGACCATCAAGATGCCAAGAGGGGTAGTGATGCGTCCTAGGGGCTACTGGACAACATGGTGGAGATAAGGGCAGTTTGTCGTGCCAACAGTCAAGGAAGCTTGACATAGCTTCATAAGCATGAGACCGAGGTGGGGTCGGGATGAGGTCTCTGCCTCATACGGACACAGAGTTGATTTTCGGGTTTGAGGGTCAGATGTCACGAACATCCACTAATTCTTAGGGTAGAAGTGGATGGGCTTCTATCTAGGTGGCTAGTAAAGTTGCTCCGACGCCACAAGTGGGTGTAGTGGACGGGCTGCCCTGCGAATGTGTGATTCCCTTCCTGGTGAAGGGCGTGTGTTGATTGTTAAACACACCTGATATGAAAATTAGGATAATAGTTTTGAAGAACTAGGAATTTAAAGAAATAATATTTTTGAAATAAATAAAAAGTTTGGAACACTCTGATTAAAGATTTTTTGAATACTCTCTCCTAACACCCATTCACTGAATTGTTGAACTCACCCCCTTCCTTTACCCCTTTTTAGGTAACTAGGGGAAAACCCACTTAAAAACCTTTTCATAGCTGAACCTACAATACAGGTATGTAAGGTTAAAATATTCAGTTTTGATTAATGTTATTCCTGGAAAGATACAAGTAAAAAGGATTTCTTATTCCTCACGCTTTAGAGAAGGGGAAAACCGTTAATAAATCGGGAGAGTGGCGGGTTGTTCACAAGGATCCAACCAAACTAGGTCAGGGCGTGACATCACAAGTTTTCTAAAACTAGGCCTCCGTCCCTATCATTTTTCAATCCGAGGCCTCAAGCCTGTTAGAGCAATTCCGACTCCCATTAGGAACGTCTCCAAAAATGTTTAAGCAGTTTCATATAGTCAGGGGAGACCATTCCTAGAAAAATGATTTTCAAACTTAAAACGGTTCTCAACACCCCCAATCGGGTATGATGTTGAAAATCTCAATCACCCAGTATTGTGACGTATTCGTCCCGACTGAATTTCCAATGTTCAATGTGCTCCTTGGCACCCGTACTCATATGACCCGTGCCGGTGAGGGTCCAGCGACCGGAGCTCTTGCTTTCTCTACATTGCTCTCCTCCTAAGGATCCTTCCTAGATCAAACCTCACCTCAATTGGTGGCTCTATTAGCTCAGGGAAAGGTCGGGGCACATCTAGGTGGAGCTTGGGGGTCTTGGTTTGGTCAGAATTGTCCTGGGGACGGTTCGCGTTGAGCTCGAGAAGCTCGGGCTGCTAACACCCGAAGAGCAGTGTTACTATTTGAGTTTACTATCTCTTCTATGGTGGCCCTCTAGCTGAAGGAAGGGTGCAGTTGTTTAGAAGACTTCCTCTTGGTCCTAATGACACTGAATGCAACTTCAGAGGTGGAGAAAAGCCCCGATGTCGAAGCTCTGGTTTGCTGCTCACTGGAAAATTGAGCAGTTCACTTTTTTCGGTTGATTGTGGGATGCTAAGAACGAATGGAGGGGTGCTCTTTATATAGGGAGGTCTAAAACAGTTCAAGCTACTGGATAGCGTGAGACTCGGCCACCGGCGACCTGACCGGAGAGATTTTTGAGTCACTGGAGTAAACCCCACACTTTTGAGTTAAGGAAAACCGGGAAAGAAACTGATCAAACCGAGTAAAAAAATAGAGCCGGTTTACAAACCCAATCATTTAGGAACAAGCAATTTGGAAATTTAAAACTTCCGGGTGATCTAAAGGGTTCATTAAACCTTGGAAAAGAAACTTAAAATAAATTAGAAGAGATAAACCAAATGTGTTCAGGTGAACGGGATCCTATAAGAACTCTAAAGTTAAGCGTGCTTGCTCGAGAGTAGTGTGAGGATGGGTGACCTCATTCTCCTCACACCCGAACACTTCTCTCTCTCTCTCAACTGCTCCATTTCCCGATGAAGCTCAAACCAAGCTTCGACTTGAACATTTTTCTTAACCTTAGAAGGAGAGGTTGGGCTCTTTAGAACCAGGGAGAAGTCAGCTATCTGATAGCAAACTCCAGTCAATCTGAGAATCGCTAGAGAAGCGCCGGCATGATGGAACGGTGAAGCAGCTCCGGCGGACCGAAGCTGCCCTATTGCGGTTAAGCTAAAATTGGCCAATTCGAGCCCAGCTCAAGACAAACCAAGCCCTCCCCACAATTCCTCAGCCCTTCCACGACCGCATTAGGACCGAAAGGTAAGCCAATTCGGCTCCCCTTTACAATTTTTGATCGGTGTTAGAGAGAGTCGGCTGAATTTCAATAACGAAATTCTAATCCAATTCAGCATCAATTGATGCGATTCTTGATTCTAGGTTTAACCTTAGGACGAGAGCTATCAGCCCAAATTGAAAGCTTGAACCACGGTGCCCTCACCGATGAGTAATCAAAGCTTTCTCTCTCTACAGTCTACTTTCCAACGAAGCTCGGTTTAAGCTCATTCCGGCGTTAAAACTCGTGATTCAAAGTTCTATGGAATCGTATGAACATGTATAAACTCAATTTTAATTTCAATTTCAACAATTAGAGGTTTTTTGTCACACCCCAACCAAGTTTGGTCGGATCCCCGTGAACAACCTACCACTCTCTCTGTTTATTAAATGGTTTCCCCTTATTATAATCCGTAAAGAATAAGGCGTCCTTTAAACCTGCACCATTTCCTAGAATAGCATAATCAAAACTGCATGAAATTTTAAACTTTACATACTTGTCTTACAGGCATGTTAGTTGATTGTCTTTCAGGGTAGGCTTTCCAGGATTTACTGCAAGGGATATAAGGGAGGGGGTGAGTACAACTACTCAGTGAATGGGTTTTTAAATGTCTACTTTTAACTTTTAAGAAAAAATTTTATATGGAGTGTGCCATACTCCTTTCTTTTCAAAAATCCCTTCATTTAAAAATTTGGGTTTTTCCATTATTTCTTAGTTACCGGTGTGTCATCACCCAACACACATCCTTTATCATGAAGGTTATACACATTCACAAGTCGGTATCACTACTGAACCCGCTAGTGGCTTTGGAGTGACTTTTCCTGCCACCCGGATAGAAGTACGACCACTTCTACCTTGGGAATGAGTGGATGTACCCGACATCTGACCCACAATCCCGAAATTACTTCTTCGTGTTCGTATGAGGATAGAGACCTCATCCTATCCCCACCCCGGTCTCATGTGCTTGGTGCTACTCCAGATTTCGCAGAGACACCTAGAACGACGAACTGCCCTTATAGCCACCAGGTCGTCCAGTGCCATTAGGACGCATCACTACCCCTCATAGGTGTCTTGATGATCCCGTACTCACAATGCATGCACAAACAATGTTTTCTCATATTGCCATGTAATCTGTGGTGCCAATGGTCTAACGGCCCCAACTCTCAACTCAACCCGCAGTTGTTTGTCTTGACTGGTCTGTCGACCTGTCATGCCGCACTGTCGCTAGTTGACTGAGCATGTCGGTCCTACTTGGTACCATGGCCAAACAATTCACTTATTAAGTTTTATGGCACGTATTTCATGTTCGTTTATGAGCTCCTGGTCATGCCAACTGGCCTTGGGCCCACTGTACGAGATTTTCAAAATTGGGCATTTAGCCCCCAAGTTCCAAAACCGAGGCCCCCAACCTATCAATACTGTTCGAGCTCCCGTCGAGAAGGTCTCCCAAATTGTTTAAGCATTGGCACACAGTCAGGAGAGAGCACTTCCGACAAAAATAGGTTTTTACTGTCCATCATACCGACCGGTATAAGGACATCTTCGTTCATAACCGATGAACAGGTTTTCAACATCCTTTGAGGAAGTCTAATCATACCAACTGGGTATGATCTACTTACAACTCGTAAGTAGTATTTCCGCATAACTTTCACATCACTTTCTCTAAGTAGTGATGATAAAAAATACCACAAAGCAGTGGGTTTTTATACTAAGGTACTTATCATCCCCAACCGGGTATGATATAAAATTCCCACTCACCCGTTAATGCCGTGAATTCCACTAGACCGGTTCTTGGTATTCACACGAGCTTGTCCTTGCTGGTGTTCCTAGTACTTCATGTTCCTACACGATATGAACATTTTGGTTCATTATCCTTCGGCCTAATCGCCTTCATTCATTCCAAATGAATGAGAAAGTCAAACTTTCAATTATTTACAATTAGGTCCCTAAAGTTATTTCTCTTTAACTTTAAGTCCCAAATGCCAGTTTTTCCTCAAATTGAGTCCCGAAACTTATTTATCATAGGACCTCAATTTATTCCATTTCACAAAAAGGGGTTTAATTTTGCAAATTTCCAATTTGGTCCCCCAACTTTTCCAAAATTACCATTTTGCCCTTCCTTTACAAAAATTGTAAAATTTGCCCCCAAAATTTCAAAATTCCTCAATTGGTCCTCCAACATTATTTTCATGCCCAATTGAGCCTCAATTTCATAAAATTTCATTTTGATCCTTTGAATTTCAAAAATCCCCAATTTCCCCCCAATTCCAACTTCTTAACAAAGCCGAATTTGATTTCATCAAATTGACCCATCAAACATTTCCAATTGTTGAAATTGAAGTTGAAATTGAGTTTCTACGTGTTCATATGATTCTTTAGAAATGTGAATCACAAGTTTTAACGCTGGGACAAGCTCAATCGGAGCTTCATGGAAAAATGAACTATAGAGAGAGAAAGCTTTGATTAGTTACAACATTATTTTATGCGTACGATTCCCATAAAAAGTTTTGACCGGTCACCCATCCTCACAATACTCTTAAGCAAGCACGCTTAACTTCAAAGTTCTTATAGATTCTTGTTTACCTGAACCAATTAGGTTTTTCTCTTTTAACTTGTCTTAAATTTCTTTTCCAAGGTTTAATGAACCCTTTGGATCACCCGGAAATTATAAATTTCCAAATTGCTTGTTCCCAAATGATCTGGTTTGTAAACCGGCTCGGTTTTCTTACTCGGGTTGACTGGTTCTTTCCCGGTTTTCCTTAACTCAAAAGTGTGGGGTTAACATGTTTGATCGGTCAATTTGATGAAATCAAATTCAGTCGTGTCGAAGAGTTAGAATTGGAGGAAAAATTAGGGGAAATTGGGGATTTTAAAAAATTTTGAGGGACCGAAATGCAATTTCCTAAAATTGAGGGTCAATTGGGCATAATAAAAATGTTAAAGGGCCAATTGAGAAATTTTAGAATTTTTGGGGTAAAATTTACCATTTTTGTAAAGGAAGGGAAAAATGGTAATTTTGGAATAGTTGGGGGACCAAATTGGAAATTTGGGAAATTAATCGCCTTGATAAATTTTAAAAGTTTCGGGACTCAATTTGAGGAAAAACTGGCAATAGGGACTTAAAGTTTAAGAGAAATAACTTTAGGGACCTAATTGCAAATAAATAAAAGTTTGACTTTCTCATTCATTTGGAATGAATGAAGGCTATTAGGCCGAAGGATAATGAACCGAGATGTTCATATCGTGTATGAACACGAAGTACCGGGAACGCCACCAAGGACAAGCTCGCATGAATACAAAGAACCGGTCTAGTGGAATTCACGACATTAACGTGTGAGTGGGTTTATTAACATCATACCTGGTTGGGATGATGAGCACAACTTAAAGTTAAAAACCACTTACCAGTTGTGAGTCGGATTTTATGTCATACCCGATTGGGGATGATAAGCTCATCGAAATGAAAACCCACTACTATGTGATATTTTAAACATCACAACTTAGAGTAGTGATGTGAAAACCATGCGGAAAAACTACTTACCGGTAGTAAGTAGATCATACCCGGTTGATATGATAAAACTTCCTCGAAGGAAGTTGAAAACCCATTCATCGGTTATGAATGGAGATGTCCTTATATCGGGTCGATATAATGGACGGTGAAAACATACTTTTGTCGGAAGTGTTCTCCCCTGACTGTGTGCCAATGTTTAAACAATTTGGGAGAACTTCTCGACGGGAGCTCGAATAGCTCTGATAGGCCGGGGGACTGGGTTTTGGAACTTGGGGCTAATATGCCCGGTTTTCAAAAATTTCGTACAGTGGGCCCAAGACTAGTTGGCACGAGCAGGAGCTTGTAAACAAACATGAATTATATGCCATAAAACTTTAAATAAAGGAATTGTTTGGCCATCGTACCAAGATAGGACTGACAAACTCAGTTAACTAGCGGCAGTGCGACATGATAGGTTGATGGACCAGTCAAAACAAACAACTGTGGGTTGAGTTGAGAGTCGGGGCCGTTGGACCAATGGCACCACAGATTATATGGTATAATGAGAAAACATTGTTTGTGCATGCACTATGAGTACATGACCATTAAGACGCCCAAGAAGAGTAGTGATGCGTTCTAAGGGCACTGAACGACCTGGTGAGTATAAGGACAATTCGTCGTACCAGGTGACCCTGCAAAATTTGGAGTAGCACTAAGCGCATGAGATCGGGGTGGGGACGGGATGAGGTCTCTGTCCTCATAACGGACACGAAGAATTTATTTCGGAAATGAGGGTCGGATGTCACGAACATCCACTCATTCTCAAGGTAGAAGTGGGTGTACTTCTATCCGGGTGGCCGGTAAAGTCGCTCCGAAGCCACAAGTGGGTTCAGTGGACGTACTGACTTGCGAATGTGTGTTTAACTTTCATGATGAAGGATGTGTGTTGGGTGATGACACATCGTGGTTAAAAAGAAATGGTGATAAACCTAAGATTTCAAATGAAATAATTTTGAAAGAAAGGAGTCAGACACACTAAAATAATAAATGTTTTCTTAAAAGTTTAAACTTTTGAAAACCCATTCATTGAGTAGTCGTACTCACCCCCTCCTTTATATCCCTTTCAGGAGATTTCAGAAAGCCTACCCTTAAAGACCATCAACTAAGACGCCTGTGATACAGGTATGATAAATCTAAATTATTATGCAGTTTTGTTTATGTTATTCCTAGAAAAGGTGCAGATTTAAAGGACGTCTTACTCTTTACATTTTATAATAAGGGGAAACCCTTTAATAAACTAGGAGAGTGGCGGGTTGATCACGGGGATCTGACCAAATAGGATCGGGGCGTGACAACTAAGACGCCTATGATAAATCTAAATTATTATGCACTTTTGTTTCTATTATTCTTGGAAAAGGTGGAGGTATAAAGGACGCCTTACTCTTTATGGTCTATAATAAGGGGAACCCTTTAATAAACTAGGAGAGTGGCGGGTTGATCATGGGGATCCAACCAAATAGGGTCGGGGCATGACAACTGGAGACTTCAGCTTTTTCGGCCTCGCTATCTTCTATTAGCGACTGTAGGTTGAAGATGATGACGTGTAGGGCATGCCATGTGGCGTGCTGTGATTGGCCGATTTTTTTGACGTGGAGGTCCAACTCAACCACCACATCATCCGTTGACCGTTGACCAAACACATGGCAGCCTCTCATTAGTTGTTCATATCTGCGTGGCAGGCACATGGGTTGCCCCCTAACCATTGACCAGACATGTGGCAGCCACTCATTTGTTTCCCTTATTTGCGTGGCTGATGATTGGGAGTTGTTAGTCATTGACAGGTCTCGTCTGTTGACCGGTCCGGTTCGTTGATTTCTTGGACCGTTGACTGGTCTGGTTCGTTGACCGGTCGGACCGTTGACTGGTCTGGTTCGTTGACCGGTCAGACCATTGACTGGTCCGATCCGACCGGGTTTGGTGTTCCAAATTCAAAAATTGGCTGGTACAAACCCGATTCGACCGGTTTTCTGAAATTTAAAATTTTCTAAATTTATCTAAATTCATTTTCTATCTAATGGTGGCCTCAATTTCCCAAATTTACATTTTTAAGCCACATAGATAAATGAATTATTGAATCGGTTCAAATTGGTTTAGTCCAGTTCACCCTGAACTGGTCCGGTTCTCCCATCCAATTAACTTCATGTTCTTCCCCATGATTTTTATGAATTTTTGTCACTTGGGAATTTCCAATTTCCCATTTTAACCATTCTTTATCATTTTTTGTTCCTTTTTCAGCTCGGTTTTCTCAAAACTTAGGAGTTTTATTTGCAAAACTTGGTTTTCCATTCTTGACATTAGAAATGGATTCTCTTATGGTCAACTCGAGGTTTGATTTGACATCCTATCACTCTAGTTACCCCTTTTTGTTCATTCATTTACTCCCTTGGACTTAGTTCTTTTTACTTGCCTTACCCTTGTGTCCAAGTAATTTCTTAAGTCCAATGCTCCCCACCGTTTGGTGTCAGACCTTTTCTCTTGAGGGTTTTCTCTAGAATTGGGAGTTCTAGAATGTCCGATCATCCTTGGGTCTATTTGTTTCCTTAATTATTGAAACCCTTAGCTCGGTATTCGTTCGAGTGTTTCCTACTCATGTTCCTAGGTTTCGATGCTATCCCCTTCTTCTCCTATGTTAGTCCTTTATTTTGTTCTTATATCCCTTTCTGGTTTGGTTTCTCCATTTCCAATTATCGAGTTTCCCGTCCACTCCTCGACTTACCGACATACTGGTGGGTTTCATCCTGTCAGTCCTCCCTCACGTTCAACGATGTCCTTACTCATGGGCTTCTTTTTCTCAGATCCATCCTTACTTGCTCGTGACCATTTCATGGTTATTTTATGCCGAATTAATCTCTTATGGCTTACTTGTTCATTCCTTAATTTCACCCGAAGGAGTTTCCTTTGTTGGTATTATCTGCTACTCTCATACCTTGAAGTCAAGATTTTATCATCCTTTGAGTCGTACGTTTATCCTTCTCATCCTTTCTTGAAGGTTTTCCTTTGATCACTTCCTAATTGAAGGGCATACTCTCTAATGTTTTTCGAATTTCCCTTCCTAAGTTTTTCCTTATTACGGCCATTCCACCCATTCCCACTTGTTACGGTATTATTTTAGTTTATTGTCCTACTATCCCCTCCTTAGGTTTCACTTCACTCCTTGGGCTTTGGGGTATACTTCCTTTTTTGCATTCGTCCTTGAGGGTATCAAACCTTTAATTAATTTTGTGACGTCCTTTGATTTTGTCCTTTTCTGTTTACTCTTCCTTTGTACCATTTCCTTATTCCTACTTGTGATTATTACAAATTTTCTTTGAAAGTCCAAATACTCTTTGTGTCGAGGTCTCCTGATCACCTCACAAAAGTTTCACTTAGTCCTTCTTGTGGTTCGAGGGTGGTTGCCAATTCCTTTTGGCCATTGATCGTTCTAAGGATTTCCTACATCCTTCTCTTCTAACGTTTTCCCCTTTTTGCTTTTCCCTCCTCGTCGAGGCTTAAATCCGTGATTCTCATGAGGGTCATTTCATTCAATCACCTTGTTCCTATTGCTCCCTTTGTCCAATTGTCTCAAGACAACTGTCTCTCGAATTCACTCATCCTTAATGCCTACCCTATCACCTTCTTTAGGGTGTGGTTGTCACCACCTTCTCGGTCCTTCTTAGGGCATCGTTTAGTCTCTCTTGGTTATCCCATGGTTACTAGCTGCCTACTTTTGCTAGAAGGGTTTTCATCCTTACTTGGTTCCTCTGCTTTTCCAAAGCAGATTAAACTTTGCCATCTCCAACTTCATGTTTCTACTCGAGGGACTTCTGGTTCTCATCCTTGTCTTGTGTACTCTCAATTTTGCCTCTTCGTTTGATCCTAGGTTTCCTTAAGTAGGTGGGGTTAGAGACTAGTCTTGATGTTCAACATTTCTTAGTTAGTGGGCATACTCTTCCAAGATTCCTCTCTCCTCGTAAATTCCTTCCTTGGTTTCCTGGTTATGGTTACCTTATCTATCACACTTGGGTTATCTTCTTTCCTGTTGCCTCCTTGTTCGCTCGTTCTTTGGGTTTAACTCTATACATGGTCCTACCTTCTCTCTTACATGGGCTTGCCTCTTTCAGGGAGGTCAGAGTACCTTGACCTCTTTGGGGGATTCAAAGGCATTATTTGTCCTTATTAGGTTTTTCCTTCTCATTCCCTATTTGTCCTAGGGCACGAGATTTTTTATTGGGCACTTTCGTGCGTAGTGTCCCCTCTATCCACAATTGTAGCAAGTTACTTCCTTGCGTGTATCGTTATAGTTCCTTCTCCATCTCGGGTCTTGGGGAGTTTTTCTTGTTGGTTGCTAGGGGCCTCTACGTTTTGCCATCCTTGGGTGTGTAATTCCTACGAAACAATCCCCCTTCCTAAGTGTGAAACAAGGTTCCCCGAATACCTTGACGAATTCTTCGTAAAGTCTTCTTGGCTCAAGAGAAATCCTTGGTCTCATGGATTGGGTCCTCCAAGACTCTTAAGCTCCCAAGCTAATTCCCTCGCGTGGGGTAGGATTTATGCCTAGTTCTAGGGTAGCTGTGATAATGTAGGTTCATTCGGTTTCTATAGGGGTTGTCATATCTATTTTATAGAAGTTTACCGTGGGTTAGGGTTCTAGGGCTTTTAGTTTTGAAACTTTGTTTGGAAAACCATGCTCTGATACCACTTAAGTTGTCACGCCCCGACTCGATTCGATTGGAGTCCCGTGATCAACCCACCACCCTTCCTCGTACTAATCTAGTATTTCTACCAAAATAGTCTGAGAAAGATAAATGCGTCGAAGTACCTATTTTTTACAACAAAGTTTACAAAACATCTAAGTAAAAGTTACCTATTTGCGGTACCCTTGCCTTTCTCTTCTAGCCTCGGCTCGTCGTAGCGAGGTGTTTCTCTTGAAAACGTTTAATGGAAGGGGATGAGTTTCTAAAACACAGTGAATGGGGGTTGGGAAGTGAGTTTCCAAAATAATTAGTCTATCAAAATGTTTTATACTTTTAGTTTATTGTATTATGAGTTTATCTCTTCTTGAGCTCTTCCCATTGCTCGGGATTCGTTTCAACAAGCATTCACATGCCCTTTTTATCATAGAAAGGGATCACACGTTTGCAAAATAGTCCCTGACTATTCCACTTGTATACTAGAGCGCCTTTACCATCCACCTGAGTTTGTCTGGACATCAATAGTTTGACCCTCAAACCTTAACCATGTTTGCTTGGTGGGACCATACCTCATTTCCCCTCCGGCCTCGACCTTAGTGCTTCATCATGTCCGCTTTGTGGGACAAGACCTCATTTCCCCTATGGCCTCGGTCTTAGTGCACAGGAAGCTAGCAGAGCTTCTCAACATACTGGATCCCAAATCACCCTTATGCACTTTTAGGTCATCCAATAGCCCTTGGTTCCCATCGACTACCCCTCTCAGACATCTAGATGCTCTCGGATTCCTCATGCATGCATACAACATTTTTCATTCCTTAACCATGATCTTTGGTGCCAACAGTCCAATGACTCCAACACTCGACCTAGCCTGTAGTTGTTTTTCTTGATCAGCCCATCGTCATGGTGTGGGCGCACTGCCACTAGCCCATCGAGCCTTGTAGTCTTATCTTTGCCTCATGGCAAGTCACAAAATATTTCTAATTTCATGAGAGTTTTCATGGTTCTTATAATTCCCGTTTGTCTACAGGTCCAACTCGTGCACACTAGCCTTGGGTCGACTTCACAAGTTTTCCAAAACTGGGCCTTCGGACGTATCATTTTTAAATTCGAGGCCTCAAGCCTGTTGAAGCAATTCCAACTCCCATTAGGAACGTCTCCCAAAATGTTTAAGCAGTTTCACGCAGTCAGGGAAGACCATTCCTGGAAAATTAATTTTTAAACTTAAAAAGGGTTCTCATCACTCTCAACCAGGTATGATGCTGAAAATCTCAATCACCTGGTACTGTGACTTATACGTTCCGACTGGATTTCCAATGTTCAATGTGATCCTTGGCACCCGTACTCGTATGACTCATGTCGGTGAGGGCCCGATGACCGGAGCTCTTACTTTCTCTGAATTGCTCTCCTCCTAGGGATCCTTCCTAGATCAAATTGCGCCTCAATTGGTAGTCGTATTAGCTTGGGGGAAGGTCGGGGCACATCTAGGTGGAGTTTGGGGGGCTCGGTTTGACTGGATTTGTCATGGGGACAGCTTGCATTGAGCTCGAGCAGCACGGGCTACTGACAACTGAGGAGCAGTGTTACTATTTGAACTTACTCGCTCTTCTACGGTCACCCTTAGGCTGAAGGGAGGGTGCAGCTGTGTAGAGGACTTTCTCTCGGTCCTAATGGCACCTAATGCAGCTTCAGAGGTGGAGAAAAGCCCTGATGTTAGAGCTCTGGTTTGCTACTCGCCAGAAACTTGAGCAGTTCACCTTCTTCAGTCGATTGTGGGATGCTAAGAATGAATGGAGGGGTGCTCTTTATATAGGGAGCTCAACAACTGTTCAAGCTACCGGTCTACATGAGACTCGGTCGCCGACAACTTGACCGGAGAGATTTTT
The DNA here is from genome assembly GCA_030064425.1 of Trapa bicornis. Classification (NCBI taxonomy): domain Eukaryota; kingdom Viridiplantae; phylum Streptophyta; class Magnoliopsida; order Myrtales; family Lythraceae; genus Trapa; species Trapa bicornis. The sequence goes on along the minus strand of CM057744.1, from coordinate 10,944,947 downwards.
GATTCGCCGGAGACTCCAGCTTTTCTAGCCTCACTCACTTCTCTATTCTCTCTATCAGCGACTGGAGGTTGAGGATGATGATGTGGCGGGCGTGCCACGTAGCGCGATGTGATTGGCCAGTTTTTCTGACGTGGGGTCTAACTTAGCCACCGCATTATCCGTTGACCAGCTGACTTGACATGTGGTAGCCTCTCATTGGTTGCTCGTGTCTGCATGGTAGGCAGACGAGTCGCCCATTGACCGTTGACTAAACATGTGGTAGCCTTCCATTGGCTGCTCGTGTTTGCGTGGTTGCTGACTGGGCATCATTGACCGTTGACCAGTCTGGTCTATTGACAGGTTGGACCATTGACCAGTCCAGTTCGACCGAGTTCGTTTACCTGAATTCGAAAATCAGCTTGTTCAGACCCGATTTGATCGGTTTTCTAAAATTTAAAATTTTCTAAATTCATCTAAATTAATTTTCTATCTAATGGTGGCCTCAATTTCCCAAATTGACATTTTTAAGCCACCTAGAAAAAAGAATTATTGAACCGATTCACTATGGTTCAATCTGGTTCAGTCTGGTTCGGGTTCGGTTCACCCCGAACCGGTCTAGTTCTCCCATCCAATTCACCTCATGGTTCTTCACCATAATTTTTGTGAATTTTTTATCACTTGTGATATTCCAATTTCCCATTTTAACCCTTCTTTATTATTTTTTGTTCCTTTTTTGGGTTAGTTTTCTCAAAACCATCGGTTCTTTCCCCGATTTACTTGGTCCGGGGGACAGGTTTCACAACGCTGACCAGGTAGGCAGTCCGTTGTCTGGTTGGACCATTGACCGGGTTTAGTGACCTAAAATTGAAAACCAGCTGCTTCAAGCCCGATTCGACCAATTTTCTAAAATCTAAAAATTTATAAATTATTCTAAATTGATTTTCTATCTAGTGGTGACTTCAATTTCCCAATTTAACCTTTTTAAGTTATCTGGAAAAATCAATCTTTGAACTGGTTCTTCACAGTTTAGTTTGGTTCTATCTGGTTCAGACCCGGTTCACCCTTAACTGATCCGATTTTCTCATCCTATTCCATTCATGATTCTTTTCCATAACATGTGGATCCTTATTAGCTATTAGGGATTTTCAAATTTCCCATTTCATATCTTATTTACCAATTCTAGTTCACTTTGGTCCTCGGTTTTCCTTTAAAATTGTCTAGCTCTCCTTTCCGATTCATTATTTTGAGAGAATGGGGTTTACACCTAGTCCTTGATTTGAGGTTCCATTCCAGGTTCAAGTTTTTATCCCTTTTTTGGGATTCCATTCTTGGATCGAATTTGGTTGCTAGTCTAAGTTGCTTAAATCTAAATTTTAGAAATCTCAGCGTTACCATGACTCCCCTTCTTTTTAGGAGTTTTGTCCCCAAAACTTTTATTTGCTAGGGGAGAGGATCCCGTGGGCGACTAAGGTCAATTAACTTTTCCTCTAATTCACACGGTTGTGATACCATTGTGTATTCTTTTTGTCTTCCATTCGTATTCTTATGCAAATTCCTTTTTGTTTAATTTTTCTTATTAGACTTAGCCTCATCATTTATCTTAGGCTCGAGTTAACCCTTTTTTCAATACGTCAATGAGGAATATCATGTCATTCCCTATAAGACTTCTTCTAGAGTTATTATCATAAGAGATTCATGCCAATCATCATGGATTGTAGATCATAACTCTTGGTTACTCGTATACTCCCTTATTTATAACATCCAAATCTCTAAGGTTATCTTTGGTTAACACCAATACCTTGGGTTTTTGCATAAACTTCCAACTTACCCACACAAGTACTATTATGTACTTAATCTTATGTGTGTTTTCCCCTTTCTTTGTCCTATTCACCATAAATGCACATCCTGATACTTTTCCAAGTTAAGACACAACACTTATTTCAAAAGTATCTGTTGAGATCATATGTGTGAGGGTATATGTGAAATCCATCCTCTCAAACTAAGGAAACCCAAGAAAAGAACCGGTAAATTATATGAGGAAATTGAGCCGTTTAATGAACCAAAAATGGTAAAGAAGGGTTAAAATGGGGAATCGAAAAATCCCAAGTGACCAAAAATTCATAAAAATCATGGGGAAGAACCATGAGCTAAATTCAATGGAAAAACTGGACCGGTTCTAGGTGAACCAGACTAGTTTAGGGTGAACCGGATTGAACCATGGTGAACCAGTTCAATAATTCATTTTTCTGTGTATCTTAAAAAGATCAATTTGGAAAATTTAGGCCACCATTAGATAGAAAATAAATTTAGATTAATTTAAAAATATTTAATTTTGAAAAAACCGGTCGAATCGAGCATGAACCAACCAATTTTCGTTTTTGGGTCACCAAACACGGTCGGACCAAACTGGTCAACGGTCAACAATCGACTGGTCAACGGTCAACGAATGTCTGGTCAACAGCCACGCACACAAGAGTAACCAATGGGAGGTTGTCATGTGTTCAGTCAACCGGTCAACGGTTGACACAGTGGCTAAGTGGGATCGCCATGTCAACCGGACCAGTCAATCACATGTTACCACGAGGCCGGTCCACACGTGCAAAATAGTGTCATCTTCCTCCTTTGTTCGATAACACTATTCATCGAGGAAAGATTTTTCTTTACTTTTTCGATGAAGGAAAATTTCTCTGATTTGGGCAATTTCCAATCAGGATGAGCACGACTAGTATGGAAACTAGTTGGACAGAGGGTCCTGGAGCTCCCTATATAAAGGACTCACCTCCATTCATCCTCCACACACCTCAAATCTCATCCTCCTCTGAAGTGCTCAGTTTTTCGACGAAGCTCAAACTAGAGCTCCGACATGGGCACTTCCTTTAGCCTTAGTAGACAAATTCGGGTCCTACAAACTCGAAAGGAAATCAGCTACCTGACGCCCACCTCCAACCACCCAAGGATCACTAGAGAAGTACCACCAAGATCAAATAGCGAAGCAACTCTGTTGGTCCAAAGCTACCCTATTTTGGCCAATCTGAATTCGGCCAATTTAGACTTCCTATGGCCAAATCGAGCCCTCCCTTAGCCCCCAAGGCCATCACACGACCTCTCCATAGAAGAAAGGTAAGCCAATTTGGCCCTTCATCGTTGGAAGAATTCGGTTCTATAGAGAGAAATGACTAGATTTCATTGATCAATTTCCACTGATCCTAACACCAATTATACTAATTCTTGATTCTAGAAGAATCCTAAGGACGAGAGCTACCTTTCTAGATCAAGAACTCGGATCGTCGCGCCTTTGACGGTAAGCTTTCTCTCTCTACGTCCAGTTTTCCGACGAAGCTCCGTTTGAGCTCATTTCGGACCAAAATCTGCCATTCAAAGCTCAATTGGATTGTATGTAAGTGTAGAAACCAATTCATGCTACCAATTGGAGCAATTAACCCTGTTTGAATGACCAATTTGAAGAAATCAAATCTGGTTGGTAGAAAAGGGTGAAATTGGAGGAAGAATCTGGGAGAAATTGGGGATTTCAAAAATTTGAAGGACCTAAATGTAATTTTTCAAAATTGAATGTCAATTGGCAATGAGAAAGATGTTGGAGGGCCAATTGGCCATTTTTTGAAGTTTGGGGCAAAATGGTAATTTTGGAAAAGTTGGGGACCAATTTAGAAATTTGGAAAATTTGAGCCCCGTTTATAATTTTAAGAAAAATTAAGGACCCAAGAGGATATTGGAAACCTTGGGACTTAATTGGGGGAAACATTGAACACTAGGGACTTAAAGTCAAGAAGTATGAACTTTAGGGACCTAAGTGCAATGAAACCAAAGATCATGTATTAATTGCCAATATGTGAGAACAAGAAGGCTTTCACGTCAAACCCTTCCTTATAAAGATGTTCAAACTGTGTAGGAACACTTTGGACCGGGAAGTGAGCAAAAAAGGGGAGCACAACTCAGACTTGGAAAATCAATTGGGAACGAACCCAACAGTTATCGGGTGAGTGGACTTACTAATGTCATACCCGGTTGGGATGATGAGCACGTTTTAAATTAGAAGACCACTATGAGTGGGATATTTTAAATGTCATACCCGGTTGGGGTGATAAGCATAATTTTATTAAATTAAAAACCACTTACCAATTGTGAGTGGATATATCCCTATCATCATACCCGGTTGGTATGATGAATACATTTGAGATAAAAACCATTTTGTCAGAAATGATCTCCCCTGATTGTGTGCCAATGCTTAAAACATTTGGGAGACTTTTCTGAAGAGAGCTGGGACAGCTCCGTCAGGCTAGAGGCCTCATTTTTAAACTTATAGGGCTCAAGGCCCAGTTTTTGCAAAACTCATGAAGTGGGCCCAAGGCTAGTGGACACGGGCTGAAGCCCGTAGACAAACATGAGTAAAAAGAGTCATGAAAACTCTCATTAAACTAGAAATTCTGTGTGATTTTCCATGATACCAAGTCAGGACTAACAAGGCTCAATGGGCTAGTGGTAGTGCGCCAGGATTAGGTCAATGGACTGATCAAGCAAACAACTACAGGCCAAGTCGAGTGTCGGGGCCATTGGACCATCGACACCAAAGATAATGGATATTATGTGAAAAACTATTATTTGTGCATGCACTTTGGTTCGGAACCATCGAGATGCCCATAAGGGGTAGTGATGGGTTCTAAGGACTGTTGGATGACCTAGTGGCGATAAGGGCAATTTGTCGTACCAGTTAGTCGTAAAAGCTATTTCTTGCACATGAGACCGAGGTGAGTGGGCTGGATGAGGTCTCCATCCTCATATGGACATTAAGTGATTTTGGGTTTGAGGGTCAAGCACCTGGGGCGTCACTCAAACTCAAGGTAGAAGTAGTCGAACTTCTATTAGGGTGGACAACAAAGTCGCGTTGATCCCCAAGTGGGTGCAGTTTGGGACTGTCCTAAGATCATGTGTACCCTTTATGATAAAGGGTATGTGGATGTTTGCTAAACACCTCCCGAGCAAGGGAAAGTGCTAAAAGTGCTAAATACACCTAACAATCAAGTTAATTAAAAAGGATGAAAGGCTTTGAAGAAGGATTTATGAAATGGTTATTCTTAAATTATTTTTAAAACTCACAAAGATGAACCCTAAGTCAAGTACACTTAAAGTTTCTTTTAAGCTTTTATTTAGTTTTGTACAACACTATTATAGGGAACAAGTTTAGAATTTACGCTTGACTACTCTTGGTTTTGAGAAGGAGTGGCGCTTCTTGAACCAAAGGAGTGGCGGGTTGCTCACGAGGACCTAACCAAGCTGGGTCAGGGCATGACAGTATAACTTCCTCTAACTATGTTTGATTGTACAACACTACCCAGTCGAACCAACATTAAGATGCTTACTCTTCTAACACATCTTATCTCCTTGTGTTGGCCTTATGCAACACTAATAAAAGAGGAACAATGGTCTTTGCCAAGTCCTATTTCACTCACAATCCTTGCCTCTCTTATTTTCGTTAGGGTCTAATCTGCCTCATGGATTATAATGACTTGTACGATGTCTCAAGGTCGAGAATATTGACCTTGTCTCCTTTTTGACATAATTGTCCCTTCATGGTCTAGTAATTCAAATTCCCTCTTGGACTCTATTTTGTCTTCCAAATTTGTGTTAATACTTAAATACCTTTTCTCGTAATGTCCCAGTTACGGTGGTATGTTCCTTATCACCAAAGGGTGATTCTCTTTCTATTTTCCTTGACTCTCAAGTCTTACACACCATGAGGTCTCTCTAAGGCATTGCCTTAGTGATATTCTTATCCACTAGTTTTCAATATAGAGACACCAATCATTACTTCCTGGAACTCATCCTTAGGTGGAGCCCTTCAATCCACCTATCACTCATTGATCTCCAATTTCTATAAGGACAATTTTAAATTTGAGATCTACTTCTACAATCTCTCTTCTTATCATGCCTCATCCATCCATGAGGGGTCCCATATCATTTATTATTCAATGATTCTTGTACCATAACTTGTTAGGTACTTACAAAATTTCCACTCGTGTCACGCCCCGACCCGGTTTGGTCGGATCCCCATAAACAACCAGCCACTCTCCTAGTTTATTAAAGGGATTCCCCTTATTATAAACCGTAAAGAGTAAATCGTTTTTAAACCTGCACCTTTTCCTGGAATAACATAATCAAAACTACATAATATTTTAAATTGGTCATATCTGTCTCACAAGCATCTTAGTTGATGGTCTTTAGGGGTAGGCTTTCTAATCATCTCCTGAAAGGGATATAAGGGAGGGGTGAGTACAACTACTCAGTGAATGGATTTTTAATACTTTTATGAAAAAGATTTGTATTGGAGTGTGTCAGACTCCTTTCTTTCAAAAATCATTTCATTTAAAATCTCGGGTTTTATCACCATTTCCTTATTTAATCACAGTGTGTTATCACCCAACACACATCCTTCATGATGAAGGTTAAACACACATTTGCAGGTCAGTACGTCCACTGAACCCACTTGTGGCTTTGGAGCGACTTTACCGGCCACCCGGATAGAAGTATATCCACTTCTACCCTGAGAATAAGTGGATGTTCGCAACATCCAACCCTCATTCCCAGAATAATTTTTTCGTTTCTGTATGAGGACAGAGACCTCATCCCGTCCCCACCCCGGTCTCATGCACTTAGTGCTACTCCAAATTTTGCACGGTCACCTGGTACGACAAACTGCCCTTATACTCACCAGGTCGTCCAATGCCCTTAGGACACATCACTACCCCTATTGGGCGTCTTGATGGTCTCGTACTCATAGTGCATGCACAAACAATGTTTTCTTATCAAGCCATGTAATATGTGGTGCCATTGGTCCAACGGCTTCAACTCTCAACTCAACCCGCAGTTGTTTGTCTTGACTGGTACATCGCACTGCCACTAGTTGACTAAGTATGTCGGTCCTATCTTGGTACCATGGCCAAACAATTCCTTTATTTAAAGTTTTATAGCATATAATTCATGTTTATTTATGAGCTCCTGCTCGTGCCAACTGGCCTTGGGCCCACTATACGAGATTTTTTAAAATCGGGCATATTAGCCCCCAAGTTCCAAAACCGAGGCCCCGGCCTATAAATGCTATTCAAGCTCCCATCAAGAAGGTCTCCCAAATAGTTTGAGCATTGGCACACAGTCAACGGAGAGCACTTCCAACAAAATTATATTTTCAACTGTCCATTATACCGACCCGATATAAGGATATCTCCATTCATAATCGATGAATGGGTTTTCAACTTCCTTCGAGGAAGTTTCATCATACCAACCGAGTATGATCTACTTACAACCAGTAAGTAGTTTTTTTGAATGGTTTTCACATCACTACTCTAAGTCGTGATGTTCAAAATACCACATAGTAGTGGGTTTTCATTTCGATGTCCTTATCATCCCCAACCTGGTATGATATAAAATCTTACTCACAATCAGTAAGTGGTTTTTATCTTTAATTTGTGTTCATCATCCCAACCGGATATGATGATAGTAAACCCACTTACCCATTAATGCCGTAAATTCCACTAGATCGGTTCTTTGTATTCACGTAATCTTGTCCTTGTTGGCATTCCCGGTACTTCATGTTCCTACACGATATGAACATCTCAGTTCATTATCCTTTGGCCTAATAGCCTTCATTCATTCCAAATGAATGAGAAAGTTAAACTTTCATTTATTTGCACTTAGGTCCCTAAAGTCATTTCTCTTTAACTTTAAGTCCCTAAAGCCGATTTTTCCTCACATTGAGTCCCAACTTTTAAAATTTATCATAGGACCCCAATTTATTCCATTTCACAAAAAGGAGATTAATTTCCCAAATTTCCAATTTGGTCCCCCAACTTTTTCAAAATTACCATTTTGCCTTTCCTTTACAAAAATGGTAAGTTTCACCCCAAAAATTCTAAAATTCCTCATTTGGCCCTCTAATATTTTTATCATGCCCAATTGACTCTCAATTTTAGAAAATTGCATTTCAGTCCCTCGAATTTTTGAAAATCCCCAATTTCCCCCAATTCCAACTTTTAAACACAGCTGAATTTGATTTTATCAAATTTACCGATCAAACACCTCTAATTGTTGAAATTGAAGTTGAAATTGAAGTTAAAATTGAGTTTCTCCATGTTCATACGATTCCATAGAACTTTGAATCGCGAGTTTTAACGTCGGAACGAGCTCAAACGGAGCTTCGCCGCAAAATAGACTATAGAGAGAGAAAGCTTCGATTACTCACCGGTGAGGGCACGGCGGTCCGAGCTTTCGATCTGGGCAGATAGCTCTCGTCCTGAGGTTCATCCTAGAATCAAGAATCGCATCAATTGATGCTGAATTGAGTTAGAATTTCATCATTGAAATTCTGTCGGTTCTCTCTCTAACACCTGCTAGAAATTGTAAAGGGGAGCCGAATTGGCTTACCTTTTAGTCCTAGTTTAGCCGTGGGAGGGCTGAGAAAGTGTTGGGAGGGCTTGGTTTGGCCTGAGGAGGGCTTGAATTGGCCGATTTCAGCTTGGCCAAAATAGGGCAGCTTTGGTCCGTCGGAGCTACTTTACTGTTCCATCATGCCGGCGCTTCTTCGACGATTCTCGAATTGACTGGAGTTTGCTATCAGATAGCTCACTTCTCCCCGGTTCTAAAGAGCCCGACCTCTCCTTTCGAGGTTAAGAAAAAATATTCAAGTTAAAGTTCTATTTCGAATTTCACCGGGAAATGAGCAGTAGAGAGATCATACTTCCTAGGAGGTCACCCATCCTAGCACTACTCTCAAGTAAGCACGCTTAACTTAAAAGTTCTTATGGGATCTCGTTCACCTGAACCAATTTAGTTTTTCTCTTCTAATTTATCTTAAGTTTCTTTTCCAAGGTTTAATAAACATGCCACTTGAGGCATCAACCCTCTTCTTGACCCTTTTCAATGATTAATAAATCATCCTTTTTTTTTACTAGTTCACTTAACACTGTTTGGGATTTACTTAGTAGTACACAGATTTTTCTAGGATATTTGCTTACATACCTTAATAAAATACAGACCAATGTCCATCCTGATTACCATAGTCTCATCTAGTTCTTTCTATACTTACATGACATTTTACACTTCTTACACATACGCCCCTTGGTATATACCTCATCATAATGACTTGGTCGTCTATAGTACATGGGTGTCATTTCCTTTCCAATGATTTTTAGACCTGCTTTCGAACCCCCGAGGTTCTAGGTCCCCATTACAAGTCCTATTTCATAATGTCATGGAATGTTTCAATAAATCCCTAGCGCTTGGCCCACTACCTAGACTTTGTATCTCTTATAACACGTAATCCCTAATATTTCACTTTGTGCCTTATTAACCATACCACATGCTATGGTCTATTATACTCAAACTTTGTTCTAGGTCTTAATCCAAAGTGTAAGTCCTTAACGTCCTTAAAGATTTTGTATATTACAGATTCTTACTTGTGCAAATCTCAAATTCTAGGGTTACATATACCTTTTTATTAGAGTATCTTATCATTCCTGACTCATCCTTTTTTTTGGCATTAATGTACAAACCTTCGCGAGATTTAGTCGTTATCTCATTTTCCACAAAAGGTTATTTGTCCTTATTTGTCTTAGGCTTTAGAGGTATTATAATCATATTTTAACAATTAATTAATGTGGTGCCCTAAGAATCTATTTTATTCTCTAAATGTTGTAAGTGTATTACTAGTGGTATGAAAGTTTTGTATAAAAAAAATTCAAAGTTGTGATCAAACTTTTAGAGCGAATTATAGATTCTCTCCGGAAAGAACGCATGAATTATCTTTAGAAGAGTTTGAGATGGAGATTAGCAGCTCAACCATATCTTTCGTTGTGTGAAAAATTATCAATATCTAGGTTTTTAAAAGGATTTTGTGTGACGTGTTGAATTGACCAAAAATAGAGCAGGAAGAGAGGGGGAGCGGAGGAGAGGGAATATGGATTGATTTGGTCCCACCTAGTTCGATTGATTTAATTCATTTTATTTTTCAAATTTTTATTTATTTATTCAAAATTTTAATATTTGTCAAATTTGTGTACTTGAAAAAAAAAACTAGAATTTATATTCTTTTCGAGAGATTACGAGGCACACGTTACTTGTATATTCTAGATTAAGATACATGTCACTAGATAGGTCAATAGAAGAAGATGCTAGATTATGCCTAATTTTTTTTTTCTTTTTTCAACCAAAAAAAGCATAAATTGTCTTAAGAGTCACTTGTAATATATTAATTCAATCTATCATCCACATTTGGATCACCTATTAGAATGGTTTAAATTAATTCAAGTTCATATTGGTTCATATTTCCAAATACTCATCCATATCCATAAAACTATTGTCCCTACCTATGTAAATATAAAATGAGTGTGGTGAATATATGTACCTTTAAGTAATCTAAAACATAAAATTTTAGGATTAAAGATTTCACGCTACTTTAACCAGAAAGGATTTTATAAATGTGTGTATGTATTTAAAACACATGTTGCCTTGGTGATTAGGTTCTATTAGCTTTGTCTAAATTATAATTTGTTTCCTTGTTTCCTTCACAAAAAATGTGTCCTATAATTTCCTCAATAATCTCTACTTTTGCTTCTTCATCAATAAATTGTAAGCTTGAGATACTTGTTTATTTGTAAACTTGTATCCATTTTGAAGTTTGATAAAACATGTCTCTTAATATTATCACTCTCTTGATTTAACAATACTAAGTTTTTACCAAAAAAATTCATAAAAATACTCAATATTTTATTAAGCATTGCCATATTATCATTATTTTTCTATAAAAGTCGGATAATTATCTACAAAAATAAATGAGACGTGGTTGGATAAGGTTTATTCTTGTTAGTCATATAAGCTTTGTTTAAAGTGTACCTCAATTATATATAAAGAGTATACTTCAACTACTAAAATATAAAGATAAGTGATCTCACTAACTTCTCCACATATGGTATTGGTTCACCACCATCCATTAATCATCAACCTATAAGTAACATATGTAATACATCATACAATCTAGTAAATGATTTTTCCATAAAATCTCATATTTAAATGATTTTTCATTTCACTCTATTATATACTTAAATGAACTTTAATCCTATACTATACTCTACATTTCGAAGATTTTTTCGCTCTGACTTTATAGTTGCATTCTAGTTTACCCAATGTCCTTCAGACCAAGCTTAGAGTTTTATTATCTCCCCAATCCATGATTCTTCAATCTCTAATGGATAACCAGGTTGGAGTAACCACTTATTTTCAAATCAAAGTTTCCTTAATGTTTAGGGACTTGTTTAATGCACTAAATGATTAAGGAAACATGACTTGAACCAAACAAATAACCATAATGCACTTTTGTGTTTAGCACCTATTGAAACCATTATGAGAAATCCAACATTCTAGGGTGTTCCCAATTATTGGATGATGTATACTAGTATGACCAATGTATAAATAATCATATAACTTTGTAACATATAGAAAACTAAGAAATTGCATATAGAAAACTAAGAAATTGCATAATACACATCATATATTTTGACATTCCTCCACACTTTTTCCTATGGAATACAACATTATTAAAGTTCCCACTATACTCACACAAAGGTTCCTAGTATCTTTATATTTGCATTATGATGAAATCAACTCTACCTCTCAAAAAATCAAAGTGGTTGCATTATTAAGTCAACTCAACTCTTCATAAAGAAATATGTAGGGTCAATATCTCACTATCCATCATCTATCACCACAATGCCAATCTTTCACTTATTCATACGGGTTCATATAGATATTGTGTGCCTTCGAGTTGTCGCTTTATTTTTTCTAGATTCATACTCTTATTTGCATTATAAAGATGATGTATGGTATTTTTTTCTAATTATTCCATACAAACTAAACAAATGATGGCATATGCTCATTATCATTAATCAGTCAAGAATAAAAGAAGACTAATAAATTGAATGTGTGTAATATTGATTTAATATTATATTCGATATTTTTATAATGTAATGGGAGTTTATATAAAATTAATAAAGTGTTTAGATGAATAAATATAATAAAATGTAAAGTTATTGTTAAGAGAATTTGAAAATATATTTGAGAAAAATAGTATTGGTACTAAAACTCATTGAGTATTATGTGTATTGACTTGTATAAATTCATGTATTAGGACTAAAATGTGATTCTTATTTATTGCTGAGAGCAAATTCAAATCGGATAAACCAAAAATTATTTTATATTTTATCGTAATAATGGATACTAAAAATTATTTTCTATTTGGTTAGATTATCGTATAATATTTTAATTTAAAGTGTAAAATATGAGTATTAAACTTATTAAGATAACTATTAGGCAGAAGGCTCTAACATATAATATATTGAAATACAAGCCATAATTTATATACATAAACCATAAAAAATACGATTTTATTAATATATTACTTGATATATTAAATAAAATAGGGCCATATTTATATGATTCTAATAAAATTAAATAATATCAAAATATTATTATATAATTTTACTTAATAAAATTATATAATATATAATAACTAACTAAAATATTATTTTAATAATATATTATAATATTTCAATATTTACGTACAAATTAAAAATCTGAATATTATTAATAAATAATGATAATTAATATACATTCGTGTATATCATTAATTAAATCAAATAAAATACTTAATATTAAATTAAATTGTAATTTACCTAGTTGAAGTAAAAGATAATTTCATCCAAAAATTGAAAGTATTAAGTGAAGAAAAGTGGGCACAAACAACCAAATACCATCAAATACCACTAATATAAGAAATGGTGAAATATATTTGAAGGATACATACAAGAGATGAGATATTTGAATGGATGAAGAAGTGGTTGGCACTCTAAATTTAAAATACGGATAACTATATCCCTCCAAATATATCATTCTTTCTATTTCTTAATTCCTTAAAAAGTGTAGAATAGGGAGGGATAATAGCACTTACGCTTTTTAATTTAATAAATAAAAAATAAATATTAATGATATAATTGTATTTTTATGTACAAATCTCTGGTGGATTCCAATCCCCATCTTGAGCGGCCCTCCCCTCCAAATACCATATATGACATGTGCCGTCATTTTGATTCTACCAATCATGTATAATACTATTTTTTCCTTTTATAAAAAATATATTTTTATTTTTAGTATAATGTGACCAAGTTTAAAACAGTTAGATCTTTAAAAAGAAAAAAAATGTACTAAATACGCATATTAATGGCATATGGGATCCCATACCCATTATTTAGCACACAACTTAAATAACTTGAATTTTGGAGTTTAGGGTATATGATGTAATAATGATAATGAGATAAATATTAATGTTTTAAAATTAATAAAAACCTAAAAAATAAATTGACATTAAAATAAAATAATTATACATAAAATTAATAAATAAAAATTAGTATGAGTTCTTATAACCAAGTCACTTTCCAACATACTGTTTTTACAATGTGAAGGGAGAACTATATATGTCAACATCCATCACTAGGGACTATTTGGCTCACCCAAAGTAACATTAAGACTTTAAAATCGGATCTTATAGCTCACTTATAGGAATATTGTATTGTTAAATACTTCACAAAAAAATATTAATAGGTGGGATGTATGTAGAGGGATAATAGTGAAGGGTTAAAAGTAAGGTTGCATCTAGTCAATTAGGCCCGGCAAACTATAATAGTTGATTCTGTTAAAAGAATGTATTACGTGGTTTTTTATAAACAATTTGCAGTTTTTGGGTTTGAAGGTTTATAAGGTTTGGCCAACCTGTTATTAGTTTGTTTTATAATGAAAAATAGAATAGAAAATACTTATATCAACACAATATCTTCTTGAACTTCTCTTCCATCAATATCGATTCATGTCAAGCTTGTACGCCATTTTAGCTTTATAACTCTTTTCTAATCTCTGTGGACGTACTTTCTAAAACGGGATATCGTGACTTGACTAATAGTTAGTCACGTGCAAAGTTAACTTTAAGGACGAAAGAAGCTAAGTTGGAAACTACAAGAAACAGAAGAAGAAGATATTTATTCACAGTATCATAAGTTTAAAACTCGTTAAAGGACTTGACAATGATATCCAAAATGTATTTGTTCATTATTACTGCTATATTGATGATTGAAAAATATGTTTAGATTGATTGAGAATATAATTTAAAATTAAGTAATATAAAAAAATATTTCAAATTTATAAATTTAGAAATATTGCCATAGTTATAAGTTATAATTAAGTTTAATTCTTTATCGATTAACAATAAATTCTTAAATATTAATGAAGTAAGTAAATTAGTATTAATAATTAAGTTGATACTGAAAATTCGAATCTTATTCTACACAAATATAGAGTAAAAATATCTAATTCGAGTATAGAATTAAATTAAAAAAATGTATTAAGTAATTTTTTTAAAAATAAATAGTAACTTAAACTCACTATATTCTTAAAACTCTCTTCCATCAATCTTTTGGCTATGCAACTTTTTGCAAACATCGTCCATACTTTCTATAACACGATTTACTACTACATCACGTAGTGATAATAAAAATCTCCTATAATACTCGAATCTAATTTGGTCTAGATATTAAAGTGTATAAGTGGATGCGGATGAAAACATAATATTTATATTATATTTGAAGATTAATTTTAGTTGAACCCAATAGTGGATTATGTATCCATAAATACAAAATTAACCAACTCTAATAAATTAAAATTTATTTTGTTATCAATTAAATTTTAATAAATAATATAAATTTAAGAATAATATTACTTTACGATTTTAATTGACTTAAATTATATTATATATTAAAAATATAAATATTATTAAAATTAATATCTGGAAATTTTTAAAATTTTAAATTTAATTCGAATAAGATATTTAAATTTTTTTATCAAAATAATTTTATTTTAAATAAATAATAAATTAATAATAGTTTAATTGATAAAATATCAATAATATTAATAATTTAATTATACCTTCAAATTAACTTATTAATATAATATATTTTTATTATTTAATTTGATTGAATACAAATAGTCTATAATAAAATACGGTGATTGATAACCATTTTCGGGCCCAACAATTGAAAAGTTGTTAGTGGGTTATAGTGAAACGACTCATTAACATTGTCCACTTCATGCCCATTAAGCTAATAGGCTCGGTGAAAAATCTAATCATGTTATAAATCATAGAGATAGTACATCTGGATTTGTTCCCAAATCTATAGTTTACAACATGGATTCATGGTTCACTTCAATAATTTGGCCAAGTCTGCCAAAATCGCTCGGAATAAATATTGACATGAACACGATATTTTATCCCCAAACTAATAAGCAGTTAGAGAGGATGATTCAAATACTATAGAACATGCTTAGAGTGTGTCTTCTAAACTTTGGAAAAAAATGTGGGAAGACTAAATGTGACTCATGAAATTCATTTAGAATAATAATGTCACGCCCCGACCGGTTTGGTCGGATCCCCGTGATCAACCCGCCACTCTCCCGATTTATTAAAGGGTTTCCCCTTATCGTAAACCGTAAATAGTAAGGCATCCTTTAACTTGCACCTTTTTCCTGGAATAGCATAATCAAAACTGTATGAAATTTAAAACTTTACATACCTGTCTTACAGGCATCTTAGTTGACGGTCTTTAAGGGGAGGCTTTCCGGGATTTCCTGAAAGGGATATAAGGGAGGGGGTGAGTAGGACTACTCAGTAAATGTGTTATTAAAAGTTTTTGACTTTTAAGAAAAACATTTATATAGAGTGTGCCAGACTCCTTTATTTTCAAAAATCTCATCATTTAAAAATTTGGATTTTTCCATTATTTCTTAGTTACCACGGTGTGTTATCACCCAACACACATCCTTCATCATGAAGGTTACACACATTCGTAAGTCAGTATCACTACTGAACCCACTAGTGGCTTCGGAGCGACTTTTCCTGCCACCCAGATAGAAGTACGACCATTTCTACCCTGGGAATGAGTGGATGTACGTGACATCCTACCCACAATCCTGAAATCACTTCTTCATGTCCGTATGAGGACAGAGACCTCATCCTATCCCCACCCCGATCTCATGCGCTTCGTGCTACTCCAGATTTCGCACAGACACCTGGAACGACGAACTGCCCTTATAGCCACCAGGTCGTCCAATGCCCTTAGGACGCATCACTACCCCTCATGGGTGTCTTGATGATCCCGTACTCACAGTGCATGCACAAACAAATGTTTTCTTATATTGCCATGTAATCTGTGGTGCCACTAGTCCAACGGCCCCGACTCTCAACTCAACCCGTAGCTGTTTGTCTTGACTAGTCCGTCGACCTGTCATGTCGCACTGCCGCTAGTTGACTGAGCATGTCAATCCTATCTTGGTATCATGGCCAAACAATTCACTTATTAAGTTTTATGGCACATATATCATGTTCGTTTACGAGCTCCTGCTCGTGCCAACTGGCCTTGGGCCCACTGTACGAGATTTTCAAAATCGGGCATTTAGCCCCCAAGTTCCAAAATCGAGGCCCTTGGCCTATCAGAGCTATTCGAGCTCACGTCGAGAAGGTCTCCCAAATAGTTTAAGCATTGGCACACAGTCAGGGGAGAACACTTCCGACAAAAATAGGTTTTTATTGTCCATCATACCGACCGGTATAAGGACATCTCCGTTCATAACCGATGAACGGGTTTTCAACTTCCTTCGAGGAAGTCTCATCATACCAACCGGGTATGATCTACTTACAACCCGTAAGTAGTTTTTCCGCATAACTTTCACATCACTTTCTCTAAGTAATGATGATTAAAATACCACTAAATAGTGGGTTTTCATATCGAGGCACTTATTATCCCCAACCGGGTATGATGTTAGTAAACTCACTCACCCGTTAATGCCGTGAATTCCACTAGACTGGTTCTTTGTATTCACGCGAGCTTGTCCTTGCTGGCGTTCCCGGTATTTAACGTTCCTACACGATATGAACAACCTTGTTCATTATTACTCGGCATAACAGCCTTCATTCATTAATGAATGAGAAAACCCAAACTTTTAGTTATTTGCAATTAGGTCCCTAAGGTTATTTCTCTTTAACTTTAAGTCCCTAATGTCGGTTTTTCCTCAAATTGAGTCTCGTAACTTTTAAAATTTATGGTGGTACCTCAATTTATTCAATTTCACCAAAAAGAGGTTTAATTTTCCAAATTTTCAATTTGGTTCCCCAATTTTTCCAAAATTACCATTTTGCCCTTCTTTCACAAAAATGGTAAGTTTTTCCCCAAAATTTCCAAAATTCCTCAATTGGTCCTCCAACATTATTTTCATGCCCAATTGACCCTCAATTTCATAAAATTGTATTTTGGCCCCTTTGAATTTCGAAAATCCCCAAATTTTCCCCCAATTTCAACTCTTCAACACTACCGAATTTGATTTCATCAAATTAACCGATCAAACACTTCTAATTATTGAAATTGGAGTTGAAATTGAGTTCTTGTATGTTCATACGATTTTAAAAAACTTTGAATCGCAAATTTTAATGTCGGAATGAGCTCAAACGGAGCTTTGCCGGAAAACGGACTGTAGAGAGAGAAAGCTTCGATTACTCACCGGTGAAGGCACGAAAATCCGAGCTTTCGATCTGGGCAGATAGGTCTTGTCCTGAGGTTCATCCTAAAATCAAGTATTGTATCAATTGATGCGGAATTGGATTAGAATTTCGTCATTGAAATTCGGTCGACTCTCTCTCTAGTACCGATCGAAAATTATAAAGGGGAGCTGAATTAGCTTACCTTTCGGTCTTAATTCGGCCGTGGAAAGGCTGAGGAAGTGTTGGGAGGGCTTGATTTGGCCTGAGAAGGGCCTGAAATGGCTGATTTCAGCTTGGCCGAAATAGGGCAGCTTCGGTCCACCGGAGTTGCTTCACTATTCCATCATGTCGGCGCTTCTCCAACGATTCTCGGATTGATTGGAGTTTGCTATCAGATAGCTGTCTTTTCCCCGGTTCTAAAGAGCCCGACCTTTGTTCAAGTCGAAGCTCTGGTTCGAGATTTACCGGGAAATGGAGCAGTAGAGAGAGAGAGAAGTGTTCAAGTGTGAGGAGAATGAAATGGGGATTACCTATTTATATAGTCGTAAAACCCGTGTATTAAATGAGCGAGATTTATTACTAGTATTAATATTACCATAAATTATTGGTATTAATTCCAATAATTTAATTTCAGTATTAATTCCAATAATTTAATTTCGGTATTAAATTATTTGTATTAATTCCAATAATTTAATTTAGTTATTAAATTATTGGTATTAATTTCAATAATTAAATATATATTAATTGATGGCTATTTATGATAAGCTGTACGTTTTTAATATATATATAGTTTCAATAATTATACGTTCGCATAAAAATTTTTGACCGAAATTTCGGGTTACAAAAAATCATACTTCCCAGGAGGTCACCCATCCTTACACTACTCTCAAGTAAGCACAATTAACTTTAAAGTTCTTATGGAATCTAATTCACCTGAATCAATTTAGTTTTTTGTTTTCTAGTTTGTCTTAAGTTTCTTTTCCAATGTTTAATAAATCCTTTGGATCAACCGAAAGTTGTAAATTTTCATATTGCTTATTCCCAAATGTAAACCGGTTTTGTTTTCTTATTCGGTTTGACCGGTTATTTTCTCGGTTTTCCTTAACTCAAATGTGCGGGGTTTACAAATAAGTACCAAGGTAGCATCCAGATTACTCCATATGAAGCACAATACGGGAGAATGTATCTGTCACGCCCCAACCCGGTTTGGTCGGATCCCCGTGAACAACCTGTCACTCTTCCGTTTTATTTAGAGTTTTCTTCTTTCAAACTGTGAGGAGTAAGGCGTCTTTTGTACCTGTACCTTTCCTAGTATAATATTAATCAAAACTGAATTAATTAAATTTACATACCTGACTTACAGGTTTAGCTAGCAGAAAGTCTGCGGGTAGGTTTTTCACTTGGTTACCTGTAAAGGGGTAAAGGGAGGGGGTGAGTTCGACAACTTAGTGAATGAGTGTTTGAAACATGAGTTTCTGAAAAACAGTTTGAATTGTAGTGTGTCAAACTCCTTATTTTCTTTAAAATCCTTTTTTTCCTCAATTTCTCGGTTTTCAAAACCACTACTCATCATTCACCACAGTCGGTGTGTTTAACAATCAACACATGCCCTTCATCATTAAAGGATCACACATTCATAGGGCAGCCCATCCACTACACCCACTTGTGGCATCAAAGCGACTTTACCGACCACCTACATAGAAGCCCATCCACTTCTACCCTTGGAATGAGTGGATGTACGCGACATCTGACCCTCAAACTCAAAAAGAAACTCCGTGTCTGTATGAGGATAGAGACCTTATCCTGACCCACCTCGGTCCCATGCGCATGAAGATACGTCAAGCTTTCCTGACTGTTGGCACGAAAAACTACCCTTATCTCCACCATGTCGTCTAGTAGCCCTTAAGATACATCACTACCCCTCTTGGATGTATTGATGGTCCAAAACCTAAGTAATACATCCTAGGGGCTACTGCACGATATGGTGGAGATAAGGGTAGTTTGTTGTGCTAGTAGTTAGGGAAGCTCGACATAGATTCGTGCACATGAAACCAGGGTGGGGTCGGGATGAGGTCTCTGTCCTCATACAGACACGAGGTTTCTTTTCAAGTTTGAGGGTTGGTTATCATGTACATCCACTCATTCCTAGGGTAGAAGTAGATGGGCTTCTATCTAGGTGGCTGGTAAAGTCGCTCCAATGCCATAAGTGGGTGTAGTGGGTGGGCTGCCCTGCAAATTATGATCCATTCATGATGAAGGATGTATGTTGATTGTTAAACACACCGACTGTGGTTAATGATGAGTAATAGTTTTGAAAATAGAGAAATCGAGAAAGAAATGGTTTTAAAAATAAAAAGGAGTTTGACACACTCCAATTCAAAACTATTTTTCAAAAACTCATGTTTCAAAAACCCATTCACTAAGTTGTCGAACTCACCCCCTCCCTTTACCCCTTTCCGGGAAACTGAGGGAAAAATCTACCTAAAGACCTTCTGCTAGCTAAACCTGCAAGACAGATTTGAAAGTTTAAATTTATTCAGTTTTGATTAATGTCATTCCAGGAAAGGTACAAGTATAAAAGACATCTTACCCTTCACGGTTTAAAGAAGGGGAAAACCCTTAATAAACAAAGAGAGTGGTGAGTTGCTCATAGGGATCTGACCAAACCAGGTCGGGACGTGATAGCTCTTCTAACAAAAATAACTTTTCACCTGTCCATCACACCAACTGAATGTGAGGACATCTCCACTCATAACCGATAAATGGGTTTTCTACATCCTTCTAGGAAGTTCATCATACCAACCGAGTATTATCGATTTACAACCGTTAAATAGTTTTTCCGTGTGTTTTCTCACATCACCCCAACCAGGTGTGATGTTAAAATTCCACATAATAGTGGGTTTTCATTTCTGAGGTACTCATCATCCCAACCGAGTATGATGTGAAAATTCTCACTTACCCGATAATGTAGTGTATTTTTCCTCTTAACCAGTTCTTTGCCTCCCACGAGCTTATCCTTGCTGGCATTCCCGATATTTTGTGTTCCTACACAATATGAACATGCTTGTTCATTAACATTTGGCCTAATAGCCTTCATTCATCACGAATGAATAAAATGAACAACTTTTAATTATTTGCATTTAGGTGCATAAAGTTCTTTTTCTTTAACTTTAGGTCCAAAAAGGCCAAATTTTCCCCACATTGAGTCCCCAAACTTCTAAAATTCACTTTGGTACCTCAATTTATTCAAAATCACAAGAAAGGGTTCAAGTTTTCCAAATTTCCACTTTGGTCCCCAACTTTTCAAAAATTACCAATTTGCCAACTTTTCAAAAATTACCAATTTGCCAACTTTTCGAAAATTCTAAAAATCAACCAATTGGTCCTCCAACATCTTTCTCATGGCCAATTGACCCTTGGGAAATGGCACTTTGGTCCATCAATTCTACGAAATTCCCAAATTTCCCCAAAAATTTTCCCTAATTTCCCCTTTTCAAACTAGCCGAATTTGATTTTATCAAATGGACCATTCAATCGGGTTTAATTGTTAAAATTAAAGGTAAAATTGAGTTCTTACACTTCCATACAATTCAATGGAACTTTGAATCGCGTCATTTAGATCCGAATTGAGCTCAAACGGAGCTTCGTCGGAAAAGTAGACTCAAAGAGATAAAGCTTTGAAAGATTACCATCGGGGGTGCGACAGTCCAAGCTTTCGATCTAGGCAGATAGCTCTCATCCTGAGGTTCCTCCTAGGATCAAGAATCGCATCAATTCATGCCGAATTGAGGGAGAATTTGGTCAGTGGATTTTCGTCGGTTCTCTCTCTAACACTGATAGAAAATTACACAGGGAAGCCAAATTGGCTTACCTTTCCACTTTAATTCAGTCGTATGAGGGTCGAGGAAGTGTTGGAAGAGCTTAGTTTGGTTTGAGAAGGCTTAAATTGACCATTCTTAGCTCAGCCGTAACAGGGCAGCTTCGGTTTGCCACAACTGCTTCACTGTTTGATCACGCCAGAGCTTCTCCGGTGATCCTTGGAGCAAATGGAGACTATCGTCGGGTAGCTGACTTATCCCCGAATCTAAGGAATCTAACCTCACCTTCTTTGGCTTAGAAAAACCCCAATGTCAAAGCTCTGGTTCAAACTTCACCAGAAAATGTAGCAGTAGGGGGAGAGGAGTTTTCAAGTGTGAGGAGGATGAATGAGGAGGAGCTCTTTATATAGGAAGCTCGGGGACTTTTTGGTCATCCGATTGATGCCTTTATGGCGGTCATTCATTGTCTGAAACTCACTGGCCGAAGACTTTTCATCTTCCCTGGTGCTGCTTGATTTTCCAGTGAGTGAACAGTGTTGTTATCTGAAGGAAGAAGATGACACTGTTTTGAACCAGACCGTAACGATCCGAACTGGATTCAATGCTTAAACCAACCGGTTCAGTCTCGATTCGACCAAGTTTTTCAAAATTAAAAATTTATAAATTCATCTAAATTCATTCTCTATTCAATTGTGGCTTAAATTCTCCAATTTAAAATTTTCTAAGCCACCTAGAAAAATAAATTTAGAAATCAGTTCAGAGTGGTTCAAACCAGTTCAGGTCTGGTTTACCTAAACTAGTTTGGTTTTCTTCTCCAATTCATCCTAAAGTCCTTTCTCATGACTTTTGTGACTTTTTAGGTCACTCAGGATTTATAAATTTCCCAGTTTTCCCTTTCTCTATCAGTTACAGTTTATAAATCGACTCGGTTTTCTCTTTGAAAATGACCGGTTCTTTTCTCGGTTTTCTTATTATCAAAGGACGGGGTTTACAACTCTTCCCTCTTTTTAGGGGTTTTGTCCCCAAAATAGTTACATGTCAAATAATTGAGGGTAACCATCCCTCATTACACTCTCAGTTTCCCATGTCTCTTCTTGCATGGGTCCATTTTTCCAAAGGACTTTGACAATATAAATTCTCTTATTCCTTAAGTTCTTATCCCTCCGGTGGATGATTCGTACCGGGTCTATTTGTTAAGTCAAGTTCTCTTCCAGTTTTGGTGGAGGTCGGTCCAACACATGGCTAGGATCATGCTGGTACTTCCGAAGTACCAAAATATGGAATACATCGTGTATTCTCTACAGGTCTAGAGGTAGTTCCAATTTATATTCTACTGGTCCTATCCTTTAGATGATGGGATAAGGACCGATATACCTTGGTTTCAACTTTCCCCATTGTTGAAACCTAAGTATTCCCCTCCATGGGGATACCTTTAAAAACACTTGGTCTCCTACCTCAAATTCCAGATCTCTTCTCTGATGATCCACATAACTCTTTTGCCTGTCTTGAGCGGCCTTAAGGAGACTCTTGGTTAACTTGATTTTCTCTATGGCATTCTCGATTAGTTCGACCCTTTCCAATTTCCTTTCCCCCACTTCTTCCCAAAATAAAGGGGCATAGCAAGGTCGTCCATAAAGGGCTTCATAAAGAGCCATCTGAATACTGACTTGATAGCTATTATTGTAAGCAAATTCCACTAGGCACAGGTATTACTCCCAACCTTTGTCCATGGTGAGTACACATGCCCTCAGCATGTCCTCCATGGTTTGAATCGTCCATTCAGACTATCCATCAGTCTGAGGATGAAACGTCATACTCATATGGAGCTTGGTTCCCAATACACTTTGTAAACTTGGCCAGAACCTTGAAGTAAAACGGGGATCTCTATCTGATACTATACTCACCGAGATGCCATGTAGTCTTACTATCTCCCTCATGTATAAGACGACCAGTTTTTCCACTGTATCCATCACTATTATAGGAATGAAATGAGCGGATTTGGTCAATCTATCCACGATGACCCAAATTGCGTCTCGACCCTTTCTAGTCAGAAGGAGTCCTCTAACAAAGTCCATGGTAATGTGCTCCCATTTCCATTCCAGAATTGGCAAGAGTTGCAGCAATCCTGATGGTTTCTGGTGCTCAGCTTTTATCTGTTGATGGGACAAGCATGGGGCTACGTATTCTGCAATGTCTCTCTTCATTCCCTTCCACCAGTATCCTTGTTTGAGGGTGCGATACATCTTATTACTGCCCGAATGCATCGCATATAACAAATCGTGTGTCTCTTCTAGTATTAACCTCTTCAATTCCTTATTTTGAGGCGCATACACCCTACCCTTGTAGATTAGTACTACGTCACCTCGCAAATCGTAGTCCGGTTTCATCCCTCTATTAACCGGGTCCAAATAGGTGGTCGTTCGATTGGCACCTTTATGACAGTCATTAATTGCTTGGAACTTCTTGGCCGAAGACTTTTCATCTTTGCCGGTGCTACTCGATTTTCTGGCGAGTGAACAGTCATGTCATCTAAAGAAAGAAGACGACACTGTTCCGAACTAGGCCGGACCGGTCCAAACCAGATTCAATGCTTAAACCAATCGGTTCAGGCCCGATTCGACCGTTTTTAAAAATTAAAAAATTGTAAATTTATCTAAATTCATTCTCTATCCAATGGCAACTTCAATTCTCCAATTTAAAGTTTCTAAGCCACCTAGAAAAATAAATTTAGAAACTGGTTCAATAGTGGTTCAAACCGGTTCAATTCGGTTCACCTAAACCATTTTGGTTTTCATCTCTAATTCATCCTAAAGTCCTTTCTCATAACTTTTGTGACTCTTTAGGTCACTTGAGATTTATAAATTTCTCGGTTTGCCCTTTCTCTATCGGTTACGATTTATAAACATCACAACATCACCATTTTGTTCCTTCCGGGAAAAAAACAGCATCATTTTCCCGTGGTCATTCGATTAATCAAACTAGGGTTTTGTTGTCCTCTAAAACTTTAAAATTTTCAAAAACTAAAATGTCGTAGTTTTGGTCTGGTCCGTATGGAGAAATAATAGCAGTATTTTCTTCTAACCATCCGATCAATCAGACATCTAGTGGTTTTTTATTTGTCATGAATGGACCAAAACGTCCTTGTTTTAGTCCATACAAGACAATATTTTGTTCAGAGGTTCCAACCTGAGTCTCGGGTCTAACCAGATTAAACTCTTAATGGTCCTATGACTCTAAGTTGGGCTGAGTGGTCAGGTACAAGTCCTTTGGCAAGGTCGCCATAATGGATTTGATTTCGCGTGGACCCGAACCTGACCTAATATTTGCCACCACTATTTAGGGAGAAGGGTGCCTAATGCTAAATGAGTGAAATTATTGACAATGAATATTCATGTTATCAATATAAGTCCTTACTCCTAATTTCTAATATTAATGTATGTTCTAAACTTTTATAACCACAAAACTACTCTTCATAACCCACGTGTTTTCAAAATTTATTTTAATACAATCTTCTTTATTTCGAACAACTCATTTTGGTGAGGTATATGTAAACTCAATATCTTGTTAACTTATAGTATTCAAAACATATTCAAATCACAATACATATGTAAACCCCGCTCTTTGTAGTTAAGAAAAACCGAGAAAAGAACTGGTCAAACCGAGTGAGAAAACTGAACCGGTTCACAAACTTGATCATCGGGGAATGGGTAAATTGGAAAATTTACAACTCCCAATTGACCCAAAAGGGTTCGTAAACCTTGAAAAAGAACCTTAGGACAAATTGGGAGAGAAAAACTAGACCAGTTCGGGTGAACCAGATCCGAACCGGATTGAACCAGTTTATGAATCGAGCCGATTTATGAACCAGAATCGATAGAGAGAGGGCAAACTGGGAAATTTATGGATTCCAAGTGACCTAAAGAGTCACATAATTCATGAAAAAGGACTTTAGGATGAATGGGGGATGAAAACCAAACCAGTTCAAGTGAATCGAATCCAAATTGGATTGAACCACTATTGAACTAGATGCTAAATTCATTTTTCTAGGTGGTTTAGAAAATTCCAATTTTTTTGAATTGAGGCCACCATTTGATAGATAATGAATTTAGATGAATTTAAAAATTTTTAATTTTGAAAAACTTGGTTAAATTAGACCTGAACTGACTAGTTTAAGCTTTGAACCCGGTTTGGACCGGTCCGATCTGATTCAGAACATTGTCGTCTTCTTCCTTTAGATGAAAACACTGTTCACTCGCCGGAAAATCGAACCAGTGCCAGCGAAGAGGAAACGTTTCTGTTCAGTACATTTCAGGCCATCAATGACTGTCATAAAGGTGCCAAACGGGTGACTGACAAGTCCCCAAGCTCCCTATATAAAGAGCCCCTCTCCATTCATCCTCTCTACACTTGAAAACCTCACCCTCTCTCATCTAATCAGTTTTTTGGTGAAGCTCAAACCAGAGCTCCGATATAGGGTCTTTTTAGAGCCAAAGAAGGCATGGTCGGGTTCCTTAGAATCGAGAAGAAGTCAGTACACGGTGGTAGTTTCTAATCGCTCTGAAGGTCGCCGAAGAAGCGCCGGCGTGATCGAATAGTGAAGTAGCTCTGGCTAACCAAAGCTGCCCTATTTTTGTCAAGCTAAAATCGGTTGATTCGAGCCTTTCTTAGGCCAAATTAAGTTCTCACAACACCTCCTCAGCTCTCCTACTGCCAAAATAGAACTGAAAGTTAAGCCAATTTGACTTCTTTTTGTAATTTTTGATCGGTGCTAAAGAGAGAACAGACAAAAATTTGATGATAAAATTCTCACTCAATTCAACAACAATTGATGCAATTCTTGATCCTAGGAGTAACCTCAGGAAGAGAGCTAGTTGTCCAGATCAAAAGTTTGAACCACCGCGCCCTCGACAGTAAGCATTCGAAGCTTTCTCTCTCTACGTTCTGTTTTCCGACGAAGCTCTCTTTGAGCTCGTTCTAGTGTCAAAACTTGTGATTCAAAGTGTAATTAAATCGTATGAAGATGTACGAACTCCAATTTAACTTTAATTACAACAACTAAACTTGTTTGATCGGTCAATTTGATGAAATCAAATTCGGCTGTGTTGGAAAGTTGAAATTGGGGGAAAATTAGGGAAATTTTGGGGATTTCAAAAATTCGAGGGACTAAAATGCAATTTTATAAAATTGAGGGCCAATTGAGCATGATAAGAGTGTTGGAGGACCACTTGAGCAAATTTTGGAATTTTTGGGGTAAAACTTACAATTTTTGTAAAATAAGGGCAAATTTGTAAATTTGGAAAAATTGGGGACCAAATTGGGAATTTGGGAAACTTGAACACCTTTGTGAATTTGAATAAATTAAGGTTTCAAGGAGAATTTTTAAAGTTTTGGGACTCAATTTAGGGAAAAATCGGCATTTGTGGCCTAAAGTAAAAGAAAAAGAATGTTAGGGACCAAATTGCAAATATTTGAAAAGTTAGATATTTTTAGTCATTCATAATGAATGAAGGCAATTAAGCCAAATGGTATTGAACATGGATGTTCATATCGTGTACGGACACGAGATATCAAGAATGCCAGCTAAAGTAAAATTTGCAAGGGATGAAAGCTGATTAAGAGGAAATACATTGCACGATCGGGTGAGTGAGATTTTTATATCATACCCAGTTGGGATGATAAGCACCTCGGAAATGAAAACCCACTATTAAGTTGTATTTTAACCATCACACTTGAGAGGAGTGGTGTGGAAATTATGCAAAAAAAAAAAATATTTACTAGTTGTAAGTAGATCATACCCGGTTGGTATGATGAACTTCCTGTAAGGAAGTAGAAAGCCTGCTTATCGATTATAAGTAGAGATATCCTCATACCCGGTTGGTATGATGGACAGATAAAAAGTTTATTTTGTCAGAAGTGCTCTCCCATGACTGTGTACCACTACTTAAAATTTTTGGGAGACCTTATTGATGGGAGCTCAAATAGCTCAGATAGGCCGGAGGCCTCGATTTTGGAACTTGGGGGCTAATATGCCCGATTTTGAAAATCTCGAACAGTGGGCCCTAGGCCAGTTGACACAAGCAGGAGCTCGTAAAGAAACATGATTTTAAGCCATGAAAACTTAATGAATGAGTTGTTTGTCCATGGTATCGAATCATGACCGACATACTCGATGGACTAATGGTAGTGTGACATGATAGGTCTTCAGACTAGTCAAGACAAACAATTGTAGGTCGAGTTGAGGGTTAGGGCCGTTGGACTAGTGGCACCACAAATTATATAGCTTGTGTAGAAAAATTATTGATTTTTGCATGCACTGTGTTACGGGACCCTCAAGATGTCCGAGAGGGGTAGTGATGTGTCCTAGGGCTCTGGACGACCTAGGGGAGATAAGGGCAGTTAGTCGTACTAGAAGTCTTGAGAAGCTTGACGTAGCTTCATTGCGCATGAGATCGAGGTGGGGATGGGATGAGGTCTCTATCCTCACATGGACACAAAGTTTTTTATTATGGGATTGAGGGTCGGATGTCGCGTAAATCCACTCATTCTTAGGGTAGAAGTGGACGTGCTTCTATATAGGTGGCCGGTAAAGTCGCTCCGACGCCACAAGTGGGTACAGTGGACAAGCTGGCTTGCAAATGTGTCTTCCTTCATGATGAAGGGCATGTCTTATTTGATAAACACACCATTGTGATGAGAAATGATTATAAAAACCAAGATTTGAAAATGAGAAAATGTAAAGGAATTAAGGAGTTTGGCACACTCCAATTTAAAAACTATTTGTTTACCGAAACTTCATTTTTGAAAATACCCATTCACTGAGTTGTAGAAACTCACCTCTCTTTTTATCCCTTTTCATGAAATAGAGAAAATGACTAGGGATAACACCAAGCCTTACCATCTGTCAGGTATGCTTAATTTCTCTTAAGCTTGAATTTTATTTGATATGTGTCTTTCCAGGGAACAAGGTTGAAAGTACGCCTGAATCCTCTTGAGTTAAAGAAGGAGGAAACTCCTCTTGAACCAGGAGAGCGGTGGGTGGTTCACGGGGATCCGACCAAACCGTGTTGGGGTGTGACATCATATACGTTCAAACAATGTGGTTTGGAGTAATAGTACAATGTACCACACATATAATTGCTACTCCTAATGTGAGAAAACAAAACTACAACTAGACAATGAAATTTTAATTACATGAAATTTCTATTCTATCTCTAAATGTCATATAATAATAACATAAATGATGCCATTACCGACCATTATTCAATTACTCCGAGATATATGGTTGGAGCACTACTGTATACTTTACCGTTCCATCGTACCAGAAATAATTTCATCCCAATTTATTTGCTTCATATTTCTAATAGCCCTAGTAAACTAACACTATCTCTACTAGGTGCCCATTAGAAACCATGCAATTAGCGACTATTATCCAACCTTGTATCATCGGAATCGGGTTAAGACCATGTGAACCAAAAAATGAGTGTGAACTGTTAATAGAATCCCAAACAAAAAATAAGACACTCGGTTAGGAAATTGGATCCTGAGTGAATAGTGATAACCAAAATTGGGAATTAAATTATTAACCCGGGATGAGATTATAAATCGGGAAGTAAATCCAAAACTAGAGAAAAAACTAAAATCGAGCATAGAACCACAAACCGGGAATGGAACCTGAGTCACAGTTTGAAAATTTATGTTCGTATCGTAACCACATGTTGGAAATGAGATAGAAAACTTGATGTCGGGACTAGATATCCAATCAGATCTGGGATCGGATTCTCGGGCACAAAAACAAACGTTTTTGGGGAAGGTGGTTTTTACCCGAATAAGGCCGAGATTTCAAATTTAATTACCAAAAGAACACAAAAATGGAAAAATAGTAATTTAAAGTTGAAAAAAAAAAGAAAAAGAAGGGAAGTCGGGTTAGATGGGATTGAGTCGGGTTGACCCGACTCACTCGCGAGTCACCGTCCACCGACCGATAGGTTTCCTACATGTGCTGCCATAAATGTAAATCGAATTCACTCAATCCTTGATCAAATTAAGTTTTACAAATTATAGAGGTCAGCTAGGAACTAATCTATTGGTCTCCTTGTGGAGTTAATTGCATTAACTCCTCATGGATAGCTTGAATTTGGCATTCAAAGTTGAAATTCTTGATCTCAGATAGCTCCCCAACCTCCGATCACTCAAACAATCAATTCTCACTCGTCTGATTACCAAATGGGGTTAATCTTGGTGTCAAAATGCTGATAATGGAATCCTCTTGAGTTCCATGCATGGGTCTCGATTATTAGTGGCTAAAAAATTGTTACGCGAGGGTCATTTTGGCCAACTCCGATCATAGACAAAAACATTGGCCGCTGCCAACGACCTTTTGGGGTCAAATTATCCTTCCTTCGACCACTACTCTGGCGGCCACCGGTGCTAAAGTGACGGCTTGCCTCTCCTCTACCCTTCATGGCTAGGGGAAAGCTCCGACAAGGAAAAAAATCCGTCAATGGTAGCCAATTTTTGTCGATGGCTCTATTGCATTCAACTTGATCACAACTAGTTGATGACCAAATTCACCTAACTTTGACGACCACTTATGTGGATACAACCATAGAAAGCTTTACCTAGACCTTGGCTACAAAAAACCTAATCTCCAACCACCTCTCCAATCACCTAGTGGGGGCAAAATGGTAATTTTCCCTAACTTAAGGACCAAAATGCAAACTTTGAAAAAGTTGAATTATCTAACTAAAAAACTTGGAAACTCTTGGGGCATTTTGGTAAATAATATCTAATATGGGTTTAACCTTGATTTAAAAGAAAATTATAAGTGGTATTAGTATCCTGAAGGTTCATCGATACGTTAGTCGAGAGAACCAAGCCAAAGGGCAAAACCATAATTTGGGGAAAATTACGAGATAATATTTATAAGGGTTTAGTGGATATCTAAACTGACCCAATTGTACATTTTGATTCATGTATAATGAATCCCATAGTAGATCACACGTGGATCACCCAACCTAGGATAGGGGAAATAACAGTTGGGATGAACAAGTCCCCATGAAAAGGTGAGTGGATGTAATGACAACGATTCTGATTGGAACGACTAGAGTAACATGATTATTTTCTGAATGCAATTGCAAAAAGTGCATAAAGCTCAAGTTTTGAAACTTAGATAAGAAGTGTAAAATGACTTAATGATATGTCCACTAATAAAAATAACATTTGAAGAGTAAGAGAATGAGAAAAAAGGTCTTAAGGACCGAATAACCGCTTGTAGTGGCATGATAGGCCAGAGCGATTGGGGATAGGCCAGAGCAATTGGGGATATGCGCCCATTTTGTGTGATTGAGCGGAGTTTGGTCAAGAGACAAACCAAAACTTTTGAGATTGATTTTTTGTATGAATTGTTTAATGAGCTGGAAAGAGATGGTCAAGATAAGACCATGCTCACGAATAAATAAGAAATGGCTAGAGTAAAACCTATGAAATTAATTGCTTATTTCATTGCATTTTGATATACCAGTATGAAGTGGCAAGGGCATTGGAAGGACACCTACTAAGATAGTGCCAACGTCAAGGGAAATTAGAAGAGTAAGGGGAGATTGAAAATAATCTTCTAGATTTCTCGGGACACCTAATTGATGTACAAGTAGCGTCTCAGTTTCACCACTGAATTGCATGTATAAGGGGGTGGAATTGAATTGCATGTATAAGGGGGCTTAGGGAAGGCTATCGTTGGAAAAGTTAGTCGTGACCCCCGGGAATGCAAAGACATCCTAGGGAGAGACAAGCTCGAGCGACATTAGTTGTGGAAGAGTACACATGGCTCTCACACTCTCATAGATCTAATCAGTATCGTGAAATGCCCTTCGAGAATTAATGAGGGCAAGTGAAATGATCATGTATGAGGGCCATGAGTAGCACATGAAATGTACGGGCCATGAGCATCTGATTTTGTTTTAAATTCTACTGTTGTTGTGAATTTTGCTTTGTTAAACTATGTGTGGAGAGAATGACCCAAAAATTACCTGACTGTGAAATATAGCACGGTTATGGTCGCCCTAAGATAGAACTCTCAAGGGCTAAGTGAATCTATTAGTTGAAAAGATTAAGAACTACAATAATAATTGAGTAGGGAGTTGGTTCGGGTTGTCTAAGTCGTATGCCCTAAAGTGGCTCGACATTATAGCCCCATTCACTGAGTTGTGAGTTCACACTATCTCCAAAACGATTGTAGGTTTTAAGCCGAGGGAGATCAAAATGCATGTAGAAAAGCATCTATCGGGCTGAGCACCATCTAAACAGTTCTCTTATCCTACGTATGAATGTTTCATTATATATGCTTATCAACATATATCTTTCTTGGGATTTGTATAATTCCAGGTTTTTGGCTTGCCCATTTTTTTAAAGAAAATTTCAAATTTCCACTCCTAAATGGTCAGAGAAAGTCAAAGAAGGAAGGCTTAGTCCCTCTAGTATCACTGTGGTGAAGGTACCCACCATAGTGACATCGAGGGGATTGGTAGGGGTGCACGGGACGACCAACCAAGTGAATCGGGCCAAAGCATGACAAACCATTTTTTGTGGTATTAGAGCCACATTTTCAAAACATGAGATTTTGGAAATGAAAATATTTTAGGATGGATGGAAAAATGAGAATATCAGTGATGAGGCCTTCATTTAAAACATAAAACTTTCTTAAGGAAGGAAGTACCAAAAAATGCAAACCGAGAGAGTAAAGATCTTACATAAATGGTATTAAGAGATTAACATGAGAAGTACAATTGATAGATGATCAGATATCCTAGTGGGCCACGTCGTAGAAATCAGTGGCCACATGGCTTGAGGAGCCCGAGGATAGGGATAGGTGGTAGAGCTTGTGAGAAAGAGGTTTTGGTTAAGAAAACCCAATGACAAGAATATACCCCAACCCTATGAACCTAAGACATATCCCAAAGAGATGGGAAATAACATGCCTAAATGGTTAGGACTATTAAGAGGAGATGCTAAGAATGCATATTGCCTCTAGAAATACCTGATATGGGATCGAGAGGGACACTACTTAAAAGTATACAAAATTATATGAAGTCCACAATTAAGATTGAACTAAATCCTTCAGATGATAGGAAGATGTAGTCACAACAATGAATGATTTAAGAAACTAGAAGGATGAATGACTATCCTAGGAAAGCCAATGACCAAAATGGTCAATGTGGTTAAGTTGCTATGAGAACCATAACAAGGTTTAGGGCAATAATCCAAAGGATAATATGCCTAAGTGACCCAGACTAGTAAAAGGGTACTAGTAAGAAAGGAATATGATTGGACTTAGTGAGAAGTCAGTAAGGACATAAAGGAAACCACGAGAATGACTCATGACCTTGACTAATGTAAGGTCCTTCTTTAATTTAGCAGACAAGGGATGGATACCCATATATGAGGGAATAATGTGGTGGAAACCTTGACTAAATTTTAGCATACATGGAAATGAAATAAAGTACGGGTTTTGTATGCAACCTATTGGATAAGGTTAGTTGGTTAAAACTTAAGAAGTGAAAAGTCTATATAACCCCTTAAGGCATGGATGGTTCTAATAGAAGTATATGTTTGGACCCGAAAGACAAATAGAGCGTATGTGGTAAACATAGCTAGTATAACAATTCTTGTGGTAAAAATGGTTACCTTAAGAAAGAGTGGAGGATTATCACCTCACAAGTGAACGAGCTAAGGGATGAAAGCTCTAATGTGAGAAAGTGTACACGAGAGAATGTACAATACTCATTTTATTAGAAACTATGAGAACATTCTTGAGGAAAAGATATAATAAATGTATGGTACAAGGATAGCTCCCCAAATAAAGTTGGAAAGAATCCAAGGGGAAGGGAAGTATCAAAAAGTACTAGAAAGAGTTAACCCTATGTGAGAGTTGATAAGATTTCCAAAACCATAGGATAAATTACATGAGATATTGTGGTCATAAGGTGAAGAACGCCATGAAACTACAAAGTATGAATCATATTAGGGGTGAATAAGAGAGACTACACATTGGTACCCACAAAATGTGGAAATACCATTGATAAAGAGCTTGACTACTACCAATGAATGTAACAAACGTATGTTACATTCAAGTATGGGTGAACAAACCCAAGCTTAAGGGTCGCAATGATGATGCTTGAATAAAAATAAAAATGTAAGCTCTAGTAAATGTCAAAGAATGCCTTAGATAGCAACCCGAGATGGGACATGAAAGGGGGAAACCCCTATGTACAGTATAACTCTCGTGTCCGGGTATTCTTGATAGTGAAATCATCCCCCATATATTTGCCTCTTTCCAAAAATACCTATGGGATTGTTCAATCTCTTTTATACATGCGACCACATATCTTGGATCACCTTCCAATATAAAAAATATGCATGTGCACACATTTGACTTGTTATCTATCCAATCAATAATAATGCATCAAGTGATGCGCATCATGCCTCATAGGCCATAACATGACATATTAGGACACAATGTCGCGCCCCGACCTGGTTTGGTCAAATCCCGGTGAGCAACTTACCACTCCCTTTGGTTCATTAAGGGTTTCACCCTTTTCTAAACTACAAGGAGTAAGATGCCATTTTTCCTGTCTTTCCTAGAAAAACATTATACAAAACTGAAATTTTTTTAAACTAACATACCTATCTTTACAGTTCACATATAGGGAGGTGTTTAAGTTTGGTTTTCTCGTGGTTACTTAAAAGGGGTAAAAGGGAGGGGGTGAGTTCTACAACTCAGTGAGCGGGTGTTGGGAGTGAGTTTTAAAAATAGCCATACCAAAGTTATCATTTCTTTAAGAAGGATTTTTTTCCTCAAAGTTTGGTTTTCAAAACCTTTACCCTGTCAAGGGTGTCATTTCCTTTCAAAAGGATTTTAATTTCTTTCCAAGCCTTATTCCAAGGTTTTACCATTTCCTTTTACAAGAATTCTCAAATCCTTTCCAAGGTTTTCTTAACTTTTTTTCTCATTTTCCCATTAGGTGTGTGTAGCAAAACAACACACACCCTTCATTAGGAAGGGTACACACACATTCACGAGATGCAGTTACGATGACTGCATCTACTTGTGGATCAGAGCGTCTTTACCATCCACCCAGATAGAAGTCTCTAACTTCTACTCGAAGTCTAAGTGAACGTCTCGGACGTCCTACCCTGAGACCCAAAATACTTCGTGTCTATATGAGGATGAAGATCTCATCCCAACCCCACCCCGGTCTCATGCGTATGAAGCTACGTCGAGTTTCCCTTACTACTAGCACGACAAATTGCCCTTATCTCCACCATGTTGTCTAGTAGCCCTTAGGACGCATCACTACCCCTCTTGGGTGTCTTAATGGTCCCAAACCTCAAGTGCATGCACAAACAATAGTTTTCCACAAAGCCATTTATCTTTGGTGCCACTGGTCCAACGACCCCAACCCTCAACTTGACCTGCAGTTGTTTGTCTAAGCCGGTCTGTCGACTAGGCCTTGACGCACTGCCGCCAGTCCATCGAGTATGTCGGTCCTGACTTGGTACCTTGGCAAAATCACATAATCTATTCATTAAGAGTTTTCATGGCTTAATATCTCATGTTTGTTTATGAGCTCCTGGTCTTGCCAACTGACCTTGGGCCCACTATACGTGATTTTTCAAAATTGGGCATTGTAGCCCAATAAGTTCCAAAACTGAGGCCTCTAGCCTATCTGAACTATTTTAGCTCTTGTCAAGAAGGTCTCCTAAAAATTTTAAGCATTGGCATACAGTTAAGGGAGAACACTTCTAACAAAATAACCTTTCATCTCATCACACCAACCGAGTGTGATGACATCTCTGCTTACAACTAGCAATTGGATTTTTCTCCTTCCTTCTAGGAAGTCTATCATACCAACCGGGTATGATCTCTTTACTTACCACCAGTAAGTAGTTTTTCCACTTAGTTCTCACATCACTCCAACTGGCTGTGATGTTAAAATCCCACATAGAAGTAGTTTTTCATTTACAAAGTACTCATCATCCCAACTGGGTATGATGTGAATAAACCCACTCACGGTGGCTTCCAATTTAGAAAAGGTGATCATCATCCCAATCAAGTATGAAGTGTAAATTAGCACACTCACCTTTTATTCAGAGATATGTTCATCCTATAAGGATTCCCAGGTACCCGTCCCTAATTGGTCTTGTTGGTATTTCTCTACTCTGATACTTCCCCATTTTCTCTACTTTGATGGTTACGTGGTGGATGTCGAGATTGAGAATTTCATAGGTAGTGAGTATTATCTGGTAGATCTAATGTGATCATGGCAAAGATGATGTTTAAGTTGTGAACACGGACTAGTGGACCAAGTAGCTCTCTTCTACTTGAATTGTTCTAAACTCCTTATATAGCTGTAAAATTGTTTATTAAATGAGGAAGATTTATTATTAAATTATGGGTATTTATGGGTATTAATGTTGTGAGTTATTCTCGTTGATGGGTATTTATTCCAATAATGAATGTAGGTACTAATTTATGAGTATTTATTCCAATCATTGAATGTAGGTATTAATTTATGGGTATTTATGGTAGGGGCGTAGGACTAATACTATAGCTAATAGTTTGTACTAAACTAAATTCACATAATTATCTCATTATTTTCACATAAAAGAATTTACTAGGTATTTACCCTATCAATTCAATCGAGTTATTTATTTCGGTCAAAACAACACTTTTTATTTTATTTTAAATCAAATTTATTTCAATTATATCAATTAACTTTTAAACTTATAATACAATTTCAGAAAAAATTTCAACTGAAATTTCGGGTTACTAAAAACACGGTGTTACAACTACTCCCCATCTTTGTAGGAGTTTTTCTCCCAAAACTCATGCAACATTAGTCTCTACTTCTTACCCTTTTTTGTGCACTTATGTGGTTTCATTTTTAATAACTTTTTACATATACATTTGTTTATTTTACCACAATAACTTCTCAAGATAATATTATATTTTCTCAAGACTATTTGTTTTATTAGTGTACAATTTTACTCAGGTTGTCTTATCTAATTGATCCAAAGCAAATTGGGTATTCAACCATACATTCTAATAAGTTAAAATTTCTTACTGGGGCTTCCTTATAAGGTTGAATTGCACACCAAGTTAATAGTATCTTCGGATCTTAATCGATCACTTAGTGTTTACATAAAACTTTTACCCTCTTTAGTGACCACTATTTATCCCATTCAAAAAGAAATATCACTTTCAGAGTATTTTCAAATATTTATATCTCATTAGAGAATTGATGTTCTTTGATCACATGGTCTTTATATTTACTAGTAGTTCATTTGTTTTAGGAGATTCGTGTAACACCTTATTATCCAACGAAGGTTCTAAAAATCTTTTGCAATTTTTCCTCCACTGGTTCATGCATCCATCATTGGACTATCCTCCCATTTTAGGGTCCTTTTTTCCATAAAAATTATACCAACTTATTGGGTCTACGATACCATGTACTTTTTTATTTACTCCATTGTTCATCATCATGCCCTTCCACATGGCAAGACATGTTGGTATATCATTCTCCAAGATTTTTCATTCTTCACATACTTTTGTATTAAGGTATTTGTTTATAATCATTTTGTTGTTCTCTATTACGACTTATTACTTTATAAGTCATTCTTTTTTAAGACTTTCATCTCATTGGACTTCTTTTGTACATTTGAGTCTGTTGCTTTAGAAAATTTTATCTCGATCAGATGTGACCGTCTTTCCTTTAAGGTCCTCCTAAGGAATTTCCCACTTTAGAAACTAATTTCATTGGTATTTGAGGATTTCACTCTCGTTCAATTTGTCAATTGTTGCATCCATTAATCCAAATCAAGATTCTCTATGCGTATTGCATGAGTGCTTATTTTATTTAACCTTTGTCTCACATTTCCTAGAACCTTTTATTTTAGATTCATGCTTCAGATCTGTTACATCTCATCAATAGGGTTAGGCTCTTATAAGTTTTCCATAACATCCATGCGGTTATCATTGGTAGTTAAGAAAGTTTCTTATTACTTGCAATAAAATTTTCCTTCATGGGTTTCACTTAGTACAAAATTTTGGTACTTAAAATGAAAGTATTTATATTTAGGGTGTTCCTTATGTAAAGGTTTAAGGTAAGGAAATTACATATTCCTTTCTATTTCCTTTGGCTCCTTTGTCGAGTATCATTCATAAGGTTTCTTGTATATCTTTTCAACTTTCCAAACATTTGATGAATCATTTATAAGGATATTTTCCGATTTCTCCCTAAAATCCACATATCACATTCTTAATAACACTCATGTTACTCTTGTGGATGTTTTCCTACTATAGGTTTCCCGACATCCCTTCTCATTCACCCTTGAGGACATCCAACCTTAAATGACATCCTTTGATGCCATCCTCTCCTGCTTACATTTAGTCTTGAAGCCTTGTGGGCACATCTTTTGTACCCCATCCTCATTCCCACTTGTACCCCAGTACACGTCTATTGCTTTTAGGGAGAGCTCAAATTCTCCTTGTTTCAAGATCTATTGATCATCCTGCGAGAGGCTTTCTTAACCTTCTCATGTTTTGAGTTTGGTTGTTAATCCGGTCTTGGCTATTAATCTCTTTAAGGGTTTCCTTCATCCTTATTTACCAAATATTTGGCCTTTCCACCTCTCCATTCTTTGCTGGAGTTAAAATTATAACCTTCTTAACGGTCAGTTTGTTAACTGCATCGTCCCTACTATTCTCCTTGTCTAATTATCTTGAGACAGTTGTCTCTCGAGTCTACTTGTTCTTAATGTCCATCCTATTGCCCTTTAGGGTGTAGTCCTTATTACTTCCTATTCCTTCTTAGGGCATCGTTTATTCTCCTTTATCATCCCATTGTTACTAGTTGCTTACTTCTGCTAGATTCATCTCAAGACTCTATTTGATTCCTCTGCTTTTCCAAAGTCAGTTACACTTGGCCATCCCGATACATCCTTAACCACTTATGACCCTTTATGAGATTCCTTATTTTGGGTTAAGCCTCTTATGATCTATCTGTCGATTCCTTAGCTTGGAAATTTCCCCTTTTTTATGATCTCACTTCCTACCTTTATCCTTTTACCTAGGGACTTCTGTCCTGTGAGTTTCACATTCAACCTCCCTAACACTCCTTTTAGACTTTTTCTTCTTTCCTTTCTTACACCCATCGGTCATCCTCCCTTAATCCTTCACTGTCCTCCAATTCCCTTTTTGTTCCTTATCCTTCCTTCGAGGAGTTCCTGAATATGGGTTGGTTCCTTGCACTCCACGTTATGTCCAACCGCCCATCAATGGTCCTTTCAAGGGGTACTTAGTCATATACACCCCGTTAGAGTTCCCTTTCCTAGCACATTTCTTCCCTCTTCACTCTTTTTGTGTCCTACCCTAAAGTTGTTGGAGGATGTTTTTCGTGTTTGCCCTTTTTGAGGGGGTTCTAGGTGTACTTCCCATGTACCTTACCTCAATTCTTATGGTATTCCTCTCCTGTTTAACCTTCCTGAAAGGAAATTTGAATTTTTTTTATTCCGCTATTTCTTGACAACCTTGCGAATAGCTTACTTAACCCGCTCAATGGTTTTGGTTACCAGTCCTTCCTTGATCCTTGCATTTCTCATCCAAGACATTCCTCCTACTTCTCTTTTCCTTTTATCTATATTCTACTTTGTTGTATTTCCTCTGGTCCTTTTTATCTTCCATGACCCCTCCTTATATAGCTGAGGTATGTGAACACGACTTTGTTTGAGTGATAGAGTTTTGGAAAAATTAGAATTTTTATTAATAAGGGGTACAATACATTTTAGGCATTATCCCTATTACAAGAAGTAGTTTCAACTTGTGGAGCTACTATACTAGGCTCTTAGTAATTATCCTTCTTGGTTATAAGTCCTTTACGATGTCCTTGGTGTTAGGTTGGCTCTCCTCTTACTCATGGATGTGACCTCAATAGGTGTTGGCACAACATTCTTTGGTGGCATTGGGTACTTCCCCATAATGCCCATTGGTTCTTTGTGACTTCTACTACACCTCAAGCATTAGAGAGCCTTTAGGGTGGTCTTCCTATGAGGACAGATTGTTGGGTAATGTTGGCGACATTAGTCCTAGTTTTCTTGGTTGCTCTCTTGGGAGCTATCTAAAAATTTTAAAACTTTCTCTTAGTTACGATGTTATACAGTAATGATAATGTATTTGAGGAAACATGCTCTGATACCATTCAAGTTGTCACGCCCCGACCCAGTTTGGTCAGATCCCCGTGAGCAACCCGCCACTCCCTTTGGTTCATGAAGGGTTTCGCCCTATTCTAAACTGCAAGGAGTAAGGCGTCCTTTTTCTCGTCTTTCCTTGAATAACATTAGACAAAACTGAAAATCTTTTAAACAGACATACTTGTCTTTATAGTTCCCATATAAGGAGGTGTTTAAGTTTGGTTTTCTCTTGGTTACCTGAAAGGGGTAAAAGGGAGGGGGTGAGTTCTACAACTCAGTGAGTAGGTGTTAGGAGTGGGTTTTAAAAATAGACACACCAAAGTTATCATTTCTTTAAGAAGAAGGTTTTTCCTCAAATTTTGGTTTTCAAAACCTTTACCCTGCCAAGGGTGTCATTTCCTTTCAAAGGAATTTAATTTCTTTTCCAAACCTTATTCCAAGATTTTACCATTTCTTTTTTCAAGGATTCTCAAATCTTTTCTAAGGTTTTCTTAACTCTTTCTCATTTTCCCCATTAAGTGTGTTTAGCAAAACAATACACGCCCTTCATCAGGAAGGGTACACACACATTCGCGAGATGCAATTACGATGACTACACCCACTTGTGGATCAGAACGTCTTTACCATCCACCCTGATAGAAGTCCCTTACTTCTACCCGGAGTTTGAGTGAACGTCCCCGACGTCCTACCCTCAAACCCAAAATACTTCGTGTCCGTATGAGCTATTTGTCTAAGCTGGTTCGTCGACCTGGCCCTGATGCATTGACGTTGGTACATCGAGTATGTCGGTCCTGGTGAAATCACATAATCCATCCATTAAGAGTTTTCATAGCTTAATATCTCATGTTTGTTTACTAGCTCCTGGTCGTGCCAACTAGTCTTGGGCCCACTCTACGTGATTTTCCAAAATTGGGCATTTTAGCCCCCACAAGTTCCAAAACTAAGGCCTCTGGCCTATCTGAGCTGTTTTAGCTCTCATCAAGAAGGTCTCCCAAAAATTTTTAACATTGGCACACAATCAAGGGAGAACACTTCTAACAAAATAACCTTTCATCTCATCATACCAACTAGGTGTGATGACATCTCTGCTTACAATCGACAAGCAGGTTTTTCTCCTTCCTTCCAGGAAGTCTATCATACCAACCGGGTATAATCTCTCTACTTACAACCGGTAAGTAGTTTTTTTCACTTAGTTCTCACATCACGCCAATCGAGTGTGATGTTAAAATCCTATATAGAAGTGGTTTTTCATTTACGAATTACTCATTATCCCAACCGGATATGATGTAAATAAACCCACTCATGGTAGCTTCCAATTTAGAAAAGGTGTCATCATCCTAACCGGGTATGAAGTGTAAATTAGCCCACTCACCTTTTATCTAGAGATATGTTCATCCTAGAGAGATTCCTAGGCACCCATCCCTAGTTGGTCTTATTGGTGTTTCTCTGCTCCGATACTTCCCCATTTTCCTTAAATTTGGTTGTTGCATGGTAGATGTCGAGATTGAGAATTTCATAGGTAGGGAGTATTAATATGGTAGATCTAATGTGATCATGACAAAGATAATGTTTGAGTTGTGAACAAGGACTAGTGGCCCAGGTAGCTCTTTTCTACTCGAATTTCTCTCTTAGCTTAGTTGGTGTCGCTTTGATAAATTGTTCTAAGCTCCTTTTATAGTTGTAAAATTGTTTGTTATATGGGGAAGATTTATTACTACATTATGGGTATTAATGTTGTGAGTTATTCTAATTAAATTGGGAAATTGATGGGTATTAATTCCAAAATGTATGTATTAATTTATGGGTATTTATGGGTATTAATTCCAATAATTGAATGTAGGTATTAATTTATGGGTATTTATGGTAGGGGTGTAAGACTAATACTACAAAGTGTTAATAGTTTCGTACTAAACCAAATTCACAAAATTATATCATTATTTTTACCTAAAGGAATTTACTATGTATTTCCCTATCCATTCCATCAAGTTATTTATTTCGGTCAAAACAACACTTTTCATTTTATTTTAAATCAAATTTATTTCAATTATATCAATTAAATTTTAAACTTATAATACAATTCCAAAAAACTTTCCGATCAAAATTTTAGGTTACTAAAAACACGGTGTGATACACAACTTGCATGAAAACATAAGAGATCAACCCTTCTTTTTTAAATAGTAGGGTCTCAAACCATTGTGTGTAAATGGTAGGGATTCTAATTTCTTATTAATCATTCGAATCTCGACCCATATTTCATAAATCATAGAGACATGATCCTTCTCTCATAATAATAGAGCCTTAGCTCATGTTTTTATAAACAATAAGGCCTTGGCCTTATCTTATAAATAATCTCGATCTTGGTATGTTTTCTTCATATTCAAGCCTTAGCTTGGGTTTCATTAATAACTGAGCCATAATCCATTTTTATAAAAAAAACAAAGTCTTAGCTCATCTTTCACAAATACCTAAATCTTAGCTCGCCTTTCACAAATACTTGAGCCTTAGCTCAACTTTCTAAATTAGTTAGGACTTAGCCCATCTTTTCATAAGGTGTCAGGTTGGAGCCCATCTTTCTTAGATATGAAAGTCTTTGCTCATATTTCATAAAGGGTTTGAGCTTGGCCCATCTTTTGATAAATTTTCAGGTTTGGACTTGTCATGCCTCGACTTGGTTTGATTGGATCCCTGTGAACAACCCACCACTCTCCTAGTTTATTAAAGGGTTTTCCCTTATTATAAACCGTAAATAGTAAGACGTCCTTTAAACCTGCACCTTTTCCTGGAATAACATAAATCAAAACTGCATAATATTTTAAATTAAACGTACCTGTCTCACAAGCGTCTTAAGTGATAGTCTTTAAGAGTAGACTTTTCCAAAATTTCCTGAAAAGTGATATAAGGGAGAGGTGAGTACGACTACTTAGTGAATGGGTTTTTCAAAACTTTTAACTTTTAGAAAAAATATTTTTATTGGAGTGTGCCAGACTCCTTTCTTTAAAAAAAATCCTTTCATTTCAATTCTCGATTTTTGCTACCATTTCCTTATTAATCATGGTGTGTCATCACCCAACATACATCATCATGAAGGTCAATCACACATTCATAGGCCAGCTCGTCCACTGAACCCACTTGTGGCTTCGAAGCGACTTTACCGGCCACCTAGATAGAAGCACGTCCACTTCTACCCTGAGAATGAGTAGACGTACGCGATATCCGACCCTCAATCTCAAAATCAATTCTCCGTGTTCGTATGAGGACAAAGACCTCATCCCGTCCCCACCCCGGTCTCATGCGCTTTGTGCTACTCCAAATTTCACACGGTCACCTGGTACGACAAACTGCCCTTATACCCACCAGGTCGCCCAATGCCCTTAGAACACATCACTACCCATCTTGGGCGTCTTGATGGTCTCGTACTCACAATGCATGCATAATCAATATTTTCTCATTATGCCATATAATCTGTGGTGCCACTGGTCCAACAGCCTCAACTCAACCGACAATTGTTTATCTTGACTGGTCCGTCGACCTGTCACGTCGCACTGCTGCTAGTTAACTGAGTATGTCGGTCCTATCTTGGTACCATGGCCAAACAAGTCCTTTATTTAAAGTTTTATGGCATATAACTCATGTTTATTTATGAGCTCCTGCTCGTGCCAACTGGCCTTGGGCCCACTGTACGAGATTTTCAAAATCGGGCA
The DNA here is from genome assembly GCA_030064425.1 of Trapa bicornis. Lineage (NCBI taxonomy): Eukaryota > Viridiplantae > Streptophyta > Magnoliopsida > Myrtales > Lythraceae > Trapa > Trapa bicornis. The sequence continues at coordinate 10,901,565 of CM057744.1, read as the reverse complement.
TATTAGCCCCCAAGTTCTAAAATCGAGGCCCTCGGCCTATAAGAGCTATACGAGCTCCTGTCAAGAAGGTCTCCCAAATAGTTTAAGCATTGGCACACAATCAGGGGAGAGCACTTCCGATAAAATATATTTCCAACTGTCCATTATACCAACCAGGTATAAGGACATCTCTGCTCATAACTGATGAATGGGTTTTCAACTTCCTTCAAGGAAGTTTCATCATACCAACTGGGTATGATATACTTACAACCGGTAAGTAGTCTTTCCGTATGGTTTTCACATCACTCTTCTAAGTTGTGATGTTTAAATTACCATATTGTAATGGGTTTTCATTCTGATATACTTATCATTCCCAAACGGGTATGATATAAAATCTCAATCACAACCGGTAAGTGGTTTTTAACTTTAATTTGTGCTCATCATCCCAACTGGGTATGACGTTAGTAAACCCATTCACCCGTTAATGTAGTGAATTCCACTCGACCAGTTCTTTGTATTCACACGAACTTGTCATTGTTGGCATTCCTGATACTTCGTGTTCCTACACGATATGAACATCTCGGTTCATTATCCTTCGGCCTAATAGCCTTCTTTCATTCCAATTGAATGAGAAAAACTAAACTTTCATTTATTTACAATTAGGTCCCTAAAGTTATTTCTCTTTAACTTTAAGTCCCAAATGTCAGTTTTTCCTCAAATTGAGTCTCGAATCTTTTAAAATTTATCATAGGACCTCAATTGATTCCATTTCATAAAAAGGGGTTTAATTTCCCAAATTTCCAATTTGGTCCCCCAACTTTTCCAAAATTACCATTTTGCTATTCCTTTACAAAAAAGGTAAATTTTACTCTAAAAATTCTAAAATTCCTCAATTCACCTTCTAACATTTTTATCATGCCCCTCAATTTTAGGAAATTGCATTTCAGTCCTTCAAATTTTCGAAAATCCCCAATTTTCCCCCAATTCAAACTTATTAACACAATCGAATTTGATTTCATCAAATTGGCCAATCAAACGTTTCCAATTGTTGAAATTGATGTTGAAATTGAGTTTATACATGTTCATACGATTCTTTAGCAATTTGAATCGTAAGTTTTAACGTCGAGATGAGCTCAAACAGAGCTTCGCCGAAAAATAAATTGTAGAGAGAAAAAGTTTTGATTACTCACCGGTGAGGGCATGACAGTCTGAGTTTTCGATCTGGGCAGTTAGCTCTCGTCCTCTAGTTCATCCTAGAATCAAGAAACGCATCAATTGATACCGAATTAAGTTAGAATTTCATCATCAAAATTCTGTTGGTTCTCTCTCTAGCACCAGCCGGAAATTCCAGAGTGGAGCCAAATTGGCTTACCTTTCTGTCCTAATTCGGCCGTGGGAGGGCTGAGGAAGTGTTGGGAGGGCTTGGTTTGGCCTGAGGAGGGCTCGAAATGGCTGATTTCAACTCAGCCTAAACAGGGCAACTTCGGTCCGCCGGAGCTGCTTCACTGTTCCATCATGCCGGCGTTTCTCCGGCGACCCTTAGAGCAAACAGAGACTACATACGTGTAGCTGACTTCTCCCCGGTTCTAAAGAGTCCAACCTCTCCTTCTGAGGTTAAGAAACATGCTCAAGTTGAAGCTCTAGTTTGAGCTTTACTAGGAAATGAAGCAGTAGAGAAATGCTTGGGCAAGCACGCTTAACTTCAAAGTTCTTATGGGATCTCGTTCACATGAACTAATTTAGTTTTTCTATTATAATTTATCTTAAGGTTCGTTTCCAAGGTTTTATGAACCCTCAAATGGTTGGGTTTGTGAATCGATCTGGTATTTCTCACTCAGTTTGACCAGTTCTTTTCCCAGTTTTCCTTAACTCAAAAGAGCAGGGTTTACGGGGCTTATCTTTTGAAAATATTTAGGATTCACCCATATTTCATAAAGGGTTAGAGATTAGCCCATATTTTAATAATTTTTAGATCTTAGCCCGTCTTTCCTAAGTTGTCAGGACATATCCTATCTTTTGATAAAATAACCTCATTATTATTTTAATACATATTTTTCTACACACATTTACAAGAAATGATCAAATAACCTCATTATTATTTTAATACATATTTTTCTACACACATTTACAATAAATGCATGCATCCAATTTATAAAACTTGAAAAGACATTGGTCGGTCCAATCGGGCTTGTTCTTTGAAACCCCACTCACCACAATCATGATCGATTTGTCCTGGTGGGCATTTGATCTGCATGTTCTTCTACATGATCGTCTTGCACATTGACCTAAAAAATAATATGTACTTGGTTATATCTTACACAAGTATTTAAGATCGAGTTTTATGAGTGCATCTCATACCATCTTGTAATTTTTCTAAAATTACAGATTTACCTTTACGATTCAGTTCGATCGATTTCACCCTTGACGAATCTTATTTTACTATTTGATCCTTAACTTTCTTGTATTTACCATATTTCCTAAAATTTCCTTTTATTTCTATTTGGGTCCTTAATTTATCCCATAATTATAATTTGGTTTGTAATCTTTTTCATAATTATATTTATATCCCTAGACTTTCAAATTATATCATTTAGAATCCTAAACTTTCAAAGTCTTTCATTTGGTACATAATGTTTTCCTTAATTCCATTAGGGTCCTCGAATTTACCAAAAATTACATTTTTTTGTCCACAATCTTTCGACTCCTTCATATCTTGATTTTAAGCATTAGGAATGATATGATAATTTTTTGGTCTTACTTGATTGAAATAGTGTATTATTTGGCTGAATTTGGAAGGTCACCAGAAAATTGCATAGGTGGGAAAAATAAATGAAAACTCACTGAATATGATGAGTTAATGTGAGCTAAGGATATAGAGAGGTAGCTAAGTCTCTTAGGCTTCTCCTTGATCAAGAGGTACCCACAATGGTGGTCAGAGGTGACAAAAAATTAAGCTAGACTAAGCTTAGCCAAATCTGAACGAAAAATGAACTTTCATGGTGATTGAAGGATGATCAACTTACCAAGGGTTCAGGATGGTCATAGGGGTGGCTAGGGTACATCAAAAGGATCTTGTGTGAGCTTCCCACACCATCTTTTGACACTCGAGAAGGTATAAATGGGCTCGAGAGCATATTCTTTATTTTTTTACTCTTTGGATAAGGATACAATTTTATCTCATTGGCACCATTTTGGTCACCGTCGGTCTCAAATATGGCCATCGTTGCGTAGAGGAAGTCGATGGGTTATATAAAACCTATGAGGGGGTTCTCTCAATTTTGACTAGTGGATACTGGAGCTAGGAAGTGAGGTTTTCAAACAATGGAGCAACTTAGCTTCCATAGCAAAGTTTCAGCTACCCGCAATGGGAGGGCTCCACTCTTTTATAAGGAGCTCAAAGGGACTAGGGCCAGCTTCTTGCCCATAACCTAGATTGTCATTCAATTGACCAAAATTTGCAACTTTGACATAAATTCCCATGGAGGTCTAGAATTATTGTATAGGATTTCTTTCACCGATTTTCTTCATGACCGTCACACGAGGAAGAAGATCACATCTTTGCACATGATCCCACACTTGTGACATGTGTGTCTCCCACTAGTTGATTGTTGACCAATTCAATTCATTGGCTATTTTGATTCAATTTTGGTTAGTTTAGGATCGGTTTAACTCATTTTTAAATTTATTTAATTTTATAAAATTATTTATTTGTACTTTGGACATAAATTTACACTTTTCCCTTTTAGGTCACTTTATAAAATTAATTTTTGACCTAATTTAATCTAATTTCTCAATTTGGATTCCTTTTATTATCTTATTTCAAATAAGATAGCTTTTTATCCTTGATTTTCATTCAAGGGGGTCCTTTCAAGTTTTGTTTAACTTAGTTTGATCAATTCTAAGTTTTCAGCTCAAATTGATTCTTGGTTTGATTCGATTTTTTATTTTTGTTCAATTCATAATTTTTAGGATATGGTGTTAGAACAATTTTATTACTTATACCACCAAGGGTGGCCCAAAATATGGTGAATTCCTTTTTGTCCATTATTGACTTCTCCTTTCCAACATAATATGTTGAGATCATTTTATACCAAATTTAATCTTGTTTTCTTACAATGATTCTCAATTGTATATCTCAAATCATGATTGTGATACTTTTATTGATAGTTACATCTTTCTGTTACTTACCTCTTCCTTCATTCATATATAAAACAAAATGAACTAAGAATCAATTCGAACTAGGAATTAAGAAAAATAATCAAGTTTAAGTGAGGACAAACATGGATTTATATTTCTATCATGAATTAGGAATTTAGGATAATATGATTTGGAGATTGGATGAAAAACATTAATGGATCAAACTATTCAAGTTAGATTAGGATTTATTTTTCGAAAAATACCAAAAAAAAAAGAAAATAATTCCTAGAAGAGTTCTTATACTTTCACTTTAGTTCTTAAAATTTCTAAAATTACCTTTTATACCCCTTATACTTTTAAAATCTTCCATTCAAGACCTTAGATATTCCAAGTCATCCATTTAGATCCCTAAAATTTTCTTTGTTCTCATTTGGGTCCTCAAGTCCTTAAAAATCCCTTCAATACTCAAATTTCCTATTATTTACTATTTTACCCCTTAAAATTTTCCAAAGTTCTACTTTAGTCATTTTCACTTATAAATTTCATCATTCGAATCTTAAAACTTTTACAACATTTCTCTTAGGGCCTTCAACCTTCCTTGGGTCCTCATTGGGTCCCCCAAGAACCCTCATTCATAAATGGGTCATCTAACTTTGTTAAATTTTTCTTTTGGTCCCCGAGCTTTATACCCCATCAAAACTTACTTTACAAATTATGAATAACTGATATCATATCCCTAAACACTTCCCCATAGGTCACCATGGTCTTTGTCCAATCAACGTTGTCTGGAATAATACATTTTAGGGTCGGGTTATAAGGCTCAATGAAATTTGACAAAAATAGGTAAAATGTTGCTAACTCACCAAAGATGGTGCTTCGACTTGTGGTACTGGTAGGGTTGGAACATTGACTTCTAGAGGAGTTTGTGGTGTTTTAAATCACCTCAAATAGTGGTTTGAGTTGCTCAAAAATGATGATTTAATAAGCTTAGTCATGATTGGAAGCTCATCGAAAGTTTCATTAATTAATTCAACCACAATATTTATCCTTAACTCAAGAAGAAATTGGGATTTTCTAGATGGGACCAGTATGATTCATTGAATTTTTCTTGGTCATGTTTGGTTATAGGGGTGTTAGAAATGGCTCGGGAAGGAAATGCTATAATTTCTACAAATTGAGTGTGTGTATTTTTCATAGCGTCGACATTGGAACAATTTTCGTTGGCATCAGGAAAAGATGGGGATAGAAAGCTAACTCAAGTGTAATTTTAATGGTACTTGAATCAATCAATATGGTGGTCTAAATGAAAATGTTATACTTCTAGAAGCAAGATCACCGAAAAATAGAGGTATTCGATTTCTAGGGAGTATTTCGATCAATTGTAGGTGAGGGATGGGGGTCTATATGTGGAGCTTCATAGCTCGACGGACCATTTTCAATCATCGTCCTCGACAATAAATTCTCATAGGCATGGGAATAATATATTTCCTCAAGACTTGAAGTATGCAACCTTTGGTTGACGAATCCAGTAAATATCAAGTTTTCAGGTCATAGGATGGGTGGAGGGGATGTGTGGCACGCGTGTTGCCCGAGGTGCCCCCCTCCCATATGACCATGGGTCGTCGCTATTTTGGATTGACTTTCAACAAATTTTTCTATCAATTGAGCCAATTTTAGCCTTTACTTTATTGGTTCACCCTTAATTCGATTGATTCTTGACCCAATTTAATCTTCTAAAAAAATTTTCAACTAATTTCCTTGAGTTTAGACCAATAATCATATTTTTATCATTTCTGGAGCTCCTTGAAAAATTATCCAAAATATTTAGTTCGAGTTGGTCCAATATGATTCCTTTTAATTCTCAATCGAATGTTTCTTAATCATTGATTCCCGATCAAGTAGATCATTTAGGGTTTGTTTAATGTTAGTTTCATAATATTCCATATCTCAACTCAAATTGGTTTCTCGATCTATCTAAGTCCCTTAGTCTGGTTTGACATTGAATATCGATTAAACTCTAATCTTTAACCAACCTTTTCCTTTTTTGGAAATTTGGTATTACAACTTCTCGCCTCGTTTTTAGGAGTTTTGTCCTCAAAACTAAATCTTACTTATCACTATTTTGGTCCGTATTAATTACCATATCTTTCCACTTAGCAATGTCTTTTTCCTTCTTATGGAAAACTTGGCTTCTATGACTCCTTACACTTTAGCCAATCCTCATCTTTTCATTTTCATGTGTAAGGTCTTGTGGGTTTAAAATTACTTACTAGTCCCACCCTATGAGTTAACCTCCCTCCGAAGCTGAAATGAGGTGACCCACCTCTTCCTTAATTCCTCACCCTTTGCCTTGTTTACATCTTGTCTGGGCATTATTTCTATGTAAAACTTTATCCCTTGTGTTGATTTCATATTCCATATGTTTGCCATCTACATAAACTTTTTTATCCCATTTTAGTACTTTGAGTTTACCCTCTTAGCATCCTTGACTCCTTTTTGGGGTACCTTTACGAGTTTTATCTTTTATCAATCCTTATACACAACTCTATTTGATTGTAGTGACATCCTACACTCATTTTTAGGTTGTCTCTTATTGGGTCACTTGGTGCTTGCCTGGTCATATCTCTTATAGATGAGATTTTAGTCCTACATACACAATCCTCTAAAATTCTCAATAACTCATCATTTATATGCATTTAATATTCCATTCAACAATTGTTTATTTAAACCCTCTATTGGTCATTGCCCAAAAGTTTTATTGTGTTTAGTATTAATAACCAAAATATTACTTAATTATTGTATATATTAATATGCATTTATCACACTATTTAATATAGTGATTTATTACAACACTTAATGTTGTAAACGGTTTATTATTGAGTTGTATATAAATAGAATGTTATAGTACAGTCAATAATATAATACAATCTTATCTATCGGGTGCCCTCTTTCTCTCTACTCTTTCTTTTCTAGATTTCTTCATTTTCTTTATGGTATCAAAGCCAGCCTAAAGCTTCACAGCATTGTTCCAGCTTTGAAGATCCAGAACATACTTGCAAGTAATCATCCATCACTCTTTGTATTTCTGCTGCCTACTATTGAAGACTCTTGAGCAAGAACTACCTTCTATTCAAAACCAATCTTCTTCGTGCGTGGTATCAATATTCTCATCCTTCTCTACAAATATGAGTTCCTCTACCGCAGTAATCCTTCCTACTTCACTCCCTACATTACCTATCAAGTTAGACGATACTAATTACTATCTTTGGAGAAACAATATCACAAATTTGCTATAAGCATATCAGTTATTTGGATATGCAGATGGTAGTATATCTCAACCCAAATCCACTGTGATGCTGAAAGAAAGAGCTACTAAGCTTGAAATAATCAACTCGGAATATGAAGCGTGGACTATTCGGGATAAGTTCACTTTAACAATTATAATTGCCTCTTTATCTACTAAGGTGAATTTACAGATAATCGGAGCTGTTACCTCTGCAAACGCCTGGAGCCGGCTTGAAATTTTGTATAGCTCCCAAACCCGTGCTCAAAAGGATATCCTTGATCAACAGTGGAGGGAGTTGAAGAAGGGAGAACAGCCTATGGCATCTTATTTGGCAACCATTTCCGACTTAGCTACCTCTTTTGCTCAAATCGGTCGTCCGAAACCAGATCATGAAATCAAGGACAAATTATTTGATGATTTAGATAGGGAATGGGAAGCTCTTACCCTTGTAATGTCACTAGTTCTCGAAGCAATGACTCTTGATTCGCTGAAAGCCCTTCTCCTTGTTCAGGATGCTCGACGAGTTCAAAAATATGGTACTGACTCTGGCTCCAGTAGTGCACTACTCTCTGGCCTACTCGGAGATTTTTCTAAGTCTGCATCTCATGCCGCTACCTTCTCTAGTCACGAACCACAAGGACTCCTTCCAACTCCACCCCGTCCTCGCTTCAGTGATCTCAGAAACCATAATCGTAGAGGAGGACGCAATAGAGGAACTAATAGAAGCTGGGGAAAACCTCTTGAAAATCGTGGGAATTTTTCTTTACAGGGATTCAAACCACGTGGATCTAGACCACATTTCAGCTCACATCAGGTGGATGTCCAACCCACCACACATTCTACAATTCAGCCCACTTCTCCTAAGCCCACCTCTTCCTATAGTGTGATATGCCAGCTATGTGGGCTCATTGGCCACTCAGCCCATCACTGTCCATCATTTGAATTAAAGCCCACATCCTCTACTGCTCTGGCTCATTCTTCTTATGGACATAAACCCAGTCCACATCATCTAGACTGGTATGTCGATTCAGGTGCTACGAGTCATATTACTAATGATCTGTCATACTTGTCTATTCAGGACGATTCGACACTCCCTGAGCACCTCACGATCGAAGACGGGACAGGTTTACCTATTATCTCTACTGGATCTGCCTATTTAACCTCACATTCCCGACGTTTCTCACTTACTAATATTTATTATGTTCCCAAAATTTCTCTCAACTTATTATTTGTGTCTCGTTTCACTCAAGACAATTCCTGCTATTTTGAATTCTATTCCACTCATTTTCTTATCAAAGATCTCTTTTCTCATCAGGAGCTGCTCCGTGGGAGTCGTAGGAACGATCTCTACTATTTGTGCACTCGTTGTAATATTTCTTCTATTGCTTGTATTAGTCGCATAGAGTTTGTTCCTAGGTGGCATCAACGTTTAGGACACCCTTCTTTTCAAATTATGAGTCGCGTGCTTTTAGATCATTTATCAATGAGTAATATTTCTCCCTTACCCTTTTGTGACTCATGCTCTTGTGGTAAAATTACTCAACAACCATTTCCAGTCACTCACCATAAGAGTACCCATCCTCTCGAATTAATTCACAAAGATATTTGGGGACCATCCCCCATTATTTCCTCTACAGGTCATCGCTATTATGTTCATTTTTTGGATGATTATAGCAAATTTTCATGGTATTTTGTTATGAAATAACGATCTGATGTTCTCTCTATTTTTCGTGCCTTCCATTTACAAGTTAAAAATTTACTTGGTCAATGGATTAAATCTCTCCAATCTGACGGTGCTAAAGAATTTCTTTCTAGTGCTTTCCAATCTGAGTTACAATCCGCAGGTATTCTTCAACGAATCTCATGTCCACACACACCTCAACAAAATGGATCTGCCGAATGTAAGCATCGTCACATTATCGATATGGGTCTTACTCTTCTTATTCACTCTCATGTTCCCACCAAATATTGGCCATTTGCCTTTGAGACCGCTGTCTTCCTTATCAATCGCCTTCCCATAAGATCTCTCCACTTTCGATCCCCCTATGAGGTACTTCACCATTCTACTCCTGATTATAAGTTACTTCGAGTTTTTGGTTGTCGTTTCTTTCCTTATCTCTGCCCTTATCTTGCTCACAAACTTCAACCTCATTCAACTTTTTGTGTGTTTCTTGGATATCCCTCCAATTATCTCGAATATCGTTGTCTTGATACTCAAATAGGACGCATATTTCTATGTCGCACAGTCCATTTTGATGAATTTGTTTTTTCCATTTGCCTCCTCAAGTTCCACATGTATGTCTTCCCCTCCTCCTGTAGTGCATCCTCCTATAGTGAATCTCCCCACACCCGTCCCATCTCCACCTCCAGACTCAGGTATGTTGCCCCAATCTCCTGTACAAACACAAATTGATTCACCTATTGTTTCTGTTGAGGATGATCATGCTGCACCATCTTCCTCTCCTACATTGGATCATGCTCCTGCTTCACCTCTAGTTTCGCGTATGATGACTCGCTCTCAAGATGGCAGTCTACCTCAATGGCGCTTCACTATTGATCCTACAATGTTCATTGCCTCTATGGAACCCCGTACTTATTCCCAAGCTTCTCGTCACTCCTTTTGGATTAAGGCTATGCATACTGAGTTTGCCGCTCTTCTTCACAACTAGACTTGGGATCTTATGCCCTCTCCACCTGGTCGGCCTATTGTAGGGTGCAAATGGGTTTACAAAATCAAGCATCATTCTGACGGCTCAGTGGCTTGATATAAGGCTCGTCTTGTCGCTAAGGGCTACTCACAGCGTCCTGGTCTTGATTATGATGATACCTTCAACCCCGTTATTAAACCTGTTACTATACGGGTAATTCTTTCCCTTGCTATATCTTTCAATTGGACCATTTGTCAGCATGTGGATAATGCTTGTCTTCATGGTTATCTCAATGAGGAAGTTTATATGGATCAACCCCCTAGATTTGTTGATCCTTACTTTCCTAGCCATGTTTGTCGCCTACGCAAATCTTTCTATGGCCTCAAACAAGCTCCTCGTGCTTGGTTCTTCCGCGTGAGTTCCTATCTTCATCAACTTGGTTTTTGTAGCTCTGTTACTAATAGCTCTCTACAGTATCTCACTCTCACTCGACCTGACATCGCATATGTGGTTCTTCAGGTTTGTCAATTTATGCATCGTCCCACCACTACTCATTGGACTATTGTTAAGCGCATTTCAAGGGACACTTCATTATGATCTTACTCTCTGGCGACATCCTCCTTCTGGTCTTCACTATTTTTTTTACGCTGACTGGGCTGAAAATTCGGATGATCGACGTTCTGTTAGTGGTTTTACAATTTTTCTTGGACACAATCTTATCTCATGGAGTTCTAAGAAACAACGAAAAGTCGCTTGATCTAGCACAAAGGCCGAGTACAAAAGTCTTGCCAATGCAATCGCTGAGCTAATCTGGCTTCAGTCTCTTCTTAAAGAACTAAGCATCTCTTCCACTCATTCTCCAGTTTTGTGGTGCGATAATCTTTCAGCCATTTATCTCACTACCAACCCCGTCTTCCATGCTCGCACAAAACATATTGAGATTGATTTTCATTTTGTTCGTAAACAAGTGCATCAAAGTTTACTCAGTGTTCGTTTTATAGGAACTACTGCTCAATTGGCGGATTTGCTCACCAATGGTCTCCATTAAACCCGTCTCTCTATTTTACGAGACAAGCTCAACATCCGTGAACTCCCGTTGAGCTTGTTGGGGAGTAATAACCAAAATATTACTTAATTATTGTATATATTAATATGCATTTATCACACTATTTAATATAGTCAATAATATAACACAATCTTATCTATTGGGTGCCCTCTTTCTCTCTACTCTTTTTTTTCTAAATTTCTTCGTTTCCTTCAAGTATGAACATAAAAATTATTTCATAGATCATTTCTATCTTTTATAAGTTACATATCCTTTATTTTTATTGCACTCACTTTCAACATATATTGTGTTTCCATACCATCCAATATTATATGCCATATAAGACTCACATCTTCTCATTGACCGCCATATTAAATGGTCCGTCATCAGTTATCATCATAACACTAATTGTACCATATAATGGCCTCACGTGATTCTTTTGACACATTTTGAACCATCTAGGATAATCCTTGATAATTTTATTTGCTACCTTCACATCCAATACCACTTCCTAAGGTTTGTTTCCTTTAATCCAATTTCTTATTTCCCCTCTTTGTGAGTAAATTCTTGAATCACTTTTTAGTTTGAATTCTGATATAGTCTCAATCACCAATTTTGTTATTAACTTTTTCATCTTTACCAACTATTTCATACTTGATTTTTGTATACTCTACTTGTGTCCATTCAACCTCCCTAGCTAGATTTCTCATTCTTTAGAAATTACATCCTTAACTCCAATATGTGAATAAAGGTTTTTCATACTTTCCATTTTTACCATGTTTATATTGGCCTCAAAATATTTTCATTTATGTGAGTTATTATTTCTATATTCTTTCCTTAACTCATTTTTCGATTGTCCACACGTCTATGATCTCTTTCTACAGAGAAGCATTTATACAATTTGATTTACTCGTCTCCATTTAGTAAACACCTCTTCCTAATTGGTTCTCTTCTTTTTATTCTTAGTTTTTAGTACGAATGCATTGAAACTACTTTTTTCATCTATCAAGTGCTATCATTTATTGGTTTCGTCCCCTCAAACATCGAACACTTATCAATTTTTTCTAGAATAGTTCTTATGTTCCACTCATTTACCATTCCAATCAGTTTGTCATGTGCACGCTTGAGGCTTTCCTTGAAGTCCATTAGTGTAAGTCCTGAGCATCATTACCCACAATTATACCTTGAGGTTCCAGGACTTCTATCTCATCTCTTTTCCAACTATCTTTTAGAAGCCTATTAAAATGACGATTTTTTGGAGGTATTCAAAATTTCCATTACATTTTATCATGTTTCCCATGGTGCCTTAGTTATAAGTTGTCACTTCCTATTACTTGGGAAGACTTGTAGACCCCTTTTTCCTTCTCTCCTAAACTTGTACAACTTAATCTCCTTCTAGTCCATCTCAAGCACCATATTTCTTGTTTGCATTTCAGTCTCCATACCCCAAACTTAACTTATAAACCTGTCGGTTGGCATAGGACTTACTATTTCTAAGCTTATCGTTCGTAGTAATATGGAGTAACTTATTTCCCCATAATTCTTAGGATCATTCTTGAATCATTTGGGTCCTAGTGTGACTATGTATGACTATGATCCACGAATTAATACAAAGTGATCATTCGAAGCTATATTTGAGATTTCATCTAATGTAGATAACTTTATTGGAAATCCATCGATTTTTATCGCTCATGTAAAATCTATCCTATGGGACCAAGAAAAACTGGAAAAGAACCAGTAAAATTTTCATGTGAAGAACTGTATCAAATTAATGAACAAAAAATAGTAAAAAAAATGGTTAATATGGGAAATTGGAATATCCCAAATGACCAAAAATTCACAAAAATCATGAGAAAGAACTAGGAGGTGGATTGAATGAAAGAACCAAACCGGTTCGGGGTGAACCGAACCCGAACTGGACTGAACCGAGATGAACCATAGTGAACCAATTCAATGATTCATTTTTCTAGATGGCTTAAAAATATCAATTTGGAAAATTGATGCCACCATTGGATATAAAATGAATTTAGACGAATTTAAAAATTTTTAGATTTTAGAAAACTATTTGAATCAGGTCCAAATTGACCGATTTTCGAATTCGAGTCACCGAACCCAGTCAGACCGGACCGGTCAATGGTCAATGGTGCCCCATCAGCAGCCACACATACACGGGCAGCCAATGTGAGGCTACCATGTGTCCGGTCAATGGTCATCGAGCGACCCGTCAGCCTACCACACAGACACAAACAGCAAATGGGAGGCTGCCACATGTCCGGTCAACTGGTTAATGCCTAACGCGGCGGTTGAGTTGGACCTCCACGTCAGAAAAATTGGCCAATCACAACATGCCACATGGCATGCCCGACACATCATCGTCTTCAACCTCAGTCCGTTGACAAAGAAGAGAGAGAGGCCAGGAAAGAGGGAGTCTTTGGTGACTAGAAAATACCTCTAGTTAGGTCGTCAGCGTGCGAGGTGGGGGCCGAGTCTCACACCGGCCAGTAGCCTGAACAGTTGTCGAGCTCTCAATATAAAGAGAATCCCTCCATTCGCCTCAACATCCCACAATCGAGCGAAAAAGAAGAAGTGTACCAGTTTCCAACGAGCAGCGAACCAGAGCTTAGGCGACGGGACTTTTCTCAACCTCTGAAGCCACATTCGGTGTCTTTAGAACCAGGAGGAAGTCCCCTACCTAGCCATACCCTCCTTTCAGCTTGAGAAGCACCAAGGAGAAGTGAGGGAGCTCAAACAATGTTGTCGCTCCTTAGCCAGAAAATAGCCTAACCTTCTATAGCCTGAATCGAGCTTTCCCCCAGCCAATTTTGGCCAAGCTAGACCCCCCACATTCCATGTCATGCCTCCACTCGATTTGGTTGGATCCCCATGAGCAACCCGCCACTCCCTTTGGTCCTTAAAGGGTTTCACCCTTTTTAAAATGCAAGTAAGACATCCTTCTTTCCTCTCTTTCCTAGAATAGCATTATATAAAACTGAATATCTTAAAACTAATATACTTGTCTTACAAGAAGGTCTTTAAGTTTTGGTTTCCCTTTGATTACCTGAAAGGGGTAAGAGTGAATTCTACAACTTAGTGAGCGGGTGTTGGGGGTGAGTTTAGAAATAGACGCACCAAGGTTATCATTTCTTTAAATTTTAGAAGTTTTTTCTTCAAAGTACGGTTTTCAAAACCTTTACCCTGCCAAGGGCAACATTTTTTTTAAAAGGGTTTTTCCTCAAAGTTTTAATCTCTTTTTCCAAGGTTTACCAATTTTTTTCCAAGGATTCTCAAATTCTTTCCAAGGTTTTCAAAACCTTTTTCTCATTCCATATTAGGTGTGTTTCACAAACAACACACACCCTTCATTAGGAAGGGTACACACATTCGTGAGATGCAGTTATGCCAACTACATACACTTGTGGATCAGAGCGTCTTTACCATCCGTCCTAATAGAAGTCCCTGACTTCTACCCATAGTTTGAGTGAACATCCTAGATGTTCAACCATTAGACCCAAAAATACTTCGTGTCCGTATGAGGATGGAGATCTCATCCTGACCCCACCCTAGTCTCATGCGCAAGAAGCTACTTCGAGCTTCATGATTGACTGGTATGACAAACTACCCTTATCTCCACCATGTTGTCTAGTAACCCTTAGGACCCACCACTACCCCTCTTGGGTGTCTTGATGGTCATGTACCACAAGTGCATGCACAAAATAATAGTTTTCCACATATAGCCATTTATCTTTGGTGCTACTGGTCCAATGGCTCTGACCCTCAACCCGACCTACAGCTATATGTTTAGACCGATCTGTTGACGTGGCCCTAACGTACTGGCGCGAGTCCACTGAGTACTGTCGGTCCTGTCTTGGTACCATGGCGAAATCACACATCCATTTCATTAGAAATTTCATGGTTTTATATATCTAATAATTTTTTAGGAGCTCCTGCTCATGCCCACTGGCCTTGGGCCCACTGTACATGATTTTCAAAAACAAATCGGGCATTTAGCCCCACAAGTTCAAAAACCAAGGCCTCTAGCCTATATGAGCTATTCCAACTCCCGTTAAGAAAGTCTCCTAAAGAGTTTAAGCATTGGCACACAGTAAGGGGAGAACACTTCCGATAAAAATATAATTTTCACTTTATCCCACCATCTGGTGTGATGATATCTCCGCTTACAACCGGCAAGTGGGTTTCTCCCTCCTTTAAGGAAGTCCATCATACTAATCGAGTATGATGTTCTCTACTTACAACTGATAAGTAGATTTTAGCTTAGTTCGCACATCACTCCAACTGGGTGTGATGTTAAGGTTCCACTTACAAGTGGTCTTTTGTTTCTAAAGTGCTCATCATCCCAACCGGGTATGATGTAAATAAGCCCACTCACCTGTTAACCGTGACGTGTTCGTCATGGTTGATTTTTCAATGTCGACGTGAGCTTTCTCTTACTAGTGTTTCGATGACACTTGTCCCTACACGATTTGGGCAGCCTTTTCACTTAAGGTTTGACATAAAGCCTAGTCTCATAAATTATCGATAAATTGCATTTAAGTCTCTAAAGTTTATTTTTCTTAACTTTAGATCCCTAATGCCAACCTTTGCCCAATTTGAGTCCCAAAATTTCCAAAATTCCTTTTGAGTCCTCATTTTACCCAAAATTGAATAAGGGGTTCAGGTTTTACAAATTTCCAATTTGGTCCCTCTACTTTTTAAAAATTACCATTTTGCCCCTACTTTCCAAAAATGGCAATTTGACCCCAATTGTTCCAAAAATTAACCAATTGGTTCCTCAACATCTTTTTCATGGCCAATTGGCCTTCAATTTTAGGAAATTGCAAAGAGTTCCCTTAATTTTATGAAATCCCCAATTTTCCCTAAAATTTCCCCCAATTTCTCCCTAAAATTTCCCTCAATTTCTCCCCTTCAAATTGACCGAATTTAATTTCTTCAAATTGGCCATTCAATCGAAGTTAATTGCTACAATTGAAAGTATGGATCAGATCCTACACTTTCATAAGATTCAATTGAGCTTTAAATCACATCATTTGGGTCCGAATTGAGCTCAAACAAAGCTTTGCTGAAAAACTGTACGTAGAGAGAGAAAGCTTACCTTCGGAGTTGCGGCAGTCTGAGCTTTCAATCTAGGTAGGTAGCTCCCATCCTATGGTTACTCCTACAATCAAGAATCGATACAATTCATATCGAATTGTGGGAGAACTTTTTCAGTGAAGTTTTCATAGTTTTTCTCTCTAACGACGATCGAAAATGACAGAGGGGAGCCGAATTGGTTTACCTTTTAGCTCAATTAAGGTCGTATGAGGGATGTGGGGATGTTGAGAGGGAATGGTTTGGCCGGAGGAGGGCTGAGTTTGGCCAATTTCAGCTCGGCCGAAACAGGGCAGCTTCTGTCCTTCAGAGTTGCTTCACTATTTGATTCCGCCAGCACTTCTCTGGCGGTCCTGGGGTCGAACGGAGATTGTCGTCAGGTAACTGACTTCCCCTGGAATCTAAAGAACCTAACCTTACCTTCTGAGGCTCAAAAAATTACCTACGTTAGAGCTCTAGTTCAAGCTTCGTAGGAAAATAGAGCAGTTGAGAAAGAATGGAGATTTCAAGTGTGAGGAGAATGAATGGGGATGAGCTCTTTATATAGGGAGCTCGGGGACTCTCTGCCCGACCGTTTGGCATCTTGATCAAGCTCATTCATGACCTGAAATGCCTTAAATGTAGGCATTTTCTCTTCATCGGTGCTATCTGTTTTAGCATTGAATGAACAGTATTGTCATCTAAAGGAAGAAGACGACAGTGTTCTGAACCGAGCTGGACCGGTCCGATCGGGTTAAATGCTTAAATCGGCCAGTTCAGGCCCGATTCGACCGATTTTCTCAAAATTAAAAATTTCAAAATTCATCAAATTTATTATCTATCCAATGGTGGCTTCAATTTCTCAATTTGAATATTTTAAGCCACCTAAAAAAATAAATTTAATAACCTGTTTAATGATTGTTCAAACCGGTTCAATTCGGTTTAGGTTCAGTTCACTTAAACCATTTTGGTTTTCTCTTTCAAATTATCCCAAAATCCTTTTTCATAACTTTTATTACTCTTTGGGTCACTTGGGGTTTATCAATTTCTCATTTTATCATTTCTCTACGGTTTATGGTTCATGAACCGATTCAATTTTCTCTATTGAGTTGACAGATTTTTTCCCCGATTTTCTTATATTTAAGGGATGGGATTTACAGACGTAATAATTAACACTCAACGAAATAGTGTGTGAGTTGTTTTCTATGTCAAAGAACGTAGACAATCCTAAGATGACATGTGATGTTGACACATGTGAGCGAATGTGTAACAATCGAATTTATGGAACAATAAATTCTCAATAAGAGATAAAAAATGAGATTTAATGATTATTAGATATTTTGGATAAAAAATAATAATTTAATATTATTATTATAAGTATACATACATATGTATATATGTATGATACAAAGAAAATAGAAAATAGATAAATTTATACTAGATAATGAGTAAAATGTATAAACAAATACATACATAATGTATTACTCATTAGCAAATATACTTCAAAATGTTAAAAAAGCTAACCATATTACCATACAAAAAGTCCCATCGACTGGATATTTACATTATATATATCCATAACATAAAATAGGGTTAAGTACTATACAATGGGAAAGATCCTAACAATAAATAAAACTCAAGCACATGAGTTATCCATAAAAGGTCCACAACTATAAAAAAAAGTTGGTCTAATAAGCTAATTTACAAATGCTAGACAAACTACTTAGTTAAGCCCCAGAAATTATGCATCATTGTCTTTAATTGTCCTAAACTAATAAAATAAATATGAATTTTCTTTAATGAAAGATTGAATGAGCACATAATCATATAGCATAAACAATTATGAAATTCATATCTATATAAGAAATGATGAAAGAAAGGAACTTAACTAACCTCTGCCAGTTTGGATGCTGAAATAAGTGGTTATGACCTTTTTCCTTTCCTACATCTAGCTCTCAACATATAGGAGGATTATAACAAATGTTTTAGAAATTAACTAAAACATAAATTGGAGATATGAACAAGTAAAAGTGGGGAAAACCATGGCTACATGTGTTATCTAGGAGACCTAAATATGAAATGTAATATGCATACAATTTGCTGAAACTAATAGATTTGGTATTTTAATCCAATACAGAAAAGTGACTCATTTTTTTAGAAGATCCAAAGAGCCACTAAAATAAAATGTCAAAAGCCTATACAATAAGGGCATTACAAATATAGAAGCTTATATTTAATCAGCAGGAAAGTATGAAATTAAATTAAAGAATTTGTGTTCACAAAAGACTTTGAAGTGGAAGTAGCGGTTGAAATGAGATTCAATTAGATTTTACCAAGGTATAGTGATGCCGATGTACCATTTAAAATAAATACATCTAGAGATATAACTATAACAAGTTGAGGCATAAACTAACTTAAAATAAATACATCTAGAGATATAACTATAACAAGTTGAGGCATAAACTAACATGATGGTCTGAAAAAAAATGAAATAACAAATGGGACTTGAGAGAAGCCCAATGAAACCAGCCTTAATAACTAGAAGATATACTATGAGCAAATCACTTTCTACTTAAACTACATCAAATAAATAAGATAAATCCTAACTACTCAGCTATGAAATGAACAAATAACATCGTTGTTATTAGTAAAGCACAACATTAACTAGTCATAGGAGAAATCAAGAGAACCCAAGAATTTCTTATATGTACATAATCATAATGTTGAGTAAGGGCCAAGGAAAATTAGTCGCACTGCATATATCATAGTTAATCTTATTCCTAGCATTTAGTTTAAACAATCGTGTGCGGATTGACCTTAACAAGTGTAAAACTTGAGAATCACTAAGGATCTACCAATTAATAACCATGTGATAAGGCTGAGTTTGAATGAGATAGGCTAACTTGATAGATTAAATATCAAGTCAGGGGGTTGATGTCTCAACTGAAAATGAAGCCAAAATGGGCATTAGTCTCGATTAAACAATAGGGGATTGCACGAGAATTGAAGTTGACTAAGGATTTGTGGGGAGTCTAGTAATAAGGAGCTAAGGGACATACGTCCAAAACAATGATAAACCAATAAGCTATATATTCTCAAATATAAAGGAATCTAGATAACATAAAAGGTTAGAGAAAGAAATGATAGATTTGACATGTTAAACCAATCTTCAACCTAATGAATTTTAGAAAAAAATCTTGTAACAACCAACATGATCCCTATATTCATAAGCTAATCATAAATTCAATAGAACTCCAAAGCTTGCTAAATTAAAATGATTATAAATTAATAAAATAACTATCTAGCTTATATGTTTAATCAAAAGGAAGGACATATTGGAGTAATTGATTGATTCCTATGAGTTTACAGAAAATGTTATCCTGGCCGATAAGAAGTGCTTATCCATGGGTTTAAACACAAGTTGACAATCTATAAACCAGCACTAAACAAAAAAATATAAGTCCTATCTACCTAGTTGTGAAAAGAACTAGAATAATGGGGTAACAAATAAAAGAGGCCTATCTATATCATATAAGTGTTGGAGTAACCTTGAGGAGCACAAGAGTGGTTCAATTATCTCTTTAGAGTCCAAAGAAAGAGGATGATCATAGATATAAATTTACTGAAATGAAGGGTGAGAAACCAAATGATGATTTATGAATACTAGGACAATAACCAAATGTCAGGAGTAGAGTCATCCATGTTACCATTATTGTAAGCAAGTCCATTTCTTACCTTTATGCCAATCTAAAATATTTGTGCTGACCATACTTAATCAAAATCCTATGTGGTGGAGCCTAGATATTCTATAATATGATAGATAATTAGCTTCCCAATAATAGATAATGAAGAATTTCAAGGGTTATCTCATTTACCAGGGAATAAACAATGTGAGACATTAAAAGGAAACATTACTATCATGAGGAATTAAGCACCATGATCCTATAAATAGGATAACATTAGACATGCAAGAAAACACAAAAAATATTAATAGAATATGAGTGGTGCAGAATGAGAGACAGTGAGGAGTAATTTCTTGAGCAATCCAAGACCCATCGAAATCGAGCATGGAGAGAACAAAGCTATGACTATCAAGATGATGATACGCGCTGGGTAGAAATGTAAGAACAAGTGATTCAAGACTCGTAGTTTCATCAAATAGATGATGAGCAAATGGTATAGACACCAACCCAGCATTCAAGACTCGTAGTTTCCCTTAGAATATTATGGGGGATCATTTTCATAAGTTTCTCCTTTTTACAAATTATTTCCCAAACTTTTTCAAATTTGTAACTTAGTCCCTAAATTTTAAAAATATACCGAATCAAATTCCATTTTCACTAATCACTATCAAATACATTCCTTATACTCCTAATGGGTCATAGGTGGAGTGAGTAGACTTACCTCGACCGAATTTGACCGAAATCAGCTAAGTACCAAAACTCCCTGAAATAAAGCTACTTGTGGAGTTATCGGAAATTCTAAACGGAGGAGGCCCAAGCTTAGGAATTTTGTAGCCAAGATCCAAGCAAAACATAGTTTTTGTTTCCAATCTCGGTTTCCTAATTTGGTTTGACTATGAGTTTTATTATAGTGTTTCATTCATAGTTTTTGTTTGCATTATTAGTTCGAGATTCTATTCATGGTTCGATCTTAGTTTTTGATCCAAAAATCTTAAATTTAGGCTTTAAAAATTTGGGGGTTACACAATCTACATAGGAACATCTCGTGAATATCAAGCGGATACTTCATTACATACAAGGAAGTTTTAATCGTGGAATATTCTCTAAAAGGGAAAGTGAAGTGAAATTGATAGCTTACTTTTTTGGGTGATCGTGATGATAGAAAAAACACGTCGAGTTATGTTTTTAAACTAGTTGAGGGTGCTACATAGTAGTCCTCAAAGAAACAATTAGTGATGTCACTTACTACTATTGAGGCTGAGTTTATTGTAGCTATATTATATGCTTGTGAAGGAATATGACTAACGATGATTTTTTATACTTTAAATACACGAGAGGATGCTACTGCTATAATATTATGTGATAGCAGCCCAACCATCAAGACGTCAAATAACTTAATAAAAATAGCTGTGATTGTTTTTTTTGTAATTTGACGTGTATGTCTTAATTGATTTGTAACAAGACATGGTAAGGGACAGTATGCAGAGTGATTTGTTTGAGTCCTAGTTATAATAACTATATGAAAAATGTTAAGGTGTAAGTGGGTAGCTAACAACCCAAGGGCACTTACAAGAACAAAAAGTAATAAAAAACCAAAAAATAAAGATACGAAGTGTGTGTAGTTCAACATGCTATCACCTCTTTTTTATGAAATATGTCAGATTTTTTTACTCTATTCTTCTTCAATCTTGTCCAACCTCCAACCGTCCGCAGTTCTACTCTAGTTGAAATCCCCACTCATCATTCGCCCTTCATGTTGTTGTTTCTAACCTGTAAATTGAAAGAACAAATGACCTACCAAGGTTCAAATCCTCATGTTCAAATGACCTAAACACAAATAACAAATGAAAATGATATGATGGAAGTGGATGGATACATAATTGTGAAAATGATATGATGGAAGTTGATGGATACATAATTGATCATGTTATTGATAAACATTGACAATTAATAGTAAAAGAAAATGACATCATGGAAATTGATGGATGATAAGCCCATTGAAGCAGATTGCAGAATTTCTAGGAGCAGTATAAAGTTTTATGTTTTTGGATGCTCATTATACCTATTAAATAATAAGTTGATAAAATTAATTCATTTTAAAAAAGTTAAGGTAGGAATAAAATTGATCGAATTTATAGGTAAAGTGGATATGTTTATCATATATAATTTTAATTACGTAATCAACAATTAAATATTATTTTTACGGTTTCGTTTAGTTTAATATTATTTGAATGAAAACCCAACTCTAATAGTATATAATAAAATATTGTGTAGTGATAATAATTCTTATTATAATTAATTAAAAGTTATAACTTGTAACTAGTTTAATATTTATAATCTTATAAGCTAATCATACTTTTTTATTTAATATTTTATCACATATATAATTATATTTTTAATAAAAATTTTAATTTCTTTTAATACAAATATAAAAAATTAAATATTAAATAATTTAGATAGTAAAATTATCACTACAATTCTCTTCCTATTTAAAATAGTACGAGTGTTTAAATTTAAAATATTTGATAAATAAAAAAATATTAAATTATAAATCTATATCATATAAAAGCTATTTTATTAATATTTAACTTAATAAATTATATAATAAATTCGTTTATTTATATATAGATAATAATGTCAAAATATCAACAAATACTAAATTATTATTACAATTTATTATTAAATATTTAATAAAATAAAACATACTTGTATCAATTTTAAGTTCCACTAAAACGGGCTACATACATTTAACGACCCGTCCCCCCTATGAAAAGTACTGTAACGATGGAATGATAATAAAACAATTTCATAAATATAATTTACTTTAAATACAAATTTATTATCTCTCATTATTAATATTTAATACCTTAATTTATATATAAATATTTTATTTAACATAAATTAAATATACATTTAAAAATATAAATTATATATAATTTTTATTTAATAACATTATAAGTTAAAATTGTATTTAATTAAAATTCTAAGTAGCCAATTTTAAAAGTAAATTATATGATGCATTTTCTCTATTTATACTATTTTGGTTATAAATTATATAATTTTATTGTTACTACATTATATATTTTTTAAAATATAAATTATATATAATTCTCATTTAATAAAATTATAAGTTAAAATTATATATAATTAACATTTTACACAAATACACGTATAATTCTCTATATTTATAAAGTTTTGTGAATAAATTATATGATTTTAGTCAATGGGAGAGATATTTAAAAAAATATTTTATTTATTATTTTAAATTAATTATTTAGAATGATAAATATATATTATTTTTACTTATAATTTTATTAAATAAAAATTATATATATTTTTGTATTTTAAAAAATATATAATTTAAATGTAATAAAATATTTATATATAATTTAGATATCTTACAATACATTATCAATTAATGCTAATTTTATTTTTCAAATTATTGTTATCTAGTGTTAAATTGTTTAAATTTCAAACATGATAGTTATGTTATATTTATTTGATAATGTTTTTTAAAATTATATATTTTATTTAAACTTATTTTTAAATTAACACCTATGAATTTATCAAATTATTACATCTATCTTAAAGTTTTTTAAATAAAGTTAAAAATGAGACAAATATGTTAATTTTATGAATTGGTTGATACTAAATTATAATATTTCAAATATTTGGTACAAAATTAACATTTACTAAAAATGATTAATATAATACTGTAATTTAGTTTAAAAATAAATAATATTATTTTAATTATTTAAAATCGTATATTAATGCTCTATTATGATATTTTAACTAGTGCATCTTCGTGAGAGAACACATCACTCTCTTTACTATGTCTATATTGGATTTCATGGTCCACTTGTATGAAGGAAATTTTGACCCGACCCACCCGCTGCATTCGCCGTGTATAATTTCAAAAGGGATATGTGGATGACCAGACCCGACCATGGATTATATATATATATATATATATAATTGGAAAATTTAAAAACATTAAATGGAGAAGAGCGATCGGACGGAGGGCGGAGGCCCTTGATGGATGGAGGCGGCATCCCTCCGTCCGATCTCCGATCGCTCTTCTGCATTTTTAATATATATATTTTAATTTACAATGGTAAAGATGGTGCAGCTTGGGGCATCTTGTGACTCGCGATGGATCATGGAAATGGTCGGCTCGGGTCGGGTCGGGAGTCCGCCTAAATGACATTTCTACCTACCGCACGCATTTTATGGTCAAAGTGCCCGTGCCCCATAGTTAACCCAGACCTTCCTTCCGACTCCTGGCAGCAGGTCGGCTGTCATAGCAGTGTGAAATGTTTAAAGAAATGGACGGAGTCAACGAAAGAATAAATTTTGATGAAATGAGCATCTACATTAACAAGTGGGGACAACCCAGAGCAGGGTAGAGCAGCATGTGCAGCGGTGGGTGCCCTCAATATATATGAAGCCGCTCTGCTCTGACTGGTCCTTGGGACGACATCTCGCTTCTTCTTCCGATAAGACCATAACACCAGGAAGAAGGGCTGCAGCAGATATCCTCTTCGTCTCAGAGGAAGAAGAAGAAGCAGAAATCTTCATCGCCATGGAGATGGAGATGGAAGGAGGCCTCCCGTTGAGCTCCAGTGGAAAAGTCTATAACGAGGACCAGCTGGGAGTCGAGATCCCTGAAACAGCTCATCAGATCAGCAGCGGTGCGTTTATTCAATCTTGATAACTTGGTTTTCCTGATCCTTTTCTTTTCTTCGTTTTCAACTTTGACGAATGTCGTCAAGACTCAAAGGATGAACAGTCCTTTTCCCACGAAACCGTTTTGTTCTGGGTATCTTGGTGGTGCTCTGTTTTTCGTTTACTGTTTTCCGTTCCTACTCCATTCGCTTCCCCTGCAGATCATGAAAATTCTTCCACCATCCATTCCCCGATTCCAATCTCTCTTTTAACTGGAAAACATTTTTGCTCTCTTTCTCTCTGACCCGGATGGAAAACAGTTTTCCTAGAGCTGATTTTGTTGAAAACATGACCATTTAGCGCTTCTCTGTTGCAGATTCATGGTTTCAAGTGAGCTTCATTCTCACCACGGGGATCAACAGCGTCTTCGTCCTCGCTTACTCCGCCACCATCATGGTCCCTCTCGGATGGGCTCCCGGTGTCATCGGCCTAATTGTCGCGGCGGCTTTCTCTCTCTACGCAAATTCCCTCATCGCCAAGCTTCATTTGCACGGAGGGAAGAGGCACATTAGATACCGAGACCTCGCAGGACACATCTATGGTAATGAACAATATGTTTGTTGATTTAGACTAGTGGGCCACCATAGTTTTGCCTCAGCTAAGTCTTCTTCTTCCTCCTCCTCCTCCTCCTCCTTTTGGCCTTTTCCAGGTAGGAAAGCTTATCATGTGACATGGGGCTTGCAGTATGTGAACCTCTTCATGATAAACACTGGCTTCATCATCCTTGCCGGCTCGGCTCTGAAGGTGGTGGTTAACATCCCTGATCTCTCCGACCTCCCCCACCACTATGGACTTTTCTCTGTGTTCTCTCATGATGTATAGCTTATTTTCATTATGGGCAAATTTCCAGGCTGTTTATGTTCTTTTTCATGACGACACCATGAAGCTCCCATACTTCATAGCAATTGCCGGATTTGTCTGCGCCATGTTCGCCATCGGAATTCCTCATCTCTCGGCCCTAAGGATCTGGCTCGGATTCTCCACCTTCTTCAGCTTGATCTATATAGTTATAGCTTTCGCCTTGGCCCTTAAAGACGGTAGCCTTCAACCATTTCATGTCCCTCTCTTTATGCCTCCAATATTAAGATCATCTCATCTACTGTTCTTTAATGCAGGAATCAATGCCCCAGCAAGGGATTACAGCATTTCGGGGTCTAGTACAGGCAAGATCTTCACCACCATTGGTGCTTGCGCTAATCTTGTCTTCGCATACAACACAGGAATGCTCCCAGAGATTCAGGTACACATAATTTAATCCGAATTCGTGGTTTCTTCTAACAAGTCAGTCCTTTGATTCAGCTTTTTTCTATGGAAAATCGATATGGTACAATGGTATTATGATATGTAGGCAACAATCAAGCCGCCGGTCGTGAAGAACATGCAGAAAGCGCTCTACTTCCAGTTCTTGATCGGAGGTCTGCCCATGTACGCCGTCACATTCGTCGGCTACTGGGCCTACGGCTCCTCGACCCCCACCTACCTCCTCAGCAGCGTCAGTGGCCCGATTTGGGTAAAGACAATGGCCAACATCGCCGCCTTCCTGCAAACCGTCATCTCCCTACATGTATGTAT
This sequence comes from Trapa bicornis, assembly GCA_030064425.1. Lineage (NCBI taxonomy): Eukaryota > Viridiplantae > Streptophyta > Magnoliopsida > Myrtales > Lythraceae > Trapa > Trapa bicornis. The sequence goes on along the minus strand of CM057744.1, from coordinate 10,875,405 downwards.
GATCCCTTCTTCTCCTATTCGATCCAGTAGGTCGAGAAAGACTCGTCCTTTACTTAGTGATGGTTGAGTTCGGCATGCTTAAGTAGGTCGGGCTAGGTTTGGCTGGTCGTGGTAGATGATATATTGTCTCGTGCAGATCTTCGCGAGCCCCATGTACGAGTACATGGACACCCGGTTCGGGGTCAAGGGAAGCGCCCTTAAGCCCAAGAATCTCTCATTCCGCATCCTCTTCCGAGGAGGCTACCTCACCATCAACACCCTCTTGTCCGCGATGCTGCCATTCCTCGGTGACTTCGAGAGTCTCACCGGCGCAGTCAGCACCTTCCCCCTCACCTTCATTCTCGGGAATCACATGTACCTCATGGCCAAGAACAACAGCCTCACCCCGCTCCAAAAATCGTGGCACTGGCTCAATGTCTACTTCTTCGGGCTCTTGTCCCTCGCCGCCGGGATTGCCGCCGTCAGGCTCATTATTGTCGACTCCAAGACCTACAATCTCTTCGCCGACTTGTGAGGTTTCAATTATTTTCGTGTTTCCCGTGAGGGAAATGACGTGTAGCTAAGCAACTCCCAACTCAATTTTGAGCTGAAATTATGCAAAGTTTCGAAAGTCTATGGAATTATGTACCAAGTTCCTTGTTGGATAGGTGCTAGGGCCGGCAAATCATCGGCCTTGGCACAGCTTGATAAGAGCTGTACCAGATATGAGAGCAGAGAGCAGAAGAATAAGCCAATGCATGTGCACAACACGGAGGCTTATCCAGCCATCCTACACTAAACGATAAGCTTCGCTGGTCCGATTGGAGAGGCGAAAAAATATTAAATACTGTAAAAATAAAATTATAAAATGCACCCACTGTTGAGATAAGGTACTGTTGGGTCATATTTGCAATATTTACTTTTAGAAGCGGAAACTAGAGTAATGTTGCAAGGAGTGCAATTTTTTTAATAAAAAAATATGCATTATTCAATTATGTTCACCACAAATGACACGAGACCCTCTTGGATAAATTCACCTTCGAGTTTTGAATATTAAAATCAATTAAATATAAAATTTGGGTAGGTATAAAAGTGAAATTTACTAATATGTTAACGCAAATGATTAGCACTTCGTGGAAACTTTTGGCTAAATACTTAGAAATTGATTATATATCATAAAATACAAGTTAGAGATTAAAATATAATTTTGTTAAAATTAGAGTAATTATTTTATAATAAGATTTGTTGAGATATTTATTAGGATATGAAAGAATTATATGGACCAATAGAAAATAATGGAAAATGTTTAAAAATCGGATGATAAATTTTGGATATTTAAGAATCTAAATAAAATAAAATGAAAAGTTTAATTACCAAATTATAAATAATAAAATTTGGATACTCATAAATAATTATAAGAAACTTAGCGACTCAAATGAGAATAAAGAAAGTATAAGAAACTAAATAAAATATTTTGGAAGTTTAGGGTTACAAAATAAAGAGTTTTGTCCAAAATAGTAATTTTGGTCATTTTATGGAAAAAAATGTAAATTTTAGAAAAGTTAAGTATTTAAGTGGGAAATGTAAATTTTTTTAGTAATTTTAGTAAATATAACCAAATGTGAGTTTAACCTATAATATGTGAAATGAAATTATAGGAATGAATTAGTTAAAATAAGTTCGTCGAAATGCAAGTTGAGCGAATTCGACCCGAGTGGTAAAAATCATAATTTTGAAAAATTATGGGATAATATGTAAGTTTCAAGTCAATTTCAAAACTAACCCTGAATATATGATATGTTTTATACATAGTAACTCCATTAAATGGGAATCACACGTCCCGAGACAATAAGACAACTTTCCGTATGAACAAGTACCGGTTATAACTATTAGTGAGATTATTGATTTCGGGTACAATTGGACCGACTATTATATTATATAGATTTTCATTAAAAATTTTCATTAAATACATAATGTACTTGTTGTTTTGAAATGTATTATGAACAATTGAAAAAAAACCATATGGATGCATGCTTATATAATAAGATGATATATGATAAGTGTTTAATGAAAATAAGGTCGTTAAAATCATTAAAACAATAGTCACATGAAAGGAATATATGAATTGAGTGCATAATTCCCCTTAATGATATTAGAGAAGGATTTGGTTTGTATATGACCGAAATTTAAGAAATTGTGATTTGAACATGCTTATTATTTTATATGCATATATTTAAAAGATATAGTCAGTCAGAATAAGGACCAAATTTTGAAAATTGTAAAATGTAAATGTTTTATAACATCAAAATTTACGAAAAATGAGTTTAAGCCTAATTGGATGATAAACCAAGATTGAACCAATAATGGAAAGTCGAAAATAGATAGAAAATCAAACCAATTTCCAAATTGGTTCTAACCATAATTTTAGACAAAGGATGAGGGTCATAAAATATACTCAAAGAACCTATTTTGTTTGGAAATCAAGTATTGAGAAAAGTATAATGAAGAACCAGTTCAAACTAGGATTGAATTGGCCTTTACCATAAAACCCTACAATTTATAGAGTGAATTATACAAATGGGAAATAAAGTGAATCTTGAGCCTATTCAATCTGTAATTGGACAAAATATTTTTAGAAAAATAAATTAATCCAAGAATATGTCGAATTGAATGTGAATTGACTGAGAAATTCCCTAAAAACAGGTGTCGAACCTACCGAATGAGGAGGACACGTGTGGCACGCATGAGCGCGTGGCTACACCACGCACCACACATGCAACTTCCCCTCCGCTTGACCAAGAGTATGAAATCCGGATTAAAAAAAATTCATATTTTTATCCCTTGTAAAAGCCATCTCAGCATATATGCAGCTGCAACCACCACACCACCTACAAGGACAACACCACTTCCAAGCCAACTTAGCATATCTGTAGAAATTTGTTATCAGTAGTGATCACCTCCATTTATTGCATAATAAATTTGGTTGCAAGTGGGTTTATAAGATTAAGGAAAATCCTAATGGTACCATTGCTCAACATAAGGCTCGCCTCGTTGCCAAATGTTTCTCCCAACAATCGGGTCTGGATTATGATGCCACTTTCAGCCCAGTCATTAAGCCTATCACCATTCAGGTCATCCTCTCCATTGCGGTCTCTTCCAATTGGCCTATCCATCAATTAGACGTAAATAATGTTTTCCTGTATGGTCACCTTACTGAGGAAGTCTACATGTTTCAACCACTTGGGTTCTCTGAACCTGTTTATCCTCATCATGTGTATCGACTTCGATGGTTACTATATGGACTCAAATAGGCTCCTCGTGCCTAGTTCCTCTACCTCAACTCCTTTCTTTAAACTCTGGATTTTTGTGGCTCCATTGATGATAGCTCTCTCTTCATTTATTACACTGCTCATTCTATAATATTTTTACTTGTCTATGTTGATGATCTTCTCATCACTGGCTCGCCCACTACTCTTGTTGAGTCCATTATTTGTGCTTTTTAGGCTGAATTTTCTATCAAGGATTTGGGTTCGTTGCATTGCTTCCTCGTCATTGAAGTCAAGCACTCTTCTCAAGGTATCCATCTTATCCAAACCAAATATATTCATGATCTTCTCTTTAAAGCTGCAATGACTACCCGCCAGCTCATCTCAACTCTCATTACCTCTAGCCTCCGTTTGTCTGCTCTTACGAGCACTTTACTCTCTAATCCAACCCAATATCATCAGATTGTAGGTTCTCTTCAACATCTCACTCTTATGAGGTCTGATATCACTTATGATGTTCATAAATCATGTTAGTTTATGCACCAACCCACAGATGCTCATTGGACTGCCCTCAAGCGTATCCTTCTCTATCTCCAAGGTACTGCCCATATTGGCTTAACTTTTTAGCATCACTCACCTCATGATCTACATTATTTTTCTGATGTCGATTGGGTTGACAACCCTGATGATCATCACTCCATTAGTGTATTTTCCATTTTTCTGGGTTGTAAAGTGATCTCATGGAGCTCCCATAAGCAACGCGCTGTTGCTCGCTCTAGCACTGAGGCTGAATATAAAAACATTGGCAATGTTGCTACAGAGATTATCTGGCTCTGCTCCCTACTTCACGAATTTCATCTAACTCTCTCTAGCCCTCTTACATTGTGGTGTGACAATCTCTCAACCATTTATTTCACAGACAACCCTGTTTTTCACCCTCGTACCAAACATATTGAAATTGATTACCACTTTTTTCGTGAACAAGTTAGTAATGGGAATCTTCATTTTCATTTTATTGGTATCGATTCTCAATTGGTTGACATTCTAACCAAAGGCTTGTCTACTTCTCGCTTCTACTTTCTACGGTCCAAGCTCAATCTACGAGATCTCTCCTTGAGCTTGTGGGGGAGTAAAAGCCAACTCAACATATCTACAGCTGCAACCACCACACCACCTGCAAGGACAACACCACCTCCAAGCCAACTCAACATATCTGCAAGAATTTGTTATCAGCAGTGTTCACCTCCATTTATTGCATAATAAAAGTCAACTCAACATATCTACGTGAATTTGTTATTAGCAGTGATTACCCCCATTTATTGCATATTTTGTGGTTTGTCATTTTGTATGTACAAGCTATACAAATGACCATACAAGTGAAAAATAAATACACACAGAAATGACCTACTTCATCATCCTTGCGTTTACCTAGAATTCCAAAATCCATTGCACACTAATTAATTATTTTAAAAATTCACATGTTGTGAAATGATGAAATTGAGCTATGATCTGGTAGCCAATTAAGTATACTTTGCGACCATATAAAGCTTTAATGTCCTATGGTCGACGACTCACCATAATTCTCTTTGAAATCCACATTCCTTTGATTTCCAGTGAACAAATTTGTAGAGAGCACAACTTTTTCTCTTGACTACCAAAATTAGTGATTCAAGTATACTAGAAAGATTCTCGAGTTATCTTTCTAATGCTAACTCTCTCGGCCTCTTACATTAATAGTATCGATGCTGACATGATTAAACAATAAATACATTATGTTGGCCAGAAATAAAGCACTTGTTTCTCAGGACATTCTTGATGGCCTCGATGATTAACAATGACCACAAAAATACCACAAACTCTTCTTGGTCCCAGCTTTCGAATGCCACTAGCCTTATACATTTTAGGTAAGTATTGAGGTCGAATAAATTCAGAGAATTCCTAACTAGCTTTCATTCATGATAGAGTTTAGTAAAATGGACCTTATAGGTTGCTCAAACCTCTGTTTGAGGTTATTCAAGTGGTCATGGATTTCTTTAGGAGCCAACATAATTAAAAATTTGGAAAATAAAATTTATAAATCACATCGAGACCAAATACTAGATGTAAGGCATACCTTTGGTTTCTGGATGGATTCTTCATTTTCTATGTATCAATTATATCCTTTATTGCATGAAAGGGGTATTTGGAGGGGAGTGAGTTCAATAACTTAGTGAGCGGGGTATATAACATCGTGATGTCAAGTCCACGATTTAGCACATACTCTACTTAAAATAAAAATAGATTTCTACCAACAAGGTTTGGTAAAGCAAGGGTTAAGCTTCGAGCTTAAATAAATAAACTTGTATATAACAAGTTTGAAAATCGTCCAATCCATCGAGAAGAACCTATCAGTTGGTTCATTAATGATAAGTATTTTTAAAAAGTTACTTGCATTTGAATAAGCATATCTCACCTACATTGATATGCATAAAGAATAATTTATTTTAATATTAAGAGATTAACTCAACAAGCTACTACTTGTTGTATCAGTGAAAAACCTTTCTCATAGTTTTCAGTTGCATTTCTTTGCTTGTATCCTACAAGGCAAAGGTTAATTTCTTCCCTACTCGAAAGAACATTCACAATTTTATTCTAGGAAAAATTTACATTCGTTTGTATCTAAAAAATAATCATACACCCTTTCTCATAAAGGGATCAAACATTCGTAGAATAGACACCGTGAGGCTACAACATCGGTTTGTCCCACTTGTGGCCTAGAACGTCTTTACTGTCCACCTTGGTGAGAGGCTATAACCGCGACCACTTGTTTGTGTGAGCACCGTTGTCTAACCCCTAGACATTTTGATAAAAGTGTATGCTATAGAGGGACGGGACCTTTATTCTCTGCCAGGTTTATTGCGCAATAGAACTCGTAGAGTCCCGTGACATACTGGACTAGTGATCACTTCCCTTCTTCCATCCTTACTGTTTAGCAGCCCTTAGAACCTTCACTACCCCATACTGGGCATCTCATGGTTCCACATTAATAACAATAACAAACAATAGTTTTATTATGTAAGACCTTTATCATTGTACCATCGTCCCCAACGGGTTATAACCAGACTTTGCTTGGTAGTTTTATGTAAACATTATCAAATTATGATATATTTAAATGGAAAAATATGTCAACAGTTATTTATGGGACATGAGCTATTTCCATTGGCCTTGAACCCAATTTACTAGATTTTCAAAACATGGCCTTAGACCCACTAGAGCATCAAAATTCACATAAGGAATATATTCCCCAAAATAGTTTTTAGTTGGGTTCAAGCAGTCAAGGGAAATTATATTTTGAAAAATACTTTCAATTATTCAGAAATAAAAGTGCGAGTAATGTCGCATCATCGGTCCAATCAGTACCAATGTCAGAAATCCTACTAACCTTTTATCCAGAGACATGTTCGTCCTAGAGAGATTCCCAAGTATTCATGCCCCACTTGCACGATTGTCTATAATTTGCTCCCTTCCAATTGTGATCTGGTACTTGAAGAATTTTGAGGTCGCTTCATAAAGTTTGGGATTTCCCCATAATCCAATTATGCCTTTAGGGGCATTTTCGTAATTTCGCCATCATGACTTTATTTACCCTCCCAAATAGAGCATTGATGGCATTCTTTTAATTTAACCATTTCTCAAAGGCATTTTGGATATTTAATTTACCAAATGTCATTGTGAAACATGTCCTCTCAGACCAAGGAAATCAAGAAAAAAATGGTATTTTCACAAGAAAACTGAGCCCATAAATGAACCAAAAATGGTAATGAAGGGTTAAAACAGGGATTCGACAAATCTTAAGCAACCAAGAAGTCCTAAAAAATTAGGAAGAAGAACCAGGGAATGGATTGGATGTGAAAATCTGACCAATTCAAATGAACCAGGCCTAAACTAGATTGAATCGGGTTGAACCATGATGAACCGATTTAATAATTCATTTTTCTAGGTAGCTTAAAAATGTCAATTTAGAAAATTGAGTCTACCATGTGATAGAAAATTAATTTAGATTAATTTTCAAAATTTTAATTTTTAGAAAACTAGTCGAATGGGGCTTGAACTAACTGATTTTCATTTTTGGGTCAATGAACCCGGTCAGACCGGATTGGTCAACAGTCCAACCGGTCAACAAATAGTATCATCTTCTTCCTTAGGATGACAACACTGTTAATGGAAGGATTCCACCTTCCATTTCTGATGAGGGAATCTTCCCTCCAATTATGGCATTTTCTATTTAGGATAAGCTCAACCAATATGGAAACCGGTAGAGCCAAGGGTCACCTAGCTCCCTATATAAAGAGCTCCCCTTCATTCATCCTCCTCACACCTCAAACACTCGAAGAAGAAGAAGAAGTGCTCCATTTCCCGATGAAGCTTAAACCAAAGCTCCAACTTGGGCACTTCTTTCAACCTCAAAAGGCAAATTCAAGTCCTACAGACTCCAAAGGAAGTCCGCTACCTAACGGCGCCCTCCATTCGACCAAAGGATCGCCGACGGGGCCAAACAATGAAGCTGCTCCATAGGACCTCAGGCAGCCATGTTCTGTCCAGTACAAATTCGACCAATTCAAACCTCCTACGGTGAAACCAAGCCTCCCCTAGCTTCTCTGGCCTGCACTCGACCTCCCCAAGGAAAAGTGTAAGTCAATTTGGCCCTCCCTCGTCGGAATAGTTTGATTCTAGAGAGAGAAAGTGCATGAATTTCACTAACCAAATTCTCACTGCTTAGGACACAAACTGTAGCAACTCTAGATCCTTGAAGGACCTTGTGGACGAGAGCTTTATTCCCAAATTGAAAGCTCATACCACCGCAACTCCGATAGTAAGTTCTTGAAGCTTTCTCTTTCTACGTCTAGTTTTCTAGCAAATTTCCGTTTGAGCTCATTTCATACCCAAAAACGGTGATTTAAAGTTTAGTCTGAACGTAGGGAAGTGATGAAATCGATTAGCACCATGATAGGGAATAATTAACTTGAATTGAAGGGTCAATTTGATGTGATCAACTTCGGGTCAATGGAAAGGATGAATTTTGGGGAAATTTTGGGGATTTCAAAAATTGAGAGAGCTTTGTGCAATTTTTCTAAAATTGAAGGTAAATTGGCAAAGTAGAGGAACTTGGACGGCCAATTGGTCATTTTTAGAAAAATTGGGACCAATTGGTCATTTTTGGAAAAGTTAGGGCCAATCGGTATTTTTGGAAAGTTAAGGGACCAATTGAAAATTTTGAAAAAGTTGAGTACCAATTAGTAGTTTTTAAAATTAAGGACCCAGGAGGGATATTGGAAATCCTAGGGACTTAATTGAAATCAATTGAGCATTAGAGACCTAAAGTCAAAGATTATAAACTTTAGGGACCTAATTGTAATAAGGCAAGAGTTGGGGCCTAATTGTAAATACATGGAAATAGGAGGCCTTTCATGCTAAACCTTTCCTCATGAGCATGTTTGAACCCTGTAGGGACATATTGGACATGAATGTGTGCAAGGGAGCACGACAAGGACTAGAAGTCCGACTGGGATGAACAAGTCACATTCATCGGGTGAGTGAAACTTTTTAACATCATACTCGATTGGGGTGATAAGCACGTTTTTAAAATGAAAAACAATTGTGAGTGGAATTTTCCATCATCATGTCTGGTTGGGATGATGTGTCTCGCCCCGACCCGGTTAGGTCAAATCCCCGTGAACAACCCGCCGCTCTCTTGGTTTGAGAGGGGTTTTTCCCCTTTTTTAACTCAAGAGTAGCTAGGCATAATCTCAACCTTGTTCCCTGGAATAACATATATCAATAAAAATGCAACTTAAAATAATTAAGCATACCTGAGAAAGGGTAAGGCCTAGTGTTATCCCTAGTCATTTCTTTATTTCCTAAAAATGGATAAAAAGGGTGGGAGAGTTTCTACAACTCAGTGAATGGGTAAATTTTAAAAACATAAAGTTTCAGTAAAATAGTTTTTGAATTGGAGTGTGCCAGACTCCTTATTTCTTTTAAGATATTTCATCCTCAAAATCTTGGTTTTCAAAGCCATTTCTCATCATTAACCACAAACGGTGTGTTTATCAACCAACACACGCCCTTCATCATGAAGGGAACACACATTCGCACGGTAGCACATCCACTGCACCCACTTGTGACGTCAGAGCGACTTTACTGGCCACCTAGATAGAAGCCCATCCACTTTTACCCTGAGAATAAGTGGATGTACGTGACATCCGACCCTCAATCCCATAAAGAAACTTCATGTCCGTATGAGGACAGAGACCTCATCCCGACTCCACCCTGGTCTCATGTGCATGAAGCTATGTCGAGCTTCCCTAACTGCTAGCACGATAATTGGCCCTTATTTCCACCATGTCATCCAGTAGCCCCTAGGGCGCATCACTACCCCTCTTGGGCATCTTGAAGGTCCCGTACCTCAGTGTATGCACAAAATAATAGTTTTCCTCATAAGCCATTTAATCTTTGGTGCCACTGGTCCAACGGCCTTGATCCTCAACTCGACCTGCAACTGTTTGTCTCGACTTGTCCATCTACCTATCATGTCGCACTGCCACAAGTCCATCGAGTATGTCAGTCTTGTCTTGGTACCATGCTCAAACATATCATTCATTTAAAGTTTTCATGGCTTAAAATCATGTTTGTTTATGAGCTTTTGCTCGTGCCAACTGGCCTTGGGCCCACTGAACGAGATTTTCAAAATCGGGCATATTAGCCCCCAAGTTCCAAAACTGAGGCCTCCAGCCTATTTGAGCTCCTATCAAAAAGGTCTCCCAAAAATTTTAAGCAGTGGCATACAGTCAGGGGAGAGCACTTCTGACAAAAATAATCTTTCAGTTGTCCATCACACCAACCGGGTGTGAGGACATCTCCACTCATAATTGATGAACAGGTTTCTACTTCCTTCCAGGAAGTTCATCATACCAACCGTGTATGATCTATTTACAACCAGTAATTAGTTTTTCTATGTGTTTTCTCATATCACCCCATCCAAGTGTGATGTTAAAATCCCACATTTTTGTGGGTTTTCATTTTCGAGATGCTTATCATCCCAATTGGGTATGATATAAAAATCTCACTCACCCGTGAATGTCGTGAACCCTTCTTAACAGGATTTCATCTCCTCATGAGCTTTGTCTTAGCTGGCGTTCCCGATACTTTATGTTTCTACACGGTATGAACATCCTTGTTCATTATCTTTTGGCTTGATAGCCTTCATTCATTATGAATGAATAAAATACCCAACTTTTCAAATATTTTCAATTAGGTCCCTAAAGTTCTTTTCCTTTAACTTTAGGTCCCTAATGACAATTTTGCCCCTACTTTACAAAAATGGTAAATTTCACCCCAAAAATTCCAAAAATTGTCGAATTGGTCCTCCAACATCTTTATCATGCCCAATTGACCCTAAATTTTAGGAAATTGCACTTTATTCCCTCAAATTTTTGAAATCCCCAAAATTTCCCCAATTTCAACCTTTCAACTTGGTCAAATTTGATTTAATCAAATTGATTGATCAAATGAGTTTAATTGTTGAAATTGAAGCTAGATATAAGTTTCTACACCTCCATATGATTCAATTGCACTTTGAATCGCACGATTTGATGTCGGAACGAGCTCAAACTAAGCTTCGCCAAAAAATAGAACATAAAGAGAGAAAGCTTCGAAAGTTTACCGTCGGGGGCACGACGGTCTGAGCTTTTGATTTGAGCAAATAGCTCTCGTCCCGAGGTTCCTCCTAGAATCAAGAATCACCTCAAGTTATGTCGAATTGAGGGAGAATTTGGTCAGTAAAGATTTGATGGTTCTCACTCTAGCATTGATCGGAATTCATAGAGGGGAGTCAAATTGGATTACCTTTCTGCTCTAATTCGGTCGTAGGAGGGTTGAGGGAGTGTTGGAAGAGCTTGGTTTGGCTTGAAGAGGGCATGCATTGGCTGATTTAAGCTTGACAGAAATAGGACAGCTTCTGTACACCAGATCTGCCTCACTGTTCGATCACGCCAACGCTTTTCCGGCGATCCTCGGAGCAATTGAAGACTACCACCGTGTAGCTGACTCCTCACCGAGTCTAAGGAACTCGACCACACCTTTTTTGGCTCAAAAAAGACCCTATATCAGAAATTTGGTTTGAGCTTCATCCGAATTTTGAGTAGCTGAGAGAGAGTGAGGTTTTCAGGTGTGTGGAGGATGAATGGAGAGAGGCTCTTTATATAGGGAGCTCCGGGACTCTCTGGTCATCCATTTGGCACCTTAATGATAGTCATTGATGGTTTCAAACATACTAAACTAAAACGTTTCTTCTTCATCGGCGGTGTTGAATTTTTCGATGAGTGAACAGTGTTGTCATATGAAGGAAGAAGATGACACTATTCTAAACTGGACCAATCTGAACATGGTTTAACGCTTAAACTGGCCAATTTAGGCCTAATTCGTCCCAGTTTTTCAAAATTAAAAATTTGTAAATTCATATAAATTCATTATCTATCAAATGGTGACCTCAATTCTCCAATTTGAATTTTCTAAGCTACCAAGAAAAATGAATTTAGCATCAAGTTCAATAGTGGTTCAAACTAGTGCAAATCAGTTCACTTGAACCAGTCTGGTTTTCTCTCCCAAATTGTCCTAAGGTCCTTTTCCAAGGTTTTTATGACTTTTTGGGTCACTTGGGAGTTGTAAATTTCCCAATTTACCCATTCTCTAGTGATCAGGTTTGTGAACTAGTTCGGTTTTTTCACTCGGTTTGACTCATTCTTTCCCAGTTTTTCTTAACTCCAAAGGGCGGGGTTTACAACTCTCCCCTCCTTTTAGGGGTTTTGTCCCCAAAACTTATTCCGCATCCTTTGTATTGGAATGAATCTTCATTGATATAAATTTGTAGTTTATCGACATACAACTTTCTCAATTGTTTTCGTTTATCCCTTATATCACATACTTAAGATTTTCTTTTCATTCGCATCCCTTTCTCATTCCATGGAGCTTACTTTAGCTAAGCATATCTCACTGGAAGGTTTAAGGTCATATCCTAAAATTCATATCCCTTCATTCCTTAACGCACGATTTCTCCATTCCAAGATTCTTTATTCAAGATTTCAAGATTGGGAGTCCCAAAATACCCAATCATTCCTATATCCATGTATTCTTCTTATTCGATGACCTCCTTAGCTTAGTGTTTGTTCAAGTACCACTTACATACTTCCACAGTTGTTGGTGTTATCACCTTTTCATTCTACATTGATCCTTCCCTCATTCGTTGGTTATTATAACTTTGTTCCACATTTAAGGCATGACCTTGTCATGCTCAAATCATAGACTCTTCCTTACCTAAGTCATATTTCCTTGGGACAGTTGAGTTTACATATCCTTCACAGCATGACATTCTCTGGAAGTTGTTCTTTGACCATATAACGTTTTTAAAGAACTTCCAGAATGGTTATTTTCAATCTCTCTATCTTTCAGGGATGGTATAATGACGTGCCCCTTTCATCCGGTGGTATTCCTTGACTCTCATCATTGTTATCCAATTGTCCATTTTGCCTGTAATGTCATATCCTTTATAACCATATTGGTTTCCTTACTTACTCGTCTTTTCCCAACTTCTTTATTGGGTATTTCAAATTTCAAGTCTTTAAGTTTCTTGATACCCACTGACATAGTGAGACCCTTCCTTTCTTACGTCATTCTGCATCCCCCGTGGCATCCTTTCTCCAAGAACTTTCCTTTTTCTTACTCCCTTGGGGTCATTTCACGATTCTCTATTTTGAGTTAGTTCCTTTGTTACTCATTCAACATCTTTGAATGATGTCGTCCTACTTACCCGTTACTTAGGTTTAACTTACCCCCATTAGACCCTTACGATTTCTTTTCTTTTGCACTAGATCCTTTCATATGTGACAACCCATTTTTAGGGGCTTATCTTCTTCCAATTCTATTAGTTCCATTTTCTCTTAATTGGAACACATGTTTTCCAAGGTTCCCTTCCTTGGTAAGTTTTATACTCCTTTTCTCCCAGAATTCTTTCCTAGTTTTACCATTGTGAATGTCCAATCCTTAAATAACATTTTCTGGATGCCATCCTTTCCTACTCACCTTGATTCTTGAGACCCTATGGTTACTCTTGGTATATCTCATCTTCATTCTCACTTACTCACAGTATTTATCTATTTCTTGGAGGTGAAGTTCACATCCTCCCCTATTTCAACACCTCTCGATTGTCCTACAGAGAGCTTATTTAATCTTCTTATAGCACCTAGGTCGTCATTCCTTATTTTTGCCATTGATCTCTTTATGAGTTTCCTCTATCCTTATTTCTCAAAGGTTTTGGTCTTTCCTTCTTTTCCTTCTTTACTGGGATTGTGACCTTCCCAAGGGTCGACTCGTTAACCATCTTGCTCATTTTATCCTCTTATTTTAATTATTTTGAGATGATTGTCTCTCGAATCTTCATGTCCTTGGTATCCACCCCTTTGGCTTGTTTTGGGTATGATCCTTACTACTTTCCAATCCTTCTTGGGGTGTATTTTATTTCCTAGAGGATCTGGTTGTTATGGATTATTTCCTTCAATTGGATTTGCCGAAAATCCCTATATGGTTCTCTGCTCTCTTACAAGTAGATCGTGCTTGGCCTTCCAGGTATTTACTTAATCGCCTTTATCCTTTAATGAGGTCCTGATTCCTACTCCAGTTTATGATACCTCATCTGCTGATTTCCTTAGCTTGGAACTTCTTCCTTTACACGATTCCACTTCCCATCTTCATTCTTCTTCTAAGGACCCCCATATTGGGATTTTCACATTCATTTTCCCTACTGCTCCTCGAAATTTCTCCATTTATTCTTTTATTATACTTCCCGACCTTTGTATGATGATTCACTTTGACTTTCTCCCGTATATGCTATTCCTTTTTGTTTCACATCCTTATCTCCAAACAAAGTCCCTCATTACTATCGAGTTCCTAAGGATGTGTATCCTAACTCTTTTCTAGTATTGGTATTGTTACCGAGGTTTCTTTCTATCGTACTTCTGTCCCTTCTCTTTTCCTTGTCCTGTCTACTTGTCTTAACATCTGCAGTGCTCCCCCTAACCTTCTTTCTTTCTTCCCGATCAATTCCCATTCCTTTGGTTTTTGTTTAGAATAGTTTATTTGTTTTCTTTACTCTTATCCTTTGAACCCTTCCTTAACTCCTTAGAATAATCCCCTGTTCTTTAATGCTTACTTCCTTTTGTTCTAACTTCTCCTTTCTTCCCTTAGGTAGGATTTGTCTTCCTTGGGTGAACTCTAAGAGTTTCTTTCTTGCCAAATTTCATTGTACTTCTTAGGAAAATTTTAAGGGTTAAGGTTAACTAGAAATAACCTATTTTTTTTACCTTCCTTGGGTGATTTTATATCCCTTTTTGTTGATCTTTATTAGCATACACTCATTGTTTGAATTTATCAAGGAAACTCAGAAGTTTACCAAGAAAAATTTAACTTCATTCATTCAAGAAATTTTCTTGCCATACTTGGCTTATTATAGAAAATTTCTACCCCCTAATCCCTTGGGGTCATATGCCGAGAGTTAGCCTTAGAACGGTTGTGGGATTCTTGATCAAAATGCTATGAGGAACTAGTTGGGGTCCATTTGTATTCCCTTATGGGACAAATTTCATATATGGCCTCCAATCCGTACTGCCTTAGTACCTCTACCTCACAATCATATGCCCACTTCATCCATTGGGAGGGATTAAAGCTGGACTGAGTAGGTGAGGGGGTACTTGGTGGACATTCATGAAGGTCGCATACGCATCCCAGTAGTTGTCCTAGGCCTCCTTCTTGGTTGGATTCCTCTCCTATTGTTGTGGGGCTGAAGGAGGGGTTAGGCTCCTAGGAGGAGGTACAGGTTTCTTGTCACGCCCCGACCAGGTTTGGTCGGATCCCCGTGATCAACCCGCCACTCTCCTAGTTTATTAAAGGGTTTCCCTTTGTTATAAACCGTAAAGAGTAAGGCGTCCATTAAACCTGCACTTTTAATTTTATCATACCTGTCTCGTAGGCGTCTGAGTTAATGGTCTTTAAGGGTAGACTTTCCGAAATTTCCTGAAAGGGATATAAGGGAGGGGGTGAGTATGACTACTCAGGGAATGGGTTTTCAAAAATTAACTTTGAGGAAAATAATTGTATTGGAGTGTGCCAAACTCATTTCTTTCAAAAATCCTTTCATTTAAAATCTCAGGTTATATCAATATTTCATTATTTAATCACGATGTGTCATCACCCAACACACATCCTTCATCATAAAGGTCAAATACACATTCACAGGCCAGCATGTCTACTGAACCCACTTGTGGCATCAGAGCAACTTTACCGACCACCTAAATAGAAGTACATCCACTTCTACCCTAAGAATGAGTGGATGTATATGACATCCGACCCTCAATCCCGAAATCAATTTTCCATGTTCGTATGAGGACAGAGACCTTATCCCATCCCCACCCCGATCTCATGCACTTGGTGCTACTCCAAATTTCGCACGGTCACTTGGTATGATGAACTGCCCTTATACTCACCCGGTCGTCCAGGGCCCTTAGGACACATCACTACCCCTCATGGGCATCTTGATGATCCCGTAATCATAGTGCATGCACAAATAGTATTTTCATATCATGCCATATAATTTGTGGTGCCACTAGTCCAACGACCCCGACTCTCAACTTAACCTGCAGCTATTTGTCTTGACTGGTCCGGAGACCTGTCATGTCACACTGCCACTAGTTGACTGAATATGTCGGTCCTGTCTTAGTACCATGGCAAAACAATTCATTTATTAAAGTTTTATGGCACATATCTCATGTTTGTTTACGAGCTCTTGCTCGTGCCCACTGGCCTATGGCCCACTTGTTCGAGATTTTCAAAACCGTGCATAATAACCCCCAAGTTCCAAAACCGAGGCCCCCGTCCTATAAGAGCTATTTGAGCTCCCATCAATAAGGTCTCCCAAATCGTTTAAGCATTGGCACACTATCAGGGGAGAGCACTTCTAACAAAAATATGTTTTCAACTGTGCATTATATTGATCGAGTATAAGGACATCTCCGCTCATAACCGATGAACGTGTTTTCAACTTTATTCGACGAAGTTTCATCATACCAACCAAGTATGATCAACTTACAATTGGTAAGTAGTTTTTCCGCATTATTTTCACATCACCCCTCCAAGTAGTGATGTTTAAAATACCACTTGGTATTGGTTTTCATTTTGAGGTACTAATCATCCCCAACCGAGTATCATATAAAATCTCACTCACCTGTTAATACAGTGAATTCCACTAAACCAGTTACTTGTATTCACGCAAGCTTGTCCTTGCTGGCGTTCCCGGTACTTCATGTTCCTACACGATATGAACATCTCGGTTCATTATCTCTTGACCTAATAGCCTTCATTCATTCCAAATGAATGAGAAGAACCAAACATTTATTTTTTTGCAATTAGGTCTCTAAAGTTATTTTTCTTTAACTTTAAGTCCCTAATGTTGGTTTTTCCTCAAATTGAGTTCCAAACTTTTAAATTTCCCCTCGGGGGCTCAATTTATTCAATTTCACAAATAGGCGTTTAATTTCCCAAATTTCCAATTTGGTCCCCCAACTTTTCCAAAATTACCATTTCGCCCTTCCTTTACAAAAATGGTAAATTTTACCCCAAAAATTCTAAAATTCCTCAATTGGCCCTCTAACATTTTTATCAAGCCCAATTAACCCTCAAGTTTAGAAAATTGCATTTTGGTTCTTCAAATTTTTGAAATTTCTAAATTTCCCCAATTTTTCCCTCAATTCCAACTTCTTAATACAATCGAATTTGATTTCATCAAATTGACCGATCAAACGCTTCCAATTGTTGAAGTTGAAATTGAGTTTCTACATATTCAAACGATTCTTTAGCAATTTGAATCGCAAGTTTTAACGCTGGAACGATCTCAAATGGAGCTTCGTCGAAAAATTGACTATAGAGAGAGAAAGCTTCGATTACTCGTCGGTGAGGGCACAACGGTCCGAGTTTTCTATCTGGGCAGGTAGTTCTCCTCATGAGATTCTTCCTAGGATCAAGAATGACATCAATTGAAGTCGAATTGGATTAGAATTTCATCATTGAAATTAGGTCGACTCTCTCTCTAACACCGTTTGGAAATTACAGAGGGGAGCCAAATTGGTTTACCTTTCTATCCTAATTCAACAGTGGGAGGGCTGAGGAAGTGTTGGGAGGGCTTGGTTTGGCCTAAGGAGTGCTCAAATTGGCCTATTTCAACTTCGCTGAAATAGGGCAGCATCGATCCACCGGAGTTGTTTCACTGTTCGATCATGATAGCGCTTCTCCGGTGACTCTCAGAATGAATGGATGTCACCACAGTGTAGCTGACTTCTCCTTGGTTCTAATGAATATGACCTCGCCTTCTTTGGCTCAGAAATGACTCTATATCGGAGCTCTGGTTCAAGCTTCACTGGAAAACTAAGCAATTGAGAGAGAGTGGGCTTTTCAGATGTGGAGAGGTTGAATGGAGAGGGGCTCTTTATATAGGGAGCTCGGGGACTTGTCGGCCGTCCGTTTGGCACCTTTATGACAGGCATTGATGGTCGGAAATGTATTGAATGAAGATGTTTCTTCTTCGTCGGCGCTACTTCGATTTTCCAGCGAGTGAACCGGGTTCAAAGCTTAAACCGGCCGGTTCACCTCTCATTTGACCGAATTTTTCAAATCTAAAAATTTCTAAATTCATTTTCTATCCAATTGTGGCTTCAAATCTCGAATTTGAATTCTTTAAGCCACCTAGAAAAATGAATTTAGAATTTGGTTCAATAGTAGTTCAAACCAGTCCAAACCGGTTCAGATTCGGTTCACCTGAACCGGTTTGGTTTTCATCTCTAATTCCTTCTCAAGTCCATTTCCATGATTTTTAGGACTCTTCAGGTCATTTGAAATCCCTAAATCTCCCAGTCTACCCTCTCTCTATCAATTCCAGTTCATGAGTCAATTTAGTTCATAAACCGATTCTATCCGGTTTGGACCCGGTTCACTTGAACCGATCCAGTTTTTCTTCCCTAATTCGTCCTAAGGTTATTTTCCAAGATTTATGAACCATTTTGAGTCAGTTGTAAATTCTCAATTTTCTCATTTCCTAATAATCGAGCTTGTAGACCGATTCGGTTTAAAATTCAAAACTAACTGGTCTTTTCCCCGGTTTTCTCATTATCAAAGGACGGGGTTTACAACTCACCCCTCATTTTAAGGGTTTTGTCCCAAAAATAGTTACATGTTAAATAATTGAGGGTAACTATCCCTCATCATAGACTCAGTTTCCCATGTCTCTTCCTGCACAGGTCTGTTCTGCCACAACACCTTGACCATAGGAATTTTCTTGTTCCTCAAATTCTTGTCTCTCCGGTCAATCATTCGTACAGGCTTTGTTTGATAGGTCAGGTTCTCTTCTAGTTCCATTGGAGGTCGGTCCAATACATGAGTAGGATCAGGCTGATATTTCTAAAGTACTAAGATATGGAATACATCATGTATTCTCTGCAGGTCAGGAGGTGGTTCCAATTTATAAGCTACCAGTCATATCCTTTAAATGATGGGATATGGACCGATATATCTTGGTTTCAACTTTCCTCTTTGCTGGAACCTAAGTATTCCCCTCTAGGAGGACACTTTAAGGAACACTTGATCTCCTAACTCGAACTCCAAATCTTTCCTTCGATTGTCCGCATAACTCTTTTGCTTGTCCTGAGTAGTCTTAAGATGACTCCTTATTAATTTTATCTTCTTGGTGGCATCCTCAATTAATTCTACCCTTTCTATTTTCCTTTCTCCCACTTCTTCCCAAAATAGAGGGGTATGGCATGGTCGTCCATAAAGGGCTTCATAGGGAGCCATCTGAATACTGGCCTGATAACTATTGTTGTAAGCGAATTCCATCAGACACAAGTATTCCTCCCAGTTTTTATTCATGGTAAGTACACATGCTCTCAACATGTCTTCTAAGGTTCGGATGGTTCGCTCCGACTGACCATCTATCTGTGGGTGAAATGCCGTGCTCATATGAAGTTTAGTCCCCATGGCATTTTGTAAACTTGGCCAAAACCTGGAGGTAAATCTCGGATCTCTATCCGATACTATACTCACCGGGACACCATAGAGTCTTATGATTTCCTTCATGTATAGAACGGTCAGTTGTTCTACCATGCTAGTCACTTTTATAGGAAGGAAATGTGTTGATTTGGTCAATCTATCCACTATGACCCAAATCGCATTTCGGCCCCTTTTGGTCACCGGTAAGCCCGTGACGAAGTCCATGGTGATGTGCTCCCATTTCCACTCCAAAATTGGTAAGGGTTGTAGTAGTCCTGATAGTTTCTAATGTTCTGCTTTTATCTGTTGACAAGACAAACATCGGGCTACATATTCCGTAATGTCCCTCTTTATACCCTTCCACCAGTATCCTTATTTGAGGGTGTGATACATCTTAGTACTACCCGAATGCATAGCATACATCAAATCGTGTGCCTCTTCTAGAATTAATCTTTTCAACTCCTTATTTTGAGTCATACATACCCTACCCTTATAGATTAGTACTCCATCACCTCGTACGTCATAGTCTGGTTTTCTTTCTTTGTTTACTAGATCCAAATAAGACTGGAATTCTTTATCGGTCCTTTGTTCAGTCTTAATATGCTCGGTTAGACTGGGCCTTACTGCCACAGACGCCACCAAGCATTTTTCCTGCTTGTCTATCCTTAGTTCCACCTCCATCCTTCCTAATTGTTGTAACACGGGTAGGTAACTTGTCTTTACTTGTGCCGCCTCAGTTTGATACTTGCGACTTAAGGCATCTACTACCACATTAGCCTTTCCGGGGTGATATTCTATCGCAAGATCATAATCCTTCACCAATTCCAGCCATCTCCTCTGATGGAGATTTAACTCCTTTTGAGTTAGAAAGTATTTAAGGCTCTTGTGATTTGTGTATATCCTGCACTTAACCCCGTAAAGGTAGTGTCACCATATCTTTAGGGTAAACACTATTGCAGCTAATTCCAAGTTATGAGTCGAGTAATTTCTCTCATGCACCTTCAGTTGTCACGAGGCATATGCGATAACTTTCCCCTATTGCATTAGGACACAACCAAACCCTTGTCCAGAGGCATCACTATAAACTGTGTACTCTCCTACATTAGGATCAGGTAAGGAGAGTACGGGTGCGGTTGTTAGTCGAGTCTTTAACTCTTGAAAAGATTTCTCATAACACTCATCCCATTTATACTCAACTACCTTCCTGGTGAGTCGAGTTAGCGGAGCTGCTATTTTAGAAAAATCTTGCACAAACCGCCTGTAGTATCCTGCCAATCCTAAGAAACTTCTTATTTTTGTAGGATTCCTTGGAGCTTTTCAATCTGATATGGCTTCCACCTTAGCTAGATCCACTTTAACTCTGTCCTTAGATACAATGTGCCCTAAGAACCCTACCTCCTGCAATCATAACTCACACTTAGAAAATTTTGCATATAATTGGTTTTCCTTCAATATTTCCAATGTAGTTGCCAAATGCTCTTCATGTTCCGACCTGGTTCGTGAGTATATAAGGATGTCATCTATAAATACTATCACGAACCTGTCCAAATGAGGTTGGAACATGCGGTTCATTAAATCCATGAAGGCTACAGGGGCATTTGTTAATCCAAACGGCATCACTCTGAACTCGTAGTGTCCATATTTGGATCTAAATGTCATCTTAGGGATGTCCTCTTCTCTAATCCTAAGTTAGTGATAGCTTGACCGAAGGTCTATTTTAGAGAAGTAAGCTGCTCCCTTTAATTGGTCAAACAAATCATCTATCCTTGGGAGCGGGTATCGATTCTTGATGGTGACCTGGTTCAACTTTCTATAGTCGATGCACATTCTCATGCTTCCATCCTTTTTCTTTACAAATAGAACAGGAGCACCCCATGGAGACTAACTTGGACGTATAAAATTCTTTTCCAATAATCTGTCCAGCTGTTCCTTTAATTCCTTCAGCTCTGCTAGAGCCCTGCGATATGGAGCCTAGGATATGGGGTTTGTTCCTGTGGTTATTTCTATAGTGAACTCCACTTGTCGACTGGGAGGTAGTCCAGGTAGCTCTTCTGGAAAAACCTCTGGATAATGTCTAATTACCGGAATGTCTTCCAGTTCTTTTTCTTTGGACTTATCGCCTATAACCATGGATAGAAAGGCTATACATCCTTTTTGTATCATCCTTTGAGCTTTTAGGTGGGACACCAATTGTACTTCTCCATTCCTTCTATCTCCTTGGAACTTTAGTCCTTTCGTTTTGGAAGTGTGGAAAGTTATGGTCTTCCTTCTACAGTCCATCCTTGCTTGATGATTACTCATCCAGTCCATTCCCATAATTACTTCAACCTCCCTTAGGGGTAATGGGATCAAGTCAGCTTCAAGTTTGATTCCTCCAATTCTTATCTCACATCCCTTTAATTGTTTATTCCTGTATAAACCTTCTCCTAAAGGGGTAAGGATGTTAAGGCTTTGTACTAGTGGAGTTAGCTCTAGGGGTACTTTCGAAACCAACTCTTCCTTGATAAATGATCTCTTTGCTCTAGAATCAAAGAGGGCATAGACTGGTTGTTCCCATAGCTATATATACCCTGATTTAAGAAACGTATGGTTTAGAAGGAATTTTCTTTTATTAAATCAGAAGATGTTTAATTTACATGACTTCTTTGGAAAATTTTGTAGGGTTCTAGGATGTACCCGCTATAGTGCTAGGGTTTCCTCTAGCCTCCTCCTGAGTGAGGTTGTATACACTAGCTAGTACTCTTGCTGTAGCTTCTAGTGTGAGCTTTCTAAGATTCCCTTGAGGTGGTCCAAGAGTATTTCTCTGTCTGTTCTCCCTAAGGGTGGGACAATCCTTTACAAAGTGTCCTACTCATCCACATGCGAAACAGGTATGGCATGCTCCCACATGGTTTCTTTGGCACTTCGAGCAACGAGGGTTTCCTTGGGGGTAAAGTAGAGACTATTCTGGAGGGAGGTGGTGGCATGCCCCTTCTCCGTTGGAATACCATTTTGTTTCCTCCTCTTGGACCGGTATATTCTTTCCGTCCTCCTTGACAGTTTAGATCATTATCCCCCTTTCTAGTTGTCTGCTCCACTCGATGGTGTCGGGTTTGTACCAGTCGTTCACATTTGTAAGCCATACTGATTATAGCTACCAGATCTGTGGGGCGTCCTAGTACTCCCATATGGTTCCTAATGTCCATGTTGAGAGTGTCCACAAACCTCTGGCTTATGTCAACTGGCCTAGCTAGGTCGGGAGCAAAGGGTCTTAACTCGTTGAATTTTGTTTCATACTCTAATATGGAGTTAAGCCCTTGCGGAAGTCGAAAGGACTCTTGCTTCTTCTCATTCATTAGGTGGGTTGCTAGGTGCCCCTCTAAATACCTCTCCTCAAATTGTTCCCAAATGGGGGTGGTGGTATGTAGGTTTCGGTCATTGTCCCACCACCGTCTAGCGCTTTCTTCCAGGAAGAATTCAATCAGGATCACCCTATCATCTAGTGGTATCCGGACAATTCCCATCAACTTCTTGGTATTGGCCAACCAATCCATGGCAGTTCCAGCATCCTTTTCTCCGAGGAAAAGTTTACATCCTAGTTGTCGGAGGGTTTTGAGATTTCTAGGAATGTCTGTTGGAGCATTTGGATTAATAATGGGAGATTGGGATTGTACTTCCTCTAGTTCAACCCGCGAGTTAGTGCCCGCCTAAGGAGTGATGTCAGGTTGGCCAAATACACGAGTGAATTCCTCATACAATCTTTGATGCTCCCTGCTGAGTCTAGGAGGAGTTGTCAGGGCTGCTTTGAAAGTTTCTACAAGGAGGGGTGGTTGAGCGGTGTTGGAGACGGTAGCCCTAGTTCTCTTGATTCCCTTCTTTGGAGCCATTTCTATAAATTTTTAAAATAACTTCTATTAGTTACTATATTTTCGAGTCTTGATTATGTATTCAAGAAAACAAACTCTGATACCACTAAAGCTATCACGCCCCGACCCGGTTTGGTCGGATCCCCGTGGTCAACCCGTCACTCTCCCGGTTTATTAAAGGGTTTCCCCTTGTTATAAACCGTAAAAAATAAGGCGTTCTCTAAACCTGCACTTTTCATGGAATAACATAAATAAAAACTGCATAATATATTAATTTTATCATACCTTTCTTGAAGGCGTCTGGGTTAATGGTCTTTAAGGGCAGACTTTCCGGAATTTCCTAAAAGGGATATAAGTGAGGGTGAGTACGACTACTCAGTGAATGAGTTTTCAAAAATTAACATTGAGGAAAAGAATTGTATTGGAGTGTACTAGACTCCTTTCTTTCAAAAATCCTTTCAATTAACATCTTAGGTTATATTACTATTTCCTTATTTAATCACGGTGTGTCACCACTCATCACACATCCTTCATCATGAAGGTCAAACACACATTCGCGGGCTAGTATGACCACCGAAACGACTTGTGGCATCGGAGTGACTTTACCGGCAACCTAGATAGAAGTACGTCCACTTCTACCCTAAGAATAAGTGGATCTAAGTGACATCCGACCCTCAATCTCAAAATCAATTCTCTATGTCCGTATGACAACAGAGATCTCATCCCGCCCCCACCCCGGTCTCATGCGCTTGGTGCTACTCCAAATTTCGCACGGTCACCTAGTACGACGAACTACCCTTATACTCACCAAGTCGTCCAGGGCCCTCAGAATGCATCACTACCCCCTCATGGGCGTCTTGATGATCCCGTAATCATAGTGCATGCACAAACAGTATTTTCTTATCATGCCATATAATCTGTGGTGCCACTGATCCAATGGCCCCAACCCTCAACTCCAACCTACAGCTGTTTGTCTTGATTGGTCTAGAGACCTGTCATGTCACAATGCCACTAGTTGACTGAATATGTCGGTCTTGTCTTGGTACCATGGCCAAACAATTCATTTATTAAAGTTTTATGGCACATATCTCTTGTTTGTTTATGAGCTCATGCCCACTGGCCTATGGCCCACTTGTTCAAGATTTTCAAAACCTGGCATAATAGCCGCCAAGTTCCAAAATCGAGGCCCCTGGCCTATAAGAGCTATTCGAGCTCCTGTCAATAAGGTCTCCCAAATTGTTTAAGTATTGGCACACATTCAAGGGAGAGAAATTCCGACAAAAATATGTTTTCAACTATCCATTATACCGACTGGGTATAAGGACATCTACGCTCATAACCGATGAACGGGTTTTCAACTTCCTTCGAGAAAGTTTCATCATACCAACCGGGTATGATCTACTTACAACCGGTAAGTAGTTTTTCCCCATGATTTTCTCATCACTCCTCTAAGTTGTGATTTTTAAAATACTATTTGGTAGTGGGTTTTCATTTTGAGGTACTTATTATCCCTAATAGGGTATGATATAAACTCTCACACACCCGTTAATGCAGTGAATTCCACTAGACCAATTCCTTGTATTTATGCGAGTTTGTCCTTGCTGGCGTTTCGGTACTTCGTGTTCCTACACGATATAAACATCTCGTTTCATTGTCACTCGACCTATTAGCCTTCATTCATTTGGAATGAATGAGAAGAACCAAACTTTTGTTTATTTTCAATTAGGTCCCTAAAGTTATTTTTCTTTAAGTCCCTAATGCCAGTTTTTCCTCATATTTAGTCCCAAATCTTTTAAATTTCTCATTGGGCCCTCAATTTATTCAATTTCACAAAAAGGGGTTTAATTTCCCAAATTTTCAATTTGGTCCCCCAACTTTTCCAAAATTACCATTTTGCCCTTCTTTACAAAAATGGTCAATTTTACCCCAAAAATTCTAAAATTCCTTAATTGGCCTTCTAACATTTTTATCAAGCCCAATTGACCATCAATTTTAGAAAATTGCATTTTGGTCCGTCAAATTTTCAAAATTCCCCAAATTTCCCTAATTTTCCCCCAATTCCAACTTTTTAACACAACCGAATTTGATTTCATCAAATTGAATGATCAAACGCTTCCAATTGTTGAAATTGAGTTTCTACATGTTCATACAATTCTTTAGCAATTTGAATCGCAAGTTTTAACGCCGAAACGACTCAAACGGAGCTTCCTCGAAAAATGGACTATAGAGAGAGAAAGCTTCGATTACTCACTGGTGAGGGTATGGCGGTCCGAGCTTTCTATTTGGGCATGTAGTTCTCCTCCTAAGGTTTTTCCTAGGATCAATAATGACATCAATTGATGTTGAATTGGATTAGAATTTTGTCATTGAAATTCGGTCGACTCTTTCTCTAACACCGATCAGAAATTGTAGAGGGGAGTCAAATTTTCTTATCGTTTCGTCCTAATTCGGCTGTAGGAGGGCTGATGAAGTGTTGGGAGGGCTTGGTTTGGCCTGAGGAGTGCTCGAATTGGCCGATTTCAACTCGGACGAAACAAGGTAGCTTCGGTCCGCTGGAGCTGCTTTTCTATTCAATCACACCAGCACTTCTCCGGTGACTCTCGAAATGAATGGATATCACCACCGTGTAGCTGACTTCTCCATGATTCTAATGAACCCACCCTCGCCTCCCTTGGGGTAGGTGTCTTTTTCAGGGTTATGGGTGGATGATTGGATTTTATTGCGAATTTCCTAGGGATTCTCCTCCCTACACGAGAGTTAAAGTTGGATTAATGTCAGGGCATAATATTGATAATGTTTCAAGGGAACATAGCTCTAATACCACTCAAGTTGTCACGCCCCAACCCAGTTTGGTCAGATCCCTGTGAACAACTTGCCTCTCTCTTGGTTTAAGAGGGGTTTCCCCCTTCTTTAACTCAAGAGAAGCCCTGCGTAATCTCAACATTGTTCCCTGGAATAACATATATCAATAAAAATTTAACTTAAAATAATTAAGCATACCTGACAAAGGGTAAGGCCTGGTGTTATCCCTAGTAATTTATTTATTTCCTGAAAAGGGATAAAAATGGTGGGTGAGTTTCTACAACTCAGTGAATGGGTAAATTTAAAAAAAAATAAAGTTTCAGAAAAATGGTTTTTGAATTGGAGTGTGCTAGACTCCTTATTTCCTTTAAGATATTTCATCCTCAAAATCTTGGTTTTCAAAGCCATTTCTCATTATTAACCACAAACAGTGTGTTTACCAACCAACACACACCCTTTATCATGAAGGGAACACACATTCGTAGGGCAGCACGTCCATTGCACCCACTTGTGGCGTCAGAGCGACTTTATCGGTCACATATATAGAAACACATCCACTTCTACCTTGAGAATGAGTGGATGTACATGACATCCAACCCTTAATCCCATAAAGAAACTCCGTGTCTATTTGAGGACAGAGACCTTATCCTGACCCCACCCCGATCTCATGCGCATGAAGCTACATCTAGCATCCCTGACCGCTGGCATGACAATCTGCCCTTATCTCCACCATGTCGTCCAGTAGCCCCTATGACGTATCACTACCCATCTTGGGCGTCTTGAAGGTCTCGTACCTTAATGCATGCACAAAACAACAGTTTTTCTCATAAGTAATTTAATCTTTGGTGCCACTGTTCCTACAACCTCGACCCTCAACTCGACCTACTGTTGTTTGTCTCGACTGATCTGTCGACCTGTCATGTCGCACTGCTGCCTGTCCATTGAGTATGTCGATCTTGTCTTGGTACCATGGCCAAACATATCATTCATTTAAAGTTTTCAAGGCTTAAACTCATGTTTGTTTATGAGCTCCTGCTCATGCCAACTGACCTTGGGCCCACTGTACGAGATTTTCAAAATCGGGTATATTAGCCCCCAACTTCCAAAACCGAGGCCTCCGACCTATCTAAGCTATTCGAGCTCCTATCAAGAAGGTCTCCAAAAAAGTTTAAGTAATGGCACATAGTCAGGGGAGAGCACTTCTGACAAAAATAATCTTTCAGCTGTCCATCACACCAAATGTGTAAACCTCGCTCTTTGGAGTTAAGGAAAAACCAGGAAAGAACCGGACAAACCGAGTGAGAAAACCGAATCGGTTCACAAACCTAATTATTGAGAAACGAGAAAATTGGAGAAATTACAACTTCCAAGTAACCCATAAAGGTTCATAAATCTTGGAAAAGAACTTTAGAACCAATTGGAAGAGAAAAACCAGACCAGTTCGGGTGAACCGGATCCGAACTAGATTGAACCAATTTATGAGTCGAGCCGGTTTATGGACCGGAACCGATAAAGAGAGGGCAAACCGGGAAAACTATGGATCCCAAGTGACCTAAAGAGTCACATAAGTTATGAAAAAGGACCTTAGGATGAATGGGAGATGAAAACCAAACTGGTTCAGGTGAACCGAATCCGAACCAAATTGATCCAGTTTCAACCACTATTGAACTGGATGCTAAATTTATTTTTCTAGGTGGATTAGAAATTTTCAATTTGGGAATTGAGGCCACCATTTGATAGATAATGAATTTAGATAAATTTAGAAAATTTTAATTATGAAAAACTTGGTCGAATCTTGTCCGAACTAGCCAGTTTAATCTTTGAACTCAGTTCAGACCGGTCCGTTCCAGTTCGGAACAGTGTCGTCTTCTTCCTTTAGATGATAACACAGTTCACTCGCCAAAAAATTGAAACAACATCTGCAAAGAGGAAAATTTTCCATTCAGTAGTTTCAAGCCATCAATGACTATCACAAAGGTACCAAACAGATGGTTGATGAGTCCCCGAGCTCCCTATATCAAGAGCCCAGCCCTATTCATCCTCTCCACACCTGAAAAACTCACACTCTCTCATCTACTTAATTTTTCAGTGAACATCAAACCAGAGCTCCAATATAGTGTCTTTTCTAAGCCAAAGAAGGTGTGGTCGGGTTCCTTAGAAACAGGGAGAGGTCAGCTACACAGTGGTAGTATCCATTCGCTCCGAGGGTTGTCGGAGAAGCGCTGGTGTGATCGAACAGTGAAGCAACTCCGATGGACCGAAGCTACCCTATTTTGGCCAAGCTGAAATCGGCTAATTTGAGCCCTCCTCAGGCCAAACCAAGCTCTTCCAACACCACCTCAGCCCTTCTACGATCGAATTAGAACTGAAAGGTAAGCCAATTCGGCTCCCCTCTATAATTTCTGACCGGTGCTAGAGAAAGAACTAGCAAAATTTTGATAATAAAATTCTCACCCAATTCGGCATCAATTGATGCAATTCTTGATCCTAGGAGAAACCTTCGGAACATAGCTATCTGCCCAGATTGAAAGCTAGGACCATCGCCCCCCCTCCCCCCCCCCCCCCCGACGGTGAGCATTTGAAGCTCTCTCTGTACGTTCTGTTTTTCGGCGAAACTCTGTTTGAGCTCGTTTCAGCGTCAAAACTTGCAATTCAAAGTGCAATTAAATCGTATGAAGATGTAGAAACTCTAATTTAACTTTAATTACAACAATTAAACTTGTTTGATCGATCAATTTGATAAAATCAAATTCGGTTGTATTGAAAAGTTGAAATTGAGGGGAAAAGTTGGGGAAAATTGGGGATGTCAAAAATTCGAGGGACAAAAATATAATTTTATAAAATTTAGGGCCAATTGGCATGATAAGAGTGTTAGAGGACCAATTGAGCAAATTTTAGAATTTTTGGGGTAAAACTTACTATTTTTGTAAAGGAAGGGCAAAATGGTAATTTTGGAAAAATTGGGGGCCAAATTGGGAATTTGGGAAACTAGAACCCCTTTTTATGAAATTGAATAAATTGAGGTCCCAAGGGGAATTTTAAAATTTTCGGGACTCAATTTTGGGAAAAATCAGCAATTGGGGCCTAAAGTAAAAGAAAAAGAACTTTATGGAACAAATTACAACTATTTGAAAAGTTGGATATTTTAGTCATTAATAACGAATGAAGGTTATCAAGCCAAATGATAATGAACAAAAATGTTCATTTCATGTAGTAACACGAGATATCGGGAATGCCAGCTGAGATTAAGCTCGCAAGGGATGAAAATCGACTTAGAGGAAATACACTATACGATCGGGTGAGTATGATTTTTATATAATACCTGGTTGGGATGATAAGCACCATGGAAATGAAAATCCACTGCTAAGTGGTATTTTAAACATCACACCTGAGAGTAGTGATGTGAAATCACATAGAAAAACTACTTGTTGTTGTAAGTAGATCATACCCAGTTGGTATGATGAAACTTCCTCGAAGAAAGTGGAAAACCCGTTCATCGGTTATGAGCGGAGATGTCCTCATACTCGGTTGGTATGATGGACAGTTGAAAAGTATTTTGTCAGAAGTGCTCTCCCTTGACTGTATGCCATTGCTTAAACATTTTGGGAGATCTTCTTGACGGGAGCTCGAATAGCTCTGTTAGGCCAATGGCCTCGATTTTGGAACTTGGGGGCTAATATGAACAATTTTAAAAATCTCGAACAGTGGGCCCTAAGCTAGTTGGCACGAACAAGAGCTCGTAAACAAATATGATTTATATGCCATGAAAACTTAAGTAAATGAATTGTTTGGCCATGGTACCAAGACAGGACCAACATACTCGGTCAACTAAGGGTAGTGCAACATTACAGGTCTCGAGACTAGTCAAAAACCAAAAATTTGAAAATGAGAAAATTTAAAGAAATTAAGGGGTTTTGCACACTTCATTTTGGAAAATAATTTTTCATCAAACTTTAAAAAAATTATATAATACCCATGCATTGAGTTGTAGAAACTCATCCCTCTTTTTATCCCTTTTCAAAAAATAGATAAAATGACTAGGAATAGCAGCAAACCTTACCCTTTGTCAGGTATGCTTGATTTCTCTTAATCTTGCATTTTATTTGATATATGTCTTTTTAGGGAATAAGGTTGAAAGTACGCCTAGCGACACTTGAGTTAAAGAAGGAGGAAATTCCTCTTGAACTAAGAGAGCGGTGGGCTCATCACAGGGATCCGACCAAACCGGGTCGGGGCGTGACAAAACGGGTGTGAGGACATCTCCACTCATAATCAATGAATGAGTTTTCGATTTCCTTTTAGTAAGTTCAACATACTAACTGGTTATGATCTACTTACAACCACTAAGTAGTTTTTTCGTGAGTTTTCTCATATCACCCCATCCAGGTGTGATGTTAAAATCCCACATTTTTGTGGGTTTTCATTTCCGAGGTGCTTATCATCCCAACTAGGTATGATATAAAAATCCCACTCACCTGTGAATGCCGTGAACCCTTCTTAACCGGCTTTCATCTCCTCGCAAGCTTTGTATTAGCTGACGTTCCCGATACTTTGTATTCCTACACGGTATTAACATCCTTGTTCATTATCTTTTGGCTTGATAGCCTTCATTCATTATGAATGAATAAAATACCCAACTTTTCAAATATTTGCAATTAGATCCCTAAAGTTCTTTTTCTTTAACTTTAGGTCCCTAATAACGATTTTTCCTAAATTGAGTTCTGAAACTTCAAAATTTTACTTTTATACCACAATTTATTCAAAATTTCATAAACGGGTTCAAGTTTCCCAAATTTCCAATTGGGTCCCCAATTTTTCCAAAATTACCATTTTGCCCCTACTCTACAAAGATGGTAAATTTTACCCCAAAATTCCAAAAATTGACAAATTTATCCTCCAACATCTTTATAATGGCCAATTAAAAGTCAATTTTAGGAAATTGCACTTTAGTCCATCAAATATTTGAAATTCCCAATTTTTCCCCCAATTTCAACCTTTTAACTTGGCCGAATTTGTGATTTTATCAAATGGACCAATCAAATGAGTTTAATTGTTGAAATTGAAGTTAGATTTAAGTTTCTACACCTCCATATGATTCAATTGCACTTTAAATCACACGATTTGACATCGGAACGAGCTGAAATGGAGTTTCGCCGGAAAATGAAACGTGGAGAGAGAAAGCTTCGAAAGCTTACCGTTAGGGGTGTGACAGTCCGAGCTTTCGATCTGGATAGATAGCTCTCATCCTAAAGTTCCTCCTAGAATCCAGAATCACCTCAATTCATGTCGAATTGAGGGGGAATTTGGTCAGTAAAGATATGTTGGTTCTCTCTCTAGCACCAATCGAAATTCACAGATGGGAGCCAAATTGGCTTACCTTTCCACCCTAATTCGATCGTAGGAGGGCTGAGGGAGTGTCGAAAGAGCTTCTTTTGGCCTGATGAGGGCTCGAATTGGCTGATTTCAACTTGATAGAAACAGGGCAGCTTTGGTCCGCCGGAGCTGCTTCATTGTTCGATCAGGCCGACGCTTCTCTAGCGGTCATCGGAGCAATTGGAGACTACCACCGTGTAGCTGACTTCTCCCCGAGTCTAAGGAATTCGACCATTCCTTTTTTGGCTCAGAAAGGACCCTATATCAGAGCTCTGGTTCGAACTTCATCGAAAAATCGAGTAGATGAGAGAGAGTGAGGTTTATAGGTGTGTGGAGGATGAATGGAGAGGGGCTCTTTATAAAGGGAGCTCGGGACTCTCTATCGTCCGTTTGGCATCTTAATGATAGTCATTGTTGGCCTGAAACGTACTAAACAGAAATGTTTCTTCTTCATCGACACTATTGAATTTTTCGACGAGTAAACAGTGTTATCATCTAAAGGAAGAAGATGACATTCTTCCAAACTGGACCGGACCGATCTAAACCAGGTTCAACTATTAAACCGGTCGGTTCATGCCTAATTTGACCGAGTTTTTCAAAATTAAAAATTTTTAAATTCATTCTCTATCAAATGGTGGCCTCAATTTTCTAATTTAAATTTTCTAAGCCACATAGAAAAATGAATTTAGTATCTAGTTAAATAGTGGTTCAAACTGGTCCAAACTAGTTCAATCCGATTTGGATCTGGTTCACCTAAACCGGTCTAGTCTTCTCACCCAAATTGTCCTAAGGTCCTTTTCCAAGGTTTTTATGACTCTTTGGGTCACTTGGGAGTTGTAAATTTTCCAATTTTCCCGTTCTCTAGTGATCGAGTTTGTGAACCAGTTCGATTTTCTCACTTATTTTGACCGGTTCTTTCCTGATTTTCCTTAACTCCAGAGGGCGAGGTTTAAAAGATGAGTTCATTTAATGCCTAAAATCATTTTTCCAGAAATGATCTCCCTTGATTGTGTCTAAATGCTTAAAAACTTTGAGAGACTTTTCTGATGAGAGCTGGGACAACTTCAATAGGTTGGAGGCCTAGTTTTTTTTAGGGACACCCTCTGTAAATTCTGATCAACATTAGAGAGAGAAATTGTGAAACTT
Organism: Trapa bicornis; assembly: GCA_030064425.1. NCBI lineage: Eukaryota > Viridiplantae > Streptophyta > Magnoliopsida > Myrtales > Lythraceae > Trapa > Trapa bicornis. Next base: position 10,842,872 of record CM057744.1, on the reverse strand, counting down.
CACTGACCAAATTCTCATTCAATTCGGCATGAATTGTTGCAATTTTTTTATCTTAGGAGAATCCTCAGGATGAGAGCTAACTGCCTCGATCGAAAGCTCAAACTGCCACACCTCTGACGGTAAGCTTTTGAAGCTTTCTCTCTCTAAGTTCAATTTTCCGACGAAGCATCATTTGAGCTCAATTCGAACCCAAATGATGTGATTCAAAGCTCAAATGAATCGTATGGAAGTGTAGGAACTAATACATACCTTCAATTGGATCAATTAACCCCGATTGAATGGTTAATTTAATGAAATTAAATTCGGCCAATTTGAAAGGGGGAATATTTAGGGAAAAGTTTGGGGAAATTTGGGAATTTCATAAAATTGAGGGACCAAATTGTAATTTCCCAAAATTTAGGGTCAATTGGCCATGAAAAGGATGTTGGAAGACCAATTGGTTGATTTTTTAAAATAATTGGGGTCAAATTGCCATTTTTGTAAAGTATGCACAAAATGGTAATTTTTGAAAAGTTGGGGACCAAATTGGAAATTTGGCAAACTTGAACCCCTTAAGTGATTATGAGTAAATTGAGAATTCAAAGTGAATTTTTGGAAGTTTTGGGACTCAATTTGGGGAAAAGTTAGCATTATGGACCTAAAGGCGAGGAAAAAGGAACTTTATGGACTTAAATGAGATTAACTAATAAGTTGGGTATTTTTGTCATACATGAGAAACGAAGGATGTTATGCCTAGTATTAATAGATAAGGTTGTCCAAATCGTGTAGGAGCATGAAGGACGGGAACGCCAGCAAGAGAAGCTCACATTGACTTGGGAAAAATCAACCGAGGACGAACACGTCATGATTATCGGGTGAGTGGGATTATTCACATCATACTTGGTTGGGATGATGAGCACCTCGGAAATGAAAAACCACTACTATGTGGAATTTTAACATCACACCTGGTTGGAGTGATGTGAGAACTACACAAAAAAACTACTTACCAGTTATAAGTAGATCATACCCGGTTGGTATGATAAACTTCTTGGAAGGAAGGAGGAAAACCCGCTTACCGGTTGTAAGTGGAGATGTCATCACACCTGCTTGGTGTGATAGATGAGTTGAAAAATTATTTTGTCAGAAGTGTTCTCCCTTGAATCTATTCCAATGCTTAAAACTTTTGGGAGACCTTCTTGACGAGACCTAGAATAGCTTAGATAGGTCAAAGGCCTCGGTTTTGGAACTTGGGGGCTAAAATGCCCGATTTTGAAAATCATGTACAGTGCACCCAAGGCTAGTTGGCATGTAGACAAGCATGATAATAAGACATGAAAATTCTTAATGAATGAATTATGTGATTTAGCCATGGTACCAAGACAGGACCGACATACTCGATGGATTGGCGGTAGTGTGATAGGACTAAGTCGATGAACCGGTCTAGACAAACAGCTGCAGGTCGAGTTGAGGGTCGGGGCCGTTAAACCAGTGCCACCAAAGATAAATGGCTTGATGAAAAACTTTATTTGTAAATGCACTTGAGGTTCAGGACCATCAAGATGCCCAAGAGGGGTAGTGATGCGTCCTAGGGGCTACTGGACGACATGGTGGAGATAAGAGCAGTTTGTCGTGCCAACAGTCAGGGAAGCTCGATGTAGCTTCATACACATGAGATCGAGGTGGGGTCGGGATGAGTTCTCTGTCCTCATACGGACACAGAGTTGATTTTGGGTTTGAGGTTCAGATGTTGCAAACACCCACTCATACCTAGGGTAGAAGTGGACGGGCTTCTATCTAGGTCTGGCAGGTAAAGTCGCTCCGACGCCACAAGTGGGTGCAGTGGACGAGTTGCCCTACGAATGTGTGATTCCCGTCCTAATGAAGGGCCTGTGTTGGTTGTTAAACACACATGATGTGGAAAAAGAGAAAAATGGCTTGAAAAACCAAGAAATTAAGGAAAGAATATTTTTAAAGGAAAGAAGGAGTTTGGCCCACTCCAATCAAAGATATTTTTATGAAAAGTCTCTCCCAACACCCATTCACTAAGTTGTCAAAGTCACCCCCTCCCTTTACCCCTTTTGAGTTAACCAAGGGAAAACCCACATAAAGACCTTTGATAGATGAACCTGCAAGACAGGTATGTGAGGTTATTGTATTCAGTTTTGATTAATGCTATTACAAGAAAGATATAGGAGAAAAGGATGCCTTACTCCTCACGATTTAGAGAAGGGGAAAACCCTTAATAAATCGGGAGGGTGGCGGGTTGTTCACGGGGATCCAACCAAACAGGGTCGTGGCATGACAATTAGAGTGGTATTAGAGCATGTTTCCTCAAACACATTATCAAGACTATATAATATAGTAACTAAGAGAAAGTTTCAAATTTTTAGATGGCTCCAACGAGAGGAACCAAGAAAACTAGGACTGACTCTACTCAACACTCTATCCCCGTATGAAGACAACCCTAGAAGCTCCCTAATGCCTGAGACATAGTAGAAGCCCCAAAGGACCAGATGGGGAAGTATCCAGTACCACCAAGGAGTATGGTGCCAGGATATGTTAGGGTTACAATCCTGTGTATGAAGGGAGCTAAGCTTAAAGCCAGGAATGCCAGCAAGGGCGTATAACCTTACAAAGGAGGATGCATACCAAGAAACTCGTAGTTCCCTATCTATTATATGACCACTTTTTGTAATAGGGTTAAAACCCCAACATTTTGTGTAAAACCCGCCCTTTTGAGCTAAGGAAAACCAGGAAAAGAACCGGTCAAACCAAGTGAGGATTCAGAACCGGTTCACAAACCCGATTATTTCTGAACGGGCAAGTTGGGAATTTACAACTCTCGGGTGATCCAAAGGGTTCATTAAACCTTGGAAAAGAAACTTAAGACAAATTAGAAAACAAAAACCAAAGTGGTTCAGGTAAACTAGATTCCATAAGAACTTTAAAGTTAAGCGTGCTTACTTGAGAGTAATGTGAGGATGGGTGACCTCTTGGGAAGTATGAATTTTTTTGTAACCCAAAATTTCGGTCAAAAATTTGTATGTACGCCTTATCATAAATTAATACAAATAATTTAATACCGAAATTAAATTATTGGAATTAATACTGAAATTTAATTTATTAGAATTAATACCGAAATTAAATTATTGGAATTATTTTTTACGACTATATAAAGAGGTCATCCCCATTTCATTCTCCTCACACCTGAACACTTCTCTCTCTCTCTCTCTACTGCTCCATTTCCCGGTAAAGCTCGAACGAGAGCTTCGACTTGAATAAAGGTCGGGCTCTTTAGAACCTGGGAGAAGACAGCTATCTAATAGAAAACTCCAATCAATCCGAGAATCGTTGGAAAAGCGCCGACATGATGGAATAGTGAAGCAACTCCGGCGGACCAAAACTGCCCTATTTCGGCCAGGCTGAAATCGGCCATTTCAAGCCCTCCTCAGGCCAAACCAAGCCCTCCCAACACTTTCTCAGCCTTTCCACGGCCGAATTAGGACCGAAAGGTAAGCCAATTCGACTCCCCTTTACAATTTTCGATCGGTGCTAGAGAGAGAGTCGACCGAATTTCAATGACAAAATTCTAATCCAATTTCGCATCAATTGATGCAATTCTTGATTCTAGGATGAACCTCAGGATGAGACCTATCTGCCCAGATCGAAAGATCGGACTGCCGTGCCTTCACCGGTGAGAAATCGAAGCTTTCTCTCTACAGTCTATTTTCTGGCGAAGCTCCATTTGAGCTCGTTCCGGCGTTAAAATCTGTGATTCAAAGTTTCTTAGAATCGTATGAACATGCAGGAACTCAATTTCAACTCCAATTTCAATAATTAGAAGTGTTTGATCAGTCAATTTGATAAAATCAAATTCGGTAGTGTTGAAGAGTTGAAATTGGGGAAAATTGGGGATTTCCGAAATTCAAAGGACCAAAATACAATTTTATGAAATTGAGGGTCAATTGGGCATGAAAATAATGTTGGAGGACCAAATTGAGGAATTTTGGAATTTTTGGGGCAAAACTTACCATTTTTGTAAAAGAAGGGCAAAATGGTAATTTTGGAAAAAATTGGAGGACCAAATTGGAAATTTGGGAAATTGAACACCTTTTGTGAAATTGAATAAATTGAGGTCCCAGGATAAATTTTAAAAGTTACGGGACTCAATTTGAGGAAAAATTGACATTAGGGACTTAAAGTTAAAGAGAAATAACTTTAGGGACCTAATTGCAAATAACTAAAAGTTTGGGTTTTCTCATTCATTGGAAATGAATGAAGGCTGTTATGCCGATTAATAATGAACAAGGTTGTTCATATCATGTAGGAACACGAAGTACTGGGAACGCTAGCAAGGACAAGCTCGCGTGAATACCAAGAACCGGTCTAGTGGAATTCACAGCATTAACGTGTGAGTGGGTTATTCACATCATACCCAGTTGGGATGATGAGTACAGTTTAAAGTTAAAAACCACTTACCGGTTGTGAGTGGGTTTACTAACATCATACTCGGTTGGGGATGATAAGTGCCTCGATATAAAAAACCCACTGTTTAGTGGTATTTTAATCATCACTACTTAGAGAAAGTGATGTGAAAGTTATGCGAAAAAAAACTACTTACGGGTTGTAAGTAGATCATACCCGGTTGGTATGATGAGACTTCCTCGAATGAAGTTGAAAACCCGTTCATCGGTTATGAACGGAGATGCCCTTGTACTGGTCGGTATGATGGACAGTAAAAACCTATTTTTGTCAGAAGTGCTCTCCACTGACTGTGTGCCAATGCTTAAACAATTTGGGAGACCTTCTCGACGGGAGCTCGAATAGCTCTAATAGGCCGGGGGCCTCGATTTTGGAACTTGGGGGCTAAATGCCCGATTTTGAAAATCTCGTACAGTGGGCCCAAGGCTAGTTGGCACGAGTAGGAGCTCGTAAATGAACCTGATATATGTGCCATAAAACTTAATAAGTGAATTGTTTGGCCATGGTACCAAGATAGGACCGACATGCTCAGTCAACTAGCGGCAGTGCGACATGACAGGTCGACGGACTAGTCAAGACAAACAGCTGCGGGTTGAGTTGAGAGTCGGGGCCGTTGGACTAGTGGCACCACAGATTACATGGCAATATAAGAAAACATTGTTTGTGCATGCACTGTGAGTACGGGATCATCAAGACGCCCATGAGGGGTAGTGATGCGTCCTAAGGGCACCGGACGACCTGGTGGCTATAAGGGCAGTTCGTCATTCCAGGTCTCTGTGCGAAATCTGGAGTAGCACTAAGCGCATGAGACCGGGGTGGGGACAGGATGAGGTCTCTATCCTCATACGGACACGAAGAAGTGATTTCGGGATTGTGGGTCGGATATCACGTACATCCACTCATTCCCAGGGTAGAAGTGGTCGTACTTCTATCCGAGTGGCAGGAAAAGTCGCTCCGAAGCCACTAGCGGGTTCAGTAGTGATACTGACTTGCGAATGTGTGTAACCTTCATGATGAAGGATGTGTGTTGGGTGATGACACACCGTGGTAACTAAGAAATAATGGAAAAACCCAAATTTTTAAATGAAAAGATTTTTGAAAACAAAGGAGTTTGGCACACTCCATATAAATATTTTTCTTAAAAGTCAAAAGCTTTTAAAAACCCATTAACTGAGTAGTCGTACTCACCTCCTCCCTTATATCCCTTTCAGGAAATCCCAGAAAGCCTACCTTGAAAGACCATCAACTAAGATGCCTGTAAGACAGGCATGTAAAGTTTAAAATTTCATGCAGTTTGGATTATACTATTCTAGGAAATGGTGCAGGTTTAAAGGACGCCTTACTCTTTACGAATTATAATAAGGGGAAACCCTTTAATAAATCAGGAGAGTGGTGGGTTGTTCACGGGGATCCGACCAAACCGGGTCGGGGCGTGACATTTTGTACTCGTCTACTAATGAAGTACTCAAAATTCCTAAAACCCTATCTCTCAAATGATGTGATCTTGCTAGGAAGATGGCCCCAAGGAAAGTAACCAAACAAACCCGCACTAGCATAGAAACTAGGGAAAATCCCATCCCAGTTAAGGAAATTGAATCGGGGAATTAAGAAATCTAGGAGGACTCTTAGAATGACCCTTTAGCAAAGATGACTCAACAAGAAAACTCTCAAGGTGTTCAAACTCAAGGACGGCAAAGCACCAAACCACCAGGAACCCTAGAAAGGCCCCACAATGCTCGAAGAAAAGGAGGAACCACAACGGTCCACACCTGGGAATAACCTATTACAAGTGGGAACGATGGGGACCCCACGTGAAGAAGTGCCCAACTATAAACCCCGCCCTTTCAAGGTAAGGAAAATCGAGAAGAGAACCGGTCAAACCAAGTGAGAAAATTGAACCAGTTCACAAACTCAATAACCTTAGGACGAATTGGAATAGGAAAATTAGGTAATTTAGGAATTTACAACTCCCATGTGATCCAAAGGGTTCAAAATACTATGGAAAATAACTGTAGGACGAATTGGAAGAGGAAAATTAGGCCGATTTGGATGAACCGGGTCCAACAGGATTGAACCGATTCATGAACCAAATCGGTTCATGAACCGGAACTGATAGAGATCAGGCAAAACAAAGAAATTTAACTCCATTGTACTCCAAATAAATTCATAAACCTTGGGAAGGAACCTTAGAACAAAGTCGGAGAGAAAAACCAGACCGGTTCGGGTCAACCGAACCCAAATCGGATTGAACCAGTTTAAGGACCAAGTCAGTTTATGAACCAGAATCGATAAAGAGATGGTAAACTAGGAGATTTATGGGCCCTAAGTGACCCAAGGAATCACAAAAGACATGGAAATGCACTTGTGAAGGAATTGGGAATGAAAACCAAACCGGTTCAGGTGAACTGGATCCAAACAGGTTCGAACCGGTTTGAACCACTATTGAACCGAATCCTAAATTCATTTTTCTAGGTGGATTAAATAATTCAAATTGGAGATTTGAGGCTATCATTGAATAGAGAATGAATTTAGATGAATTTAGAAATTTTTAGATTTGAAAAACTCGGTCGAATGGAGGGTGAACCAGTTGGTTTAAGCTTTGAACCTGATTCGGACTAATCTGGTCCGATTCGGAATAGTGTCATCTTCTTCCTTAGGATGATAGCACTGTTCATTCATCGAAAAACTAAAGAAATGCTGGCAAAGAAGAAATGCTTCTGTTCGGGGTATTTTAGGTCTTCAATGTCAGTAATAACAGTGCCAAACGGACGGCCAATGGGACTCCAAGCTTCCTATATAAAGAACCCCTCCCCATTCATCATCTCTACACTTGAAAACTCCATTCTCTCTCAACTGCTCCATTTTCTGGTGAAGCTCAAACCAGAGCTCCAACATGGGATCGTTTTTGAGCTAAACAAGGTGAGGTCGAGTTCTTTAGAACCGAGGAGAAGTCAGCTACATGTCTGTAGTCTCTGTTCACTCCAAGGGTCGCCTGCGAGACACCGGCGTGATGAAACAGTGAAGCAGCTCCGGCGGACCGAAGCTGCTCTATTTCGATCGAGTTGAAATCGGCCAATTCGAGCCCTCCTCAGGCCAAACCAAGCCTTACCAACACTTCCTCAGCCCTCCCACGACTTAATTAGGACTGAAAGGTAAGCCAATTCAGCTCCCCTCTGTAATTTCCGACCGATGCTAGAGAGAGAACCGACAGAAATTCAATGATGAAATCCTAACTTAATTTGGCATCAATTGATGCGAATCTTGATTCTAGGATGAACCTCAGGATGAGAGCTATCTGCCCAGATCGAAAGCTCAGACCGTCGTGCCCTCACCGATGAGTAATCAAAGCTTTCTCTCTCTACAGTCCGTTTTCCGGTGAAGCTCCGTTTGAGCTCGTTCTGGCATCAAAACTCACGATTCAAAGTTCTATGGAATCGTATGAACATGGAGGAACTCAATTTCAACTTCAATTTCAACAATTAGAGGTGTTTGGTTGGTCAATTTGATGAAATCAAATATGGTTGTGTTAAAGAGTTGAAATTAGGGAAAAAATTGGGGGAAATTGGGGATTTTCGAAATTTAAAGGACCAAAATGCAATTTTATAAAATTGAGGGTTAATTGGGCATGAAAATAATGTTGGAGGACCAATTGGGGAATTTTGGAATAATTGGGGCAAAACTTACCATTTTTGTAAAGGAAGGGAAAAATGGTAATTTTGGAAAAGTTGGAGGACCAAATTGGAAATTTGGGAAATTAATCCCCTTTTTGTGAAATGGAAGAAATTGAGGTCCTATGATAAAATTTTAGAAGTTCCGGGACTCAATTTGAGGAAAAACCGGTATTAGGGACTTAAAGTTAAAGAGAAATAATTTTAGGGACCTAATTGCAAATAAATGAAACTTTGACTTTCTCATTCATTTGGAATGAATGAAGGCGATTAGGTCGAAGGATAATTAACCAAGATGTTCATATCGTGTAGGAACACGAAGTACCGGGAATGCTAGTAAGGACAAGCTCATGTGAATACAAAAAATCGGTCTAGTGGAATTCACGGCATTAACGGGTGAGTGGGTTTACTAACATCATACACAATTGGGATGATGAGCACAACTTAAAATTAAAAACCACTTACCAGTTGTGAGTAAAATTATGTATCATACCCGGTTGGGGATGATAAGTACCTCGGTATAAAAACCCACTACTTAGAGAAAGTGATGTGAAAGTTAGTGGTATTCCCGTGTAGGAGAACGAGACATCGGGAATGCCAATCGAGGTCCAGCTTGCTAAGGACGAAACCCGACTAAAGTGGAATTTCACTGCACTATCGGGTGAGTGGAATTTTTATATCATACCTAGTTGGGGATGATAAGTACCTCGGTATAAAAACCCACTGTTTAGTGATATTTTAATCATCACAACTTAGAGAAAGTGATGTGAAGCCTATGCGGAAAAACTACTTACTGGTTGTAAGTAGATCATACCCGATTGGTATGATGAGACTTCCTCGAGGGAAGTTAAAAACCCGTTCATCGGTTATGAACGGAGATGTCCTTATACCGGTCGGTATAATGGATAGTGACAAAAGACAGGAAGAACTTGTGACCAAAACTATGGAGCAGGTTAAGTAAGCAGTTAGCAAAGAGGTCAAGAAATGGCGAAGCGAAGTGGAATTTAAACTTCTTCTTAAGAAGGTCAAATAGAGAGGAATACCACAAGAATAGAGGTAAGGTACATAGAAGGTATGCCTAGAACCCCCTTAGAAAGGGGCAAACACAGAAAACATCCTCCAGAAATTCTAGGGTAGGACATAGTAAGAGTGAAGAAGAGATGAAATGTGCTATGAAAAGGAACTCTAGAGGGATGCGTATGACTAAGTACCCCTTGAAGGGATCATTGATGGGCAGATGGACATAACATAGAGTGCAAGGAACCAACTCATCATTAGGAACTTCTCAAAGGAAGGATGTATCGGAATGACTAAGTGTGACCTGCTTTGGAAGAGCAAAAGAGACAAATAATGATTCCAGGAGAACCTAGTAGAAAGAAGAAACTAGTAACAATGGGATGGTCAAGGAGAATAAACAATGCCCTAAGAAGGGCTGGGAAGTAGTAAAGACAACACTCTATGAAGGACAATAGGATGGGCATGAAGGATGAGTGAATTCTAGATACAGTTGCCCAAATAGTTGGAGAAGAAAAATTGTAGGAATGAGGTAGTTAACGAACTAGCCTTTGGGAGAACCATGTATTTAAACCCTAACAAAGAAGAGAGAAATGAAAAGGCCAAATATTGGAAAAGGAGAATGAAGGAAATCCAGATCAATAGCCAAGAACGGATTAACGACCAAACTCAAGTCATGAGAAGGTTAAGTAAACCTCTTGCAAGTTGATCAAAAGACCTTGAAACAAGGAGGATTGGAAAGCCACCATGAGGAACTAAATTGGTACTAGGGTACAAGTGAGAATGAGGATAGGGTATAAAAGATGTGCAAGTAAGATTTCAAGAGTAAAGGTAGGTAGGAGAGGATGACATCAAAGGATGTCATTTAAAGATTGGGTGCCCTCAAGGGCGAATGAAAAAAAAAAGGAATTTCGGGAGAAAAGGGTAAGAACCCTCCCAAGGAAGGAAACCCTAGGGAGCGAAACATGTTCCAACTAAGAGGTAATGGAACCAAGTGACGAAGGATGAGGAAATGAACTTGCAAATGAAGTGCATGCTGAGGTGGAAGAACTAAGGGAAGCATATTAAGAGGAGCCAAGGAGTAAGTTAAACCCAAGGAACGGGTAAGTAGGAAGATAGCATCAAAAGATGGTGTACAAGTAAAAGAGGGGTGGACTGCCCAAATAATGAAAAAGAGGAAAGAACATCTGAGAAACCTTGGAGAAGTAAGCCCTCCAAAGAAGAAGTGGTTGAGGGGAGGGGGTGACAACCACTAATATCAAGATGGGTTGGAGTCCACACTCACATAAAGAGTGGACGGTTGGGCATAGGTTGGAGCACACGAAATAAGACTAATAATTGGAAGTTCCTCAGATAAGGAATAAGGGATGAAATGAAATTTAAGACGAGGAAGGATTCAAAGCGGGCAAATACCTCAATATAGAAGGATGTGTAAAGAAATGAAGGAAGAAAACTTCAAGAAATGGTAAGAAGGTTGAGCATGTAGCTCCTGAGATAAAAGTCTCTACATTGAAGGACATAGTAGAGAATGAAATTATAAGAAGGGAACTCCCCAAACAAAACAATAGACACATGGACCGAAAGGGATCAAGTCGGAATAATGAATCATGAAATGGTCATGATTAAGTAAAAGTGGATTAAGGAAAAGGAAAGTCCTTGAATAAAGGATGCCATTAGAGAAGAGGAAGGACATAAGAAGGGAAGAATCCCAACATGTTAGTGAGTCATCAGAGAACCTAAATGATTGGAACTAAAAGGACGAATAGGTAAGAAAACTAACATGGTTATGAAAGACATTATGTCAAGGGCATGAAGGATGATTGGATAATTGTAAGGGTAGTCGAGGAATACTACCAGACGAAAAGAGGGATGAAGTTATACGATCATTGAAAGGTTGGAAGGTTGAGAACAAACTTAAAGAAGGTGCTATAGAAATCTAATGGATAGTGATAGATGTTGGAACATGTCATGCTATAAGGGACACGTAAGCCCAACAGTTCCGAGGAAAAATGTGACTCAAGTAAGAAAGAGTTAGTTAGTAAGCATGACGAGGTCAAACCTAAGTAGGACCAAAGTTGTAATAAATAATGGATGGAGGAAAGGTCGAAATAGGACGAAGGGGGATAGCACCCAAACCCGTGAAAATAAGTACTTAATGCTCAAAAGAACCTCGAGCTAAAGGTTTCAACAATCAAGATAATAACTAGACACAGGAATGATTGGGCATTTTGTAACTCCCCAATCCTGAAGACCTGGGCAAGAACCCCAAGAGGAAGACTCTTGCCTTAAGTAGAGGGAGAAGTGAACCTAAAGATGTGCCTTTGGAATAGTGGATAATACTCGTCTAGTTATGATAAACTCCATGGAAAGAGTAAACAAAGGAAAGGAAAAGAAGTTCCTTAGGTGTGTGTTTAAAAGGGGCTAAGTGAAAGAAAAAATGAAATGTTAGCATGTCAAGCAAACCCCGAGTGGACATCAAGGAAAATTATTCTTGAGGCAAAGGATGTTAATTTAGTTTTGGGGACAAAACTCCTAAAAGGAGGGGAGAGTTGTAAACCTTGTCCTTTAAAGGTAAGAAAAATCGAGGAAACAACCAGTCAACCCGGGTGAGAAAATCGAGTTGGTTCACAAACACCAACTGATAAAGGAAGGGAAAATCAGGAAATTTACAAATTCTGAGTGACCCAAAGAGTTATAAAAGTCATGGAAAAGTACTTTGGGATGAATTAGAAGAGAAAACCAAATTGGTTCAGGTGAATCAGATCTGAACCGGTTTGGACCAGTTTGAACCATCATTGAACCGGTTTCTAAATTCATTTTTTTAGGTAGCTTAAAATATTCAAATTAGGGAATCGAAGCCACCATTAGATAGAGAATGAATTTAGAAATTTTTAATTTTGAAAAACTTGGTCGAATTAGGCCTAAAATGGCTAGTTTAAACATTGAACCTAGTTCGGACCAGTCCGGTCCGGTTCGAAACAATGTCATCTTCTTCCTTCAAATGACAACACTATTCACTCGCCAGAAAAGCAAACAGCACCGGTGAAGGTGAAAAGTCTCTTTTTAGGGCATTTCAAGCCATGAATGATCGCCATAAAGGTGTCAACTAGACAGTCAAAGAGTCCCCGAGCTCCCTATATATAGAGCTCATCTTAATTCCTCCTCCTCACACCAAAAAACTCATCTCTCTCTCTCTCTCTCTACTGCTCCAATTTTTGGTGAAGCTCGAACTAGAGCTCCAACTTGGGCATTTTTCTGAGCCTTAGAAGGTGAGGTCAAGTTCCATAGATTTGGGGAGAAGTCAGCTACCCGACGGTAGTCTTCATTTGATCCGAGGATTGTCGGAAAAGCACTGGCGTAATTAAATAGTGAAGCAGCTTCGACGGACCGAAGCTGTGCTGTTTTGGCCAAGCTGAAAATGGCCAAAATGAGTCCTCCTCAGGCCAAACCAAGCTCTCTCAACACTACCACAACCCTCATACGACTAAATTAGAGTTGAAAGGTAAGCCAATTTGGCTCCCCTCGGTAAATTTCAATCAGCGTTAGAGAGAGAAATGATGAAACTTCACTGACCAAATTCTCACTCAATTCGATATGAATTATTTCAATTCTTGATCCTAGGAGGATCCTCAAGATGAGAGCTACCTGCCCTGATCAAAAGCTCGGACTAACGCACCTTCAACGGTAAGCTTTCAAAGCTTTCTCTATCTAAGTTCAATTTTTCGATATAGCTCCCTTTGAGCTCAATTTGGACCCAAATGATGTGATTCAAAGATCAAATGAATCATATGGAAGTGTAGTAATCGATCCATACCTTCAATTAGATCAATTAACCCCGATTAAATGGTCAATTTGATGAAATCAAATTCGGCCAGTTTGAAAGGGAAAAATTAGGAAATTTCATAAAATTGAGGGACCAAATTACAATTTCCTAAAATTGAGGGTCAATTGACCATGAAAAGGATGTTGTAGGACCAACTGGTCAATTTTTTATAATAATTGGGGTCGAATTCCCATTTTTGTAAAGTAGAGGCAAAATGGTAATTTTTGAAAAGTTGTGGACCAAATTGGAAATTTGGGAACATGAACCCCTTAAGTGATTTTGAGTAAATTGAGGACCTAAAATGAATTTTTAGAAGTTTCGTGACTCAATTTGAGGAAAAGTTAGCATTACAGACCTAAAGGCAAGGAAAAAGGTACTTTAGGAACCTAAATGTAATTAACTAAAAAGTTAGGTATTTTTGACATACGTGAAGAACGAAGGCTGATATGCCAAGTATTAATAGATAAGGTTGTCCAAATCGTGTACGAGCACGAAGGACCAAAACACCAACAAGAGAAGCTCGCGTCGACTTGGGAAAAATCAACCGAGGTCGAACATGTCATGGTCATCGGGTGAGTGGGATTATTCAAATCATACACGGTTAGGATGATTAGCACCTCGAAAATGAAAAACCACTACTATGTAGAATTTTAACATCACACCTAGTTGGAATGATGTGAGAACTACATGGAAAAACTACTTACGGTTGTAAGTAGATCATACCCGGTTGGTATGATAAACTTACTTGAAGGAAGTAGGAAAACCCACTTATCAGTTGTAAGCGGAGATGTCATCACACTTGGTTGGTGTGATGGACGAGTTGAAAAATTATTTTGTCAGAACTGTTCTCCCCTGACTGTGTGTCAATGCTTAAAACTTTTAGGAGACCTTCTTAACGAGAGTTGGAATAGCTCAGATAGGCTAATGCCTCCGTTTTTTAACTTTGGGGCTAAAATGCCTGGTTTTGGAAATCACGTACAGTGGACGAAAGGCCAGTTGGCATGAGTAGGAGCTCATAGACAAACATGATGATAAGCCATGAAAATTCTTAATGAATGATTTATGTGATTTAGCCATGGTACCAAGACAGGACCGACAAACTCAATAGACTGGCGGTAGTGCGACAGGACCAGGTCGACGGACCGGTCTAGACAAACAGCTGCAAGTCGAGTTAAGGGTCGGGGCCTTTGAACTAGTGGCACCAAAGATAAATGGCTTGATGGAAAACTTTGTTTGTGCATGCACTTGAGGTTCGGGACCATCAAGACGTCCAAGAGGAATAGTGATGCGTCCTAGGGGATACTAGACAACATGGTGGAGATAAGGGCAGTTTGTCGTGCCAACAGTCAAGGAAGCTTGTAGCTTCATGCACATGAGACTGGGGTGGGGTTGAGATGAGGTCTCTATCCTCATACGCACACAGAGTTGATTTCGGGTTTGAGGTTCGGATGTCGCAAACATTCACTCATACCCAGGGTAGAAATGGATAGGCTTCTATCTAGGTGGCCGGTAAAGTCGCTCCGACGCCACAAGTGGGTGTAGTGGATGGGCTGCCCTACGAATGTGTGATTCCCTTCTTGATGTAGGACGTGTGTTGGTTGTTAAACACACCTAATGTGGAAAAAGAGAAAAATGGCTTGAAAAACTGGGAAATTAAGGAAATAATATTTTTAAAGGAAAGAAGGAGTCTGGCACACTTCGATCAAAGATGTTTTTATGAAAACTCTCTCCCAACACCCATTTATTGAGTTGTCGAACTCACCCCCTCCCTTTACCCCTTTTCCCGTAACCAAGGAAAAACTCGCTTAAAGACCTTTGATAGTTGAACCTGCAAGACAGGTATGTGAGGTTAATGTATTCAGTTTTGATTAATGCTATTCCAAGAAAGATACATGTGAAAAGGACGTCTCACTCCTCACGATTTAGAGAAGGGGAAAACCCTTAATAAATTAGGAGAGTGACGGGTTGTTCACGAGGATCCAACAAAACTGAGTCGGGGTGTGACAATAAGAGCTATGAAAAACTTTCATAACTAGTTAATTGTGTGTGAATTGCCACAGTATTAAACCCGCTCCGACAAGACTCATTAGGCGAGTGGCAGTGCGCCAGGGCCAGGTTGACGGACCAATCGAACAAACAAATACGGAGCCCAAGTCGAGATTTGGGGCTGTTAGGCCATAAGCATCAAAGATGATGGATCATAAATCCCAAAACTATTTGTCACGGTGTCGAACCCGAACCAACAAGACTCGATGGATTAGTGGCAATGCGCTAGGGCTTGGTCGACGAACTGGTTGGGCAAACAACTATAATGCCAAGTCGAGAGTTGGGGTCGTTGGTAGCAAAGATGATGGAATATATATACCAAAACTATTATTTATGCATGCACCATGATATGGGACCATCGAGATGCCCAAGAGATGTGGTATTGGTTCTAAGGACTGCTGGACGACCAGGATGCAATAAGGGTAGTTTTGTCGTGCCAGTGAGTCATAAAGCTCGGAGTAGCTTCTTGCACACCGAGACCGGGGCGGGGTCAAGATGAGGTCTTTGTCCCCATATCATGGACACAGAGTATTTTCGAGTCTGAGGGTCGGACGTGTAATGTCCACTTATACTCAGGGTATAAGTTGTTGGACTTTTATTAGGGTGGGTGGTAAAGACACACTCATCCCCAAGTGGGTACAGTCGGAGTACTGCATCTGCAAACGTTTATTCCCTTTATGATAAAGGGCGTATGAATGTTTGTTAAACCAAATCCCAAGCAAGTGAAAAATGTATGAACCCTTTATGATGAAGAGGCACGTACGGTTGTGACATTTATATGTGAAATTGTAGCTCATACTATTACAATTGGTCACGTAGAAAAAATCGACCATAGACACTCGAAATTAGATAGGAAGAAACACATATTCGGATACTCGAGTGAATGGGTTTATAGTTTACGATTTCTATTGGACTAATAGTGATTCTTAACTAGTTTTTCCAAATTTGAATATGGGTAGAAAAGTAAGATAGGAGAATCAAATGGTATATGAGATAATATGAGCATGATCTCACCGGAATAGGATTAAGAACCATATTGTATGCATATGACGTAACTAAGATTTATCTTTTAAACATGAAATGGAACTAGATATCACGAATAAGGCAAAATAGTCATGAATGAATGGGTTTGCCTAATGCGAGGACTATGAAATGCAAATAGATAACTTTATCCTATAATTTCTAAATGTGAATAATAAGTGGTGGGGTCGCTCGGCTAACATGATGAACCCCGCGAAATTAAAGAAAGACTAATTGATTGTTATATTGTTAAATACTTGTTAAGAACCTGAGTAGCAGGGTCGCTCAGATAACATACTGCACGCTCAATTAAGAATATACATTGTATTGTGTGTATATCATTATAATATGATTGAGAGTATGCTTATACCACCACTATGATATCTAATAATAGAGGTGATACCGAGATGAACAGGGAAGACTGGAGTGGAGGTACAAGAGAAAAGTGGCTCTAAAATCTTTCCACAAACCCAAAAAGTCTTATGAATAGGGTTAAATCATCACTTGTGATCTAGGAGTCGGATGGATTTGAATCAAAGGATGCAAGATATTGAATGACACATAATCAACATTCATGTGAGTGAGACTATCATCTCGAGATGTTCCATGGGAGTGCGCATGATGCACATACGCCTCACGACTCGAGTTCATGTATGAAAGAATTACAAGGATTTTATTTATGAATGTAATGTGTGAAGTTGTGAAATGAGAAATTAATTTCCAAGATTGTGAATATGAGATAAAATACTAATGATATAAAGGAAATTGTGAAATCGATAAAAGATGGTAACCCTAATAAAAGAGTAGGTAGGGACTAAATCGTAAGTCATTTCGTGCCTCGACGTCGATAAACAAATTCACTAAGTTGTGTGCTCACCCCTAAACTAACTAATTTCAAGGACATACAAGGAACATAGAAATTATGCAAGAACCTCGACTTCTATACACACGTGAGCCAAGTACCATACTCAAGAAATGTGCATGAATGTTACTTTTACTTATGAGATACTTAATTATGGATGGAAAGTTAGAAAATTTTAATTTTTAAATTTTACTACATTAATTTATAAAATTTTAAATTTTCGCTAAAATTTATATATTTTATTCTAACACCTTATTTCTTGTCGGTTCAAATTGAATGAATGTATCAACTATAGTAATATCGAGTGGATATAACGAGTTGTTATCGTTCTCTCTTTTCCAGGAAATCGAGCCAAATCGTGACATATGTGATGTGTATCCCCTCCCATTTAATCTAATGAGGTATTCATGTTGTAGCAAATTAATTTCTCATAATTAAATTAATTTGTTCAATCAATTTTGATATTTATTTTGTTAATTAACCTTCCATTCGACTAATTATTAACCTAATTTAAATTTATTAAAAATTATTTATCACAGATATATAAAGTAAATAATTATATCTTTATAATATATAAAACTCTTTAAAAAGTTTCAAAAAAAATCTATAATAGGACTAGAGTCCGTTCCATATATTTTCTTTATAAAAATATTATTTTGTAACATAGATTATTATGAATGTTTATTAGGGTTTTTTTAAGTTTTAATGTTTATTACTTTATATTGGTTTTATAATGGGTAGAGGGTGATATGATAACAATATATTTAATACTATAGGAAAAATATTGTAATTTATAAAATAATAACTTTATTTTCATTTTAAATATAAAATTTATAAGTGATAATAATTCATTTATACTTGAGCAAAAAAGATATTAATCTATTTATTCATAGAATAGTAACATTAATATTATAGTTTTTATACAATGGGCATCCATTATATTGAGATGGAGATGGAAAATGATTTCTCGTTCTTTATATCAACAAAATATTTAATAAATATAAATTCATGAAAAATTAATAAAAATACAAAGATATTAATTAATTTATAAGAAAACAAATAAATATAAAAAAATTCAATATGACTAAATAATGTAATAAAATACTCATTAAGGGTAGGAAAAGCAATGTGCTATAATCCCAAGGCGCTATATGATGCCATAAACTATGCAACCCTTCTTGGGATTGGTGTGATAGTACCCTCCCAGTATACTGCTCCAGTGGAACCCAAACTTCCAAACTTCTATAGAAATTGTACTTGTAAGCTAACCTTATAAGTATAGATTCATTTGGCTCCTACCTAAACTTGACTCCAGTGGGACTCGTTCTAGTCTAAAAAAATTAAATTTATGTTTTGAAATGAAATTTATATTTGATTGGGATCAAATTGTAGAGGCCAATATTCAATTCTAAATTAGTTTTTAACTTCAAATTTATATATATTCTAAATTTTATATTTGAATATATTAATTCGATCGGAATTAATTAGATTTAGATTTGAATTTTATTATCAAAATAAGTCTAAATTTTATAACTCGAATAATTAATTTATCCAAAATTAATTAGATTCACATTCTTATATCATTTTTATTGTGCGCTAAATAACAAAAAATAGTAGATAGAATTTATGTAATATTTAAATTGAATATTTGTAGTTTATATATAATTAATTAAGTATTTATAAAAATAAATACAATACATTGAAATTATATAAAAAAAATTTAAAAATATCATATAATAGAAATCTAGTAATATTTTATATGTTAGTATAACTCATGTCTCTTGACTTTTGTCTATTGTGGTTGTGTTTTATTATTTTTTCCCAAACAAAATTAAATGAAGAAAGTAAAATTGAGATTAGATATAAATAAAATAATTAAATAATTAATACATTATTTATTATTGAATATATTTTATAAAAAATGATAAAAAAATATATTAAAAGTAAAATGAGAAAAATAATTAAGATAATTGAATAAATAATATATATTAGCTATTTTTGTTAAGTTCTGAAAAAAAAAATTAAATTAAAAAAGTAAATAGAATTAGATTGAGAATAATAAGTATTTTAAATATAATAGAAATTTTAAATAATAAATATATCTACTAGAAGTATTATATAAATATAAAAAAACATATTGAAAAATAAGGAAATTACGGCCATATTTAATTGAATTTGGAATAAATTGAATAAATGTGCTAAAATTTTAGACTATATTTAATTATTTAAAGAAAAGAATAGAGAGATGAGTCAAATTTTTGAAAGGAGATTAAAATAGATTTTTTTTTAAATTATATTTTTGTTTCATAAGATTAAAACAAAAGCAATACAATTAAATAGATTATGAGTTTAAAAGTGATATACAAAATAAAGATTAGGTATAACCACACTTAGACTCATACAGTAATTCAAGAGTTTTTTTCAATAAAATTTTCATATACTTGAATTGATTATTTGTACAATTTTATGTATTTATATAATATTAATTAAAAATTTATATTAATAAATACAATATATTAAAATAATATAAAATATATAAAAAAATTTTAAAAATTAGAAGTAAATCTAGAATAAAAGGTTAATATATATCCTTTAATTTGTTGTAAGTTGGATCTCTCCGTTTGTTTGTATGACCTAATATTTTGTGTATACAGTATAATTTATTATTTATGTGCAAATGTGAGTTAAATAAAATAAGTTGTTAAAATTTATCCTTTAAAAAAGATAATTTAGCCCATAATGTTTTATTTGAATTAACTCTTTTAAATAAGATGATTTTGTTGCCATAATATTCTAAATAAAATTTTCATTTATCGACTTTTTTTAAATAAAAATAAAAAGGAAAGTAAGTACGAGTCAACTTGGATATTGAATACGTAACAAAGAACCAATCCGATTTTGTAAATGTCTCCATTGGGTGGAGTTAAGTGTAGTGTAGGGTAGCGTCACTGGCATCCCTACTTCTCATATGATTAGTATTTGAAGATTTTTCTTTTCTCAGGCGTGAAAATTTGACTTTGACTTTTTAGGTAGCTATAATCACATCAAAGTCTCATTAATTAGGGGCCAGATCCATATTGTGGGAAGCATCTAAGATTGAATTTAATACATGCATGTGCATGTGCGTTCATATAGTCAACCAGGAAAGCGGTGGATGCCCAAAGAAAGAAGAGGTGAGAAGTGGTAAAAATCTTAGAATTTGATTCTTAATATGTGATTTTAGCCGCACATGTTAAGAATTGGTAAAAAAGAAAGCTAACTCCTCTAATATTTTGAAAAGTAAAAACTAAAATTAGTCGGATATTTTAATATGTTATGAGATAAATCCTAAATGATGTGTAATTTGCCCATATTCATAATGTATTGCACATATAAATGCTATGTTAAAAACCTTACATTTATATATTGTATTTTTAATATTACAAATAAAAGGACTAAACCTATCGCACATATCATTACTATTTTATTAAAAACCTTACATTCGTATATTGTATTTTTAATATTACAAATAAAAGGACTAAACCTATCGCACATGTCATTACTATTTTATTAAAAACCTTACATTCGTATATTGTATTTTTAATATTACAAATAAAAGGACTAGTACCATTAGAATCACGTTGAGGAATAAATGTGATCCAAAAAATATTTAGGACTAAATTGATAAAATAATAAAAGATGGAGGATGAAATAAAAGTTATGGTCGGAATCGGAAACAGATGCAACTTTGATAAGAGGCGGTCCAGTATAAGGTCATAGTCCATGGGTCCCGTCATTGGCCCATATCCCCTCAACTATAGAGCCCGAGAGGCCCAGCTTATGCGTCACAAGCCCGCTTTCATATAAAATCTCTTCAACCTAATTAGGGTTTTGAACACTTGAGGAAAGAACCGAAGCAGCTGTGTGGCAGAGGGTTTCGAGGGTGCAGCTGTCGGAGCAGATCGAAAATGGTGAAGGGGCGTCAAGGCGAGCGAGTCAGGTATTCACTTGAACCATACTCAACTTTCATTTATATGATATCTGTTTTGAATACCTTAATCGCTAATTGACTCTTGCGCCGAATTTTTTCTCCATTTTCAGGCTCTACGTTAGAGGAACAGTCCTCGGATACAAGAGGTAATAGACATCCTGTGATCTTCTGAGCTTCATTGATGAACGTAATGTATCGTTTATTTTTCTGGTGTGATTTTGGTTTGCTCAAGTAGTTGTCTGTTATAGTTATAATTTCAATCTTTCAATCCTACATGGGGTTCAGCCAGTCAGTAATATGTTTGATAGCACATTTTGTCTTTGTTCAAGTCTTATCCGTCCTCGGAGGTAATCAAAGGTTGGGGTAGTTATGGAAGAAGATGGCTTGGATTAAATTTTAACTTGTTTGCAGAATAAAGGGGCTATTTTGGTGCTGTTAGATGCATCACCTAATTAGGAATTTTGATTTTTCCACATTAATGATTGAAATACGTTTAAGTTGGTGTGGTTTGTAGAAATGATCTTAATAATATATTTAGGAAATCTGATTTATGGGGTTGATTTCATTCTTTGAAATAGGTCTAAGTCCAACCAGTATCCCAACACATCACTGGTCCAGATCGAGGGGGTGAACACCAAAGAGGAGGTGGCCTGGTACTGTGGGAAGAAGATGGCATATATTTACAAGGCCAAGGTTAAGAAGAATGACAGCCACTACAGGTGCATTTGGGGCAAGGTTACCAGGCCTCACGGTAACAGCGGTGTAGTTCGCGCTAAATTCAAATCCAACTTGCCTCCGAAGTCCATGGTATGATGGTGGATTTGTTTGATGGAAGCTATAAAAGATTGTGGTCTAGCTATTTGATTTTGAATCTAAGATCTTCTCTTATGTGCAGGGTGCTAAGGTCAGAGTATTCATGTACCCCAGCAACATATAAGGTAAGATGAAGTAAACCTCTCCTTCCCATCATGATGAATTTTGTTTCAAAGAGTACAATCAAAATCCTTTTTATGGCTTCTGATAGATTTTGATGGGCCTGTGATGTCACCCTTGATACACTTTTCTATATGTTTCAAGCCATCATCCAAATAATCTCATTTTTCTGTTTACTTGATATATACACCTATTAGAAATGATTATTCCTTGCACTCACCAATGCATGTTATGATGGATGGCATGTGTATGAATATCATTAGTGATAAGTAATTTGTGCTTATCCAAGTTTTATAACTATACTTACATCTTTCTCTATGAATCAATCCATTTGATCTTATCTTTGTCTCTTTTTCTATCAATTTGGTGGGTCTATTTCTTTGGTTTTCACTTAGGATTGTTCTCATCCAACTAAAGCTGATGATTCATTACTTCCTTGGACTTTATTGGCTGTCTTGCAGTGCCTTCCAAGAAGATGAGAATCGCCCCTATTTTCACCAGAGGTCCTATATTTCTTTGTTATGGCAAAGCTTAGTTTCTGTGATAGTCTGCATCTGTACTTTTTGGTATCAGGAAGTTGTAGACTTCCTCTTATGTTTCTAATGCAAGTTATGAATTTGTTGAGCTCATCCCTCCTCCCTCCCTTTTCTATTCACTTTTTCCGTTCTCTTTTGGGTTATAATATTAAATAACTACATGAAACTTGCAAAAAAACATCCTCTTGTAAGTGCATTTATATTATACTCTATACATCAAATGAGATAGATTTAAGTTTTAAGCTCCTTCAAAGATTATGGAAACCTGTTCACATTTCCAGTTTTTCATTGGGAATTGTTCTGGTAAAGTGGTTTTAACTGATTGATGCTTCATTTGACTACTACAATTTCTGGAAACCTGTTTTCATTTGTCCTTGTTTCCTTTTCCTTGTCCTTATTCTCTCTACCTAATTAGAAAAGGCTGAAAAGCCTTTTTCATTTTTAAAGGCCCTTCAGATCTTGCTTAGTGTTTTTAGTCAAGGATTCCACCCTTCACGTATGTGAAAAAGCAGTTTCTCATCTTTCATCTTACATAAGATTCCTAGGTTGATTTTTATCTTCACATCTTAATTCAAACATACCTGGACAATCCAAGAAATCACCCTCTTTTGAGATCTATAGTGGCTCCGTCCCTTTTATGGATCCTTGGAATGGATCAACAATGACATGAGCATTTTTTATGGATTCTTGGAATGGATCAACAATGGCATGAGCATTAGTGAGTATGCAAAATTTGGTCAAATGGCATTCGCCTCAAAAGGGAACTCTTATCAGACTGCCCTTGGCATGGCATTAATGGCTCAAAAGGGAAATCTTATCATACTGCCCTTGGCATGGCATTAATGGCATGGCATTAATGTTGATGTTTGTGTAGACATTCGCTAAGCCCACGTTGATGATGCGTGCGGATATGATCTTTATTCCTTGTTTTTTAAGTCGAATGTTTTGAAAATTGATTCAACAATGACAACCAAATTTATTGGTAAATTATTATTATTATTATTATTTACCAATAAGTTTGTTTCTCGACATTTTCAAAATATTTTGCTTTATGCATTAAAAAATAAACACATTAAATATCGGAATAATAATATATTTATTAATATCAAGTTTAAAATTATATTTGTATTTTACTATTTATAAATTATTATTTTAAAATAAATGTAATGTTCACTCTCTCGTAAAATTTAGTTTTATACATTATATATATAATTGTGGATTAATATAAATAAAATAGTGACATATGTTATAATTATATGTAAGATAAAAAGAAACTCGTTAAAAATATTAAAATTTTATTGGATAAAAAATATTAAATCTTATTTAAGCTAAAAAAAATTAAAACTTTATTTGAAAATTTACTAAAAAGTAATAGTTTCAGGAATAGGTCAACTGGTCGTGAGCAAATTGAAATAAGAAATTCCACTAAGATTCAACGAACAGGTCAAAGTAATAATTTAATTTAATAAAAATCTACAAAAAGAAAGAGCTGTGCCCCTTTTTTCTTGGTGATCTTATTGCGATAATATAATCCCAATAATTTAGATTTAAGGTATAAAAATTAATGATTTGTATTTATAATATTTATATTTAAATATTAATTTCAAATAAAAATATCATATCAATTTACGATGTATGAATTGTTGAAATTAATACAATTAAAATAGATTTTGATAATAGTTTATGGCTAATTATATATTAATTAAATAAGTTATTAATAAATATGAATAATAAATAAGAATATTAACTCCATGGACAACGATCTCCCTCAACGCGTTTACTCTGTTCCCTCCTCGTCTCTCTCGCTTGAGGTCTCTCCTCCATAGCTGCTTACTGCTCTCTCTCCGACCATCTTCCTGCTGCCTTTCTTCTTCTCCTCCTCATCATCATCATCATGCGGCACTGCTCACAGATCCGTCTGATTTGACTCCGGGCCGGCCGAGACCCAGCTGGATCGGGTGCCCTCGGCGGCCACCCTTCGATCTGTAACAATGAAGCCCTCGAGCAGGATGTTTACCTTCGGGCTCGTAGCCTCATGGTACGCCTCGAACATTGGCGTCCTGCTTCTCAACAAGTACCTCCTCAGCAATTATGGCTTCAAGTACCCGATCTTCCTCACCATGTGCCACATGACTGCTTGCTCCCTCCTCAGCTACATCGCCATAGCTTGGATGAAGATGGTCCCTATGCAGATCATCCGATCGCGCCTCCAGTTCCTGAAGATCGCCACACTTAGCTTGGTCTTCTGCATCTCCGTTGTTTTCGGCAACATTTCTCTACGGTTCCTCCCAGTCTCCTTCAACCAGGCCATCGGTGCGACAACGCCTTTCTTCACTGCCGTATTCGCCTACTTGATGACTCTCAAGCAGGAGGCTTGGCTCACTTACGTTACCCTTATTCCAGTAGTTACTGGGGTTATCATCGCCAGTGGGGTACGCTCCTTTGAGTGCTTATTTCAGTTTCGGTATATTGACTATTTAGCATTCATGTGATCCATTACGAACTATATTGCTTGATTTTAGATGCAAAATTATTCAGGGGTATGAAATTGTGAGCTTGTCGGATAAGATTCAATGTATGTGAAAGAAGACAACTGCCACAGCCACTCCCTAGTGGGGACCTTAGTCACTTTGTGGTTGTTGAAGGCTTACAAGTTCTCATATGGAAACTTCAACTGAACATGTTGATATAAGATTTTTGTCCTTTCAACATTTGGAAATCCAGGAAGTTTGAAATTTATGAAGTAATCTTAACTTGTATATTGTGGCAAAGAAAAGATTTTGTTGACTTACCAATGGTTCTTTGATCCTCGGAAATCCTACTACTACCTATATCTTATGGAAAATAGGACAAATTTGGTCTAATTATATACTTGATTATTTTTCCAAAATTGTAAGGTTAATGTTTTGTGCTGTCTGGAAGCTTTTGGAAGCCATCGGTCTTCATAAGGCATATAGAAGCCTCTCATTTCTTTCCATGTCACTTTGTGGCCTATATCTAGTAGTTTAGCTCATTTGCTGCTCTGCTTCTGCAAATATAGGCACACATCCTAAGCACCCATCTGTTGAATAATGTTTATCAATTTCATCTTTTTGTAATTGTAGGGTGAACCGAGTTTCCATCTTTTTGGCTTCATTATATGTATTGCAGCTACTGCTGCAAGGGCGCTTAAATCTGTTCTTCAGGGCATATTGCTCTCTTCTGAAGGGTAAGGTGATGGGACTACTCTTCACTTTCTTATTTGATGGCTTTTCACCACTTTCCAAATGTTGACAAGACATAAAGAAAACCTAAAGAGAAAGGATTTAGTATGAATATAGAAAATGTATAGAGGGATTATTTCCACCAAACTCTTTAGTGGAATTTGTGATGTGCTTTGAAGGTTCTGGTATTTCTGTAGCATTTCAGTTTGGAAGGAACAAAGGTTTATCTTATTTAGATCTAGAATCTGGGGTTCTGACAAGCACTTTTCTCCTCTTGCAGTGAGAAGTTAAATTCTATGAATCTGCTTCTCTACATGGCTCCAATTGCTGTGGTACTTCTTCTCCCTGCAACACTAATTATGGAAGAAAATGTGGTCGGCATTACATTAGCTCTTGCAAGAGAAGATTCCCGGATCATTTGGTATCTCCTTTTCAATTCAGCTTTGGCATACCTTGTGAACTTGACCAACTTTCTGGTTACAAAACATACAAGTGCACTCACACTTCAGGTATACGACTTTCTATATTACATCTCTTCTTGTGGTTACAAATTGCAAGTGATGGTAATAATATCTGATTTTCAGTTTCAAAAAATTTGAAGTATATTCTTTATAAGGTTGACTAATTTTATTAGATCAATCTGCATTTTATTTCGAGGCAAACTTTCTCACAAAAAACTATAGCAGTATAGTGTGGGAATGAACCTAAATGATCCATGGTTCAAATAAATGGAGGTTGGTCCCAATACACTCCACCAACTATTCAAAATAAGGATTGTTAATCTTCTTTTCTTACCTGCTCTAGCTTCAGAAATCCATTGTTTTTTTCCCGAGTTCCCTAAAACATCTGGGTGACCGTGGTGATTACAAATGTGTACTTCTCCAGGTGCTGGGAAATGCAAAGGGTGCAGTTGCAGTGGTAGTTTCAATACTGATTTTCAAGAACCCCGTGTCTCTCACTGGGATGCTTGGCTATGCCTTAACTGTCTTCGGGGTTGTCCTCTATAGTGAAGCAAAGAAACGGAGCAAGTGATCATCAGTTGGCTACTCCTAGAAAAAAGGTCAGAGTTGCTCAGTTAGTTTCATCAGGTAGGCATTTAGCGGATGGAAGTCGGGCTACATACCCAGAAGCACAGATTTGGTCCATTCTGGCATTCTAAATTTTTCAGGCAACCTTCATTGTATCAAAAAGAAGTGAAGATCTCAGTCATAAAATGTAGAAAAAACATTTAATTGAGGTATACGATCGATTTGTCCTATATGTATTCTTTTGTGGCTACCCAATGTAGAATCAACTACAATTGAAGAATCCATCTGTCAACATTTTCAATACTTGTCAATTGATAAGTGAAATGAAGCTTACATTTTCATATGTACCATTAGGCTTTATTATTATTTGGGATAATATTTTAGATAACTAATTTATTATTTAGAATAATTTAAATAGAAGTTGACTTATTTGGAGTCCAAAGTTTAATTTTAGAGAAAAATCAAGAAGGGTAAAAAGAAAATAACTGAACAAATGGGGACATTAGAGAAAATTACCTATCCTTACATTACTCAAATTAAACAATTCTTAATTAGATTTATTGCATTTCAACTAACGTGTTATTTGTAAAAATATATAATTTTGGATCTAAAATATAAATAAATAAATTTAGGAAAAAAAACTCTTATCCATTATCAACCTCCATAATAAGTATCTTTTGGAAATCAAAGAGGTGTCTTCTTCACCTTACTTTCATGCATGAGGAAAATGTTGAAGAAGGGTCTTCTCCATCAAATTGATCCCTACAAATTCGTGAGGGAGACCTCTTGAACCTACCGAGAGCTTATATGAACATCACCCCTTTTTTCTTTTCTAGTAGTTAACACATCACAATATTTCCCGAAACCCAATTCATTTTGTTTTCTAATGAGTTGCATTGTGGAACACTTTTTCTAAACCAAATGAGTTGATTGTTTATACGTTGCAAATGTCTTATTTTCAACGGTGATATCGTCTCAACTAGCTAGTGACTGGAGTGTCGCCCATAGTACGAGAGAGTACGGCAGCACAAGAAGCAAAAAAATTGAGCAAAATTTTATGAGCCAATTTCGACCTCACAAAAAATGAAAGAGCAACCTTTCATAGCATTTATAAGACGTTACTAAGCTTATTGCATAGATTTAGTGCAACATTGATCGGCTAATTTTAGCCACCCTTAAACTTAAATTTTTACTTGTTTTCACCAATTTTAATTATAAGTAAATTCGGATTTTTTTATGCTTTCCACCCTATCAACTCACAGTTAATTAGTAAATTTTATCACTTTCTCTTTAATCTTAATCAATTTAATACTAAACAGATCAAATTAAAGTTTAAAATAATTTTAGGAATATAGAAAAATCTATTAGGATTAAATTAAGATTTAATTAAGAGTTTACAAAATCAAATTTATAGAATCTTGAACATACTCCGAATGGCTTACGATATCACTCTCGAATTGAGAGCTTACAACACTTTTGGTGGTATAAAGAGGAAAAATTTTAATTTGGAAGCAAAAAAATAAGTTTGGGGAATTTAAGAGTATTTTGGTAATTAAGCTAAATAAAGGATTTAAATGTAAATATTATCAATACGGGAACGTAAATATAGTTATTAGTAAATTAGAGACTTAATTATAATGAAGGGAGATTATATGAACCTACATATAAAAATAAAAAGTGTAAAGATCTGTGTAAAAATACTTGAAAAAAGAGGGGAAATGATGAATTAGATAAACTTTTGAGAATCCTTTATGAGTTGATGAATTATGGTTCAAATATCAAGGTAGAATTCTAAAAATGGTTAAATGAGATAAACTAATTCATAAATGATAAAATTAGTTCATTAAATAGTAAAACTGTAATTATGGTGAATTAAAGAATAATATAAATTATATCGATAAATGGCCTATAATACCAAATAAGATGTAATTCAAATATAAAATATTATAAATTGAAGAGTTACATCATAGCAAGGAAGACAATCCCTCACTCGGTCATAGGAGATGAAGTGTGAGGGTGATTTTTCGTATGACGTATGATTGCACGAATTAAGTTAATACTTACAACTTTATAAATTAAATAATTATGTATATTTATAAAAAAATCATAAAAATATATAAAAAAATATTACCAAGAAAATTTGTCAAAAATGAGATCTAAACTTATAAAGTTCAAAATGAACTATAGTCTAATATTTATGAAAATGAATAAAGACACAATGTTGAGGAAAATAGGCTTAATCTCAATGTTTATAAAATGGACAAAGATCTCATACTTAAGAGAATAGGTTAAGACTTAATGATTATAAAATGAAAAAATGACCAATGTTAACGAATAGGGTTATACCCCACATTTACAAAGCATGGTGTGTGACCATATTTTAAGAAAAGACTAGCCACAAACTAATGTCTTGAGAAATAATAATATACTTTTATGAAAAATTATTTAATCTAATGAGTCTAATTGATTGAAAATTTATAATGTTAGTACAAAGCTGATTAGATAACGAATCAATCCTTAATTTTGATAAATACATGATAATTATATTATATGCTCAATTTTGAGGGTGTGTTTGTATACTTTTATCACAATACTTGATTGGAGATAGTAATCTATAATAAAAAAAATCAAAGGTTACTTGAAGAAATTAAGTGATTTGAAAGAGATTTCTAGATGGCAACAAATATGCAAGATTCCTTTTAATTTTTAGAGTTCCCACGTAATGTAATTGACTAAGTATATGATAGTTAGCTTTCTAGCAAGAAAAACTTGCCACAAGGTTCATTATTTCAAAACCACATTAAGATGAGTGGTTGGTAACATATCTCTATACCCACATTATTGGCTGCTTTATTTAAGGAATATATTCATAATGTGACATTCACTCAATCTTATTATATAATGCATTATCGAGGATTGAGTTCGAGTTTTACCGCATTCAAGATATTTTTAATCTATGAAGTGGTTATTTGAGTTATTATATTATTATTTAATAAAAGAGAAATAATTGTAAAATGATTCACAAATTTTAACACTCATATTAGTATTTTAAGTAGACTTAAATCGAAAACATGAGTACTAAATAAGAGTCATCTTAATCATTGGGTCTAAGTTCGTCCTTTTCAATATCCATTTCATGAAACTCGTAGAGGAAGAAAAAAATAATAGTAAAACTTTTCGAGGTAAATGTCTCCTATATAATACATGAAGATCCATTTCACTTATTTTTCTTATTATATTCAGGTCTTTATAAATATTTACCATTTATTTTTAAAATTTTAATTTTTTAGTGAAATAATAATTTTTTAATTATTCTAATCTTATGACATGCCAGTACGTATGTTGTCCACCGTCAGTATCCAGATAATATGTCAATAATTGTTATATTTGAGGAACAATATAACTTGGATGCATCTTATATCATCATTGTGTTTTACTCTCATGAGTTCTCTAATATCATCTCATTTTCCAAAAATGTTTTGGAGGAGGGTGAGTGTACTCATATTCAATATTCATGAATTTAATTTCAATACCATTAAAAAATAGAAATAATTTAACAATAAATCATAAAATATATGACTTAATACATATATCAACTTTCTCATTTCTTTTAAAATATTTCTCCCTTCAAAATATTTTTCTGTAGTTGTTCACTTAGATGATTCACATCTACGAAACATTTTTGCAATAGAATCCTTACGGAAATAATATGGGACCCACCACAAACTATGTGGCCATGTATTAGACTTGGCATCGTTGCTCTCTTAGTATGACTTATTCAACTTTATCCAACCGCTCCTTATGACAATATGTTCCATGTAAATTTTATGATTTCATTCAATCTCTAATTAGGCAAGTGATGAACATCCTAATACATACTTATTATACACAAAGTATGATATAATAAAAAATGTATCGATATAACAACTTATTTCATATTTCAAGAGCACATAAGCTATACTATATAAAACACTGGATCATCTCCTATACTTGATAAAATATTTTTGAATTACTTTATTAAAAATGTAGTTCTTTTCCTTTTATATTTAAAATTTTCTTTCAATAAAATGTATTGAAAATATGCCCCATGATTTCTATTACCGAAATGATGAAGTTATTACTCCGATCAATAAAAAGATTTTCAAAATAAAATAATTTCATAGTCATTTTATTTTTTCACTAAAAATTCTTCCTTTATTTCACACAATCTCAAAAATTAGATCTCAATCTTTAAGTAAGATATCGATCGAGTCTAATTGGACTCAACACTAGTGAAACTCACTCACCTTGACTTAAAATCATAAAACTCTTATTGAGCTCTTTGTCTCTCTAATTAGTTGCACGAATTATTACACCCCGTCCCGGTTTGGTCGGATCCCTATGAGCAACCCGTCACTCCGATTGGTTTATTAAATATTTTACCATTTTTTAAACCGTGAGTAGTAAGACGTCCTTTTACCTATATTTCCTAGAATAGTATTATACAAAACTGAGTATTTTAAAACAAACATACATGTCTTCTTATCGTTCCAAATTAGGAGGGTCTTTAGGTATGGTGTTTCCTCGGTTACTTGAAATGAGTAAAAGGGAGGGGTGAGTTCTACAACTCAGTGAGAGGATGTTGAGAATGATTTTTTAAAATCGCTTTATCCGAACTATGCCAAGATTATCATTTTCTTTAAAAAGGATTTTTCTCAAATTTCAATTTTCAAAACCTTTTTCCATACCCATATTAGGTGTGTTTAGCTTTCTTAGCCCATCCACTTGCCTCGGGAGGTACTTAGCAAACAGACACATGCTCTTCATCAGGAAGGGTGCACACATTCGTAGGTGCAGCTCGTCCACTGCACCAACTTGTGGATTGGAGTGTTTTTACTGTCAACATTGATAGAAGCCCGTCCACTTCTACCCTGGGTCTGAGTGGATGTTCTCGACATCTGACCCCTAGACCCAAATGCCACTCCGTATTCGTATGAGGACAGAGACCTCATCCCGACCCCACCCTGGTCTCATGCGCAAGAAGCTACTTCGAGCTTCCAGACGGACTGTGTCATGCCCCGACCTGGATTGATCGGATCCTTGTAGGCAACCCGCCACTCCCTTTGGTTTATGAAGAGTTTCACCCTTTTCTAAACCGCGAGTAGTAAGACGTCCTTTTTCCTGTTTTTCCTGGAATAGCATTATACAAAATAAAATATATTAAATCTTACATACCTATATTAAGGTTCAGCTACATAAAGGTCTTTTAGAGTTGGTTTCCCTTGGTTACCTGAAAAAGGGTAAATGAAGTAGGTGGGTTCTACAACTCAATGAATGAGTGTTGGGAGTGAGTTTTCATAAAAATAGCTTTAATCAAAGTGTGCCAAAATCTTTATATCCTTTAAGAATAATATTTCCTCAAATTTTGGTTTTTTAAAACCTCTTTCCATTTCCTATTGGTGTGTTTAGCAAACATCACACGCCCTTCATCAAAAAGGGAACACACATTCGCAGGTGTAGCCTGTCTACTGCACCCACTTGTGGCTCGGAGCTGGCCACCAAGATAAAAGCTCGTCCACTTCTACCTTGGGTCTAAGTGGATGTTCTCAACATCCAACCCTTAGACCTGAAAGTAACTCCATGTCCGTATGATGACACAGACCTCATCCCAACCCCACTCCGATCTCATGCGTAAGAAGCTACATCGAGCTTCCCAACTGCTGGCACAACAAACTGCCCTTATATCCACCATGTCGTCCAGTAGCCCTTAGGATGCATCACTATCCTTCTTGGGCGTCTTGATGGTCATGTACCTCAAGTGTATGCACAAATAAAGTTTTCACATAGCCATTTATCTTTGGTGCCATTGATCCAATGGCCCCAACCCTTAACCCGACATGCAGCTATTTTTCTAGGTCGGTCTGTCGACCTAGTCTTGACGGACCGCCACCAGTCTATCAAGCACTGTTGGTCCTGACTTGGTACCATGGCGAAATCACACAACCATTTCATTAAAAAATTTCATGGATTTCATATCTCATGTTTATTTAGAGCTCCTCCTCGTGCCCACTGGCCTTGGGCCCACTACACATGATTTTCCAAAACTGGGCATTTAGCCCCACAAGTTCAAAAACTGAGGCCTCTAGTGTCACGCCCTGACCCGATTTAGTCGGATCTCCGTGATCAACCTGCCACTCTCCCAGTTTATTAAAGGGTTTCCCCTTATTATAAACCGTAAAGAGTAAGGCGTCCTTTAAACCTACACCATTTCCTAGAATAGCATAATCAAAACTGCATGAAATTTTAAACTTTACATACTTGTCTTATAGGCATCTTAGTTGATGGTCCTTAATGGTAGGCTTTCCAGGATTTCCTGAAAGGGATATAAGGGAGGGGGTGAGTACGACTACTCGGTGAGTGGATTTTCAAAGGTTTACTTTTAACTTTTAAGAAAAATATTTATATGGAGTGTGCCATACTCCTTTCTTTTCAAAAACCCCTTCATTTAAAAATTCGGGTTTTCCCATCATTTCTTATTTACCACGGTGTGTCATCACCCAACACACAATCTTCATCATGAAGATTACACACATTCGCAGGTCAGTACGACTACTGAACCCACTAGTGGCTTCGAAGCGACTTTACCTGCCACCTTGATAGAAGCACGGCCACTTCTACCTTGGGAATGAGTGGATGTACGCGACATCCGACCCTCAATCCCGAAATCACTTCTTTGTGTCCATATGAGGATAGAGACCTCATCCTGTCCCCACCCCGGTCTCATGTGCTTGATGCTACTCCAAATTTTGCACAAACACCTAGAACGACGAACTTCCCTTATAGCCACCAAGTCGTCCAGTGCTCTTAGGACGCATCACTACCCCTCATGGGCGTCTTGATGGTCTCGTACTCACAGTGCATGCACAAACAATGTTTAATCATATTGCCATGTAATCTGTGGTGCCACTAGTCCAACAACCTCGACTCTCAACTCAACCCGCAGTTATTTGTCTGGACTGGTCCGTCGACCTGTCATGTCGCACTGCCGCTAGTTGACTGAGCATGCCGGTCCTATCTTGGTACCATGGCCAAACAATTCACTTATTAAGTTTTATAGCACTTATATCATGTCCGTTTACGAGTTCTTGCTCGTGCCAACTGGCCTTGGGCCCACTGTACGAGATTTTTAAAAATAGGGCATATTAGCCCTCCAGTTCCAAAACTGAGGCCCCTGGCCTATAAGAGCTATTCAAGCTCCCGTCAAGAAGGTCTCCCGAATAGTTTAAGCATTGGCACACAGTCAGTGGAGAACACTTCCAACAAAACATATGTTTTTACTGTCCATTATACCGACTAATATAAGGACATCTCCATCCATGCCCGATGAACGGGTTTTTAACTTCCTTCGAGGAAGTCTCATCATACCAACCGGGTATGATCTACTTACAACGGGTAAGTAGTTTTTCCACATGGTTTTCACATCACTTTCTCTAAGTTGTGATGATTAAAATTCCACTAAATAGTGGGTTTTTATACTGAGGTACTTATCATCCCCAACCGGGTATGATATAAAATTTCCACTCACAACCGGTAAGTGGTTTTTATCTTTAATTTGTGCTCATCATCCCAACTGAGTATGATGTTAGTAAACCCACTCACTCATTAACACAGTGAATTCCATTAGACCGGTTCTTTGTATTCACACGAGCTCATCCATGCTGGCATTCCCGGTACTTTGTATTCCTACATGATATGTATATTCTTGTTCACTATTACTCGACTTAACAACCTTCATTCATTTCCAATGAATGAGAAAACCCAAACTTTTTAGTTATTTGCAATTAGGTTCCTAAAGTTATTTCTTTTTAACTTTAAGTCCCCAAATGCCGGTTTTTCCTCAAATTGAGTCTCGAAACTTTTAAAATTTATCTTGGGACCTCAATTGATTAGCTACAACACCCGGTGCATTCCCCCAAGGGTGTCCTAAAGTTCCTCCGCCAAATTGTAGTACGGAATCATCCCCAAAGATTTCGATCAGAGCAGGCATATGCCAAACGTGAATGCCCCCAAAAGCCTCAGGCAGAACACCTAGTAGAGAGACCCAATCTCGTGTGAAATAAATACCGCGACTTCAATCTTTTTCAGTATAATCATCACGTAGTAAATCAACAAAGCCTAAAGTAATCTCTCTTTTTCCTTCAAGTTTACCTACTATGGTACCAGAGTGAATATGATCCCCACCAAACAGACGTAAGGCTTTAGCTAGTACACGGAAGTGCATACCATGATTTTTCTGTCTATCAATAACCGCATGCATTGCACGATGGATGTGAAGAAGTAGACCATTATCTCGGCAATAATGAGCCAAGCTAGTATAAATTCCAATTTGGTCCCCTAACTTTTCCAAAATTACCATTTTACCCTTTCTTTACAAAAATGGTAAGTTTTACCCCAAAAATTCCAAAATTCCTCAATTGGTCCTCCAACATTATTTTCATGCCCAATTGACCCTCAATTTCATAAAATTGCATTTTGGTAATTTGAATTTCAAAAATTCTAAAATTCCTCAATTGGTCCTCCAACATTATTTTCATGCCTAATTGACCCTCAATTTCATAAAATTGCATTTTGGTCCTTCCCTCAGTTTTGATGAGAACGAGCTCAAACGAAGCTTCCTAGAAGGTCACCCATCCTCACACTACTCTCAGGCAAGCACGCTTAACTTCAAAGTTCTTATGGATTCTCGTTCACCTGAACCAATTTGGTTTTTCTTTTCTAATTTGTCTTAAGTTTCTTTTCCAAGGTTTAATGAACTCTTTGGATCACCGAGAGTTATAAATTCCCAAATTGCCTGTTCACAAATGATCGGGTTTGTGAACCGGTTCTGTATCCTCACTTGGTTTGACCGGTTCTTTTCCCGATTTTCCTTAGCTCAAAAGGGCGGGTTTTACATCTAGCCTATCTGATCTATTCTTGCTCCCGTCAAGAAGGTCTCCCAAAGAGTTTAAACATTGACAAATAGTCAGGGGAGAACACTTCTAACAAAAATGTAATTTTCACTTCATCTCACCAACCTGTGTGATGATACCTCCTCTTACAATTGGCAAGCATGTTTCTCCTTCCTTCAAGGAAGTCCATCATATCAACCGGGTATGATTTCCTCTACTTACAGTAAGTAGGTTTTAGCTTCATTCACACATCACCCCAACTGGGTATGATGTCAAAATTCCACTTACAAGTGGTTTTTCATTTCTAAAGTACTCATCATCCCAACTAGGTATGATGTAAATAAGCCCACTCACCCGATAACCGTGGCGTATTCTTCTCGAGTTGGTTTTCCAATTCTACGCAAGCTCTCTCTTGCTTGTGTTCTTGTCACACGTGTCCTTACACAATTTGGGTAGCCTTATCATTTACAATTTGGCATAAAAGCCTAGGCTCAAACTTTTAATTAATTGCACTTTGGTCCCTAAAGTTCATTTCTCTTCACTTTAGATCCCTAATGCCCATGTTTGCCCAATTTGAGACCCAAGGTTTCCAAAATTTCCCTTTAAGTCCTCATTTTGCGGCGGTCCGAGCTCTCTATCGAGGAAGATAGCTCTCTTCCTAAGGTACCTTCTAGGATCAAGAATTTCTATAATTGACCTCAAATCGAGAGAGAATTTTGTCAGTAAAATTTTGTATTTACTCTTTCCAACTTCGACCTGCAAGGATTGAGCAGGGCCAAATTGGCTTATCTTTCAGCTCAGTTGATGTTGTATGAGGGCTATGAGGATGTTGGAGGGCTTGGTTTAGCTAGATAGGGCTGAATTTGGCTGATTTTAGCTCGACCGAAATAGGGCAGCTTCGATCCTTCGGAGCTGTTTCACTATTTGATTTCGTCGGTGCTTCTCCGGTGGTACTCGGATAGAACAGAGGTTACTATCAGGTAGCTGACTTTCCCTAGAGTCTAAAGAACCCGACTTCACCTTCTAAGGCAAAGAAAATTGCCCAAGTCGGAGCTCTGGTTCGAGCTTCACTGAAAAATGGAGCAGTTGAGAGAAAATGGAGATTTAAGGTGTGAGAAGGATGAATGGAGAGGAGCTCTTTATATAGGGAGCTCAGGGACTCTCTACTCGACAGTTTCACATCTTGGTCAAGCTTATCCTCGCCCT
Organism: Trapa bicornis; assembly: GCA_030064425.1. Classification (NCBI taxonomy): domain Eukaryota; kingdom Viridiplantae; phylum Streptophyta; class Magnoliopsida; order Myrtales; family Lythraceae; genus Trapa; species Trapa bicornis. Next base: position 10,806,175 of record CM057744.1, on the reverse strand, counting down.
AAAACGCCTTGAACGAAGCCATTTTTCCTTCACCGACACTGTTTATTTCTGTATTGAATGATCAGTGTTGTCATCTGAAGGAAGAAGACGACACTATTCTGAACTGGACCGGACCGGTCTGACCGGGTTCAATGCTTAAACCGACCGATTCAGGTCTGATTCAACTAATTTTCTCAAAATTAAAAATTTCTAAATTCAGTATCTACCCAATGGTGGCTTCAATTCCCCAATTTAAATATTTTAAGCCTCCAAGAAAAATGAATTTTGTAACCGGTTCAATGATAGTTCAAATCGGTTCAATTCGGTTAAGGTCCGATTCACCTGAACTAGTTTGGTTTTTCTTCCAATTTGTCCCAAAGTCCTTTTCCATGATTTTTATTACTCTTTGAGTCACTTGGGATTTGTCGAAGTCCCATTTTGCCCTTTCTCTACTGGTTATGGTTCATGAACCGGTTCAGTTTTCTCTCTTTAGTTGTCTGGTTCTTTCCTTAGTTTTTCTTATCTTTAAGGGATGAGGTTTACAACTCTCCCCTCCTTTTAGGAGTTTTGTCTCCAAAATAAATTAGCATCCTTTGCCTCGGGAATAATTTCCCTTGATATCCACTTGGGGTTTGCTTGACATGCTAACACTTCGATTGTTCTTTCACTTAGCCCCTTTATAACACGCACTTAAGGAATTTCTTTTCCTTTCCATTGTATACTCATTCCATGAAGTTTATCATAACTAGGCATGTCTTACCCATTATTCTAAAGGCACATCCTTAAGTTCACTTCTTTCTCTACTTAGGGAAAGATTCTTTCTCTTAGGTTCTTCCTAAAGACTTCAGGATTGGGAATTCAACCATGCCCAATTGTTCATGTGTCTAGTTATTCCCTTGATCGTTGGAACCCTTAACTCGGTGTTCCTTCGAGCATTACATACTTGTTTTCATGGGTTTCAATGTTATCACCTTTTCATTTTATTTTGACCATTTCTCCATCCGTTCTTTATTACAACTTCGGTCCAAGTTTTATGTTTGACCTTGTCATGCTTAACTAACTGAGTCTTCCTTACTTGAGTTACATTTTTCCTCGGGTATGTTGGGCTTACTTGTCCCTTATAGCATAACATGTTCTATAATCTATTTTTGTCCATTAGAATTCTAGAATACTTCATTGATGGTTGTTTCAACATTCTCACCTTTCAGGGATCGTATAATGTAAACCTCGCTCTTTGGAATTAAGGAAAACTGGGAAAGAACCGGTCAAATCGAGTGAGAAAACCAAATCGGTTCACAAACCCAATTACTGAAGAACGGGCAAATTGGAGAAATTACAACTCCCACGTGACCCAGAAAGATTCATAAACCTTGGAAATGAACAATAGAACCAATTGGGAGAGAAAAACAAGACCGGTTCCGGTGAAACAGATCCGAACCGGATTGAACCAGTTAATGAACTGAGCCGATTTATGAACCAGAACTGATAGGGAGAGGGAAAATTGGGGAAATTATGGATCCTATGTGATCTAAAGTGTCGCATAGGTCATGAAAAAGGACTTATGAATGAATTGGAGATGAAAACCAAACTGGTTTGGGTGAACCGGTTTGGACCGGTTTAAACCACTATTGAACCGTATGATAAATTCATTTTTGTTGGTAGCTTAAAAAATTTAAATTTGAGATTTGAGGCCACCATTGGATCGAAAATAAATTTAGATGAATTTAAAAATTTTTAGATTTGAAAATTTTGGTCAAATTGGGGGTGAACCTACCGGTTTAAACTTTGAACCCAGTTCGGTCCAGTTCAGAATAGCGTCTTCTTCCTTCAGATGACAGCATTGTTCACTCGCTGGAAAATTGAAGCAGCGCTGGTGAAGAAGAAACGTTTCCGTTAGGGGACCAATTAAGCAATTTTAGAATTTTTGGGGCAAAATTTACCATTTTTATAAAGGAAGGGAATATTGGTAATTTTAGAAAATTTGGGGGCCAAATTGGGAATTTGGGAAAATTGAACCCCTTTTTATGAAATTGAGTAAATTGAGGTACAAAAGTTTTAGGACTCAATTTGGGGAAAAACCGTCAATTGGGGGACTAAAGTAAAAGGAAAAATAACTTTAGGGACCAATTTGTAAATATTTGAAAAGTTGAGAATTTAGTCATTTATACTGAATGAAGGGGATTAAGCCAAATGATAATGAACAACAACATTCATTTCGTGTAGGAACACGACACATCGGGAACGCCAGCTGAGGTTAAGCTCGCTAGGGACGAAAAACTAAGTGAAATTTCATTGCATAATCTGGTGAGTGGGATTTTTTTATATCGTACCCGGTTGGGATGATAAGCACTTCAAAAATTAAAACTCACTACTAAATGGTATTTTCAAATTCACGCCTGAAAGGAGTGATGTGAAAATCATGTGGAAAAACTACTTATCAGTTGTAAGTAGATCATACCCGGTTGGTATGATGAAACTTACTCGAAGGAAGTGGAAAACCCGTTCATCGGTTATGAGCGGAGATGTCCTCATACTCGGTGGTATGAGGGACAGTTAAAAATATATTTTTGTCAGAAGTGCTCTCCCCTGACTATGTGCCACTTGTTAAATAATTTGGGAGACCTTCTTGATAGGAGCTCGAATAACTCTATTAGGTCGGAGGCCTCGATTTCGGAACTTGTGGGCTATTATGCCCGATTTTGAAAATCTCGAATAGTGGGCCCTACGCCGGTTGGCACAAGTAGGGGCTTGTAAACAAACATGACTTATATGCCATGAAAACTTAAGCAAATGAATTGTTTGGTTATGGTACCAATACAAGACCAACATACTCAGTTAACTAGTGGTAGTGCGACATGACAAGTCTCCGGACTAGTAAAGACAAATAGCTGCAGGTTGAGTTGAGGGTCGGGGCCGTTGGACCAGTGGCACTACATATTATATGGCATTATGAAAAAATGTTAATTGTGTATGCACTATGTTTATGGGACCTTCAAGACGCACAAGAGGGGTAGTGATGTTTCCTTGGACCCTAGACAACCTGGTGGATATTAGGGTAGTTAGTTGTACCAGAAGCTTTGCGAAGCTCGACGTAGCTTCAAGCGCATGAGACCGGGGTGGGGTCAGGATGAAGTCTCTATTCTCATACGGACTCGGAGAATTATTACAGGATTGAGGGTCAGATGTTGCGAACATCCAATCATTCTCAGGGTAGAAGTGGACATACTTCTATCTAGGTGGTCGGTAAAATCGCTCCGATGCCACAAGTGGGTTCAGTGGACGGGCTGGCCTACGATTGTGTGTTTGACCTTCATGATGAAGGATGTGTGTTGAGTGATGACACACCGTGGTAATAAGAAATGATTATATTTTTTTTAAATTGAGATTTTAAGATGAGAAGAAATCTAAGGAGTCTGGCACACTCCAACTTGAAAACCATTTTATAGAAATCCCATTTTTTGTAAATACCCATTCACTGAGTTGTAGAAACTCACCCCTCTTTGCGATCCCTTTTTAGGAAAAGAGGAAATGACTAGGAATAACACCGAGCCTTACCCTCTGTTAGGTATGCTAAATTTCTTTAAGCTTGCATTTTATTTGATATACGTGTTTCCAGGGAACAAGGTTGAAAGTACGCCTGGCTCCTCTTGAGTTAAAGAAGGGGAAACTCCTCCTGAACCGAGAGAGCGGCAGGTTGTTCACGAGGATCTGACCAAACCGGGTCGAGGCGTGACAACTAGAGTGGTATCAGAGCCAAGTTCCCTTGAAATATTATTAGTATTATGCCGTGACACTAACCCAACCTTAAACTATCATATAGGAAGGAGAGTCCCTAGGAAATTCATGGTGAAATCTAGTCCTCCACCTATAACCTTGAAAAAGACATCCAACCCAAGGGAGGAAGCCGTATAAAGGTTTCTAAAGGGTGAGAAACGAGTGCCCAAGGACATGGTGGAAGACTACCAAAAACTAATAGGAGCCTTATTGGAACCTGAAGGCATCATATACCCTCCTCCCAAACAAGAGAAACCAATATCACCTCCTAGAAGTCCAACCCCTCCTCCTCTAGCCCCACAACAACCAGAGGAGAATCCAACCAAGAAGGAGCCTGTGATAACTATTGGGATGCATGTGCCACCTTCATGAAGGTCCACCAAGTACCTCCACCCACTCAACCTGGCTTCAATCCCTCCCAATGGGTGAAGTGGACTTATGAGTGTGAAGTTGAGGTACTAAGGCGATATGGATTGGAGGCCATACATGAAATTCGTCCTATTAGGGAGTGTGAATGAACCCCAATCAATTCCTCTAAGCCTTCTGATCAAGAGTCTCACAACCGTTCTAGGGTTAACTCTAGACCTATGACCCCAAGGGATTAGAGGGTAGAAAATTTCTGTAATCAGCTAAAGTATCGCAAGAAAAATATTTCTTGAATGAATGAAAATAAAATTTTATTAAAACTTCTGAGTTATTGATAAATTCAAAACAAAAGAGTATAATAATAAAAATCTAACTAAAAGGTAGGAAATCATCTAAGAAAGAAACTAGTAAATCTCAATACTTACCCTTAGAATACGATAAGGAAGGGAGATCTTAAGAAAAGGAAAAGAAGTTGGAACTAAGGGAAGCGATCACCAAAGAGTACAAATTTATGGAAAGGAGTTAAAAGATAGACTCAAAGAAAGAAAAGTAAGGAAAAACAAGAAGGAGTAGAACATTTCAAAGGGGATCAAAAGAATGAAAGCTAATCGAGAAGAAAGGGAATTAAGTATGGGAGAACACCAAGGATATCAAGACCACTAAGGAAAGATTGAAAGAAAGTCGAATAACACGAAGGCCCAAGTACAACAATTACTTGTAAAGCCGAAGTGGATGAATCACACAAGATCCCTATATATAAGTGAAGATTGAAAAGAGAGAACTTTTAAAGAATGGTAGGATGATCAAACAAAAGAAGCACAGAACGAAAAACACTAGGAGAAGGATGAGAGTAGGAAGTTGGATCGGGGAAGGAGGAAGCTCCAGATCAAGACAATCAATTGAGGGAAGGTTGCAAAATCAGAGTCGAAATAAGGTCCGAGTAAGAAGTACGAATGGCTAAGTGAGTGTGTTGGGAGGTTGAGTGTGATCTACTACAAGAAGACTTGGAAACTCAAATAGAAACTTTAGACGAATCCGATTTAAGGGAGTAACTTATATGAACCAAATCATCTGGAGGAGTAAACGAAGTCTAATAAGAGATAGGGAGTAGTAAAAGAATACACCCTAACCAAGACAAATGGGGAATGCCAAGGACACGAAGATACAGAAGATTTAGACACAATAGGAATGAGAGGTCCACCTCAAAAGAATAAACAAATGCTTGAGCAAGTGGGAATGAAACAAGATAAACAGAAGGTACTCATGGATCCATGGAGTAAAAGTAAGCTGGTGAAGATATCGACAAAAGACACTATAGAATTTAATGATTTCAATGATGGAACTAGAAGAGATCCCGAGAGAAAGGGAATGTGGAGCTCACCATAGAAAGAAATCTTGGGAAGACATGGGTGCACCAATGAAGAGGAAATGGAACCAATGGAATAAGGAAGAGAATAAGCTTAACAAGGACAAGATACTGGAGATGAAAGAATCAAGTACAAGGGGAAGAAAATTGTAAGGATTCAAGAGATAAGTCAAACCCAAGTAATGTGTAAGTAGGAGAACAACATCAAAAGATGCCATACGAATAAGAAAGGAACTAACTCATAATAAAGAATAGTGGGAGGAACATTGATGAGATTAATTTTAGAAAGAGAAGAAATCTTAAAGAGGAAGTACACTAGTAGGAATGAGGAATGGAGTAAGAAATAAAAAATTTTAAATATGTCAGTGAGTATCAGGAAGTTCAAGGATTTGAAGGTTGAATGACCGAATAAATAAGTTTGGAAAAGATGAATAAGTATGGAAACCAACACGGCTATAGGGGCATGCAAACCCAACCAACTCAAGGAAATACGACTTGGGCAAGAAAAGTTCTATAAGTAAGGCACAACGAATTCAAGCATAAAAGTGATGACCAAAAAATAAGGAAGGTATCCATGTAGGATGAAAATGTGATAAATGCTAAAAATTTGTGGAAGAAAATTGACCGGAACTTATAGTTCTAAAATTTTATTGAGTAAAAGAAACTTGGAATGAGGAATGGTGCCTTGGGAAGGAGGATGTAACTAAAGGAAATGATCCTAGTTCTTCAAAGAAAGGTATTCTAGGCCAAAGTAAATTCCATGGAATGGGGAAAAGATGAGAATGAGACAAAAATCTTAGGTAGGTGATGAAAGGGATAAACGGAAATAATTGAGAAGGTTGTAAGACGATCAAATAGAAAATTTCGTAACAATGAAAAGTTTAAGCCAATACGCAAATAATGTAAAATAAGTTTTGGGGACAAAACTCCTAAAATGAGGGGAGAGTTGTAAACCCTGCTCTTTGGAATTAAGGAAAATCGGGAAAGAATCGGTTAAACCGAGTGAGAAAATTGAATCGGTTCACAAACCCGTTTATTGAGGAATGGGAAAATTGGAGAAATTACAACTCCCACGTGACCCAAAAAGATTCATAAACCTTGGAAAAGAACATTAGAACCAATTGGGAGAAAAAAACTAGAACGGTTCGGGTTAACCAGATTCGAACTAGATTGAACCGGTTAATGAACCAAGCTAGTTTATGAACTAAAACCGATAGGGAGAGGGCGAACCGTGGAAATTATGGATCCTAAATGACCAAAAGAGTCACATAAGTCATGAAAAAGGACTTATGGATGAATTAGAGATGAAAACCAAACCGGTTCGGGTGAACTGGTTTGAACCTCTATTGAATCGAATGATAAATTCATCTTTCTTGGTAGCATAAAAAATTTTAATTTTAGATTTGAGACCACAATTGGATAGAAAATGAAATTATAAATTTTTAGATTTAAAAATTTTGGTCAAATTGGGGGTGAACCGATCGGTTTAAGCTTTGAATCCGATTTGGACCGGTTCGGTTCGTTTCGTAACAGTGTCGTCTTCTTCCTTTAGATGACAACACTATTTACTCGCTGGAAAATCGAAGCAGCGTTGATGAATAAGAAACGCCATTCAGTATGTTTCAAGCCATCAATAACTATCATAAAGGTGCCAAACGAACAGCCAATGAGTCCCCAAACTCCCTATATAAAGAGTCCATCTCCATTCATCCTCTCCACACCTGAAAATCTCACTCTCTCTCAGCTACTTAGTTTTTCAATAAAGCTCGAACTAGATCTCCGATATAGGGTCTTTTTTTAGCCAAAGAAGGCATGGTTGGATTCCTTAGAACCAGGGAGAAGTCAGCTACATAGTGGTAGCATCCATTCACTTCGAGGGTCACCGAAGAAGCGTCAGTGTGATCAAACAGTGAAGCAGCTCTGGCGGACCGAAGCTGCCCTATTTCGGCTAAGCTGAAATTGGACAATTCGAGCTATCCTCAAGCCAAACCAAACTCTCCCAACACCTCCTCAGCCCTCCAATGGCAGAATTAGAATTGAAAGATAAGCTAATTCACCTCCCCTCTACAATTTTCAACCGGTGCTAGAGAGAGAACCGGAAAAAATTTACCATTTTTGTAAAGGAAGGGCAAAATGGTAATTTTAGAAAATTTGGGGGCTAAATTGGGAATTTGGGAAACTTGAACCCCTTTTTATGAAATTGAGTAAATTGAGGTCCCAAGAGGAATTTAAAAAGTTTTGGGATTCAATTTGGGGGAAAAACCAGCAATTGGGGGCCTAAAGTAAAAAAAGGAAAAATAACTTTAGGGACCAATTTGCAAATATTTGAAAAGTTGAGAATTTAGTCATTTATATTGAATGAAGGGGATTAAGCCAAATGATAATGAACAACAACGTTCATTTCATGTAGGAACACGAGACATTGGGAATGCCAGCTGAGGTTAAGCTTGCTAGAGACGAAAAATCGACTAAGTGGAATTTCACTGCACGATCGGGTGAGTGAGATTTTTTATATCATACCCGATTGGGATGATAAGTACTTCAAAAATTAAAACTCACTACTAAGTGGTATTTTAAACTTCCCACCTGAAAGGAGTGATGTGAAAATCACGCAGAAAAACTACTTACCGGTTGTAAGTAGATCATACCCGGTTGGTATGATGAAACTTCCTCCAAAGAAGTGGAAAACTCATTTAACGGTTATGAGCAGAGATGTCCTCATACTCGGTTGGTATGAGGGACAGTTAAAAATATATTTTTGTCGGAAGTGCTCTCCCATGACTATGTGTTTTTGCTTAAACAATTTGGGAGACCTTCTTGACGGGAGCTCGAATAGCTCTGTTAGGCTGGAGGCCTCGATTTTGGAACTTGGGGGCTATTATGCCCAGTTTTGAAAATCTCGAATAGTGGGCCCTAGGGTGGTTGGCACGAGCAGGAGCTCGTAAACAAACATGACTTATATGTCATGAAAAGTTAAGAAAATGAATTGTTTTGCCATGGTACCAAGACAAAACTGACATACTCAGTCAACTAGTGACAGTGCGACATGACAGGTCTCTAGACTAGTAAAGACAAACAGCTGCAAGTTGAGTTGAGGGTCAGGGCCGTTGGACCAGTGGCACCATAGATTATATGGCATTATGAGAAAATGTTGATTGTGTATGTACTATGTTTATGGGATCTTCAAGACGCCCAAGAGGGGTAGTGATGTGTCATTGGGCCCTAGACAACCTGGTGGATATTAGGGTAGTTAGTCGTACCAGAAGCCTTGCGAAGCTCGACGTAGCTTTAAGCGCATGAGACCGGGGTGGGGTCAGGATGAAGCCTCTATTCTCATACGGACTCGGAGAATTGTTACTGGATTGAGGGTTGGATGTTGCAAACCTCCAATCATTCTCAGGGTAGAAGTGGACATACTTCTATCTAGGTGGCCGGTAAAGTCACTCCGACACCACAAGTGGGTTCAATAGATGGGCTGGCCTATGATTGTGTGTTTGACCTTCGTGATGAAGGATGTGTGTTGAGTGATGACACACCGTGGTAATAAGAAATGATTATGATTTTTTTTAAAATTGAGATTTTAAGATGAGAAGAAATCTAAGGAGTCTGGCACACTCCAACTTGAAAACCATTTTATAAAAATCCCATTTTTTTTCAATACCCATTCACTAAGTTGTAGAAACTCACCCCTCTTTGCGATCCCTTTTTAGGAAAAGAGGAAATGACTAGGAATAACACCGAGCCTTACCCTCTGTTAGTTATGCTAAATTTCTTTAAGCTTGCATTTTATTTGATATACGTGTTTCCAAGGAACAAGGTTGAAAGTACGCTTGGCTCCTCTCGAGTTAAAGAAGGGGAAACTCCTCTTAAACCGAGAGAGCGGCGGGTTGTTCACGGGGATCCTACCAAACCCGATTGGAGAGTTACATATAACTTCGTCCCTCTTTTTGTCTAGTAGTATTCCTCGATTACCTTTACTGTTATCCAGTCATTCTTCTTACCTTTGACATCATGTCTTACATAACTATGTCTGTTTCCCTTACCTACTCGTCCTTTCTCAATTACCTTATTGGGTTTCTCGATTACTTACCGACATGCTGGGTTTCTTCCCTTCTTATGTCCTTTCTCATTTACAGTGGCATCCTTTACTTAAGGGCTTTCCCGCTTCTTAATCCACTTTGACTCGCTCATGACTATTTCACAATTCTGTATTCCGAGTTGATCCCTTTTTATGGTTTCCTCCTCTAATATGTCATTCAAAGTAGAGACTTTCACCTTAGGAGCTACATGATCAACCTTCTTACCATTCCTTGAAGGTTCCTTCCCTTTACCTCCCTACACTCTTCTTATTTTGGGACATTTGCCCGCTTTTAATTCTTCATTGTCTTAAAATCTCCCTTTCATCCATTATTTCCTATCTGAGAAACTTTCGATTATCAGGTTTTATTTTTGTGTACTCCACATTATGCCCGACCGTTCACTCTTTAGGCTTCATTAAGCGAGAGTGGACCACAACTAGTCTTAATGTTAGTGGTCGTTTCCCTCAATCATTTCTTAATTGTGTTTCTCATATATTTTTTCATCTATTTCCTTATTATGGGTAGTTTACCCCTTTCTTACTTGTACAACATCTTTTGATGCTAACTTCCTACTTACCCATTCCTTGGGTTTTAACTTACTCCTTGGATTCTGGGTAAAGTTCCCTTGTAACTGGTTCTTTATTACCAACTTTCATTCCATGTGAACTTTTCTCCTCTATTACACTTTAGTTGGGTTCAATATTTCTTCATTGGAATCTGTATGCCTCTTCAGGGCTCCTTTCCTTGGTAAGCTTCCTACTAGTATGCTTCCCTTGGTTCTTTCACCTCAACATTCATTTCATTTGCAAGTTCATCTTCTCATCCCTCGTCACTTGGTTCCATTACCTCCTAGTTAAAACATGTATCCCTCCCTAAGGTTTCCTTCCTTGGGAGGATTCTTACTCTTTTCTCCTGAAATTCTCTTTTCTTTCGCCCTTGAGGACATCTAACCTTAAGTGACATCCTTTGGTACCATCTTTTCCTACTTACCTTTATTCTTGAAACCTTGAGGCACATCTTTTGTATCCCATCCTCATTCTCACTTACACCCCAATACACGTATATTTCTTTTAGGGAGAGCTCACACCCTCCTTGTTTCAAGATCTCTTGATCATCCTATGAGAGGCTTACTTAACCATCTCATGGTTTTTGGTCGTTAATCCGGTCTTGGCCGTTGATCTCTTTAAGGATTTTCTTCATCCTTCTTTTCTAATGTTTTGGCCTTTTCACTTCTCCCTTATTTGTTGGGGCTTAAATCTATGGTTTCTCCCGAAGGTCAATTCGTTAACTGCCTCACCCATACTATTTTCTTGTCCAACTGTCTGGGGCAATTGTCACTAGAATTTACTTATCCTTGATGCCCATCTTATTGACCATCCCATTGTTGCTCATTGTTTCCTTCCGCTAGGTTCATCTGAAATCCCTATTTGTCTCCTCTACCCTTCCAAAGCAAGTCACACTTGGCCATCCTGATACACCCTTAACCACTTATGGCCCTTTATGAGGTTCCTTATTTCGGGTTAAGCCTCTTATGATCCATTTGTTGGTTCCTTAACTTGAGAATTTCCCTTTTAGGGTCTTACTTCCTACCTTTATCCTTCTACCTAGGAACTTCCATCCTGGGAGTTTCACGTTCAACCTCCCTAACGCTCCTTGAAGGCTTTTCCTTCTTTTCTTTCTTACACCCTTCTGATATCGGTATGGTTTTTCGCTCTTTATCCTTCTGTGTCCTCCAACTCTCTTTTTGTTCCTTATTCTCCCTTCGAGGAACTCCTGATTATAGGTTGGTTCCTAGCACTCCGTTTTATGTCCAACCATCCATCCATGGTCCTTTCGAGGAGTAGTTAGTCATCCCTCTAGAGTTCCCTTCTTCCCTTTTACCGTGTCCTACCCTAGAGTTACCGGAGGAGGTTTACCACTTTTGCCCTTTTTGAGGGGTTCTAGGTGTATTTCCCATGTACACCTTTATTCTTGTGGTATTACTCTCTAGTTGACCTTCTTAAGAATAAGTTCGAATTTCTTTCCTTTACTTTGCTATTCCTTGACCACTTTGTGAATAGCTTACTTAAACCCACTCCACGGTTCTTATCTCTGGTCCTTCCTGTCTTCCGTGACTTTAGATTTCGGTAGTTGACATGGTTCTTAGGAGGTATTGCTCTCAATCCATGGGGTGTGAGACAGTCCTTCATTACCTGTCCTATTTCCCTATACCTATAATAGGTTATTTTGGTACTTGTCCTTATTAGGGTTGAGCACTTCTCAACGTAGTGTCCCTATTGTCCATACTTGTAACAGGTTTTTTCCTTGTGCAGACCGATGTGGTTCCTCCTTTAATTCGTGCATTGCGAGGTCTTTCTAGGGAATTTGTTGATGGTCTGGTGCTTCGCCGTCCTTGGGTCTAAATACCCTAAGAGTTTTCTTGTTAAATCTCTTTTGTCAAAGGATCACTCTAAGAGTACTCCTAGATTTCTTGATTTCCTAATTCAGTTTCCTTAACTGAGATGGGATTCTCCCTAGTTTCTATGGTAGCGCAGGTTTGTTTGGTTACTTTTCTTGGGACTATCTTACTAGCAAGATCACATTAGTTAAGAGACATGGTTTTAGGAATTTGGAGTACTTCATTAATAGAGTAGTATAACATGTTGGGGTTTTAGCCCTATCACAAAAAGTGGTCACAGAATAGATAGGGAGCTACGGGGTTCTTGATAAGCATCCTCCTAGGTAAGGTTATATTCCCTTGTTGACGTTTCTGGCTTTAGGCTCGACTCCCTTCGTACATCAGGGTCATGTCCCTAACATATCCTGACACCATATTCCTTGGTGGTATTGGATACTTCCTCATTTGGTCCTCAGGGAGTTCTACTATGCCTTGGGCATTGGGGAGCTTCTAGGGTTGTTTTCCTATGAGGATAGAGTGCTAGGTGGTGTTGGTGACGTCAGCCCTAGTTTTCTTGGTTCCTCTCTTGGGAGCCATATGAAAAAAAATTTAACTTTCTCTTAGTTACTATATTATATAGTCTTGATAATGTATTTGAGGAAACATGCTCTAATACCACTCGAGTTGTCACGCCCCGACCTGATTTGATCGGATATCTGTGAGCAACCTGCCACTCCCTTTGGTTTATGAAGAGTTTCACCCTTTTCTAAACCGCGAGAAGTAATTCATGCCCGGCCCGGTTTGGCCGAATCCCCGTGATCAACCCACCGCTCTCTTGTTTTAAAAGGGGTTTCCTCCTTTTTAATCAATAGGAGCCATGCGTAATTTAAATCTTGTTCCATGGAACAACATAATTCAACAAAATGCAAGATTAAAAGAACTTTTAAGCATATCTGACATAGGGTAGATCCTGGTGTTTTCTTTAGTCATATCTTTCACTACTCCTGAAAAGAGATATAAAAGAGGGGTGAGTTTCTACAACTCAGTAAGTAGGGTTGGAAATGAATTTTCAAAACATGTAGTTTTAACTAAGTGTGTCATGGTTATTGCTTTTCTTCCAAATGAGGTTCTCCTCAAAATTTAGTTTTTAAAACCCTTTTTCCTCAATTTCACATTAGGTGTGTTTAGCAAACAACACACATCATTCATCAGGAAGGGAACACACATTCACAGGTGCAGCCCGTCCACTGCATCCACTTGTGGCTCGGAGCATCTTTACTGGCCACCAAGATAGAAGCTCGTCCATTTCTACCCTCGGTCTGAGTGGATGTTCACGACATCTGACCCTTCGACCCGAAAGCAACTCTGTATTCATATGAAGATAGAGACCTCATCCCGACCCCACCTCGGTCTCATGTGCAAGAAGCTACATTGAGCTTCCCGACTGCTGGCATGACAACCAGCCCTTATCTCCACCATGTCATCCTGTAGCCCTTATGACACATCACTACCTCTCTTGGATGTCTTGACGGTCCTGTACCTCAAGTGCATGCACAAAATTTTTTTTCACATAGCCATTTATCTTTGGTGCCACTGGTCCAACAGCCCCGACCCTCAACTAGACTCGCAGCTATTTGTCTAGGCCAGTCCGTCGGCCTAGCCTTAACGCACTACCGCCAATCCATCGAGTACTATCGGTCCTGTCTTGGTACCACAGCTAAATCACACATTCATTTCATTAGAAACTTCATGGCTTTTTATATCTCATATTTTTTTACGAGCTCTTGCTCATGCCCACTAGCCTTGGACCCACTCCACGTGATTTTCCAAAACTGGGCATCTAGCCCCACAAGTTCAAAAATTGAGGCCTCTAGCCTATATGAACTATTCTAGCACCCGTCAAGAAGGTCTTCCAAAGTGTTTAAGCATTGGCACAAAATCAGGGGAGAACATTTCTGACAAAACACATTTTCACTTCATCACATCAATCGAGTGTGATGATATCTTCACTTACAATCGACAAGCGGGTTTCTTCTTCCTTCAAGGAAGTCCATCATACCAACTGGGTATGATTTCCTCTACTTACAATCGGTAAGTAGGTTTTCACTTCGTTTGCCCATCATCCCAACCAGGTATGATGTCAAAATTTTACTTACAAATGGTTTTTCTTTTCTAAAGTGTTTATTATCCCAACTGGGTATGATGTGAATAAGCCCACTCACCTACTGACTGTAGCATATTCTTCTCTAGTCGGTTTTCACTTCCGGGCTAGCTTATTCTTGCTAGTGTTCCGGTCTCTCATGTTTCTACATGATTTGGGCACCCTTATCTATTAGAGTTTGGCATAACAGCCTTCGTTTCTCACATATGAGCGACTAGGCTCAAAATTGTTACTTAATTGCACTTAGGTCCCTAAAGTTCATTTTCCTTGACTTTAGGTCTGTAATGCTAACTTTTCTCCAAATTGAGTCTTGAAACTTACAAAAATTCTCTTTGGGTCCTCAATTTACTCAAAATTATTTAAGGGGGTCAAGTTTACCAAATTTCCAATTTGGTCCCCAACTTTTCAAAAATTACCATTTTGTCCCTACTTTCCAAAAATGGAAATATTGACCCCAATGTTTCCAAAAATCAACCAATTGGTTCTCCAACATCTTTTTCATGGCCAATTGGCCCTCAATTTTGGTAAATTGTAAAATGGTCCCTCAATTTTATCAAATCCCCAAAAGTTTCCCCCAATTTCCACCTTTCAAACTGGCCAAATTTGATTTATTCAAATTGACCATTCAGTCGGAGTTAATTGCTTCAATTGCATATGAAAATCAGTTCCTACACATCCATACGATTCAATTGAGCTTTGAGTCACATGAATTAAGGCCGAAATGAGCTCAAATGGAACTTTGTCGGAAAACTGTGCGTAGAGAGAGAAAGCTTCGAAAGCTTACCATCAAAGGTCCGACGATCCGAGTTTTCTATTTGAGTAGGTAGCTCTCGTCCTAAGGTTACTCATAAGATCAAGAATCACTACAATTCACATCGAATCGATGGAGAATTTTGTGAGTGAAATTTCACAGTTTCTCTCTCCAACGCCAATCAGAAATGATAAAGGGGGGTCGAATTGGCTTACCTTTCAGCTCAATTGAGGTCAAATGAGGGCTGTTGGGATGTTGGGAGGGCTTGGTTTGGCCGGAGGAGGGATGAATTTGGCCGATTTCAGTTCAGCTGAAACAGGGCAACTACGTTCCTTCGGAGATGCTTCATTGTTCAATTTCGCCGTCGCTTCACCGACAGTCCTCGAATCGAACAGAGGTTACTATCAGGTAGCTGACTCCCCCCGGAGTCTAAAGAACCTCACCTAGCCTTCTAAGGTTGGAAAAAACACCTATGTCGGAGCTCTGGTTCGAGCTTCACTGGAAAATGGAACAGTTGAGAGAGAATGGAGATTTCAGGTGTGAGGAGGATGAATGGAGAGAAGCTCTTTATATAGGGAGCTCGGAGACTCTCTGCACATCCATTTCACATCATGGTCAAGCTTATCTTAGACCTGAAATGGCCTGAATGAAGACATTTTCTCTTCACTGGTGCTATCCATTCATGCATTGAATGAACAATGTCGTCATCTGAAGGAAGAAGACAACATTGTTCTGAACCGGACTGGACCAGTTCGACCGGGTTCAATGCTTAAATCGGTCAATTCAAGCTCAATTCGACTGATTTTCTCAAAATTAAAATTTTCTATACAATGGTAGCTTCAATTCCCCAATTTAAATATTTTAAGCTACCTAGAAAAATGAATTTTACAACCAGTTCAATGATGGTTCAAACGAGTTCAATCTAGTTAAGGTCCAGTTCACCTGAACTGGTCTGGTTTTCTCTTCCAATTTGTCCCAAAGTCCTTTTCCATGATTTTTGTGTCTCTTTAGGACACTTAGAATTTGTAAATTTCTCATTTTTCCCTTTCTCTATCGGTTAAGGTTCATGAACCAGCTCGGTTTTCTCTTTAGAAATGACCAGTTCTTTTCCCGATTTTGTTATCTATAAGGAACCGAGTTTACAACTCTCCCCTCCTTTTAGAAGTTTTATCCCTAAAACTTAATTAGCATCTGTTGCATCAGGAATAATTTCCCTTGATGTCAACTTGGAGTTTGCTTGACATGCTAACATTTCGGTTATTCTTTCACTTAGTCCTTTTTAAATTGTGCACTTAGGAAATTTTTTTTTATTTCCATTGTTTACTCACTCCATGGAGTTTATCATAACTAAGCATGTCTTGCCTGCGAGTACAAAGGTATATCCTTAGGTTCACATCTTCTTTTGCTTAGGGCAATATTCTTCCTCTTAAGGGTTTTTTCTCAGAATTTCAGGATTGGGAGTTCCAAGATACCCAATCATTCACGTGTCTAGTTATCAAATTATCATTGAAACCCTTAGCTCGGTGTCCTTTTGAGTGCTACATACTTGTTTTCATGGGTTTCGATGTTATCACCTTTTCGTCCTCTCTTCCCTCATCCGTTGTTTATTACGACTTCAGTCCAAATATAATGTTTGACCTTGTCACGCTTAACTAACTGGCTCTTCCTTATTTAAGTCATATTTTTCCTTCTGGCTGTTGGGCTTACATGTCCCTTACAGCATGGCATGCTCTAGAACCTGTCTTTGGCCATTTAAAATTTTAGAACACTTCCTTAATGGTTGTTCTTAACCTTCCAAACTTTCGGGGATCATATAACTTCGTCTCTCTTTTCGTCTGATAGTGTTTCTCGACTACCTTTACCGTCATCCAATCATCCATCTTTCCTTTGACATCATGTCTTACATAACTGTGTCAGTTTTCCTTACCTACTTGTCCTTTCCCAATTTCTTTATTGGGTCTTTCTGGTTCTAATTATTGGGTTTCCCGATAACTTACCGACACGCTGGGATTCTTCCCTTCTTATGTCCTTCCTCATTTCTAGTGGCGTCCTTTCCTAAAGGACTTTCCCTTTTCTTAATCCACTCTTACTCGTTCGTGACCATTTCTCGATTCTTTATTATGAGTTAATCCCTTTTGGTCTCTTTGTCGATTACTTTGTTTGGGGAGTTCACTTCTTATGGTTTTGTTCTCTACTATGTCCCTCACAGTAGAGACTTACACCTTAGGAGCTACATGCTCAACCTTATTACCATTCCTTAAAGGTTTCTTTCTTCATTTCTTCACATCCTTTCTATATTGGGGCATTTGCTCGCTTTGAATTATTCTTCGTCTAAAAATTTCCATTTCATTCCCTTATTCCTTACTTGAGAAACTTTCGATTATTGGATCTTATTTCGTGTACTCCACACTATGCTCAACCGTCTACTCTTTAGGCCCCATCAAGTGAGCGTGGACCATAACCAGTCTTAGATGTACTTTCCTATGTTTCCTTTTTATGGGCAGTCCATCCCTTTCTTACTCGTACGACATCTTTTGATGCTATCTTCCTATTTATCCATTACTTGGGTTTAACTTACTCCCTAGGCCCTCATGAGTACTTTTCCTTTTTACTTGATCTTATATCATTTATGAGCTTATTTTCTTTTCCACTTTTGTTGGTTCCATTACCTCCTTTGTACTTGATCTTACATCCTTTGATGCCATTCTCCCCTACTTACCTTTACTCTTCAAACCTTACGTGCACATCCTTTGTATCCCATCCTCATTCTCACTCGTATCCCAGTACACGTCTATTTCTTTTAGGGAGAGCTCACATCCTCTATGTTTCAAGATATCTTGATCATCTTGCGAGAGGCTTACTTAACCTTCTCATGGCTTTCGGTCGCTAATCCTATCTTGACCCTTGATCTCTTTAAGGTTTTCCTTCATCCTTATTTCACAAATGTTTTGGCCTTTCACCTCTCCCTTCTTTGCTGGAGTTTTGACCTTCACGAGGTTCAGTTTGTTAACTGCCTCGTTCCTACTATTCTCCTTGACTATCTTGTTGTTATTAGTTATTTCCTTCCATTAGGTTCATCTGAAATCCCTATTTGGCTTCTCTACTCTTTTAGAGCAGGTCACATTTGGCCATTCTGATACATCCGATTCATCTATCAGTTACTTAGCTTGGGAATTTCCCTTTCCATGGTCCCACTTCCTATCTTTATCCTTCTACCTAGGGACTTCCGTCCTAGGAGTTTCACATTCAACCTCCCTAACGCTCCTTGAAGGCTTTTCCTTCTTTCTTTTCTTACACCCTTCTAACATCGGTATGATTATTCGCCCTTGATCCTTTCCTATCCTCCAATTCCTTTTCATTCCTTATCCTTTCTTCAAGTAGCTTCTGATTATTAGTGAATTCTTAATAATTTATGTTATGCATATCACTAACTCTTTCAAGGGTACTTGTGTATTCTTTCGGAGTTCTCTTCCTATCACACTTCTTTTCTTCTTCCCTTTCTCTGTGTCTTATCCTAAAGTGGCTTATCACTTTCTACACACCCACTTCTTCCTTGTACCTTACTTTCCTCTTAGTTATCTTCCATTCAACTGGTTTCCCTTGGGGCAACACAATTCTTCTTGGTTTCCTAACTTTTATATGGGGGCTCTTTCTTAACTTCTTATGATCCATAGGTTTTCCTTTACTACTCTTGCACCTTTTGATGCTTACTTCTTTTATACCATACTTCACGCTCATTCTCTTCTTCCTACCCTTAGTTAGGGTATGTCCTTCCTGGTGATTCTAGGTAGTCTCCTTTGGAATTTCTTTCCCATTCTTGTTGCCTTGTTACTCCATATTCCTGGTTTTTGTGGGGGAACTTATTTGGCTATCTTAGGGATAGGGTTAACTAGAGATAACCCGTAGTTTCCCACCTTAGGTAGTCTTTTCTCTATCTACCATCTTGATCATGATTGGTATACTTTCAATTTTGTTAGTTGTAATTGTCATTAACAGGAAGATTCACTTTTAATTAAGGAAATATGAGCTTTTATTCATTCAAAGAGATAATTTCTTATCGTACTCAGCTTATTACAGGAATTCACTACTTCTTAGTTCCTTGGAGTCATAGGCCGAGAGTTAGCCTCTGAACAGTTACGAGATTCATGGTTTGAAGGCTCTAATGAACTAGTTGAAGTCCATCCATATTCCCTTTGGATTTCCCTAATAGGATGAACTTTATGAATGGCCTTGAGTCCGTATTTTCTCAATACCTCAGTCTCGCACTCGTATGTCCACTTCATTCATTGGGAAGGATTGAAGTTGGATTGAACTAGTAGGGGTGCTTGGTGGACTTTCATAAAGGTGGTGTGGGCATCCCAATAGTTGTCACATGCATCCTTTTTAGTGGGAGTCCTTTTTGGTTGTTATGGGGCTAGAGGAGGTGTTGGGCTCCTTGGAGAAGGGATAGGTTCTTCCTGCATTGGAGGAGGATAAGTGATGCCTTCTAGCTTTAATAGGGCTCCAACCAGTTTCCTATAGTCCTCGACCATGTTATTGGGCACTCTCTTCTCGCCCTCTAGGAATCATTGAACGGCTGCCTCTCTGGAGGTAGGCGTCTTTTTCATGATTTCATGTGGGGGTTTGGTTCGCACGACGAACTTCCTAGGAACTCTTCTTCCTACAAAGTAGTTAGATTTCTGTTAGTTTCAGGGCATAGTATTGATAATTCTTTCAAGGGAACTTGGCTCTGATACCTCTCAAGTTGTCATGCCCCGACCCGGTTTGGTCAGATCCCCGTGATCAACCCGTCTCTCCCTTGGTTTAAGAGGGGTTTCCCCCTTTTTAATCAAGAGGAGCCAGGCGTAATTTAAACCTCATTCACTGAAACAAAACAAAATGAAAGTTTAAAATAACTTTTAACCATACTTGATAAAGGGTAGATCCCGGTGTTTTCTTCAGTCATATTTTTCCCTACTCCTGAAAAGGGATATAAAAGAGGGGTGAGTTTCTACAACTCAGTAAGTGGGGCTGGAAGTAAATTAAAACATATAGTTTTAATTAAGTGTACCAAGGTTATTATTTTTCTTCCAAATGAGGTTCTCCTAAAATATCAGTTTTCAAAACCCTTTTTCCTCAATTCCACATTAGGTGTGTTTAGCAAACAACACTCGCCCTTCATCGGGAAGGGAACACACATTTGCAAGTACATCCCGTCCACTGCACCCACTTATGGCTCGGAGCGTCTTTACCGGTCACCAAGATAGAAGCACGTCCACTTCTACCCTAGGTCTGAGTGGATGTTCTTGACATCTGACCATTAGAACCGAAAGTAACTTTGTGTCCGTATGAGGACAGAGACCTCATCTCGACTCTGGCCCGGTCTCATGCGCAAGAAGCTACGTCGAGCTTCTTGACTTCTGGCACGACAAACTGCCCTTATCTCCACCATGTCGTCCAATAGCCCTTAGGATGCATCACTACCCCTCTTGGGCATTTTGATGGTCTTATACCTCATGTGCATGCACAAACAAAGTTTTCACATGGCCATTTATCTTTTGTGCCACTGGTCCAACGGCCCTGACCCTCAACCCAACCTGCACTTGTTTGTCTAGGTGGGTTCATCGACCTGGCCGTGATGCACTACCGCCAGTCCATCAAGTAATGTCGATCCTGACTTGGTACCATGGTGAAATCATACAACCATTTCATTAAAAATTTTCATGGCTTTCATATCTCATGTTTGTTTAAGAGCTCCTGCTCGTGCCCACTGTCCTTGGGCCCACTACAAGTGATTTTCTAAAGCCGAGCATTTAGCCCCACAAGTTCAAAAATCGAGGCCTCTAGCCTATCTGAGTTATTCTAGCTCCCGTCAAGAAGTTATCCCAAAAGGTTTAAGTATTGGCACATAGTCAGGAGAGAACACTTCTAACAAAAATATATTTTTCACTTTATCTCACTAGTCAGTGTGATGATACCTCCGCTTATAACCGACAAGTGGGTTTCTCCTTCCTTCAAGGAAGTTCATCATACTAACCGAGTACGATTTCCTCTACTTATAACTGGTAAGTAGGTTTTAGCTTCATTCGCACATCACCCCAACCAAATATGATGTCAAAATTCCACTTACAAGTAACTTTTCGTTTATAAAGTGCTCATCATCCCAACCGGGTATGATGTAAATAAGCCCACTCACCTGATAACCGTGGCATATTCTTCTCCGGTTGGCTTTTCAATTCTACGCGAGCTCTCTCTTACTTGTGTTATCATCACACGTGCCCCTATACAATTTGGGCAGTCTTATCATTTACGGTTTGGCATAAAAGCCTATTTTTATTTTTTTTATTAATTGCACTTAGGTCCCTAAAGTTCATTTCTCTTCACTTTAGGTCCCTAATGCCCATGTTTGTCCAATTTGAGTCCCAAGGTTTCCAAAATTTCCTTTTGAGTCCTCATTTTACTCAAAATTGTATAAGGGGCTCAAGTTTTCCAAATTTCCAATTTGGTCCCTAACTCTTCAAAAATGACCATTTTGCCCCTACTTTCCAAAAATGGCAATTTGGCCCCAGATGTTTAAAAAATTGACCAATTAGTCCTCCAATATCTTTTTCAAGGCCAATTGGCCCTCAATTTTGGGAAATTGAAAATAGGTCCCTCAATTTTACGAAATCTCCAATTTTCCCCTTTCAAATTGGCTGAATTTGATTTTTTTCAAATTGACCATTCATTCAGGGTTAATTGCTTCAATTCGAGTGTAAATTAGTTCCTACACTTTCATACGATTTAATTAAGCTTTGAATCGCATGAATTGAGGCCCAAACGAGCTCAAACGGAGTTTCATCGGAAAACTGTGCGTAGAGAGAGAAAGCTTTGAAAGCTTACCGTCGGAGGTGTGGCGGTCCGATCTCTCTATCGGGGAAGGTAACTCTCTTCCTGAGGTACCTTCTAGGATCAAGAATTTTGACATTTGACCTCGAATTGAGAGAGAATTTTGTCAGTGAAATTTCATAGTTTCTCTCTCTAACACCGACCTGCAATGACTGAGGAGGGCCAAATTGGCTTACCTTTCACCTCAGTTTAGGTCGTATGAGGGCTATGGAGATGTTGAGAGGGCTTGGTTTGGCCGGAAAGGGCTGAATTTAGCCGATTTCAGCTCGGCCAAAATAGGGTAGCTTCGGTCCTTTGGAGCTACTTCATTGTTTGATTCTGCCGGCAATCCTCAAATCAAACGTAGGTTGCTATATGGTAACTGACTTCCCCCGGAGTCTAAAGAACCCGACCTTGCCTTCTGAGGCTAAGAAAACTGTCCAAGTCGAAGCTCTGATTCGAGCTTCGCCGAAAAATGGAGCAGTTGAGAGAGAATGGAGATTTTTGGTGTGAGGAGGATGAATGGAGAGAAACTCTTTATATAGGGAGCTCAAGGACTCTCTGCCCGACCGTTTCACATCTTGGTCAAGCTTATCCTCACCCTAAAACGCCCTGAACGAAGCCATTTTTCCTTCGTTGGCGTTGTCCATTTCTGTATTAAATGAACAGTGCTATCATATGAAGGAAGAATTCGATAATATTCCGAACCAGACCGGACCAACCAGGTTTAAGGCTTAAATCGGTCGGTTTAGGCACGATTCGACCGATTCTCTCAAAATTAAAAATTCCTAATTTCATTCTCTATCTAATGGTGGCTTCAATTCCCTAATTTGAATGTTTTAAGCCACCAAGAAAAATGAATTTAGCAACAAGTTCAATGATGGTTCAAACCGGTTCAGGTTCGGTTCACCTGAACTAGTTGGGTTTTCTCTTCCAATTTATCCTAAAGTCCTTTTCCATGATTTTTATGACTCTTTAAGTCACTTGGGATTTGTAGATTTCCCATTTTTCCCTTTCTCTATCGGTTATGGTTCATGAACCGGATCGGTTTTCTCTCTTGAGTTATTCAGTTCTTTCCCTGGTTTTTCTTATCTTTAAGGGACGAGGTTTATAGACTAGCATGATGAACTGCCCTTATCTCCACCATGTCGTCCAGTAGCCCTTAGGACCCATCACTACCCCCTAGGGTGTCTTGATGGTCCCGTACTAGAAGTGCATGCACAAACAACAGTTTTCACATATAACCATTATCTTTAGTGACAATGGTCCAATGGCCTCGATCCTCAACTTGACATGGAGCTATTTGTCTAGGCTGGTCTGTCGACCTGGCCCTGACACACTACCGCCAGTCCATCAAGTACTATCGATCCTGACTCGGTACCATGGCAAAATCACACAACCAATTTCATTAGAAATTTTCATAGCTTTCTTCAATCAAGTTTGTTTTATGAGCTCCTGCTAATGCCCACTAGCCTTAGGTTCACTTCACGTGATTTTACAAAACCAGGCATTTAGCCCCATGAGTTCAAAAATCGAGGCCTCTAGCCTATCTGAGCTATTCTAGCTTCCGTTAAGAAGGTTTCCCAAATGTTTTAAGCATTGGCACACAGTCAGGAGAGAACACACCAACCGAGTGTGATGATATCTCTGCTTATAACCGGTAAGCCGATGAGTATCCAACATTTTTCTCCACTGTGGTAGTTTTTCAGCGAGGCTCAAAAAGTCAAATCTAGGTCATATCAGTCGAGTTATGGCTTGAAATGATTGTGTGGACATGTGGAAGTATATTAGGACCATGCTATGGTCGATTTAAAAGCTTTAAGCTTGGGTTATGGGGAGGGAAAAGTTTGGGGATTAATTTATAATTTTAGGAAAGTTAGGGACCATAATGCAAATAGAATAAAATTTGAGAACCTAAATGAGCTAAATAAAAGTCTAAGGACCTAAAAGAAATGTTAAGAATGGCTTGGGGTCGAAATGTGAAGAACATAAAGCTTTATAAATATTAGAAATGTTAGGGACCTAAGGGTAAATATTTGAAAGATGAAGAGACTATATGTAGATAAGAAAAAATTGTAAGTGTAACATTGTAAGTTTGAGAAAATTATGGGTGGAGTAGTAAAGTAGAGTTCGACAAAATGTTGAATCGAATAAACTGAATTATAAAAGGTAAACTATACTTAAAATCTTATAGTGGGATATGATTCAAGAAGTACAACATTTAACAAAGAGAGCTATATCCCATCTTTTATGAAAGAGGGCTATGACCCAACATTTAAGAAAGAAGAGATTAGGCCCAACATTTAACAAAGAGAGCTATGACCCAATGTTTTAAGAAAGATGGCTCTAATATGATGTATAAGAAAAAATGTGTCACTATCACATATCAGTATCTAATTGGTTGAAATCGTCTAACGTGGTACTGCCACATGTTAGCCTCTAATTGGTCAACCATTTCTCCGATTTCCTACTCGGCTGCTGATGTGTCACCTTTTCCACATGTTAGCTCCTCATTGGTTAGCCTAACTGATGAGGCTTCTCATCAATTGACCATTTGACTAAGGACACGTGTTGCTCTCCTATTGGTCGGTTGTCGATGATGTGGATTTGACTGTTGACCAATGACACGTGTTATATTCAGATTGGTCAGCGCTTCCAAGTACTGATCGAGCGGCTGACTGGGTGCGCTTTGTCACGCGTTATATTCAGATTGGTTGCTCTTGCTGATTGAGTGTTGACCTGGCCGACAGTAGCTGGACTGTTGGCCGGTTCGATTGGACCGGGTTCAGTAATTTGAAATTGGAAATCGACCAGTTCAGGCCCAATCTGATCAGTTTTCTAAAATCTAAAAATTTCTAAATTGATATAAATTCATTTTCTACCTAATGGTAACTTCAATTTCCCAATTGGCATTTTTAAATTGCCTAGAAAAATCTATTTTTGAACTGGTTCTTCATGGTTCAGTATGATTCGACCTGGTTCGGGTTCAGTTCACCCTAAACCCGTCTGGTTCTCATCTCCAATTCACTTCATGTTTCTTTTTCATAGAGTTTGGGTATTTGTTGGCCCATTGGGACTTCCCTATTTCTCGTGACTTTTATTCATAAATTCTAGACCACTCTAATCCTTGATTTTCTTTTAAAAAATTTTGGTTTCCTATTCCAGCCTTCTCATTATGAAGAAACAAGGCTTACATAATAGATAGAAAGTCAAGTCTTAATGGTAAAACTTTTGACTGAATTATTAGTGATTTTGGAAGAATCATGAGATGTCTTGAGGATAGTGATGATTTTGGAAGGCTACTGGAATGTTGGGTAAGGGGAGATGATAAGTTCCAATATGTCAATGTCTCGATAGTTCCCTTGTGCATTTGACATGATGTTAGTGGGTGGTCTAGTCGTTCCATTATGGATAATATGTATGATATAGTTAAATTTGTCCATACATACTAGGGCAATATAGAACTTTGGTCATGGAAAGTTGCTATAAATCACTAGAGATTGGGAGATAAATTAGGAAACTCATACCATGTTGGTATGTTGTGCTTCAATGATTAAATATATATATTTATGATAGTTAAGTTGTTATGTATAGACTTATATGGTTTAGTAACTCCTAGTTACTATACTCAAAACTCACTCCTCTCAAATATTATTTTAGGAAGATAGTAGAAGTTGGACAATAATAAATAAAGCTAAAATCAACTAATTTAAGGTATCAATACACATATTTCCTAATATTATTTATTAATTGTTTTACATATTTTCACATGTTAACATTTTAGAAAATGTTGTACCAATAATTTTATATTATAATTATTAAATTATAGTTATGTCGAAATCAAATTAATGAATATACTAACTATTATAATATTGAAATAATATAATAAATTATTTGTAGGTCCAACCAAAAAATTGTGTTATAGTACAACATTTAAATTTACTCTCATCTGATCTTGGGTCGCGTCAGATCTGCTAAGTTTATCAATGGGATAAGAGACTTGAACTCTTACCTGACCCGAGAATGGTCGAGTCAGTAAATTGGACTCAGACCCTATAAAAAATGTGGATCTGAGCCCAACAATAAACCTGTGACCCAAGCCTCGGATTCCACCCCTGGACTCAAAGTTGAGCCAGATCTGGTAGAGATTTTTCAGATAGAGTTAACCTACTCGAGGAAGAACCTCTGTCGACTATCTCGGCAATCTGCTCTAATGTGACGCAAGGACATCAGCCAGTGATCAGACCTAGTGAGGATCATGCAGTTACAGCACTCACCTGATCAACCACAAATTGAATTCACTTCTTCCACTTTGACATATATATATAATATAATTAAGTGCTTACATTTTGTAGAATCATCACAAATGTGGTAAAGATGGGTGGACAATACCTTATTCGGAGGTTACTAATAAGAAATTTATAAATTATATTAAGAAATTTGTAAATTACACTAAAATATTTATTAGAAGATTACTAATAAAAAATTTATAGATTAGACTAAGAAATTAGTAGATTACACTAAAAGATTTATAGATTATACTATATTAAATTTGATAAAATATTTCAGGATACTTAAATTAAAAAAATAAATAAATATATCTATATTAAAAGATATATTCTTATTAAAAGTTATATGCCTAATATTTATATCATTATATATGTTATAAATTTAGGAAATTTTATTAATTGTAGCACATTTATTTAATTAAATAAGTGGACGCAGCAACCTGAACTTGAGGCGGAGCTACCTTCGAATACATATCTTCCTATCTTTCGTTTTACTCTCTACCTGCAGTTGAATTATGGATGAGAGCTACATGTAAGTCATGATCACATTGATACTTTATAAGAACCTATACGTGTGAGTAACGATGCTTTGCTGCAAAGTCAGTGTCAATCCATATAATTTACTTGAAAACAAGAAGAAGCTTGGAAACCCTCTTGATAATTTCCTTCTTCACAGATCTCAAAAAATGAGATCATAGTTCTCCCCGTTGGCGATTTGAGGATCCTGACTGCATCGAATTACTTATACAGCGCAATGAGTGCAATGTATGGCTGACTGTATGGAGCCCTTAGTCCTTTAGATACACACGTGGATGGATCGACATATTGTTATTCATCACATGGAACACAATATACTATAATATATTTCTCTAGTTCAAGATTTGCAATATATTGTAATCATATTGTATTAAATTTAATATAATTGAGCAATTAAGTACACATATTTGAGTTTTATCTATTTAGGTTTAAATCTATTTTTACACATTTATTTATTTATTTAAATAAAAAAAAACTTTAATGAAGACCAAATTAATTCAATCAAAGTAAATATTGTCTATTGGTTAATAACACAGAATTGAACTCAGAGCGGGCTCGAGTCCATTGGACCCGATCTCGGGTCGGGTCATGTTAATGACAACCCTATAAGAAGCATAAGTTAAAAGATTGTGCTAGATATTTGTTGGGCTAAAAAGGGAGAGGAAGAAGCCCGCGGTAAAAGACTGGATTGAATTTGAGGAGTGGTTGGATCTTGTTGGACTGAAGAAGGAGAGAGAGGAAGCCCATGAAGAAATATTAGACTGAACGTTGTTGGTTGAAAGTGGCTGGGGTTTGGATCTATGCAGTTGGTAGTTGTTTTCTACAATTGGAGAGACTGTCATGGTAAATGGGAGAGGTTGGAGGTAGAGAAGAAGGATAGACTTGAGTAATAGATATGAGAGTAAAGCTTGTGAAGGAGTAATAGTTGAGACATGAGCTGAGAGGATAGAGCTCTAACAGTTCTAGAAGAGCTTGGTGGTAGTAGGTCAACTGGGACGGTTGGGCTACAGTGGTTGGAGCAAAAGGGCACTTTACTCCATGTTATTAATATCCTTCAGTATCCTGAATGTAAAAGCTCAAGATGTGAGATCACAAGAGAACACAAGTCACAAAGGGAGTGAAAGTTCAGGCTTCTTGAGAGGTAGAAGTAGCTGCCCGCTGCTTCATCGATGCAGACTTTATAAGATGGTTGTAGTTTCCTTTCTCCTTGAAGAGCTGCGAGAAATGGTGCTTGCAGTATAATATGCCATCAAGAGCTGCATAGCTTGATGGGGTTATGGCGCATCCTCCATGGGAGCACTTGAAGCATGACTTGTGGTATGTCAGGCTCTCTACTGTAACCTGAAAGTTCAGGCAAATCAAAACCATGTGACTGTTAGCAGGTTCAGAGATGAGAAATTTGCATCAGATAATGACCAACTGAGATGTAATTATTCCAAAACCTTCTCAAGAGGATATGCAGTCTTCCCACAAGTTGCACATTTATCTTGTGTGCCAGAAAACATCCTTGCAGCCTTACTTGGCGACCTTGTCTGCAGAAAACAGGATGATTAACATGGAGATAAGCATACAACAGTCTGTACAGAAGTACAAATACATGACATCCAGACATATTATGGGTGTGGGCATATTACCATTTCAGGGATCAATTTTTCTGTCAACCTTGCAGCTGTTTCAGATACAGTCCAAATGGTCTCAGAATATATGTAAAACAGGAGCAACCCAAGGATTCCCTTGGTAGAAACATAAGATCGTCTTGAATAAATGATGAATGGATGACTAACGAGATTGGAAGTTCTTGCTGAAGTTGCCTGACTCTTTGAAGAGCTGCTCAAAGTGAGGCTTGCAGTAGAGAACACCTTCCATTGATGAGTAACTGCTCAGCTGGTAAGACATCCAAAAAAGGGGGTGAAATGGTTACAAAGCGAGCATGGCAGGGTAGCAGTAAATCAGCAAGTGGGGCTTTTATACCATTAAGGTCCCTTTACAGTGGCTGCATTTGAAGCAAGCTTTGTGGTAAGCAACCCCATCTGCAGATAACTGTTCTACAGGATAAACCGTCTTTTCGCAGACCTTGCATTTCAGTTGGGTCCCAGTAAATGACATGGATTCTTTCTCTTTGCCTCCTTGAACCGTATCAATCTGTCTTGACTTTTACTGGATCACTATTTCAGCTGAAGCTAAAAGAGCAAACCTGGTTGGTCAATTTTATGAAGAATTAGGTTCTGATTGCTTCAAGCATGAAGCTTCTTTTTTTTTTTTCCAGCAAAAGGGTCCAAATCGCATTTGTTAAGAAAAATTGCCATGAAATGTTTCTAATTGTTCAACCCAACAAAAATATCACACAGAAGCACGTGTTAGAAGTACCTTCTCATGACTTTTAGAAGACAAGACAACATATTGAGTCCTAAGCTAAGAACTCTGAACACAAAGAAGCTTTTTTCTCTGGGATGTCTAATTATCTAGGAAACTCAAGGACTCGGTAGGGCCTTTTATTAGGTACAGAAGGAAGAAGAGACCCTCTATGCAATCATCTTTACCAGTTAATAGGAACTCTTCTACAAGAGCAAAAAGGGCATGGAATTTCTGAAAGTTTCACCTTTTATCCCAGAAGAACCCAGAGATGGCGGATCTGCAAGCTAGCTCCTTTCAGCAGCAACCTATAAATATTATGAAAGGATTTGAAACAAAGAAGAAAAGAGAGCAAAATGGCATTTTGAAGGTAAAGACAGAGTAAAGTGCGGGATTCGATTCAACATTAATGGGCCAAAAAGCTTTCTGAAAGTATCTAAAGAGGATTGATCGCTTTCTATTTTTTTCTGCAGAGAGAATGATAACTGTAATAGTTTATTGTTTCATTGACAGTAGACACCAAAGAACATACACAAACTGTTCGAATTTGCAGTTATTCATTTTCCCCTTATACATAATATTTGAAATTAGTTTGATTAAGAATAAAATAATAAGATATAAAATTTTTATCATTTATAATTTATAATTATAAATAAATATGAGTTTAATTTATTATTGATATAGAATAATCTTATATTAAAAATTTAACTAGTCAATCTTTTTAAATATAAAGAAAAAATATTAGTGGTTATTATATATATACACAAATTGTTAAAAAATTAATAAGGAAGTATTTAAAATTGAATTTGATATTTACGTTAAAATTGATAAATAATAATAATATTATTAAATATTAAATAAAAATAAAAAATAATGTATATATTTATAATATTAAAATAATTTTTTGAAAATTTAGTATATATTTAAAAATTATAATTTTTAAATAGTATAAACTTTTTAATCTTATAAAAGTATTATATTTTTCTATTTTATACAACATTTAATTATATTTATTATCAAAACTCATTCTCATATTTAATATGTATACCATTTTTATATGTAATATATATATATATATATTTTTAATATGTATAATTTTAAATTTGCACTAAATAATTATATATAAATCGAATATAATTTTTTCGATATTAAGAACAATTGATTCAAATTTAATATTTTTTCTCAATATTAAAATAAAACACAAGCCAAAACTCTAGTATCTGATCAGTTAACAGTGAAAGTGTAATAATTTTAATAGTATTTTAGATGATATTGTAATGATAAATAATCGAGTCTATTGTAATTATTCTTCTTTTATTTATTATTTTTTTATTAAATATTATCTATATTAGTATGAATTGATAAATGTATAATATTCTTCAACTTTGTTAAATCAATATTTATCGTATTAATTTATATGTAAAAGGTTCTATCTTATTATTATTTATTAAAATTTTAACTTTTTTTTAAATTAAAATAATCACTCCTTCAAAAATTAATTAATTTGTATTTAATATTATATATTATTGAAATTAGATAGTGGTTAACAAATTAAAAGTTAAATATTTTATTTTATTATCCAACTCCATCTCACCTTTTACTTTTAATTCTATTAAATATAATTCTATTCAGTATTAAAATTTTATGTTATAATGTTGATATTCTCCTTTATACTAATTTTGATATGATAATTAATATTTTAATACAATTGATACAACGTCACCTATATAAATTTTATAATATTAATTAGATAAGGGTTAAATACGGTCTAATAAGTCACATTATCTATAAAATTCATTTCATTATATCGTAAGTAGAATAGAACTCGGCTAGCATGTTTGCAGCCCATGAGAGTGAAAAAAATACCTCGCAATCATGATGTTGCATGCGCGATGCCCCGCCACCTTCCTCCCATGATCGTACTTTCAGGTGGACTAGTGAGCTGTAAAGCCACCATGAGCAGTTGGTAAGTGCTAGTAAGCTCAACTAATGCCAAACTTTTCTTCTTCCGGTCCTCTAAGAATATATAGAACCATTATATCAGCTTTACTAAATCATTCAAAAATTCAAGTTTTAGACTTTATTTACCCTTTAGAGATGAAGTGAATGATTTAAATGGGTTACTCTTTTAAATTAAAGTTAATAATTTATTAAATAATATAATATAATTATATTATATTACATATGATAAAATGAATTATTAATATATAAAATATATACAATAAAATATAATATTAAAAAAAATAAAAAATATATATATCACATTTTATTATATAATTAAATTATATAAAATAATTAAATTATTATAATAAAAATGAATTCATATTAATTATATAATAATATTTATAAATATTGTATAATTATAATAAAAATAATATATATATATATAATAAACTATATTATATATAACCTATATTTTTATTATATAATTATATCATATAACTTTGTATAAGTTATTATTAATATATAAAATTACGTAAATTTATAATAATAAAAATAAAATAAAATATATAAAAGGTTATAATAATTTAAATAAAAAAGTAAAAAAAACTTTTCAAATTGTGAGAAAGTGGAGTGATTATATTTTATTTTAAATGAATGTATTTATATGTTATACCTACACTTTATTTTATCAAATAAGCAAGTATGAACATCTCATAATACTTCAATCCAAATATAATGTTATAACTTATCCAAATCAAGATTCAAAAGTTGCAAATGCTTGATTTTTTAGTAGTAGGAATAGTCTAAGCCATAGTCAATTATCCTACTCAATCCATGATTTTTTTTTCAAATTAATAAAAATCATACATTTTTAATTTTGGAATGACCAGTTAAGGAACTATACAATTCAATAGTCACCCTCATGCTCATTCGCTCGTTTATACTATAATAAAAAATTCTAAAAAACCCCATTACCTTGTTTATATTAGTCTATTTTATCATTTTCACAGTATAATTACTCTTATATTTGGTCATATTTACTAAAAAGTTCAAAAATATTAAAATTTTCTATTTATAAATTTAACTCTTAAAATTTGTATTTTCAGTATTTAATATGAGAAAAATTATTATTTCACCCTTATATTTTCATAAATTTTCTTTTAGGATCATATACCGCTCAATTCTTCATTTTAGTTTCTCAATTTTTACTATTTACACTTTGTCATTCCAACTTTAATCATCTTAAGGTATTTAGGTTTTTAAGCTTCAAAATTTATTATCCAAATCTCAAATAATTTTTTTATTCTTTTTCATTAGTCATTAGACCTTCTTGAAACAGTCGAGAGACCCTCAATATTTTTCATTCCTGAATAGATCCTTTAACTTTACAAAAAATATATTTTATTCTCCACCTTTGTTTTTGAATAAAATATTTCTAAAAAATTATGAAAGACTTATATGAGATCCCTAAGGGCTCTCCCTATGTAAACCCAGTCCTTTAAAGATAAGAAAATCGAGAAAAGAATCAGTTAATTCAAAACAGAAAACTAAGTTGGTTCATAAACCTTAACCATTAGAGAAATGGTAAAATGAAAAATCGACAAATCCCAAATGACTCAAAGGGTCATAAAAATCATGGAAAAGAACTTTGGGACAAATGGTAAGAGAAAACCAAACCGGTTCAGGGCAAACCATACATGAACTGGATTGAACCAATTTGATCCATACTTGAACCAGTTTCTAAATTCATTTTTCTTGGTAGCTTAAAATTATCAAATTGGGGAATTGAAGCCACCATTAGATAGATAATGAATTTAGAAAAATTTAATTTTGAGAAAACTGGTCGAATCGAGCTTGAACTCGCCGATTTACGCATTGAACCTGATCGGACCAGTCTGGTCTGGTTCGGAACAGTGTCATCTTCTTCCTAAGGATGACATCGCTGTTCATTAATGTAGAAAATGAATAACGCCGTTGAAGAAAAAATGGCTCCTATCATGCCATTTCAGGACAAGGATAAGCTCGACCAAAATAGAAAGTTGTCAAGCGGAGGGTCCTTGAGCTCTTTATATAAAGAGCTCCTCTCCATTCATCCTCCACACACCTCAAATCTCCATTCTCTCTCAACTGATCCATTTTTCGGCGAATCTCAAACTAAAGCTTCGATATAGCCCTTTTTCGCAGCCTTAGAAGGCAAGGTCGGGTCCTATAGACTCCGGGGAAAGTCAGCTACCTGATAGAATCTTCCTTTCGACCCGAGGACCACCGGAGAAGTGTCAGCGAAATCAAACAGTGAAGCAGCTCCAACGGACTGAAGTTGTCCTATTTTGGCTGAGTTGAATTCGACCAAATTCAGCCCTCCTCCAACCAAACCAAGCCTCCCCAATAGCCCCTATATGACCTTAACATAATTGAAAGGTAAGCCAATTCGGTCCTACTCAGTTGTTGCAGATCGAGGTTAGAGAGAGAAAGTATCAAATTTCACTAACTAAATTCACCTTCGATTTGACTTCAATTATAGCGATTATTGATTCTAGAAAAAACCTCATGACAAGAGCTACTGTAAACCTCGCACATTTGAGTTAAGGAAAAACCGGAAAAAGAACCGGTCAAATCGAATAAGAAAACCAAACCGATTTACATTTGGGAATAAGCAATATGAAAATTTACAACTTTCCGTTGATCCAAAAGATTTATTAAACATTGGAAAAGAAACTTAAGATAAACTAGAAAACAAAAACCAAATTGGTTCTGGTGAACTACAGTCCATAGGAACTTCAAAGTTAAGCGTGCTTACCTGAGAGTAGTGCTTACCTAAATTAAATTATTGGAATTAATACAAATAATTTAATACTGAAATTTAATTTATTAGAATTAATACCGAAATTAAATTATTGGAATTAATACCAATAATTTATGGCAATATTAATACCAGTAATAAATCTCACCCATTTAATACACGGGTTTTACGACTATATAAAGAGGTCATCCCCATTTCATTCTCCTCACACCTGAACACTTCTCTCTCTCTCTCTCTCTACCGCTCCATTTCCCGGTAAAGCTCGAACCAGAGCTTCGACTTGAACAAAGATCGGGCTTTCACCGGTGACCACTGTGCCTTCACCGGTGAGTAATCGAAGCTTTCTCTCTCTACAGTCTATTTTCCGGCGAAGCTCCATTTGAGCTCGTTTCGACGTTAAAATCTGTGATTCAAAGTATCTTAGAATCGTATGAACATGCAGGAACTCAATTTCAACTCCAATTTCAATAATTAGAAGTGTTTGATCGGTCAATTTGATGAAATCAAATTTGGTAGTGTTGAAGAGTTAAAATTGGGGGAAAATTTGGGGATTTTCGAAATTCAAAGGGCCAAAATACAATTTTATGAAATTGAGGGTCAATTGGGCATGAAAATAATGTTGGAGGACCAATTTGAGGAATTTTGGAATTTTTGGGGTAAAACTTACCATTTTTGTAAAAGAAGGGCAAAATGGTAATTTTGGAAAAATTGGGGGACCAAATTGGAAATTTGGGAAATTAAACCCCTTTTTGGTGAAATTGAATAAATTGAGGTCCCATGATAAATTTTAAAAGTTACGGGACTCAATTTGAGGAAAAATTGACATTAGGGACTTAAAGTTAAAGAGAAATAACTTTAGGGACCTAATTACAAATAACTAAAAGTTTGGGTTTTCTCATTCATTGGAAATGAATGAAGGCTGTTATGCCGAGTAATAATGAACAAGGTTGTTCATATCGTGTAGGAACGCGAAATACCGGGAACGCCAGCAAGGACAAGCTCGCGTGAATACAAAGAACCAGTCTAGTGGAATTCACGGCATTAATGGGTGAGTGGGTTTACTAACATCATACCCGGTTGGGGATGATAAGTGCCTCGATATAAAAACCCACTGTTTAGTGGTATTTTAATCATCACTACTTAGAGAAAGTGATGTGAAAGTTATGCGAAAAAAAAAAACTACTTACGGGTTGTAAGTAGATCATACCCGATTGGTATGATGAGACTTCCTAGAAGGAAGTTGAAAACCCATTCATCGGTTATGAACGGAGATGTCCTTATACCGGTCGGTATGATGGACGGTAAAAACCTATTTTTGTTGGAAGTGCTCTCCCCTGACTGTGTGTCAATGCTTAAACAATTTGGGAGACCTTCTCGACGGGAGCTCGAATAGCTCTAATAGGCCGGGGGCCTCGATTTTGGAACTTGGGGGCTAAATGCTCGATTTTGAAAATCTCGTACAGTGGGCCCAAGGCCAGTTGGCACGAGCAGAAGCTCGTAAATGAACATGATATATGTGCAATAAAACTTAATAAGTGAATTGTTTGGCCATGGTACCAAGATAGGACCGACATGCTCAGTCAACTAGCGGCAGTGCGACATGATAGGTCGACGGACTAGTCAAGACAAACAGCTGCAAGTTGAGTTGAGAGTTGGGGCCGTTGGACTATTGGCACCATAGATTACATGGAAATATAAGAAAATATTGTTTGTGCATGCACTGTGAGTACGGGATCATCAAGACGCCCATGAGGGGTAGTGATGCGTCCTAAGGGCACTGGACGACCTGGTGGCTATAAGGGTAGTTTGTCGTTCCAGGTGTCTGTGCGAAATCTGGAGTAGCACCAAGCGCATGAGACCGGGGTGGGGACAGGATGAGGTCTCTGTCCTCATACGGATATGAAGAAGTGATTTCGGGATTGTGGGTAGGATGTCACATACATCCACTCATTCCCAAGGTAGAAGTGGTCGTACTTCTATCTGAGTGGCAGGGAAAGTCGCTCCGAAGCCACTAGTGGGTTTAGTAGTGACACTGACTTGCGAATGTGTGTAACCTTCATGATGAAGGATGTGTGTTGGGTGATGACACACTGTGGTAACTAAGAAATAATGGAAAAATCCAAATTTTTAAATGATGGGATTTTTGAAAACAAAGGAGTCTAGCACACTCCATATAAATATTTTTCTTAAAAGTCAAAAGCTTTTAAAAAGCCATTCACTGAGTAGTCGTACTCACCCCCTCCTTTATATCCCTTTCAGGAAATCCCGGAAAGCCTCCCCTTAAAGACTGTCAACTAAGATGCCTGTAAGACAGGTATGTAAAGTTTTAAATTTCATACAGTTTTGATTATGCTATTCCAGGAAAAAGGTGCAAGTTAAAGGACGCCTTACTCTTTACAGTTTACGATAAGGGGAAACCCTTTAATAAACCGAGAGAGTGGTGGGTTGATCACGGGGATCCGACCAAACCGGGTCGGGGCGTGACAGGTACCTTCCCGATTGAGAGCTCGGACCGCCGCACCTCCGACAAAGCTCCATTTGAGCTCAATTCAGACCCAAATTGTAAACCCCGTCCCTTAATATAAAAGAAAATTGGGAAAAGAATCGGTAGTTTCCAAAGAGAAAACTGAGTCGATTCATGAACCTTAACCGATAGAGAAAGGGAAAATTGGAAAATTTATATATCCTAAGTGACTCAAAGAGTCATAAAAACCATGGAAAGGAACTTTGGGATGAATTGGAAGAGAAAACCAGACCTGTTCAGGTGAATCGGACCTGAACCGGTTTGAACCATCATTGATCCGATTTCTAAATTCATTTTTCTAGGTGGCTTAAAATATTCAAATTGGTGAATTGAAGCCACCATTGGATAGAGAATGAATTTAGAAATTTTTAATTTTGAGAAAATCGATCGAATCAGTCTTGAACCAAACGGTTTAAGCATCGAACCCAGTTAGACCGGTCTAGTCCGGTTCGGAACAGTGTCATCTTTTTCCTTCAGATGATAATACTATTCATTCAATGCTGAACGGACAGTGCCGATGAAGAGGAATTGTCTCCATTAAGGCTATTTTAGGTCATGAATGAGTTTGACCAAGATGCCAAATAGTCGGGTAGAGAGTCCTTGAGCTCCCTATATAAAGAGCTCATCTCCATTCATATTCTTCACACTTGAAATCTCCATTCTCTCTCAACTGCTCCATTTTCCGGTGAAGCTCAAACCAAAGCTCCGACTTGGGCAATTTTCTTAACCTCAGAAGACGAGTTCGTGTTCTTTAGACTATGGGGGAAGTCACCACCTGACAGTAACCTCCGTTCGATCCGAGGACCACTAGAGAAGCATTGGCGGAATCAAACAGTGAAGCAGCTTCGAAAGACCGAAGCTTTCCTATTTTTGTTGAGCTGAAATCGGTCAAATCAACCCTCCTCCAGCCAAGCCAAGCCCTCCTAACACTCCCACAACCTTCATACATTCTCAACGGAGCTAAAAGGTAAGCTAATTTGGCTCTCCTCAGTCATTATAGGTTGGAGTTAGAGAGAGAAATTACAAAATTTCACTGATGAAATTCTCCCTCCATTCGAGGTGAATTGTAGAAATTCTTGATCCTAGAAAGTACCTCAGGAAGAGAGCTACCTGCCTCGATAGAGAACTCGGACCGCCGCACCTTCAACGGTAAGCTTTTGAAGCTTTATCTACGTACAGTTTTTTGGCAAAGCTCCGTTTGAGCTCATTTCGGCCTCAATTCTTGCGATTCAAATCTCCATTGAATCATATGGAAGTGTAAGAACTGATTTACACCTCCAATTGAAGCAATTAACCCCGATTAAATGGTCAATTTGAAGAAATCAAATTCGACCAGTATGAAAGGGGGAAATTTGGGAATTTCGTGAAATTGAGGACCATTTCGCAATTTCCCAAAATTGAGGGCCAATTGGCCATGGAAAATATGTTGGAGGACCAATTGGTCAATTTTTGGAACAATTGGGGCCAACTTGCCATTTTTGGAAAATAGGGGCAAAATGGTAATTTTTTAAAAGTTGGGCGACCAAATTAGAAATTTGGAAAACTTGAACCATTTATACAATTTTGAGTAAAATCAAGACTCAAAAGAAAATTTTGGAAATCTTGAGGCTCAAATTGGGCAAACACGGGCATTAGGGACCTAAAGTGAAATGAAATAAACTTTAGGGACCTAAGTGTAATTAATAAAAAATTGTGAGACTAGGCTTTTATGCCACATCATGAATGATAAGGCTGCCCAAATTGTGTAGGAACACATGTGATGAGAATGCAAGCTAGAGGAAGCTCACGTAGAATTGGAAAACTAACTGCGGAAAAACATGTCACGGTTATCAGATGAGTGAGTTTATTCACATCATACCCGGTTGGGATGGTGAGCACTTTAGAAACAAAGAACCACTTATATGTGGAATTTTAACATCACAACAGGTTGGAGTGATGTGTGAATTAAGCTAAAAATTACTTATCGGTTGTAAGTAGAGGAATTCATACCAGGTTGGGATGATGGATTTCCTTGAAGGAAGGAGAAACCCGCTTGCCGATTGGTGTGATGAAGTGAAAATCATTTTGTCAGATGTGTTTTCTCTTGACTGTGTAACAATGCTTAAACTCTTTGGGAGACCTTCTTGATGGGAGCTAGAACAATTCAGATAGGCTAGAGGCCTTGGTTTTTAAACTTGTGGGGATGAATGTCCGATTTTGGAAAATCACGTATAGTGTCTCCAGGCTAGTTGACACGAGCAGGAGCTTGTAAACAAACATGAGATTATGAAAGCCATGAAAACTCTTAATGAAATGGTTATATGATTTCGCCATGGTGCCGGTGGCACAAAAAATAAATGGCTATGTGGAAAAATTTTTGTTTGTGCATGCACTTGAGGTACGAGACCATCAAGACACCCAAGAGAGGTAGTGATGCGTCCTAAGGGCTACTAGACGACATGGTAGAGATAAGGGCAGTTTGTCATGTGAGCAGTCGAGAAGCTCGACATAGCTTCTTGCGCATGAGACTAGGGTGGGTCGGGATGAAGTCTCTATCTTCATACGGACACGGAGTTGATTTCGGGTCTAAGGGTCAAATGTCACGAACATTCACTTAAACCTAGGGTAGAAGTGGATGGGCTTCTATCTTGGTGGCTGGTAAGGATGCTCCGAGCCACAAGTGGGTGCAGTGGACGGGTTGCCCTACGAATGTGTGATCCTTTCCCAATGAAAGGCGTGTGTTGACTGTTAAACACACCTAATGTGAAAAATGTGGAAAAAGAGTTTTGAAAACCAAAATTTGACGAAAGATCTTTCTTAAAGGAAATTGAAACCTTTGGCACACTTGAATTAAAGATATTTTGTTTATGAAAACTCACTCATAACATCCATTCACTGAGTTGTAAAACTCACCCCCTCCCTTTTACCCCTTTCAGGTAACCAAGGGAAACCAACCTTAAAGACCTCCTTGTAGCCAAACCTTAAGAAAAAGTATGTAAGATTTAAGATATTTAGTTTTGTTTAATGTTATTATAGGAAAGATACAAGTAAAAAAAGGACGCCTTACTCCTCGTAGGTTTGAAAAGGGGAAAACCCTTGTTAAACTGAGAGAGTGGTGAGTTGTTCACGGGGATCCGACCAAACCAGGTTGGGGCGTGACACAAATGCTGTGATTCAAAGCTCAATTGAATCATATGAAAGTATAGGAACTGATCCATACCTTCAATTGGAGCAATTAATATCGATTGAATGGCCAATTGGAAGAAATAAAATTCGGTCAGTTTGAAGGGGAGAAATTTGGGAATTTTGGAAAATTAAGGGACCTCTATACAATTTCTCAAAATTGAAGGCCAATTGGCAACGAGAAAGATGTTGGGGGACCAATTGGTCAATTTTCAAACTATTTGGGGAAAAATTGTCATTTTTGGAAAGTAGGGGCAAAACTGCAATTTTTAGTAAATAGGGGGCCAAATTGGAAATTTGGGAAACTTAAGCCCCTTACACAAATTGAAGTAAATTAAGGGACCAAGGAGGATATTGGAAGTCCTCGGTACTTAATTTGAGGAAAATTTAACACTAGGGACCTAAGTGCAATAAATAAAAAATTGGGGCATAGTCGCCCGTACATTAGAAAACAATAGTTGTCATGCCAAACCACAATTGATAAGTGTCACGCCCCAATCCGGTTTGGTCGTGTAAACCCCGCCCTTTTAAGTTAAGGAAAACTAGGAAAAGAACCGGTCAAACCAAGTAAGAAAACCGAACTGGTTCACAAATCCGATCATTTGGGAATAGGCAATTTGGAAGTTTACAACTCCTAGGTGATCCAAAGGGTTCAAAAAACCTTGGAAAAGAACCTTAGGACAAATTGGAAGAGAAAAACCAGACCGATTTAGATGAACCAGATCCAACTAGATTGAACCGGTTTATGAACCGAGTCCGTTCATGAACCGGAGCCGATAGAGAAAGGGTAAACTGAGAA
Organism: Trapa bicornis; assembly: GCA_030064425.1. Classification (NCBI taxonomy): domain Eukaryota; kingdom Viridiplantae; phylum Streptophyta; class Magnoliopsida; order Myrtales; family Lythraceae; genus Trapa; species Trapa bicornis. The sequence goes on along the minus strand of CM057744.1, from coordinate 10,766,069 downwards.
ATTTATGGATCCTAAGTGGCCCAAAGAGTTCCTAAAGACATGGAAATGGACTTGAGAATGAATTGGAGGTGAAAACCAAATCAGTTTAGGTGAACCGTATCCGAACCAATTTGAACTGTTTTGAATCACTATTGAACTGAATTCTAAATTCATTTTTCTAGGTGGCTTAAAAAATTCAAATTTGATATTTGAGGCCACCATTGGATAGAAAATGAATTTAGATGCATTTAGAAATTTTTAGATTTGAAAAACTCAATCGAATGGGGGGTGAACCGGCTGGTTTAAGCTTTGAACCCGGTTCGTACCGGTCCGTTCGGTTCGAAACAGTGTCGTCTTCTTCCTTCAGATGACAGCATTGTTCACAGGCCAGAAAATCACACAGTGCTAATGAAGCTAAAAACTCTCCTGCAGGGAGTTTCGGGCAATGAATGACCGCCATTAAGGTGCCAATCGAACGGCCAAGGAGTCCTCGAGCTTCCTCATCCTCTCCACACATGAAAAGCTCACTCTCTCTTAGCTGCTTAGTTTTTCAGTGAAGCTCGAACCAGAGCTCCAATATAGAGTCATTTCTGAGCCAAAGAAGGTGAGGTCGGATTCTTTAGAATCGGGGAGAAGTCAGCTACACACATGTAGTCTCCTTCGAGGATCGCTGGAGATGCGCCGACGTGATGGAACAGTGAAGCAGCTCTGACGGACCTAAGCTGCCCTGTTTTGGCCGAGCTGAAATCGGCCATTTTGAGCCCTCCTCAGGTCAAACCAAGCCTTTCCAATACCTCCACAGCCCTCCTACAGTCGAATTAGGACTGAAAGATAAGCCAATTTGGCTCCCCTCTACAAATTCCAACCAGTGTTAGAGAGAGAACCGACAGAATTTCGATGATGAAATTCCAACTCAATTCGGCATCAATTATGCAATTCTTGATTTTAGGATGAACCTTAGGACAAGAGCTATCTGTCCAGATCGAAAGCTCAGACCGCCATGCCCCAACGATAAGCTTTCGAAGCTTTCTCTCTCTATAGTATATTTTCTGGTGAAGCTCCATTTGAGCTCATTCCGGCGTCAAAACTTGCAATTCAAAGTGCTATTGAATCGTATGAAGATGTAGGATCTCAATTTCAATTTCAATTTCAACAATTAGAAGTGTTTGATTAGTCAATTTGATGAAATTAAATTCGGTTGTGTTAAGAAGTTGAAATTAGGGGGAAATTGGGGATTTTCAAAATTCGAAGGACCAAAATGAAATTTTATGAAATTGAGGGTCAATTGGGTATGATAAAAATGTTAGAGGGTGAATTGAGAAATTTTAGAATTTTTGGGGTGAAACTTATCATTTTTGTAAAGGAAGGGCAAAATGGTAATTTTGGAAAAGTTGGGGGACCAAATTGGGAATTTGGGAAAACTTGAACCCTTTTTTTATGAAATTGAGTAAGTAGAGATCCCAAGAAGAATTTTAAAAGTTCGGGACTCAATTTGAGGAAAAATCGGCATTAGGGACTTAAAGTTAAAGAAACGTAACTTTAGGGACCTAAATGTAATATGAAAAGTTGGTTTTTCTCATTCATTTGGAATGAATTAAGGTTATTAGGCCGAGGGATAATGAACCAAAATGTTCATATCATGTAGGGACATGAAGTACCAGGAACGCTAGCAAGGACAAGCTCACGTGAATACAAAGAACAGGTCTAGTGGAATTAACTGCATTAATGGGTGAGTGGGCTAATTTACACTTCATACCCGGTTGGGATGTTGAGCACAATTTAAATATTAAAAACCCCTTACTAGTTGTGAGTGGGATTTTATATCATACCCGGTTGGGGATGATAAGTACCTTGAAATGAAAACCCACTACTAAGTGGTATTTTAAACACCACAACTTAGAGAAGTGATGTGAAAACCACGTGGAAAAACTACTTACCAGTTGTAAGTAGATCATACTTGGCTGGTATGATGAAACTTCCTCGAAGAAAGTGGAAAAACCTATTCATAGGTTATAAACGGAGATGTCCTCATACTCGGTTGGTATGATGGACAGTTGAAAACATATTTTTGTCGAAAGTCCTCTCCCCTAATTGTTTGCCAATGCTTAAACGATTTGGGAGACCTTCTTGACGAGAGCTTGAATAGCTCTTATAGGCTGGGGGCCGTCAAAATTTCCCCAGAATAGTTGGATTTACATCTACCTTACTACATGATATTCTTTAGAACTTGTCTTTGACTTCACATCCCTATAACCATATTGAGGTCCTTGCTTACTCATCTTTTTCAAACTTCTTTATTTGGTCATTCCACCATCAAGTCCTTGAGCTTCTTGATACTTACTAACATACCAAAGCTCTTCCTTTCTTATTTCATTCCTCATTCCCACTGGCATCCTTCCCTTTTTAAGTCTCTTCTCATTTTAAATCCATTTTTAATCACATCGTGATCATTTCATGATCCTTTATTCCGGTAAGTCCCTTTCTTACTTGTATGATGTCTTCCTGCTTATGCGTTTACTTGGGTTTGACTTATCTCCTGGATCTTCACGATTTCTTTCCCTTTGCACTTGACCCTTTCATTTCTAGTAGCTTGTCTTTTAGGAGATTATCTTCTTCTCCATTTTTTTTGGTTCCATTTCTTCTTAACTCGTACTCATGTGTTCTTCCTCAGTTTCCTTTCTGGGTAAGTTTTACTCTTCTTTTCTCCCAAAATTTCCTTCTAACCTGACCATTGTGAATACTCACTGTCAAATGTCCTTCCTAGCTGCTATCTTCACCTGCTTACCTTTACTCTTGAGATCCTACAAGTACTTTTCATTTATCTTACCTTATTCTTATTTTCTCTCAGAACTTAATTATTCCTTTGAGGTGAACCTCTCACCCTTCTTGTATCAAAATCTCTCGTATTTTCGTGTCCTTGGTATTCCTCCCTTGTCTCAATTAGGGTGTAGTCCTTTCTACTCTTCTGGACAATTTGGTAAATAGGAGGAAATTCCTTAAATTGGATCTGTCTAAAATTCTGATTTGGGTTTTCATGTCTTCCTGCATGTAGGTTGTACCTAACCTTTCCAACACTCACTTAGTTATTTGTATATTTTACTAAGGTTCTTATTCAGTTCGACCTTTTGTGACACTTCCTCAGTTATTTTTCTTAACCTAGAGCTTTCTCCTTCCTCAATCCAACTTCCTACTCTCATTCTTCTTCTAGTGTTTTCCGTTCTGTGATTCTTTTGTTTGACCACCCTACATTCTTTAAAAGTTCTCTCTTTTTAATCTTCACTTATACTTGAGGATCTTGTGTGGATTATCCACTCCAGCTTTTCTTCCTCTTTTGGTCTGTACATCTATTTTCCACAAGTCTCCCTCTCTTATAAAGTTCCTAAAAAACTGTATCTTAGTTCTTTACAAGTAATTGTTATACCTGGGCCTTTTTGTTATTCTACTTTCTTCCCATCTTTCCTTGATGGTCTTGATATCCTTAATTCCTTTTCTTCTCTATCAGCTTTCATTCTTTTGGTTCCCTTTGAAATGTTCCATTCCTCCTTGTTTTTCCTTACTCTTCTTTCATTGAACCTATCTTTTAACTCCTCTCCATAAATATGTACTCTTTGATGATTGCTTCCCTTTGTACCGACTTTTCCTTCCTTTTCTTAAGATATCCCTTTGATGGACTCTTCCTTATTGTACTTATGAGGGTAAGTCTTAAGTCTTATGGACTCTTCCTACCTTTTACTTTAATCTTTATTATCATACTCCTTTTGTTTTAGATATATCAAGAACTCAGAAGTTTTATCAAAAATTTCACTTTCATTCATTCAAGAAATATTTTCTTGCCATACTTGGCTTATTACAGAAATATTCTACCACCTAATCCCTTGGGGTCAAAGGACTAGAATTAACCCTAGAACGGTTGTGGGACTCTTGATCAGAAGGCTTTGAGGAATTAGTTGGGGTCCATTCGTGTTCCCTAATAGGATGAATTTCATGTATGGCCTCCAATCCGTATCGCCTTAGTACCTCAACCTCACACTCATAGGTTCACTTCACCCATTGGGAGGGATTGAAGCTAGGTTGAGTAGGTGTAGGTACTTGGTGGACCTTCATGAAGGTGGCATACGCATCTGAATATTTATCCTAGGCCTCCTTCTAGGTTGGATTCCCCTCCGATTGTTGTGGGACTGGAGGATGAGGAGTTGGGCTTCTAGGTGGTGATACTGGTTCCTCTTATTTGGGAGGAGGGTATATGATGCCTTCTGATTCTAGTAAGGCTCCTACCAGTTTCCGGTAGTCTTGCACCATGTTCTTAGGTACTCGTTTCTTATCCTTTAGAAACCTTTGTACGGCTTCCTCCCTTGGGTTGGGTGTCTTTTTCAGGGTTGTAGGTGGATGACTGAATTTCACCGTGAATTTCCTAGGTACTCTCCTTCCTACATGATAGTTTAGAGTTGGATTAATGTTAGGGCATAATATTGATAATGTTTCAAGGGAACTAGGCTCTAATACCACTCTAGTTGTCATGCCCCAACCTGGTTTGGTCGGAGCCCCATTATCAGCTCGTTGCTCTCTTGGTTCAAGAGTAGTTTCCTCCTTTTTTAACTCAAGTGCAGCCATGCGTACTTTCAACCTTGTTCCTTGGAAAGACATATATCAAATAAAATGCAAGTTTAAGAGAAATCACACATACCGATAGAGGGTAAGGTTTGGTGCTATCCATAGTCATTTTCTCTATTTCCTAAAAAGGGATAAAAAGAGGGGTGAGTTTCTACAACTCAGTGAATGGGTATTTTAAAAAAAATTAAAGTTCGATGAAAAATAGTATTCCAAAATGGAGTGTGCCAAACTCCTTAATTTCTTTAAATTTTCCCATATTCAAATTTCGGTTTTTAAAAATCATTTCTCATCACAACAATGTGTTTATCAACCAACACACGCCCTTCATCATAAAGGAACATACAATTGTAGGCTAGCCCATCCACTGAACCCACTTATGGTGTCGAAGCACTTTACCGGCCACCTACATAGAAGCACGCCCACTTCTACCTTGAGAATGAGTGGATGTTCGTGACATCTGACCCTCAATCCCATAACAAATCTCCTTGTCTGTATGAGGACAAAGACCTCATTCTGTCCTCACCCCGATCTCATGCGCTTGAAGCTACTCTGAGCTTAACAAGACTTCTGGTATGACTAACTGTCCTTATATCCACCAGGTCATCCAAATCCCCTGGACACATCACTACCCCTCTTGGGTGTCTTGAAGGTCTCGTAATACTATGCATGCACAATCAACATTTTTTCATATAATTCTATATAATATGTGGTGCCACTAGTTCAACGGCCTCGACCCTCAACTCGACCTGCAGTTGTTTGTCTTGACTAGTTTGGAGACCTATCATGTTGCACTACCGCTAGTCCATCGAGTATGTCGGTCCTATCTCGGTACCATGGTCAAACAACTTATTTACTTAAGTTTTCATGGCATAATAATCATGTTTGTTTACGAGCTTCTACTCGGGCCAACTCGCCTAGGGCCTACTGTTCGAGATTTTCAAAATTGAGCATATTAGCCCACAAGTTCAAAAATCGAGGCCTTTGACTTATATGAGCTATTCGAGCTCTCGTCAAGAAGGTCTCTCAAAAATTTTAAGCAGTGGTACACAATTAGAGGAGAGCACTTCTGACAAAATAGACTTTTCAAATGTCCATCATACCAATCGAGTATGAGAACATCTCCACTATTAACCGATAAGCAGGTTTCCCACTTCCTTCCATGAAGTTTCATCATACCAATCGGGTATGGTCTATTTACAACCAGTAACTAGTTTTTCCGTATGGTTTTCACATCACTCCTCTCATGTGTGATGTTTAAAATTTGCACTTAATAGTGGGTTTTTATTTTCGAGTTGCTTATCATTCCAACCGGGTATAATATTAACTATCCCACTCACCCGATCGTGTAGTGTATTTCCTCTAAGTCGGTTTTCATCCCTTGTGAGCTTAATTTAAGCTGCCATTCTTGATATCTTGTGTTCCTACATGAAATGAACAGTTTTGTTCATTATCATTTGGCTTGACAACATTCATTCATTATGAATAACTAAAATATCCAATTTTTAAAATATTTACATTTTGGTCCCTAAAGTTCCTTTTCTTTTACTTTAGGCAGAAATTGCCAATTTTTCCTTAAATGGAGTCTCAAAACTTTTAAAATTCCCCTTTGGACCTCAATTTATTCAATTTTATAAAAAGGGGTTCAATTTTCCCAAATTCCCAATTTGGCCCCTAATTTTTCCAAAATTACCATTTTGCACTTCCTTTAAAAAATGGTAAGTTTTACCCCAAAAATTCTAAAATTTGCTCAATTGGTCCTCTAACACTCTTATCATGCCCAATTGACCCTCAATTTTATAAAATTGCATTTTAGTCCCTCGAATTTTCAAAATCCCCAAAATTTCCCCCAATTTCAACTTTCCAACATAGTCGAATTTGATTTCATCAAATTGGTCGATCAAACAAGTTTAATTGTTGAAATTAAAGTTAAATTGGAGTTCCTACATCTTCATACAATTCAATTGCACTTTGAATCACACGTTTTGACGTCGGAACGAGCTCAAACGGAGCTTCGTTGGAAAACAGAATGTAGAGAGAGAAAATTTTAAATGCTCGTTGTCGAGGGCGCGGGAGTCCGAGCTTCCAATCTGGGCAGATAGCTCTCCTACTAAGATTTCTCCTAGGATCAAGAATTGCATCAATTGATGCTAAATTGGGTGAGAATTTTATCATCAAAATTATATCGGTTCTCTCTCTAGCATCGGTTGAAAATTACAGAGGGGAGCCGAATTGGCTTAACTTTCAATTTTAATTCGGCCGTAGGAGGGCTGTGGAGGTGTTCGTAGAGCTTGGTTTGGCCTGAGCAGGGCTCAAATTGGCTAATTTTAGCTTGACAGAAACAGGGTAGCCTCGGTCCGCTGAAGTTGCTTCACTGTTCAATCATGCCAGTGCTTCTCCAGTGACTCTCGAAGCGAATGAAGACTACCACCATGTAGCTAACTTCTCCTCGATTCTAAATAACCCAACCAAGCCTTCATTGGCTTAGAAAAGACCCTATATCGGAGCTTTGGTTCAAGCTTCACCAGAAAGCAAAGTAGCTGAGAGAGAGTGAGGTTTTCAGGTGTGGAGAAGATGAATAGAGAGGGGCACTTTATATAGGGAGCTCGGGGACTCGTCGCCCGTCTGTTTGGCACTTTTATGATAGTCATTGATGGCCTGAAACGTACTGAACAGAAATGTTTCCTCTTCATCGATGCTGCTTCGATTTTCCGGTGAGTGAATAATGCTGTCATGTAAATAGTGCTATCATGTAAACCTCACTCTTCGGAGTTAAGGAAAACTAAGAAAAGAACCGGTCAAACCGAGTAAGAAAATTGAACCGATTCACAAAACCGATTATTAGGAAATGACAAATTTGAGAATTTACAACTCCAAAATGACTCAAAATGGTTCATAAACCTTGGAAAATAACCTTAGGACAAATTAGGAGAGAAAAACCAAACCGGTTCGAGTGAACCGAATCCAACTTGGATTGAACCGGTTTATGAACCGAGCCTGTTTATGAACCGGAACCGATAGAGAGAGGGTAAATCGGAAAATTTATGGATACCAAGTGACCTAAAGAGTCACATAAGCCATGAAAAAAGGACTTTAAGATGAATGAGGGATGAAAACCAAACCGGTTTAGGTGAACCGGATCCGAACCTGATTAAACTGATTTGGACTAGTTTGAACCACTATTAAACCAGATGCTAAATTCATTTATCTAGGTGACTTAAAAAATTCAAATTTGAGATTTGAGGCATTAGATAGAAAAGAAATATAGATTAATTTAGAAATTTTTAGATTTGAAAAATTCGGTCGAATTGGAGGTGAACCGGCCAGTTTAAGTTTTGAACCTGGTCCGGTCCGGTTCGGAACAGTGTCGTCTTCTTCCTTCAAATGATAGCACTGTTCACTCGCCGAAAAATTGCGCAGCGCTGACGAAGCTGAAAAGTCTCCAACCAGTGAGTTTCGGGCAATGAATGACCGCCATTAAGGCACCAATCAGACCGCCAAGAAGTCCTTGAGCTTTCTATATAAAGAGCCCTTCCTCATTCATCCTCTCCACACCTAAAAACTACATTCTCTCTCAACTACTCCATTTTCTGGTGAAGCTCGAACCAGAGCTCTAACTTGGGCACTTTTCTAAGCCAAACAAGGTGAGGTCGGGTTCTTTAGAACTGGGGAGAAATTAGCTACACACCTGTAGTCTCTGTTTGCTTCGAGGGTCACCGGAGAAGTGACGGCGTGATCGAACAGTGACGCAGCTCTAGCGGACCGAAGTTACCATGCTTCGATCGAGCTGAAATCCGCCAATTCGAGCCCTTCTCGGGCCAATCCAAGCCCTTCCAACACCTTCACAGCCTTCTTATAGCTTAATTAGAGCTTAAAGGTATGCTAATTTGGCCCTCCTCTTTAAATTTCGACCGGTGATAGAGAGAGAATCGACATAACTTCAATGATAAAATTCTCACTCAATTCGGCATCAATTGATACAATTCTTAATTCTAGGATAAATCTTAGGATGATAGCTATTTTCCCAGATTGAAAGCTTGGACCGTCGTTCCCCCGATGGTAAGCTTTCGAACCTTTCTCTCTCTAAGTCCAATTTTCCAGAGGAGCTCCGTTTGAGCTCATTCTGGCACCAAATCGTGCGATTCAAAGTGCAATTGAATCCTATGAAGGTGTAGGAACTCCAATGTAACTTCAATTTCAACAATTAAACTCAGTTGATTGGTCAATTTGATAAAATCAAATTCGGCAGAGTTAGAAGGTTGAAATTAGGGGAAATTTTGAAGAAATTTTGGAAATTTCAAAAATTACAGGGTCTATAGTGCAATTTCATAAAATTGAGGACCAATTGGGCATGATAAAGATGTTGGAGGACCAATTGGGAAATGTTTGGAATTTTTGGGGCAAAACTAACCATTTTTGTAAAGTAGGGGCAAAATGGTAATTTTGGAAAAGTAGGGGGACCAAATTAGAAATTTGGGAAATTAAACCCTTTTTTTGAGAATTTGAATAAATTGAAGTCCTAAGATGAATTTTAAAAGTTTCAGGACTTAATTTGAGGAAAAGCTAGCATTTGGGGACTTAAAGTTAAAGAAAAATAACTTTATGGACCTAATTGCAAAAAAAGGAAAAAGTTGGGTTTCTCATTCATTTTGGATGTATGAGGGCTATTAGGCCAAAAAATAATGAATAAAAATGTTCATATCGTGTAGAAACACGAAGTACCGAGAATGCCACCTAAGATGAGTTCGAGTAAGGACAACAAGCTGACTAAGAGGAATTTCACTGGACTATCGGATGAGTGGGATTTTTATATCATACTCGGTTGGGATTATAAGTACCTCGGAAATGAAAACCCCCTACTTATTGGTATTTTAAACATCACAACTTAGAGGAGTGATGTGAAAATGACGCAAAAAAACTACTTTTGTTTTGTAAGTAGATCATACCTGGTTGGTATGATGAAACTTTCTCAGAAGAAGTGGAAAACCCATTAATCGGTTATGGGCAGAGATATCCTCATACTCATTTGGTATGATGGATAGATGAAAATATATTTTTGTCAGAAGTGCTCTCCCCTGACTGTGTGCCACTGCTTAAACAATTTGGACAGGAGCTCAAATAGCTCTATTTGGTTGGAGGCCTCGATTTTGGAACTTAGAGGCTATTTTGCCCAATTTTAAAAATCTCGAACAATGGGCCATAGGCCAGTTGGCACGAGAAGGAGCTCGTAAAAAAACATGAGTTATATGCCATGAAAATTTAAATAAATGAATTGTTTGGCCATGGTACCAAGATAGGACCGAAATATTCAGTCAACTAGCGGTAGTGCGACATGACAGGTATCTAGACTAGTCAAGACAAACAACTACATGTTGAGTTGAGGGTTGGGGCCATTGGACCAGTGGCACCACAAATTATATGGCATGATGAGAAAATACTTATTGTGCATGCACTGTGTCTATGGGACCTTCAAGACACCCAAGAGGGGTAGTGATGTGTCCTAGGGCCCTGGACGACCTGGTGGATATAAGGGCAGATAGTTGTACCAGGTGACCTTGCGAAGCTCAACGTAGCTTCAAGCACACGAGACCGGGGTGGGGTCGAGATGAGGTCTATGTCCTCATACGGACACAGAGAATCGTTACGGGATTGAGGGTCGGGTGTTGTGAACATCCACTCATTCTCAGGGTAGAAGTGGACATACTTCTATCTAGGTGGTTGGTAAAGTCGCTCCAACGCCACAAGTGGGTTCAGTGGATGTACTGGCCTATGATTGTGTGATTGACCTTCATGATAAAGGATGTGTGTTGGGTGATGACACACTGTGATTAATAAGAAATGGTGATAAAAACTGAAGTTTGAAATGATAGATTTTTAAAGGAAAATAAGGAGTCTGACACACTCCAAAACCAACATTTTCCCTAAAACTTAAATTTTTCAAAAACCCATTCACTAAGTCATTATACTCACCCCCTCCCTTTCAGGAAATCTCAGAAAGCCTACCCCAAAGAACCTTCAAGTAATACGCTTGTGAGACATGTATGAATTGTTCAAAATTTTATACAATTTTAATTTATGTATTATAGGAAAGGGACAGGTTTAAAGGACGCCTCACTATTCACGGTTTATAAATAAGGGGAAACCCTTAGTAAACTGGGAGGGTGGTGGGTTGATCACGGGGATCCGACCAAACCGGGTCGGGGCATGACAACTTGAGTGGTATCATAGCCAGTTTCCTCAAATACATAATCAAGATTGATCTTAAAATTTTCAGATGGCTCCTAGGAGAGTAACTAAGAAAACTAATAATGATTCTACTCAACACCCTATCCTCATAGGAAGACAACCCTAGAAGCTTCCTAGTGCCAGAGAAATAGTAGAAGCCCCCAAAGGACCAAATGGGGAAGTATCTAGTACCACCAAGGAGTACGGTGCCAGGACATGTTAGGGTCACAGTCATGTATACAAAGGGAGCCAAGCCTAAAGCCAGGAATGCCAGTACGGATGTTTAATCTTCCCAAGGAGGGTACTTACCAAGAAAACCGTAGCTTCCTATCTATTATGTGACTACTTTTTGTAATAGGGCTAAAACCCCAACCTTTTGTATTCCTCTAAATTCCTATCTCTCAATGATGTGATCTTGCTAGGAAGATGGCCCCAAGGAAAGTAACCAAACAAACTCACACTACCATAAAAACTTGGGAAATTTTCTATTTCAGTTAAGGAAATTGAATTAGGGAATTAAGAAACCTAGAAGGACTATTAGAATGACCCTTAGCAAGGAAACTATCAAGGCGTTCAAACTTAAGGACAGCGAAGCACCAAACCACCAGCAACCCTAGAAAGACCCAGAAATGCTTGAAGTCAAGGAGGAACCACATCGGTCCATGCAAGAAAAAACATAATATGGTATAAGGGAATAGGACACGTAGTCAAGGACTATTCCATACCCCATGGACTGAGGGCATTGCCACTTAAGGGTCACGCCGACCATCAAAGTCCAAGGTCACGGAATACCTATAGGACCGAAGGCCAAAAACTGTGGAGCAAGTTAAGTAAGCTATTCATAAGGAGGACAAGAAATAGCGAGGTAAAGGAAGGAAATTCGAACTTCTTCTTAAGAAGGTCAACCATAGAGGAATACCACAAGAATAGAGGTAAGGTATATGGGAGGTACGCCTAGAACCCCCCCCCCCCCCCCTCCCTTAGAAAGAGTCAAACATGGAAAATGTCCTCCATAAATTTTAGGGTAGGATACAGTAAGAATGAAGAAGAGAAGAAAGGAGTTACAAAAAGGAACTCTGGAAGGATGCATATGATTAAGTACCCTCTTGAAGGGATCATTGGTTGGCGGATGGACATAACGTGGAGTGCAAGGAATCAACCCATTGTTAGAAACTTCTTGAAGGAAGGATGTATCGGAGGCCAAGTATGACCTGCTTTGAAAGAGTAAAAGAGCCAAATAACAATTCCATGAGAAACAAGTAGAAAGAAGTAAATAGTAACAATAGGATGGGCATGAAAGACAAGTGATACAGCTAGCCAAATAGTTGGACAAGAAAAATAGTAGGAACAAGGCAGTTAATGAACTGACCTTTTGGAGAACCGCAGATTTAAACCACGACAAGGAAGTGAGAAGTGCAAAGGTCAAACATTTAGAAAAGAAGGATGGAGGAAATCCTGAAAGAGATTAATAGCCAAGACCAAATTGATGACCAAACTCAAGGCCAAGAGAAGATTAAGTAAGCCTCACACAAAGAGGTCTTGAGACAAACCATGTCTGAACCCTTCCCAAGTAAGAAAACTTGCTAAGGATACAAGTAGAATTAAGAGAATGGTATAAGGACGTACCAATAGATTTCCCAGAAAGTGTGCATGGGAAGGATGACATCAAATGATGTCATTTAATGATTCGATACTTCCAAAGAACGAATGAAAAAAGGAATTTTGGGAGAAAGGGAAAGAATCCTACCAAGGAAGGAAGTCCTAAAAAAGCATACGTATCCCAACTAAAAGGAAAAAGGAACCAACCGAAATGGAAAGAAAAATAAGCTCACAAATGAAATGATGGCTAAGACAGAAAGATTAAGTACCAAGGAAAAGTACCCTTGAAGGCCTAAGAAGTAAATTAAGCCCAAGGAACGAGTAAGTCGGAAGATATCATCAAAAGATGATGTATGAGTAAGAAAGTGGAGGACAGTCCATAAAATGGAGAATAGAATAAAACACATCTAAGAAATCTTAGAGATGTAAGTTCCCCAATTAAGAAGTGACTAGAGTTAATGACCACTGATATCAAGGCCAGTTGTGGTTTATGCCTAAATGATTGGAACTGGAAAGAACCAATAAGAAAGTTAGGGAAGGACGAGTGGGTAAGGAAAACCAGCCCAGTTATATAAGTTGATTGGATAATGGTAAAGGTAGTCAAGGAATACTACTAAACAAAAGAGGAATGAAGTTATACGATACCTGAAAAGTTATAAGTTGGAAACAACTCTCAAGGAGGTGTTTTGGAAATCTAATGGACATAGAGAAAAGATCTAGAAAATGTCATGCTAAAAGGGGCATGTAAGCCCAACAGTCCCGAGGAAAATATGCCTCAAAATAAGGAAGAGTCAATTAGTAAGCATGACAATGTCAAAAATAAAATTTGGACTGAAATTGAAATGAACAATGAATGAAGGAAGAGTCAAAATAGGACGAAAAAGGTGATAAAAAGGAAACCCGTGAAAACAAGTGTGTGACACTCTAAAGAACATCGAGCTAAGGGTTTCAACAACCAAGAGGTTAGACACGGAATGGTTAGGTATCTTGGAACTCCCAATCCTGAGTACAAGACCTCAAAGGATAAAAATTGTTGCTCTAAGCAAAGAAAGATGTGAATCTAAGGATATACCCTTGAGTAAGGTATGCCTAGTTATGACAAACTCCATGGAGGGAGTAAATAATATAAAGGAAGAGAAATTCCTTAAGTGAATGATATAAAAAGGGCTAATTGAAAGAATAGGAGAAGAGTTTGCATGTTAAGCAAACACTAAGTGAACATCAAAGGAAATTGTTCCTCGTGCAAATGTTGCTAATTAAGTTTTGGGGACAAAACTCCTAAAAGGAGGGGAGAGTTGTAAACCCCACTCTTTGGAGTTAAGGAAAACTAGGAAAAGAACTTGTCAAACCGAGTGAGAAAATCGAACCAGTTCACAAAACTGATTATCAAGAAACGGGAAAATTGGAGAATTTACAACTCACAAGTGACTCAAAATGTTTCATAAACCTTGGAAAAGAACCATAGGATAAATTGGGTGAGAAAAACCAGACTGGTTCGGGTGAACCAGATCCAACCCGGATTGAACCGGTTTATGAACCGAGCCGATTTATGGATCCCAAGTGACCTAAAGAGTCACATAAGCCATGAAAAAGGACTTTAGGAAGAATGGGGGATAAAAACCAAATCGGTTCATGTTAACCGGATTGAACTGGTTTGGACCAGTTTGAACCACTATTGAACTGGATATCAAATTCATTTTTCTAGGTGGCTTAAAAATTTTTTAATTTGAGATTAATGAATTTAGATGAATTTAGAAATTTTTAGATTTGAAAAAATCGGTTGAATTGAGGGTGAATCGGCCGGTTTAAGTTTTGAACCTGGTTCGGATCGGAACAGTCTAGTTCGGAATAGTGTCGTCTTCTTCCTTAAGATAACAACACTGTTTACTCGCTGGAAAATCACGTAGCGCCAACGAAGCTAAAAAGTATACAGCCAGGGAGTTTTAGGCAATGAATTACCACCATTAAGGCGCCAATCGAACGGCCAAGAAGTTCCGGAGCTTCCAATATGAAGAGTCACTCCTCATTCATCCTCTCCACACCTAAAAACTCCATTGTTTGTCAATTGCTCCATTTTCCAATTAAGCTCGAACTAGAGCCCCGACTTGGGCACTTTTCTGAGCCAAACAAGGCGAGGTTGAGTTCTTTAGAACCAAGGAGAAGTCAGCTACATGCTTGTTGTCTCCATTTGTTTTGAGGATCGCCAGAGAAGCGTCGGCGTGATCGAACAGTGAAGCAGCTCTAGCGGACTGAAGCTACCTTGTTTCAGCCGAGCTGAAATTGGCCAATTCGAGCCCTTCTCAGGCCAAACCAAGCCCTCCTAATACCTTCACAGCCCACCTACAGCTAAATTAGAGCTGAAAGGTAAGCTAATTAGGCTCTCCTTTGTAAATTATGACCGGTGCTAGACAGAACTGACAGAACTTTGATGATAAAATTCTCACACAATTCGGCATCAATTGATGCAATTCTTGATTCTAGAATGAATCTCAGGATGAGAGATATCTGCCTAGATCGAAAGCTCGGACTGTCGTGCCCCCGACGGTAAGCTTTCGAAGCTTTCTCTCTCTAAGTCCAATTTTCCAACGGAGCTCTGTTTGAGCTCATTCTTGCACCAAATAGTGCGATTCAAAGTGCAATTGAATCGTAAGAAGGTGTAGGAACTCCAATGTAACTTCAATTTCAACAATTAAACTCATTTGATTGGTCAATTTGATGAAATCAAATTCGGCAGAGTTAGAAGGTTGAAATTAGGGGAAATTTTGAAGAAAATTTGGGAATTTCGAAAATTACAGGGTCTAAAGAGTAATTTCATAAAATTGAGGACCAATTGGGCATGATAAAGATGTTGGAGGACCAATTGGGCAATGTTTGGAATTTTGGGGGCAAAATTGTAATTTTGGAAAAGTTAGGGGACCAAATTGGTAATTTGGGAAATTAAACTCTTTTTTGTGAATTTGAATAAATTGAGGTCCTAATATGAATTTTAAAAGTTTCGAGACTCAATTTGAGGAAAAATCGACATTTGGGGACTTAAAGAAAAATAACTTTAGGGACTTAATTGCAAATAAAGGAAAAGGTCAGGTTTCTCTTTCATTTGGGATGGATGAGGGCTATTAGACCAAAGAATAATGAACAAAAATGTTCATTTCATATAGGAACACGAAATATGGATAATGCCAGCTAAGACGAGTTTGAGTAAGGACAACAAGTCGGCTAAGAGGAATTTCACTTCACTATCAGGTGAGTGGAATTTTTATATCATACAAGTTGGGATGATAAGCACCTCGAAAATGAAAACCCACTACTAAGTGGTATTTTAAACATCACAAGTTAGAGGAGTGATGTGAAAATGACATGGAAAAACAACTTACGGGTTGTAAGTAGATCATACCTGGTTGGTATGTTGAAACTTTCTTGGAGGAAGTGGAAAACCCGTTCATCGGTTATGAGCAGAGATATCCTCATACTCGGTTGGTATGATAGATAGTTCAAAATATATATTTGTTGGATGTGCTCTCCCCTGATTGTGTGTCACTGCTTAAAAGATTTGGTAGACTTTTTTGACAGGAGCTCTAATAGCTCTGTTAGGCAGTAGGCCTCGATTTTGGAACTTGGTGGCTATTATGCCCAATTTTAAAAATCTTGAACAATAGGCCATAGGATAGTTTGCACGAGCAAGTGCTCATAAAAAAACATGACTTATATGCCATGAAAATTTAAATAAATGAATTGTTTGACCATGGTACCAAGACAGGATCGACATATTCAGTCAACTAGCGGCAGTGCAACAAGACAGGTCTCCGGACTAGTCAAGACAAATAGCTGCAGGTTGAGTTGAGGGTCAGGGCCGTTGGACTAGTGGCACCACAGATTATATGGCATGATGAGGAAATATTGATCTAAGGGCAGTTAGTCATACCAGGTGACCTTGCGAAGCTCGATGTAGCTTCAAGCGCACGAGACCAGGCTGGGGACGGGATGAGGTCTCTGTCCTCATACGAACACAGAGAATCGTTACTGGATTGAGGGATGGATATCGCGAAAATCCACTCATTCTCAAGGTAGAAGTCGATGTACTTCTATCTTTATGGCCGATAAAGTCGCTCCTACGCCACAAGTGGGTTTAGTAGATGTACTGGCCTGCGATTGTGTGATTAACCTTTCATGATGAAGGATGTGTGTTGGGTGATGACAAACTATGATTAATAAGAAATGGTGATAAAAATCAAAGTTTGAAATGAAAGATTTTTAAAGGAAAATAAGGAGTCCGGCACACTCCAAAACCAACATTTTTCCTAAAACTTAAAATTTTGAAAACTCATTCACTGAGTCGTTGTACTCACCCCCTCCCCTATCTCCCTTTCAGGAAATCCCGCAAAGCCTACCCCAAAGGACCTTCAACAAATACACCTACGAGACAGGTATGAATTTTTAAAATTTTATGCAGTTTTGATTTATGTATTCTAGGAAAGGTACAAGTTTTAAAGATTGCCTTACTCTTAATGGTTTATAAATAAGGAGAAACCCTTCGTAAACTAGGAGGGTAGCGGGTTGATCACAGGGATCCAACCAAACTGGATCGGAGCGTGACATGTCATCTAAAGGAAGAAGACGATATTGTTTTGAATCGGACAGTACTGGTCCGAACCGGGTTCCTTTTTCCCATTTCTATATTAGGTGTGTTTAGCTTTCTTAGGCCATCCCCTTGCCTCGGTAGGCGTTTAGCAAAGAACACATGCCATTCATCAAGAAGGGTACACACATTCGTAGGTGCAGCCCGTCCACTACACCCACTTGTGGATTGGAGCATCTTTACCATCCACCAAGATAGAAACCCGTCCACTTCTACCCTTGGTCTGAGTGGATGTTCTCGACATCCGGCCCTCAGACCTGAATGCCACTCCGTATCTATATGAGGATAGAGACCTCATCCTGACCCTACCCTGGTCTCATGTGCAAGAAGCTACTTCGAGCTTCCCAACTGACCGACACGACGAACTACCCTTATCTCCGGACATGTTAGCCCCCAAGTTCCACAACCAAGGCCTCCGGCCTAACAAAGCTATTTGAGCTCCCGTCAAGGAGGTCTCCCAAATTGTTTAAGCAGTGTCACATAGTCAGGGGAGAGCATTTCTAACAAAATTATATTTTTAACTATCCATCATTCCAATCGAGTATGGGGATATCTCCACTCATAACCGATGAATGGGTTATCCACTTCCTCCGAGGAAGTTTCATCATACCAACTAGATATGATCTACTTACACCCAGTAAGTAGTTTTTCCATGTCATTTTCACATCATTCCTCTAAGTTGTGATGTTTAAAATACCACTAAGTGGTTGGTTTTTATTTCCGAGGTACTTATCATCCCAACTGGGTATGATATAAAAATCCCACCCAGTTATAAAGAACTCGACCTCTCCTTGTTTGGCTTAGAAAAGTGCCCAAGTCGGAGCTCTGGTTCGAGCTTCACCAAAAAATGGAGCAGTTGAGAGAGAATGAAGTTTTCATGTCATGCCCCGACTCAGTTTGGCTGGATCCCCGTGAACAACCCACCACTCTCCCGGTTTATTACAGGGTTTTTCCCTTAATATAAACCGTAAAAAGGCGTCCTTTAGACTTGCACCATTTCCCGGAATAACATAAATCAAAACTGCATAATATTTTAAATTTGTCATACCTATCTCACGTGCGTCTTAGTTGATGTTCTTTAAGGGTAGGCTTTCCGAAATTTCCTGAAAGGGATATAAGGGAGGGGGTGAGTACGACTACTCAGTAAATGAGTTTTTCAAAACTTTTACTTTCATAAAAAAGATTTGTATTGGAGTGTGCTAGACTTCTTTCTTTCAAAAATTGTTTCATATCAAATCTCGATTTTTACCACCATTTCCTTATTAATCACGGTGTGTCATCACCCAACACACATCCTTTATCATGAAGGTTAAACACACATTTGTAGGCCAGCCCGTCCACTGAACCCACTTGTGGCTTCAGAGCGACTTTACCGGCCACCTAGATAGAAGCACGTCCACTTCTACCCTAAGAATAAGTGGATGTACGCGACATCCTACCCTCAACCCCGAAATCAATTCTTCATGTCCGTATGAGGACAGGGACCTCATCCCGTCCCCACCCCGGTCTCATGCTCTTGGTGCTACTCCAAATTTCACAGGGTCACCTGATACGACGATTTGCCCTTATACCCACCAGGTCGTCCAGTGCCCTTAGGACGCATCACTACCCTTCTTGGGCGTCTTGATGGTCTCGTAATCATTGTGCATGCACAAGCAGTATTTTCTTATCATGCCATATAATTTTTGGTGCCACTAGTCCAACAGCTCTGACTCTCAATTCAACCTATAACTGTTCATCTTGACTGGTCTGGAGACCTGTCATGTCACACTGCCGCTAGTTAACTAAATATGTCGGTCCTATCTTGGTTCGATGGCTAAACAATTCATTTATTAAAGTTTTATGGCACATATCTAATGTTTGTTTACGAGCTCATGCTTGTGCCCACTGGCCTATGGCCCACTTGTTCGAGATTTTCAAACCCAGGCATAATAGCCCCCAAGTTCCAAAACTGAAGCCCCGGACCTATAAGAGCTATTCGAGCTCCCGTCAAGAAGGTCTCCCAAATCGTTTAAGCATTGGCACATAGTCAGGGGAGAGCACTTTTGACAAAAATATATTTTCAACTGTTCATTATACCGACCAGGTATAAGGACATCTCCGCTCATAACCGATGAATGGGTTTTCAACTTCCTTCGAGTAAGTTTTATCATACCAACCGGGTATGATCTACTTACAATCGGTAAGTAGTCTTTCCGCATGATTTTCACATCACTCTTCTAAGTTGTGATATTTAAAATACCACTTGGTAGTGGATTTTCATTTCTAGGTACTTATCATCCCCAACTGGGTATGATATAAAATCCCGCTCACCCGTCAATGCAATGAATTCCACTAGACCGATCCCTTGTTTTCACGCAAGCTTGTCCTTGCTGGCGTTCCAGGTGCTTCATGTTCCTACATGATATGAACATCTCGGTTCATCATCTCTCGGCCTAATTGCCTTCATTCATTCCAAATGAAAAAGAAAAACTAAACTTTTACTTATTTGCAATTACGTCCCTAAAGTTATTTTTCTTTAACTTTAAGTCCCTAATGTCAAGTTTTCCTCAAATTGAGTCCCAAAACTTTTAAAATTCCCCTTGGGACCTCAATTTATTCAATTTCACAAAAAGGGGTTTAATTTCCCAAATTTACAATTTGGTCCCCCAACATTTTCAAAATTACCATTTTGCCCTTCCTTTACAAAAATGGTAAATTTTACCCCAATTTACCCTCGATTTTAGGAAATTGTATTTCGGTCCTTCGAAATTTTGAAAATCCCCAATTTCCCCCAATTCCAATTTCTTAACACCGCTGAATTTGATTTCATCAAATTGATCGATCAAACATTTCCAATTGTTGGAATTGAAGTTGAAATTGAGTTTCTTCATGTTCATACAATTCTTTAGCAATTTGAATCGCAAGTTTTAACGCTTGAACAAGCTCAAACAGAGCTTCGCCGAAAAATGTACTGTAGAGAGAAAAAGCTTCGAAAGCTTACTGTCGGGGGCACGGCAGTCCGAGCTTTTGATCTGGGTAGATAGCTGTCGTCCTGAGGTTTATCTTAGAATCAAGAATCACATCAACTGATACCGAATTGTGTTAGAATTTCATCATCAAAATTTTGTCGGTTCTCTCTCTGGCACCGGCCGGAAATTATAGAGGAGAGCAGAATTGGTTTACCTTTCAGTCCTAATTCGGCCGTGGGAGGGTTGAGGAAGTGTTGGGATGGCTTGATTTGACCTGAGAAGGGCTCGAAATGGCCGATTTCATCTCGGCCAAAACAGGGCTGCTTCGGTCCACTGGAGCTGCTTCACTATTCCATCATGTCGGCGCTTCTCCGGCGACCGTCGGAGCAAATGGAGACTACGGGTGTGTAGCTGACTTCTCCCTAGTTCTAAAGAACCCGATCTCACCTTCTTTGGCTCAGAAAAGTCCCTATATAAGAGTTCTAGTTTGAGCTTCACCAGAAAACTAAGCAACTGAGAGATAGTGAGCTTTTCAGGTGTAGAAAGGATGAATGGGGAGGGGGTCTTTATATAGAAAGCTCAGTGACTCCTTGGTTGTCCGATTGGTGCCTTTATGACACTCATTGATGGTCAGAAATGTATTGAACGGAGACGTTTCTTCTTCGCTGATGCTCCTTTGATTTTTCGGTGAGTGAATAGTGCTGTCATCTGAAGGAAGAAGATGACACTGTTCCGAACCGGACCAGACTGTTCCGAACTAGGTTCGAAGCTTAAACCAGCCGGTTCACCCCTCATTCGACCGAGTTTTTCAAATCTAAAAATTTCTAAATTCATCCAAATTTATTTTTTATCCAATGGTGGCCTCAAATTTCAAATTTGGATTATTTAAGCCACCTAGAAAAATGAATTTAGGATCCAGTTCCATAGTGGTTCAAACGAGTCCAAACTGGTTCGGATCTCGTTCACCTGAACTGATTTAGTTTTCATCTCCAATTCCTTCATAAGTCCATTTCCATGACTTTTGTGTCTCCTTAGGTCACTTAGGGTCCATAAATTTCCCGGTTTACCACCTCTCCATCGGTTCCGGTTCATACACTAGCTTGGTTCTGAAACCGGTTTAATCTGGTTCAGGTCCAGTTCACCCGGACCAGTTTGGTTTTTCTCTCCCACTTTGTTCTAAGGTTCCTTCCCAAGGTTTATAAATCTCTTTGTGTCACAAGAGATCCATAAATTTCCCTGTTTTCCCTTTCTCTATCGGTTCCGGTTCATGAACCGACTCGGTTCATAAACCGATTCAATCCAATTGGATCTAGTTCATCTAAACTGATCTGGCTTTTCTCTTCCAATTTGTCCTAAGGTTCTTTTCCAAGGTCTTATGAACCCTTTGGATCACCGGTAGTTGTAAATTTCCAAATTGCCCATTCCCAATTGATCGGGTACGTGAACTGGTTCGATTTTCTTACTCGGTTTGACCGGTTCTTTTTTTTATTTTCCTTAACTCAAAAGGGCGGGGTTTACATTTCAAGTATGGAGAGGATGAATGAGGAGGGGGTCTTTATATAGGAAGCTCGGAGACTTCTTGGCCGTTCGATTGGTGCCTTAATGGCGGTCATTCATTGCCTGAAACTCCCGGGCCGGAGACTTTTCAGCTTCACCGACGTTGCACGATTTTTCGGCGAGTGAACAATGTTGTCATATGAAGGTAGAAGACGACACTGTTCCGAACTAGACCGTATCGGTCTGAACCAGGTTCAAAGCTTAAACCGACCGGTAAACCCCCAATTCGACCAAAATTTTCAAATCTAAAAATTTCTAAATTCATTTTCTATCCAATGGTGGCCTCAAATCTCAATTTGAATTTTTGAAGCTACCTTGAAAAATGAATTTAGCATTTGGTTCAATAGTGGTTCAAAGCGGTCCAAACCGGTTCGGATCCAGTTCACCTAAACCGGTTTAGTTTTCACTTGAACTGGTTTGGTTTTTACCTCCAATTCACCCTAAAGTCCTTTTTCATGACTTTTATGACTCCTTAGGTCACTTAGGGTCCATAAATTTACCGGTTTGCCCTCTCTCTATCGGTTTCGGTTCATAAATCAGCTCGGTTCTTAAATCGGTTCAATCCGGTTCGGGTCTGGTTCACCCGAACCGATTTGGTTTTTCTCTCGCAATTTGTCCTAAAGTTCTTTTCCAAGGTTTATGAACCTTCTTGGATTACTTGGGAGTTGAAATTTCTCCAATTTGCCCGTTCCCCAATAAACGGGTTTGTGAATCGATTCGGTGTTTCTCACTCGATTTGATCGGTTCTTTTCCCGGTTTTCCTTAACTCAAAAGGGCAAGGTTTATAGCCATTATCTTTGGTGTAGATGGTCCGACGGCCCCAACTGTCAACCCGACTTGTAGCAGTTTGTCCAGGCCAGTCCGTCAACCTGACCCTGACGCGCTGCCGCCAATCCATCGAATATTGTCATTACTAACTCGGTACCATAGCGAAATCACACAATAATTTAATTAGGAATTTTCATGGCTTTTCCTTTACTCAAGTTTGTTTACGAGCTCCTGCTCGTGCCCACTAGCCTTGGGCCCGCTGCACGTGATTTTCCAAAATAGGACATTTAGCCCCTATGAGTTCAAAAACCAAGGCATTTGGCCTTTTTGAGCTGTTCTAGCTCCCGTCAAGAAGGTCTCCCAAATAGTTTAAGCAATAACACACAATCAGGGGTGAACACTTCTGACAAAAAGTATGTTGTCAACTTAATCACACCAACCATTTGTGATAATATCCCTTCTTACAACCTATAAACGGATTTCTCCTTTTCTCAAGGAATTTCCTCATACTAACCAGGTATGATTACCTCTACTTACAACCAATAAGTAGGTTTTAGCTTAAACCGCTCATCACCCCAACCGAGTATGAGATTAAAAATCCCACTCACAAGTGGTTTTTCATTTCTAAAGTGCTCACCATCCCAACTGAGTATGATGTAATTAAGCCCACTCACCTGATGACTGTGACATGTTCGTCCTTAGTCGGTTTCCAAGTCCATGCTAACTTTTCCTTGTTGGCGTTCCTGTTTCTCGTATCACTACACGATTTGAGCATTCTTATCAATTAAGATTTGGCATAATAGCCATTGTTTTCTCATGTACGAGCGTTGTCACACCCCGACCCGATTTGGTCATGGTTCGTGGTCATCCCGCCACCCTTCCTCGTACTAAACTATTATTTCTACTAAATAGTCTAAGGAAGGTAAAGGTGTTGGAGTACCTATTTTCCATAACAAAGTTTACAAAATATAAAAGTTACCTAATGGCAATACCATTGGCTTCTTCTCCCAATCTAGGCTCGTCATGGCGAGGTATTTCTCCTAAAAAAGGTTAATGGGAGGGGGTGAGTTTCTACAACTCAGTGAGTGGGGGTTGGGAAGCGAGTTTTCAAAACAATTAGTTTTTCAAAAAGTTTTATTCTTTTAATTTATTGTAATATGGGTTCATCTCTTCTTGAACATTTCCCCTTGCTCGGGAGATGCCTCAACAAATAATCACCCACCCTTTCTATCATAGAAAGGGATCACACATTCGTAGAACAGTCCCCGACCGTTCCACTTGTGGTTCGGTGCGTCTTTGTCGTCCACCCGAATAGAGGTGTACTGCCTTTACCCTAAGTTTGAGGGGACATCAATAGTCCAACCCTTCAAACCCTTATCATGTCCGCTTGGTGGGACGATACCTCATTTCCCCTCTGGCCTTGGTCTCAATGCTTCATCTTGTCTGGTTTGTGGGATGAGACCTCATTTCCCATCTGACCTCGGTCTCAATACACAGGTAGCTATCAAAGCTTCATGACTGACTGGCATAACATACCCGCCCTTATTGCATCCAGGTCATCCAGCAGCCCTTAGGACTCATCCACTACCCCTCTTGGGTGTCTAGATGCTCCTAAATTCCTCATGCAGGCATACAATAATTTTGATCCATTAACCATGCTCTTTGGTGCCAGCGGTCCAATGGCCCCGATGCTCAACTTGGCATGTAGCTGTTTGCCTTGACCGGCCCATCGACTTGGTCTGGGGGCACTGCCACTAGCCCATCGAGCTTTATCAGTCCTGTCTTGGCCCCGTGGCCAATCACACAACAATTCCAGTTTTTTCTGAGAGTTTTCATGGTTCTTATAGTCCATGTTTATCTATGGGTCCAACCTGTGCACAGTGGCATTGGGCCCACTTCATGTTTATCTATGGGTCCAACCTATGCACAGTGGCATTGGGCCCACTTCATGTTTATCTATGGGTCCAACCTATGCACAGTGGCATTGGGCCCACTTCGCGAGTTTTCCAAAAGCTAGGCCTTCAGCCCTGTCATTTTCAAATTCGAGGCCTCAAGCCTATTGAAGCAATCCCAGCTCCTATCAAGAACATCTCCCAAAATTTTTTAAGCAGGTTCACGTAGTTAGGGGAGACCATTCCTAAAAAATGGTTTTCAAATTTTAAAATGATTTTTATCACCCCCAACCGGGTATGATGCTGAAAATCCCACTCACCCGGGGATAGTGACGTGGTCATCCTGGTAAGATCTTGACTCATGGTGCGCTTCCTTGCACTGACTCTTGAACGATCAGCTCCTGCATGGTTTGAGTACCCTTATCAGGAGAATCGACATAAGGGACCTCATAGTCTCAAGTATTTGCGCATAGGTCTTCACACTATGCCTAAATTGCATTTATGTCCCTCAACATTTATAACCTTACATTTGGGTCCCTAAAATTTCATTTGATGTCAATTAAGTCCCTAGGACTCCCAATTATTCCTCATGGTCCTTAACTTTTCCAAATTTATCAATTGGTCCTCAATTTTCCCAAAATTAGTAATTGGTCCTTAACTTTCTAAAAATTGCAATATGGTCCTTTAACTTTCAAAAATTGCCAATTGACCCTCCATTTCATCCAGTTGCCCAATTGGGTCTCAATTGGAAGTTAATTTCATGAAAATGCCCCAATTTTCCTTAAATTGCAATTCGGCCTCCAATTTCCCAAAATTTCCCTAATTGCCCAATTTCTCAAAAATTACAATTTGGTCCCTAAATCACAATTTCATTCAATTGACCCCCCAAAACGGGTTTAATTGTCTTAATTAGTGATCTGAATCATCCTCCCTATGTCTCCCTCATCATTTTAAACTTTAAATTGCTCGATTTGGCTTAGAAATGAGCTCAAACGTAGCTTCGCCGGAAAATTCAATCTAGAGAGAGAAAGCTTTGATATCTTATTAGTGAGGGTCTATCGACTGGAGCTCTTGCTTTCTCTGGATTGCTCTCCTCCTGGGGATCCTCCCTAGATCAAATTACGCCTCAATTGGTGGCTTGAATAGAGGGGTGTTAGAGGGGCTTACCGTGCTAGGTTAGGGGAAGGTCGGGGCACCTCTAGGTGGTGTTTGGGGGGCTTGCTTTGGCCGACATTGGCTTGGGGACAACTCGAGATGAGCTTGAGCAGCTCAGGCTGCTGACAGTTGAGGAGCAGCATTACTATTTGAGCTTCCTCATTCTTCTCCGGTGGCTCTCGGGCGGAATGGAGGTTGTAGCTAGGTAGAGGACTTCCTCCCGGTTCTAATGGTACCAAATGCAGCTTCTGAGGTGGAGAAAAACCCCGATGTCGGAGCTCTGGTTTGCTACTAGCTGAAAAACTGAGTAGTTCATGCTCTTCAGTCGATTGTCAGATGCTGAGATCAAATGGAGGGGTGCTCTTTATATAGGGAGCTCGACAACTACTTAGGCTACCCGCCGGTGTAAGACTCGACCTCTGACTCGGCCGCCGGTGACCTGACCAGAGTATTTTTTGAGTCATCGGAGACTCCTACTTTTCTGATGACTCCCTCTCTTTCTCTCTTCTCTATTAGCGTCTAAAGGTTAAAGATGATGACGTGGCGGTCGTGCCACGTGGAGCACTGTGATTGGTCAATTTTTCTAACATGGATTGCTAGCGTGGCTGCCCTATCAGTAGTTGACCATTGACTAGTTCGTTGACTGTTGACTGGTTTGTTGACTAGTCGGACCATTGACCGGTCTAGTCTGACTAGGTTCGGTGACCCAAATTTGAAATTTGGCCGATTTGGACTCGATTCGACCGGTTTTCTAAAATTTAAAAATTTTTAAATTTATCTAAATTCATTTTCTATCTAACGGTGGTCTCAATTTCCCAAATTGACATTTTTCAGCCACAAAAAATGAATTATTGAACCGGTTCACTATGGTTCATCCTAATTCAGTCCGGTTCGACTCCGGTTCACACCGAACCGGTGAGGTTTACACTGAACCGGTCTAGTTCTCTCATCAATTCCACTTCGCAGTTCTTCTTCATGATTTTTTATGAATTTTTGGTCACTTGGAATTTTCTAATTTCCCTTTTTAACCCTTCTTTGTCATTTTGGCCCATTTTTGGCTCGGTTTTCTCAAAATCGTCGGTTCCTTTCTCGGTTTACTTGTTTCGAGGGTCGAATTTCTCAGGGACTAGGCTCCAACTTTTGATTTATTGCACTTAGTTCCCTAAAGTTCATACCTTCTGACTTTAGGTCCATAGTGTTAAAGTTTCCTTAAATTAAGTCCCAAGTACTTCCAATATCCTCCTTGGGCCCTTAATTTACTTTAATTTGGGTAAGGGGCTCAAGTTTCCCAAATTTCCAATTTGGTCCCCAATTTTCCAAAACTTATGGTTTTGGCCCTACTTTCCAAAAATGGCAATTTAGCCCCAAATATTTCAAAAATTAACCAATTGGTCCCCCAACATCTTTCTCATTGCCAATTGGCCTTCAATTTTGAGAAATTGCATAGAGGTCCCTCAATTTTCCAAAATCCCCAAAATTTCCCTCCAAATTTCTCCCCTTCAAATCGACCGAATTTAATTTCTTCAAATTAGCCATTCAATCAGAGTTAATTTTTCCATTTGATGGTAAGGATGAGTTCCTACACTTCCATACGATTTGAAATAGGAACTCAAAATTTACTTTCGAAATAGGATTACTAACTTGGAGTTGTTGCTTTTCTTAAAGGGAGATTGGGTCGGGAAGCACCCGCCACTACGCTAGATCTTGAAGAGCTTCCTCCTAGGTGTGGTTGAAATTCTGAGCGGGAGTCATGTTTCTTGGGATGGTATCCTGTTGGATTCATGTAGTTGTGGAGGTGTTATTCTTAGAAAGTATTGCTCTAAATCATTGTGGTGTGTGACAGTCCTTCACTTTATGCCCCATTTTCCTTATACCTATAACATGTTATCTTGATACCTGTCTTTAGTAGTGTTCAACACTTTCTCAAGTAGTGTTCCGATTGTCCCCACCTTGTAACAGGTCATTTCCTTGCCCAGTTGTTACTCCAAGAGTTCTTCTAGACTTCTTAATCACCTTGACGGTTTTTTTGTAGTGTCTTCTTTACCCAATTATTCTCCATTTCTTTATTTGGGATGAGAATCCCCTTGGTCTCCGAGGTGTCTAGGGTAACGCGATTTGTTTGGTTACTTTTGGGGCAATCTTCCTACAATTGAGGCACAAGATCATTTTTTAGAGACACGGTTTTAGGAACTTTTGGAGTTCTTCATTAATGGAGGAGTACAATATGTTGGAGTTTTAGCCCTATTACAAAAAGGTGGTAATAAAGTAGATTGGGAGCGACTGCTTTCTTTATAAGTATTTTCCTTATGAAGGGTTATAAGCCCTTATTGGCGTTCTTGGCTTCAGGCTTGGCTCCTCTTCGTACTCGAGGTTGTGACCCCAGCATATCCTAGCACCATACCTCTTGGTGGTATTGGATACTTCCCCTTTTGGTCCTTTGGTACTTTTATTATGCCTCGAACATCGGAGAGCTTCTAGGGTTGCCTTCCTACGAGGATAACGTGTTGGGTGGTGTTGATGATGTCAACCCTAGTTTTATTGGTTCCTCTCTTGAGAACCATCTAAAAAATTTTGAAACTTTCTCTTAGTTACTATGTTATATAGTCTTGATAATGTATTCGAGGAAACAAGCTCCAATACCACTCAAGTTGTCATGCCCCGACCTAGTTTGGTCAAATCCCCATCATCAACCCGCCACTCCCTTTAGTCCATGAAGGGTTTCACCCATTTCTAAATCATGAGGAGTATGGTGTCATTTTTTCTATCTTTCCTGGAATATCATTATACAAAATTAAATGTCTTAGAACAGACTTACCTGTCTTACAGTTCCAATAAATGAGATCTTTAAGTTTGGTTCTTCCTCGGTTACCTAAAAGGGGTAAAAGGGAGTGGGTGAGTTCTACAACTTAGTGAGCGGGTGTTGGGAGTGAGTTTTCAAAATAACAGCTTTATTCAAACCATGCTAATGTTATAATTTCCTTTAAAATGGATTTTTCCTCAAATTTGATTTTCAAAACTTTTTCCAAGCTTTACCATTCTTTTTCTAAGGATTCTCAAATCCTTTCCAAGGTTTTCAAAACCTTTTTCCCATTTCCATATTAGGTGTGTTTAGCTTTTTTAGCCCATCCCCTTGCCTCGATAGGCGTTTAGCAAACAACATACGCCCTTTATTAGGAAGAGTACATACATTTACAAGTGTAGCCAGTCCACTGCACCCACTTGTGGATCAGAGCATTTTTACCGTCCACTTCTACCCTAGGCCTGAGTGGATGTTCTCGACATCCAACCCTCAGACCCGAATGCCACTTCATGTCCATATGAGGAAAAAGACCTCATCTCGACCCCACCCCAATCTAATGCGCAAGAAGCTACTTCGAGCTTCCCGACTGATTGGCACGACGAACTGCCCTTATCTCCACCATGTCGTCCATTATCCCTTAGGACCCATCACTACCCCTCTTAGGTGTCTTGATGGTCATGTAGCACAAGTGCATGCACAAACAATTATTTTTTAGATATGGCCATTATCTTTGGAGTCGATGGTTCGATGACACCAACCCTCAAACCGACCTGCAGCTATCTAGGCTAGTCCGTCGACCTGACCCTGATGCATTGCCGCCAGTCCATCGAGTATTGTCATTCGTGACTCGGTACCTTAGTGAAATTACACAATACTTTCATTAGGAATTTTCATGGCTTTTCCTTTACTCAAGTTTGTTTACGAGCTCCTACTCGTGCCCACAATCCATGGGCCCACTACATGTTATTTTCCAAAACTGGGCATTTACCCCCCCATGAATTCAAAAATTGAGGTCTTTAGCCTTTCTTAGTTGTTCTAACTCCCGTTAAGAAGGTGTCCCAAATATTTTAAGCAATGGCACACAGTAAGGGGACAACACTTCTGACAAAAAGTATGTGTTCAACTTCATCACACCAACTGGGTGTGATGATATCCTTGCTTACAACCTGTAAGTGGATTTCTCCTTTTCTCAATGAATTTCCTCATACTAATCGGGTATTATTACCTCTACTTATGACTGGTAAGTAGGTTTTAGCTTAAATCGGTCATCACACCAACAGGGTATGATGTCAAAAGTCCCACTCACAAGTGGTTTTTCTTTTCTAAAGTTCTCCATCCCAACTGGGTATAATGTAATTAAGTCCACTCACCTGATGACCATGACGTGTTCGTCTCCAGTTAGTTTCCAAGTCCACACTAGCTTTTGCTTGTTGGCATTCTAGTTTCTCGTGTCCCTACATGATTTGGGCATTCTTATTGTAAACCCTGCTCTTTGGAGTTAAGGAAAAATCGAAAAGAAATGGTCAACCGAGTGAGAAAACTGAAATAGTTCACAAACCCGATTATTGGTGAATGGGCAATTTGGAGAATTTACAACTCCCGAGTGACCAAAAAGGGTTTATAAACCTTGGGAAAGAACCTTAGGACAAATTGGGAGAGATTAACTAGACCGGTTCGGGTGAACCAGATCTGAACCGAAACTGATAGAGAGAGGGCAAACCGGGAAATTTATGAATCCCAAGTGACCTAAAGAGTAACATAAGTCATGAAAAAGGACTTTAGGATGAATGGGAGATGAAAACCAAATTAGTTCAGGTGAACCAGATCCGTTGAAACAGTTTGGACTTGTTTGAACAACTATTGAACCAAATGCTAAGTTCATTTTTCTAGATGGCTTAGAAAATTGAAATTTGATCATTGAAGCCATCATTTGATAGATAATGAATTTAGACAAATTTAGAAATTTTTAATTTTGATAAACTCAGTCCAATCGTGCTTGAACCGATCGGTTTAAGCTTTGAGAATCCTTGGAAAAAGAATGGTAAACCTTGGAAAAAGGTTTTGAAAACCGAATTTGAGGAATAATCCTTTTTAAAGGAAATGATAACCTTAGCATGGTTTGAATAAAGCTGTTATTTTGAAAACTCACTCTCAACACCCGCTCACTGAGTTGTAGAACTCACTCCCTCCCTTTTACTCCTTTTAGGTAACCGAGGAAGAACCAAACTTAAAGACCTCCTTTATTGGAACTATAAGACTGGTAAGTCTGTTTTAAGACATTCGGTTTTGTATAATGCTATTCTAGGAAATACGAGACAAAGGAGGCCTTACTCTTCGCGGTTTAAAAAAGGGTGAAACCCTTAATAGACCAAAGGGAGTGGCGAGTTGATCACGGGGATCCAACCAAACTAGGGCGTGACACCCTAGGTCTCCATGCTCCCTACATGACTAGGGCTAGCTAAAATAGTGATGTCATGCCTCGACCCTATTCATGGGTTAGACTAACATAATAACCATCATGTACTCTCGATTATACGGCAGTGGGTAACTCATTACAGTAGAGCCGACATATTAAAAGGCTCAAATTAATACAATGTTCAAAGTTTTCTCATAATTTAAATTTTTATAGAATATCTTTTTCAAATTGTACATTAAACCATAAATCAAGTCCCAAGAAATGAGTAGTTGTCTTGAACCACCTATTATTAACCCAAGTACCTTATCACAGGTTTCTTTCTCCATAATGGTCCTCTTTTATCATGCCTCTTTTCAAAGTAGAGGGCCATTCTCCCTCCAATTGCCTCTTAAATTAACACATCTTAATTCATTTATGAATTTACAGTTTAGCCCTCTCAGGTCTTGTGCTATTGGACTCACTAGTTAGTAAACCTGCCCATACCCTAACCTCCTCTAAGGTTAGTCCATCGGGCTTAAGGTCATTTTCTTCACATTTAGCACTTATTTAAGTGTACATCTTATCTTTATTTACCACCTGGTTGTCCTACTTTTCCAAATTACCATTTAGTACTCACTTTGGGCAAAATTACCATTTTGCCTTTATACTTTAAAAACTCATTTTTTGGACCTTAGACTTTCCCAAGTATTTCAATTGGCCCTCCAAGCATCCTTAGGTCCCATTATAATCCCAAATAGGCTTTGGAACAATTTCAGGTTCTAATTCTTACTATTTGTCGAACGGTCCATAAGTTTGGGCAAAATTATCATTTTACCCTTTTCCTTTATAACTTAGGTTTCAGGATCCCTTTGTCTCTCACTTTTCTCATTTAAGTCCCTAAAGTTTCTTTAATTAAATTTAGATCCTTTTACTGCCCAAAAGTTACCTTTTGGCTGCACAAATATTCTTATTTGCACTTTAGTACTTAACTTTTTCTTTATTACAAATAGGTCCATAGACTTTCCAAAGTAGGCAAACCTGATCTTCCAACTTCACCAAACTTTCTAATCAGCCCCAATACTTTATTTGGTCTATTAGGAAGACCCCATGAAAGGCTCATTCACTTATGGATCCCCTAACTTTTACTTATTTGCATTTTAGTCTCCAGCCTTAGACCCATGACCAAAGTATCTCAAAAAATTACCAAACTAAGTTTCAAGGTCCCCTACCCTCCCTCTTAGCCATCGTAAGCTTAGTTTGAATGGAGTCGACCAGAACAGTGTCGATCAAGCTTGATAGGAAACTTGAAATAAAACAAGTAACAGTCGGGTCAAATTTGGGAATTCACCAAAGACGGCATGTCAGTTATCGAGGCTAGTGCGGGTTAAAAGCTTACTACTCAAGGAGTCTGTGGTCACTTAAATTGCATTGAATTGTGGTTTATAGCTCCTGAAATGTCCATTTTAGTTATCTCGATCACTTAACCTGTTATATGAAAATTAAAAGATTTAATTATTTTTCAATACTTACTCAAATTAAGCAAGGCAATGACTACTGAAAGTTGGAGGTATGAGAATTCTGCTGAATATTTTCTCAGCACTCGAGGGCCATCGAGGACATTGGAATTTTCTTCTAAAATAGATGCTATGTTTCCAGTTGTCGGAGATCCGTTACTGTTAGATCTCACTAGAAACTGTAGAGGGAGAGTTGAGGGTCGAAGAGGTGGTGATGGAAAGCTAGCTTCCTTAGCTTTTCAGGGATACCAAGATCGACTTCTAAGGTGGTCAAATGGCAAAGCTAGGTTCTCTACAAATTGGGTCACCATAGTTAGGAGTTGTTTGGGTTTTAGAGGGAATTTTGAGCTAAAACCGGCCAGAGAAGCTCTAATATTTATATAGTTGGATTCTAGACTTACGTGACTATCTGACCATAGCTTCCATGAGTCATCCCATTATATGTAGCTTTGGGAATGATTTAATCACTATGGTGGTGGGTTTTGGGTTGTCTATTGTTGTTTATCGGGTTAAATTGCTAAAATTGGGTTGGGGTTGGGCAAGAGAGACGACACGCGCACTCGTGCATACGCCCCGTGCTCCACGCGTGCATGCGCCCAGCATATCGCGTAGATTGGTATGCATTGTAGTGAACCGGTTTCTGATGAATTTATCAGTCGATTCAGTGGTGTTTGGCATTGTTCACACCCTTTTTCTGCCAATTCTTGGAAAAATAAAAATACCAAAAAATTCTACATTTAATTCTCTATTGAATGGACTCAAGAACCGCCTCATTTATACTTGTTCAACAATCCAAAAAAATTGGGGAGCTTTGTAACTCATGTCAACCCAAACCCGGTCCATGCCGGTTCTTTCTCAGTTATCTCTCAATCCTCGATCTCATATCCCGGAATGTTCCCTAAGCTCTCTCATAACCTTTTTCACCCCTCTTATCCTCTTCATCGATCCTTCTCTCATTCTAGTTCAATTCAGTTTCCTGATTTAGGTTTCCTTTCTTGGTTCAATTGCATTTCCTGGTTCAACTCAGTCCGACTATTGAATTGAGAGTTCCCTACATTACAACCATCCCCTCCTTTTTTATAGTTTTATCCTCAAAATTGGTTGTACATATATTACTTAACTCAATTTACACTATGTTACTTTACATTTCTACGTCAAGGGGAGTCCAAACAAGCTCGGATACTTTTTTCTCATCCTAGTCTTGGGTTTCCAAGTCTCCTACTCTACTTGATTTTTATGCCACATGACTTTAACCATGGGAATCTTCTTTTGTTAAATACTCTTCTACTAGCGATCAAGTAGACACAACGGTTCCATAGGGTATGTCGAAGTTTCTTCTAACTCTAGAGGAGAGTATTCCAACACGTGTCTAGGATCCAGTTCATACTTTCTTAGTACCGACACATGGAAAATGTCTGAATCTAGTCTAGTTCTTGTGATAGAAATAACTTGTACACCACAAATCCAATTCTTTTAGTGATTGGGTAGGGTCGAATGTACCTCGGGTTTAGGTTTTCCCGATTCTGAAATCTGATAACCCCTTTCCATAGGGACAATTTTAGAAACACTCGATCTTATACCTCAAACTTTAGCTCACAACGCCGGTTATCAGCACAACTCTTTTGTCAATCTTGAGCGACCTTGAACTGATCTCGGACTAATTTTCTCTACTGCATCCTTGATAATTTCCACTCGTTCCAATTTACATTCTCCTACCTCATCCCAATATAAATGAGTTATGCATTTCCTTCCATTAGAGTTTCATACAAGGCCATCTAAATTCTAGCCTGATACTAGTTATTGTACGCCAACTCCATGAGAAATAGGTAGTCTTCCCACCTTTTCCCAAATCTCAGGAGGTATGCTCTAAGTATGTCCTCTAGAGTTTGGATCGTACTCTCTAACTCTCCATCAAAGAATTATTTTGTATCGATGGATTTTGTACACTATGTTTCTAGAAATTTTTTAAATTCTTACTTAAATTTGGAAAATTATTTGTGTTATATATGCTTTACTCAACCTTGCAGTTTTAATGTAATGCAGACCCCACTATTGTAGTATTGGGAGAATACGATAATTATAACATTAGTTAGACTCGAAGAATCGATCAAGGCGTTACACATAGTATACATCCGAGATTAGTTGGGTCAACTAAAGAATCTATAACTTAATAGTTAATCTTCCCATTTCTATCATTTTTCAATTGTCTCCTAACTTCACATAATATATATAGGTTTCATCAAGTTCATAAAACCACAATTTATGCACATATATGGTTACTACACCCCAAATCAACAAATCATAATTCTTCTATGGTTGGAATATTTGTTTTTTTCGGAACCATCAATAATATATATTTCTCCTTTCCTAATTTTGAAAAATTGGCACTTTTCTACAAATTAGGACATTCATATTTATATTGATAATATCCCCATTCATACCCTTAAAGCATTCAATTAAGGATTTGCATGGATGTGCATTTTCATTTTTTTCCTTTACATTTTCAATTTATTTTCTTAAAACTTGTATTTGGGACCTCCTAACTTTTGACCTTCCCTCCAATTTTTGTTTCATTGAACTCCATAGCAGATAAGATTCAAACTTCTATCTTCTCATTCATTGATTTTGGATTCCAACCTGAGTTTTATAACCCTAAATTTGTAA
This sequence comes from Trapa bicornis, assembly GCA_030064425.1. Lineage (NCBI taxonomy): Eukaryota > Viridiplantae > Streptophyta > Magnoliopsida > Myrtales > Lythraceae > Trapa > Trapa bicornis. The sequence goes on along the minus strand of CM057744.1, from coordinate 10,731,326 downwards.
CTACCCTAAGTTCCTAAACTGCAAACCCTAAAAATCATTCACACTTTCAATATTCTGGTTACAATCTTGTTTTTGCTTTTAACAAATGGTTAGCACTCCAACTTATGGTAGAAGAAATACAGAACTAGCATGATAAAAAAAGTGATAAGAGAAAATTGGAGTTCTTTGTTTATCCTGCAATATTTTGCTTGATTCTGCACAAGAAGAAATTCATTTCAGATCCTACCATCCCAAGTGAAACCTTGTACTTTGTTCACTTCATCATGTGAATGATGTACCCACCTTGCAAGATGTACCCAAACAATACCCGAGCCCAGAAGAAATGGGGCAGGTTTAGACCATATGAAAGACACTCACATATGTATATGTATACAGGTAGGGTACAGGTCTGATGAACATGCACCCATCTTCACATACCCAGCCTATTGCACCTCTACTTAAACATTTGCTCACCATTTTGAATTTAAGTGGGAAGGAAGTGGAGAATATTCCCAAGAAGCTGAGGTGAAAGTCATACTTATCTCAATATCATGTGACACCAAACTGGTTGAGTTTTTTGTCCCTTGACATGGGAGAAAGATGATCTCACTTGGAATCTTGCATTTTCTGGTAAAATATTTCTATTAATTGTTAATGCTTGAAGACATCAATTCATTTTTTTGAAATTTCTTTGCAGGCTGATTAGCCCTTCGGTTTACCAGTTGGAAGTAAGCTCAAAGTTGGGTGCTTAAGAATTGGATAAGGGCCTAGTGAATCCATTTTGCCACCTCTTACTAACCTATTCCCAAGTGCTAGGACAAATATCAAAGCCCAATCATATGCTTAAGCTTGGAAAAATTGGTCTTGAAATTTGGAGGAAAAGGTGCAATGATCACAACATTATGAGGATGGATCAAATATTCTAACATATTATTCAGCCATATCACTGATCAAGGACTGATTAGAGATTTGTATAATCTTTAGAAACCTAAAATAATAATTAAATAACTTTAAAAATTACTGGACATATCATTATTGACTCTTACTTATACATTTATTACTGAATAATACCCACGCGAAAAGAGTTAACACATAATTAGATGATTTTTGCTTTTTATTAAATTGATTTATGTGACAGCCGCCATCTCATCATTGATGGTTGACTTTTGATTATACAGTGACGTCATATTGATTATTTAACATTATTTCTGTTATAATTTATGCTCAACTTTCAAATCACTAAATATTATATATATTAAATTGGTACAGAAAAATGATAGAGTAGTTTGGATAATGTAGCAACGTATTAAGAACAATGCTTTACCTAAATAGTTCAACATTAAATTATGAACTATTAAATTACTTATATGGGGATGTGAATTAAATTTGGTACGTTTTAATTTATAAATTAAGTGATAAAAGATTTAAAAAAATATTGAATGGTTTTATGGGAATAATTGAAAAAATTTAAATATAAGTTTAAAATAATAGTAAAATAATTTAAATTTAAATTTTAAGTGTGAGATTTATTAATATAATAAATATTGTATAATATTAAAAAAATAAAATAATATATTTTTAGATATATTTAAGATAATATATTATATTTAAAATATTTATTATTTTAAATATTTTTAAATAAATGTACAATAAATATTTTATAAATATTTTTTATATAAATAATTAGTGATTATAATGTTAACCATAATATTTTATTTACTTATTTATATTATAATTAGTATTTATAAGTGTATATACGTAAATGGTAAAAATATATTTTTTATTTTAATAATATTATGATATTTATATTTTTTTCTCTTTTTAGATAACTTTTAACTTTTTAATTTTTTACTTTTATCATTTAAACAATCATATTTATCACCCGTATTTTTTAATAGTTTTTCTTAGATAATTCAGGATACATCTATATTTTTTACCTATTTAATTGAAATATTAGATTTATTCCATATTTAGTGTAGTTCTAGTTCGCATCAATTTTATATTAGTATAGTTCGCATCAATTTTAAACTTATTAGGTAAATTATACTTTTAAACCGATACCAAATGATACTAATCCCACCAATATACTCACAATACTCTAATTAAATATAAAAAAATTAATATTTTTATAATATAATATAATTTTTTTATTTATAAACAAGATAAGTATATATAGATAAATATCACACCCGTTTAATAAAATTTATTAAAAAATCATGATTATAAGTCTAATTATTTAAACATCACAAATAAAAATATTAAAAGTTCTATTAAAATAATAAGAAATAAATATCACAATATTATTAAAATTAAAATTTTATTTTTACAATATTATAAAATTAATCGTTTGAAAACGGCTATCCTAAATAAAATATTATAGTTGATATAATAATTATTAATTATTTATATAAAAATATTCCTTATATATTTATTGTAAATTTATTTAAAGATATATAAGATCATGAATATTATAAAAATAATATATTATCTTAGATATATCTTAAAATATATTATTTATTATTCAATATTATATAAAATTTATTATATTAATAAATCACTCACCTTAAATTTAAATTATATTATTAAGATTTTAATGAAATTTATTTTATAATTACACTTGGTTTCTTACGTTACTACAATTGGTAGATTGAAAATATTTTCAAATTTTTTATCACTCAACTTTTAAATCACAACGTACGTATTTTAGTTCAAATCATATGTCACACTATTATACTTGATTTTTTTGTGAAATTATTTTGTATTCAAAATTTTATTTAATTATAATAATTAATTAAGATTTAAAACATGTCAATATTCATTAAGGGAGAATGCATACATCTCCCAACATAAGTTTTCTCAATAAGTTAAGCTCAAGGGCAAGATATTCTTGTCCATCTATCACTTGGAATATACCGTAATTACTTGTCACATCACCTGTTGCTCACCGGACGACTACTGGATACCCATTGCCAAAATTCAGAATATTGATGCAAAAGAATTAGAGATGCCACTAACTTATTCCTAAATATAATTCTAATTAGATAGAGAAAGCTGGCAATGTGTTTTCTATTTAAGTTAAGTGTACTCGATAATACTAGATAATGTGAGAATGTATTGGGGTCCATTGGTGTTAAAAATTATATTTATTTATAATTTATAATTTATAAATAATTTAATATTTTTAACTTTATAAATTTATAATATTTTTATATTTTATCTAATTTAATATAATAATTAATTCGATTTTGGTATTTTTATTATAGTTAGTTACTTATACAATTACACTCATTCTAATAAAATGGTGGGTAAATAAGTGATTCAACTTATATATATAATTAAAAATATTATTTATAAATAATATAACTTTTCTAATATTCTAAACGTATAATATTAGTGAGAAATAATACTACTATACACCAGTCTACCAGGAAGTGAGAAACATGGATTCTCATATATTTTTTGTTCGGATAAGGATCAGGCCAGAAAGCAAAGATGGCTTCATGTCGAGAGAATTTTTTAATCAAACCAAAGCTACAGCTACAGCACTTCCACTTTCTTCACCTCCTTCTGTAGTGGCGGCCAAAAAAAATTCTCCCATGACATGAGAGGAAGGACGAAAAATGAAAATTATGTGAATTGGATCCTATCAAGAATAGAGTTAGTCCTTCCTAAGAGGCCACAGGCCAAAGACCATAATTATATATGACTATTTTCACTGAATAAGCAAATGGAACAGTGATTGCCAGGTGAATATTTTTTTCTGAGAAAAATAAAAATAATAATAATAATAATAATAATTTATCAGATAAACATCAGCTCACACCAGTCAGGAATTACTCATTTTTGTTTATAAATATTATATTTAATATTTTTATAAAATTGCAATATTTATGTTTTAGATTGGGGTTGAACCATATTGAAAAGTTGTAGGAGTTAGTGCATTGTCCATTCTTCCAAGTGGGTACACCAAGACATTGCTGTCTTATTCTCTTCCCCAATTTGAGCCATAGACCCAAACCATAAACTTAGAATTGATAGAGCCATTGCATTGCATGGGGGCTTTCTTCACTTGAAAGAAACTGATGGAGAAGAGAAAACAGCTTTTGCTATCCTTTCATGTATCTCATTCTTGAGAATCTCTCTTTTCTCCAACAGGGTCTCTCTCTCTCTCTCCCTCTCTCTCTCCCTTTTGTGTCCCTGCCTCCTTCAGGACCCTTTTTATGCATTCATACAGCTCCAAGCTCAATCTGGAATTGCTCTACCAGTAGCTTGTTGCATGGAGTTGGAGACTGTCTACATGGGCAATCCGTACTTGTCCAGCAATTGGCTCTTCTTCAGCGAATGGACCAGGGAGGAGAACAAGCTGTTCGAGTGGGCTCTTGCGGTTTTTGACGAGGAGACGCCTCAGAGGTGGGCGAACATTGCGGCGATGATACCAGGGAAGTCGGAGCTGGATGTGATGACCAAGTACAAGGAGCTTGAGGAGGACCTGATGGAGATTGAGGCTGGGAAGGTCCCCTTCCCATGGCGCTTTGGGCCCTCTTTTTCCGTCGAAGAAAGAGTATATGGCGGGATCAGGAGGAGGGGCCCCGATCATGAGAGGAAGAAAGGTGTGCCTTGGACTGAGGAAGAGCACAGGTTTTTCTTTTTCTTTTTTTTTTTCACTTACTACCTCTGCATTCTTCTTCTTCTTGTTCTCAAAACTTGGGAACCAGGAAACTGCAGAAACAAGGGTTAATTCTTTACTGAAAGAGAAAACATACACCACTATTTTTCCCTTGGATTGTACCAAGAAAAGTATGAACACTTTTCCTGCATTCTTGAAACTCCTGGGATTCAAACTCATGATCATATGTGATTTCTGCTTTTTGTGGGGGTGGGGGGACTGGCAGGAGGTTTCTGCAAGGGCTGCTCAAGTATGGGAAAGGAGACTGGAGGAGCATATCAAGGGACTTTGTGGTCTCAAAGACACCAACCCAAGTGGCTAGCCATGCTCAGAAGTACTTCATCAGGCAGCAGCTCTCCACGAATTCCAACTCCAGAGATGGCCGGCGTAGGCCTAGCATCCACGACATCACCATCCGGAGCCTCGCCAATTCCTCACTTCAACCATCTGAAAACAGCACTGACAATCTTACTGACTCCTCCTCCTCCATCAGGCAATTTCAAGAGCTGAAGCCGGAACTTGTGGTGTCTTGGCCGGACAATCCAAGCCTGTGGGATGTGGCTCCGGTGGAGGTTGGACTTCAAGGGATGGATCTTCCATTGGCTGCTTTCGGAAGATTTGGCTTGAATTCGCAGATAAATTCTACAGTCGCCTTCTGGTCGACCAGACACAGAATCTGTGGATGAAAATACAAGAATGTGTAGCAAGCATCCATGTTTCAGACAGTAATTTTGTGATGACAGCCAAACCCAGTTAGATGATATGATGGGATGAAGAAGTAAATCATCAGGCAGCTTTCAATAAGATCATCTGTAGGTTCCATTTGTGTGTTTGTGTGTGTACATATGTAATGCATCCATCTTCCCTCTCTCTTTTTTTTTTTTTTTTTGCTCAATTTCCATGGCAGAGTCATGATTCCTGATAGATTGTGACCATTTTGACTGAAACAGATTCATATTCTTGCAAAAAGCCATCATTTGCCATGTGGGTGGCTCCACCAACATCTTGGCCGAGGGGGGAATCAGCATCAGACGCCTTTCGGCCCATCCGGGCACTTACCAATCCATGAATAATTTGGCTTTTTTATGCTTCTTGCCTAAACAAAACAAGAAAAAAGCTGTCATTGGATGCACAGAGGACTACTGTCAGCTTGCTCACTAGGGTCTTGTCCTGTGGTTGAACATGATGGGAAATCTGCAGAGTGACAAAAGTTGAGCACAATAAGAGGTTTTAGTAGGAGATGAGTCTGCACTCCACTTCAATGAGCATCACATGCTTCAAATCCACTGTGCAACTTTTTGAGATTCCATATTGAAAAAACACTTAGTTTAGTCATCTAAATTTTTATTTATTTACAATTCCATCCTTCAATTTGATTTTTCAACAATTTAGTCTTTTAATTTCACTTCTACTACCACTTCGTTCCATTCATTTAATCATCCAAAATGGCAAAGGAATTAAAGTATTAGGTGAAACTAAAATTGGTGTCGTAAAATTTTATAAAATAAAATTGAGGGACAATGCTCAATAAATTAGAAATATGATGACTAAAATTTAAAAAATAATAATAAAATTGAAGGATATTATTATTAATAAATTAGAAATTTTAGAATTACTATTATTCTACTATACAAAAAATTTGAGTATCAAAATGTTAGTAAAAATAAAAATTCAACACTAAATTGTAGTAAAATAAAATTGAAGGGGCCAACACTTGGAAAAAAGTAAAAATAGAATACTAAATTTTGAAAAATAAAAATGATGAACAAAATTATTAATAAATAAAAAATGGAGAATTAAAAATTTGAGCCACTAAAAAAATTGAATGTTGATTAGTGGACCTTATAAAAGTGAAATAATCTTAAAAGTTATTTAGGGCATTGAAATTAAATTTAAAGGTAAAAGTACAAAAATTGTGCAACATCAAATCACATCCCCAAATTTTAAACCTCTTTCTTAGTAGACTATCAAATTCAATGATCACTTCTCTTAAAGTTGAACAATTAACATAATTACACTATGTATGAACATGAAGAGTATCATAAAGCTGTAACCCCTCCAATTTGATTATCTAGCACAGCTAGGAAACCTGGTCTTGATTAATAAATACTAACCTTAAAATGTGACTTGTAGGGTGCAAGCAGATCTACTTGAATCATTCCAATAAGCTTTAGGTCAAACTTGGTCCTTACTTGATAACTAGTTCATATGATAAAGCTATCATTTTCTCCTACCTTAAGTTGGAAATACATCCAGCCCTCAAAGGATATCTCTAGAACAGTCTCTTTAATCACAACAGTTAAAGATTTTGCACCTTTTGTGCCATTTGCTATTGAAAAATCAAAGCAAGCAAACACAAAAAGAAAACAAAACAAATCCCCACTAGCCCTTGCTTGCTTTTCTTCCATGTTGTACTATTTTCTTTCTCTATGAACCACAAAACAAACAAATCCTCAACAGCTTTAGTACGCTTGTACCTAAGATGAGGATGCATTTGAGGTACACTGTGGGTTGCAAGAGAATACATGATGAGACCGGCCGGCTTTATTCCTGCCTTGGGGTAGCTTCTTGAGATAAGCTAAACCGCACTCACTCAGGCCCTACCTTCTTCTTTCCAGAATAGGAAATTGACTGAGACATCTTTCAGCATCCTATGACTCACAAATATCTGCTCTAATTATTCCCAATGATGTCATACTCTTATCAAGCAGGATAATGACATGAACAACCTACCACTGCTCACCAATCCTCAGCAACCAGGGGTGGGTCTATAATGATATATCTTATAAGGCAGATTTCAGTATCCTTACTAGACCTGAAAGCATTCTAGCAAAATTCTGTTGGTTACAACAAGAAAGCATCGTTCGTTTCAGTAAAAAGAGGGACCCCCTTTCTACAAGACCATCATAGTCCAATGATGTTAATTTAGAAGAGAATATGGCAGATGGAGAACATGGTTTTTTTAAACACCCCATCACCTGCCCTTAGGTTCAGCATACTACTCCTCTTTCAGACGGTGATGGGAAGGACCATCTGTTGCATCATCCAGAGGCTTCTTGACACTAGCTTGAGCTTCTGCAAGGAACTTAGGATCGGGCTCATGCTTTTCAGACGGTTCCTTCATTGCCAAATATATATAGAAGCCGATCACCACATTGACAGATAAGACAGCAAGGAACCCGCTCAACAATGTCAGAGAATAAGGAGATAAGTCGGTCAAACCTGTGATAAGCAAATATTAGCAATGACAGAAACATATTTGGAGTTAGATTAAATCCAACCAAAACAAGAGCATGGTCAACTCAGGCCTGAGAATGGTACTTCATCACTAAAACGAGTTCCATTTCAACATGCCTAGAGAATATAGAAATCAACTATCGAATTGTATGGTCACATACTAATCTGAACTTCAAACCCTTTTCTGATACACGAGAAGACATCAGAGTTGAGGGCATACTATCTCCCAAGGACTGTTAAAAGTAATAATAAGAAGTCCAGACACTCATCGCTGAGCTCCACCAGAAGCTTGATTGTTACTTCATCCAATTCAGACTACAGAGGAACTAGAAATATATTCGATAAAAGCATTTATTCAACCTATTGTAGTCTCATTGGCATAAACTTGGAAAATTTATTTCAAGTCAAAGACTCATGATCCATCTCCTATCACCCATAAACATCATGTTTGGCCCATGTTAATCTGACTTAGCAACGGAACAAGAATAGCAGGAAGCAAATAAAGCACCAGTAATCTCATCTTCTAGTTGTTAAAGAGAATTCCATTTGTGTGCTTACCTGGAAACAGATTATGGTTAAAACCATACAGAATAGCGATTGGAGCAATCCACATGAACAAGGACGCAATGAAAAACTTGGACACGACCCCTGACATCGCAAGCTCCAACTGCAATAAACCGCAAAAATAAGAGTCCCAATACTTATCACCGCTCAAATCCTCAGCAGGATCAGGCGATTCGGAGCGGCAGGAGTGAAATCAGAAGCAAGACGAAGACTGTTATTAGTAGACGGAGAAGATTGAAGGATGAACTGGCAACATGATACAAATCCTTGGCTTCTCCACACGATGTAGAATCAGGAAGGTAGTCAAATTAGACGTATGTCGGAGTTCAGCTCAGAGCTGGAGATGCTGTACTCTTCGCTGTCGTCGGCGAGGAGCTCTACCCGATCTAAGTCGGTTGGACAGATCATGAACAGTAAATAGTAGTCCTTTCCTTAGGCAAATTCGTTCCATTTTGATGTTCTCTCAGTTGGGCCAAATGGGCTCTCTTGAGTCAGAAGGCCCATTGGCAATAATCTTAAATACTTTACTACTTAATAGCATCTCTCTTGATTGCTGATCCAGGATGCATACTGTGCAGTAATCTCCTGCAGTTTCCATTGAATCTGGATGGGGGCTTTAGAATGCTTTGAAGATAAAGAGGCAGCATTTCAGGATACCAAGTTGAATTCGCCTCCTAATTCAGGTATAGCTTCAAGTTCAACGGGCAGATCATGCATAAACCTTACATGGTGAAGCCCAGCCATGTTAAGAGCAGGATAAAAAGATCTAGTCTGCAATATGATAATGATGGTCCTATATGAAGCAAGAACATGTTTAACTCAACAGAACGAACTATCTCGGCTAATATTCAAATACAACAACCATTTTCTCGGCGAGAATCCATCTTCATCAGTGCGAAAACTGGAGCCTCTTTCTAACTAACCAGGTAAGTTGAAAGAGACATGGGTTCCAGTCACTTGCTCTTCTTTGGCTCCTTGTTGTAGTCGTTTATGAGCCCTTCAACATCTTTCCAGAACAGGCCCTCCACCAGAACCCCATCCTTGGTGAACCTGCAAGAGATATAAATGGAGGTGCTTCAGAAAAGATAATGTATTTGGTGACTTTTTTTTTTTTGTGTGGAAATAGTGATAACAGGAAAGGAGGAGGTGGACCATTTGGTCACGCTTTTAGTAAGCTCTACTGTTTTGTTTGCAGATATTGATTTGGGGTCTGCACTTGCTATTGTCAGCGTGTACAAGTCAGAACATCTGGGGAGTTTGGAGGAGACAATTAAGCCTGTGCTAGTGAAGGACCCCTGCAAGAATGTGTAGGACACAGCTTGTGAGAAGCAAAATAAATGGTTTCGTTTGCTATATGATGAACCATTGGGTATGCAGTGAATCCAGGAAAAAACTCAACATCAAAACATGGTGATTGGATAACAGTCACAGACATTGATCTTGAGGTAAGAGTGGCTATGGAAGTGGCATATATTAATCAAACCAAGCTTGAATCAAGTTTTAAGTTGCAATAAGGGCAAGCAAATAGCTAGGAATTTGGGATCATTCACCAAAGCAATTTCAATTTAATAGCAAAAGAAAATATGGTCAAAATAGAATGCAGATTCTAGCCAAATAAATGGATGTCATACAAGATGGAAACTAGAAGTGAACCGATAAGATAATAATAGGGACTAAGATCCAATCATCAGAAGACATGATTTTACCAACTTAAGTTAACAACTGGATTTCAAGAAATATGATTTGGCATGAATACAGTTATTAATATGTAGATAGAACCTTAAGTAGATAATAGTTGCCCCAGATATTGTTGAACCTCTAGGAAATCATCCAAGAGAGATGCCAAGAATTAAACATTTAATCCACATGAAGTTTCAGTTTCAGGGATTATCACCAATTCCCAGATACAACAAATAGAACTCAACAATCAAAGAAACTCCATCTATAGAAAGCACAGATATCATATTAATGGGGGATATGGATAAATAACTCACTGTTGGAGGGTAGGTGAACATTATGGCATTCTTCTCCTTGGTGTACGTGAGCAGCTGTAGTATCACATTGAACACTATATACTTGCCAGAGTCAAAGATCCCAGGTCATGATCAAGAATCTACTTTCCAGATTTGCTTATTTCTATGAAATGAAAACAAGAATCACATAGGAAAACCTAATGTTCCAGTTAAATTGGACTGACACAGTAAATTATGGATGTATACTCATTCATTACACTTTCACCAAGAGATGGAACCAAATGTCATTCCAATCTCAATCTACTGAAAGAACAATGCAATTTTTATTAAAAAAATATAAAAAATTTACATCTAGGGGTTCATGCTATGGATCACATCCCTATTTCAACCTGTTAAACAGAATGAGCATTATCCTTTCAATATTTCATACCTGAATTCAAATCATAGACAATCTAATTGTCATACTAAATGAAGTTTCCTGTTTCATTACACGAACATCATTAGATGGAAACATTTGTTTCCCAATCTACTCAACAGATTAGTGCAAAGTTCTGAAAAGTTTACCTAGAACGTGTTTATGTTACGAATCCTGTTCCTATCTCAATCAATTTAACACAATAAGCACGCTTTTGAAAAACTTTCAGCCTGACTCCAAACCAGGGAAAATCAAACTCGGCTCTTTCAGCTTTAATCACAGATTACAACAGAGCTAGGGGAAGGATATAATGTGATGCAGCCGATCAGAAACTCCCTGTTCTCAGGGAACTTTTTCTTGTAGAACTGAGCGAAGAGAGCGATAGCAATGATGACGGAACCGACCACCAGCCTGACATTGCTCATCCTAACATCTTCCACATATCCACGTCCGGTAACGATCTGCGAAAAGAAAATGAACAGACCAATTCCGGCGACAGATCAGTCCAAGAGAGAAGGAAAGAGGGTAAGGGGGAAGGAGACACCCGCGCAAGGGCTCGGATGTACCTCGGAGACCGACTCATCGAGTACATGCTTGATGGAGTTCTGATCCAAGAGATTCGCCTTCTTAGGGTTCTTCTTGGAGGTTTCTGATGCCTTCTCCGCCATGATCCCCACCTTCAACAGTTCTGGCTTTCTCTCTCTCTCACCAGATGGGTGGCTTTCAGAGGGTGGATGAGGAGCCTAGGGGAGGATAGTCGGGAGGAGAGGATGGCTGTTGGACTGAATGCTACATCAAATTGATTAATATATTATATTTACAATTATTGTGCAAAAATATTATATTTACAATCAATTTTACAAAAGTCTACAAAGACTATTATTAATGCAATGTACCCACAAGATAAACCAAGTATTTGCACGGGATGGTGAGGTTTTGGATGGGCTATTTAGGTTATTTTTGTTAATTATTATTTTTAATTAAATTTAATAAGTAATATGTATAATAAAATTATATTATATATAGTATATAATAAAATAAAATAATGTATTTAATAAAATATAATATTAAAATAGAAATATACAATTATATCATATGTAATTAATTTATATAATATAATTCACTTGTTATTATAATAAAAAAATAAATTAATATTAATTATATAATACTACTTATATATAAATATTTTATAATTATAATAAAAAATAATATATAATAAAGTATATTATATATATTCCACGTATTATTATATATAATAAAATTTTATATAAATTTATTTAAATTATATAACAATAAAAATAAATAACAAAATATTAAATTAATTTAAATTCGAACAACTATCCAAATTTTCAAAAATTGGTGTAATTAAGTTTTAGTGCAAATATAGTGGTTTGTATAAAAAGGTTTACAAACCCATTAATTTTATTTTACTAAATAACAAGAATTCCTAAATGCAAATAATATGTAATGATTATGTCTATTTTAATCATATCTTAGAAAAATTCAAAAATGTCCTTTAATGTAATGCTTGATAACGCCAATGGAATGGGCGAAATCCCTAAGATAGAAATATATCTATGTACGCAATTGTTTGAGGGGAGGATACACAAATTTGATTAATGAAGAAGACATCAGAATAGCATGTAAATACCCTTTTCTCTCAAGGGAAATTATTCTAAATACTATATGAAATTAGCAACAATTATATTTATTTTTAATATTTGTCAATATTTCACTATACTCACTTATTATATTTAATATGATAAAATATGATTAAGAGGTGAGGGTCATAGGTATATTTGTATAGGGTATTTCTGGTTGCATTATCATAAATATTTATTTTTTAAAATAGAAAATAGATAATGTTTTATAATTATTATTAATAATTATTGCGTCTCTCAAATCAAACATTTAAATAATTAATTAGGTGATTATTTGTAAAATTGAAAATGTTAAAATCAGAAATTTAAGAATAATTAAATTGGAAACTGACGTAGAATTAGAAATGAAACCTAAAATCAATATTTGCAGTAGAAATGGATTGAAAATTGGTTTGTATTATAAATTTAGATAATGGATAATTCTATGTATTAACCTGCTTGGAGTAGTAAAGTCCCCATTTTAGATGTGGCTAGATAAATAAGAAAATTAATGTTATTAAATTAAATTTGTAGAAAATTAAATAATGAATATTTAGAAAATTAAATTTGGCCAGATTAAATTTTAGATGAACTAACAAAAAAAAAACTATTAAAATCCATTGAACCAAATAATTTATTACAAAATGATGGACGTATATAACGGATGCACGCCATGCACAACACTCTGTGCAGCACAGCACATCTACATGTACATGTGTTCATCTTCTCCACCTCTGAACCTTATTATAACTCTAAAACCTTTATAATTATTTTTTTCGATATGGTGCATACTATATGATAACAGTACTCTAAAGAAATATTTTCTGAACGATAATACCTTAAATTAGAAATTTCTCGTAGATTTTCATTTTAAATGTCACCCTAAGTACTCTAAAGAAATATTTTTCAATCATCTCACCATTCTCTCAATGTGATAACTTTATACACTCTATGAAGTGTCTACAGTTGAGTTTTCCTAACTTTGCTAGTTTCTTAATAATTCTGTTCCAATTTCTCCCATATTTGCTTTAATGTATCACTATTCTAGATAGATTCCATGATATTTTTATCTACTACAAAGTACAAGAAATGCTTCACTCTAAAATCTTTTCATTTCCGCTCTATCTTAATTTATTATCTAATTAATCTATATATTTTAGGTATACTTAGTTCAATAACTTCTTAATATTTGTTGGTACGCAAATAATTTTACATTATCTTTCTTCACTGATCCAAATTACATTCAAACTTTGGTATTATAGCCTCAAAGAAACTATTGTTCTATTAACTTAGGAAATAATAATTTACCAAGGAATTTATAAGAAATCAAGTTCTAGAATGACTCAGAAAATTCCGAGTAAGCTTGTAAATTCTTGGCAGGCCATCAAAAAATCAAGAAAATCAAATTTGCCAATGATGAAATACTCTATGATTCTCATGCTAGCTATTTAGAGAAAAGAAATTTGCTTTATGTTAGGTAACTAACTATGGTGATACAAATAAAATGCTATTTTGCAGGATATGTAATTTGCTGGGATATAACCATTTTTACAAAAAAAAACGGTGAAGTTTTGCACTTTTCTTGACGATGCCCAGGAAATGAAAGCGTTCTGTTGCATTAGTTGCGATAGTTTATGTGGGGATTCTTCTCCCCACGGAGAAGGTTTTACCCTTATCTTTTCTGAAGTTTTTATAATAAATTTTTGTATAAATTACTTATAAGTATAAATTAGTTCAATATTGTGTTTATATCCTATACTATAAATTAATATTGTGATTTAATTCTTCTCATTTTATCTATCATTTTCCACCATATAATTTTTTTTATTTTTCTCTTTATAAGTGTCTCCAATAAAATTATTAAACATTTTTCTACTTTTCCTTGCCGATACAGAAAAAATAATATTCGATTCCGTATACATGATTAAATGTAAATTTAAAAATGAGAGTTAATAAATAAATATATATATATATATATATTTCATGTGACAAAATTACGTTAACAGTAAATATTATCCTATATTATATAAAATAAAAAATTATTTTAAATTTATAATATTAAAAATATAACACTAATGACAAATTATAATTTTTAATTTCACTGATTCTAACCTTGCAAAAAATCATTCACCTTCCAACTTCATTTCTTACACCTAGTTGGTACTTATTAAGTTGTTTTACCATTCTCGTTGACTCCACTTATATATGCAACAGACTTTTTTTTTGCTCAATAAAGATATGCAACCTGTCTAACAGGACGATTTTGATATATCAAATGATTATGTTGTTTTGTTGGAGAAATAAATTTACATTGGTTGGCATAATAATCTAACATACCTCATAAATATAATATTATAACACAAAGGGCAAAATTATCATACAAAATTAATCATTTAATATTTAATTAATTATCATACAATATATTATACAATTTAATTTATAAAACATAAGACATGGACAAAAAGAGTAAACATGGAAATAAAGAAAAAAAATACTAATATCCACACCACATTTTTATCCGTATATTAAGCTTTGAAACTGATACCTTCCTCGATATTGAAATAATGCATGGACTTAACTACTACATATAAGAATAGCTATGTATCTTGCATATTCTCGAGAGACCCGATTAAATGATTGACTTATATTTTCGATATAATACAAATAATCAACCCAACTCAAAATAAAAATAAATGATACCGTACCAAATGAGTTAAATGAATATTTTGAGCATGCAAAATGCTTCAATCACAAAATTATAGAATAAATATTCAAAAACATATTCTATGTACTAATGAAAAATACCATGAAAACATAAATGAAAGCTTAATAAAGATCTCAACGGGAGTACAAATGATAGTACAATTTCAAATATGCAAGGCATGTTTATTCCATTAATAAATACTCTTTAATATTAAATAATAAAATTATATAAATAAGTTAATATGTTAAAATTTAAAATATTTATTAAAATATACAACAAGTATTATATTGTCTTCGATATTTCATCTAGATTAGCATAAATGGTTGATTTGTGAACTATAATATATTATTTTATTTCTTATAATACTAATAACAATTGTATTTGTATATAAAAAGCTCATTACATATTCGTGTATAAGAAACACTTTACATTCAATATATTTGTGAGGTATATCTATTATTTATCTTTTAAAAGAATTTTTAAAATTATAACATTTTTACTTATAATATTTAATTAATAAGACTTATTAATATATATTTTTAATATTTATTAATAAAGAATTTTGGTGTAACACATAAATTTATCTATACTTTGTTTATCACCAAAATAATATTATAATTTCTATATTTTACTTGCGTTATAAAGGTATTTTAATATTTTTAAAATTTTATGTAATATGTTATCAATATATTAGTCGAATTCACATAATTTGATATTAAAACATACCGTTTATCCTATCATTTTATACATTTTTGTATTTTCATTATTTTATACCTATTTCTATTATTTATAAAAATAAAAATCTTCTCATATTATAACTACTTTCCATTTAGTTAGCAAAAAATATAAAAAAAGAAAAAAATAATAAAAAAAAGCACCAAACAAATATGTGTATAAAAAAGTAGCAAAAAATAAGTGGTAAAAAAAGAAAATAGTATCAAAATAAATAAATAAAAGTTCCAAAAAGAGAATCACCGTACCCTTCATCTTATTATTTATTCTATTCTATTAGAATTTTATTAATTTATATATATTTGAGTAATTTCCTATCGCGTAATTAAATTATTTTCGAAACATTATTTATTTATCTTGATCGTTAATATTAAAATAAGATAAATTAGGGTAAAAATATAAAAGTATTTGAATTTATAATATATTTTTTTTGTATAAAACATAAATTTTTAAGAGAAAGCATAAGTTAGAGTTGTAAAATCTTTTTATATCTAACCATTTACAAGTTCACATTATCCAATTGAGTAAACACTCTTAAAGAGAGATTTTTTTGCATCTCGTTCAAAACCCACAAGGCAATGTATTAGTTAAATGAAACAAATAGTAGAGTATAAATTTGAGAGAAATTCACGTGGGAATGAACCGTTTGCTGGAAGGAGGGAGAGAATATTCACATAAATATACTCCTAATAAGTAACGAACTCCAGACTTTCAAGCTAAGTGTTTTGATCAAGAGGAACAACCGTAATTCAATGGTTTTAAAGTTAATAATTATAGATTTTGAGTTTGATTACATTTATCAATATACTCTTATATAAAGATTGTGAATTGATAATATTTTATACAATTAACGGGATAGTTTATTGAATACTCATTATTTAATAAAAAAATAAAATGTGTTCTATTATCATAAATGGAAAGGTTTTTGAAGAAGTTAGTTTTACTCGTATTAAAGTATCTCATACCATATCAATTTAGTTGAACAATTAATTTGAACTCAAGATAATTAAGGAAGTGTTAGTTTCTTTCTATGTTGTACAATATGATGATAGAGTATTATTTTATGTGATATCGATGTATATATGTCATTTTCTATTTAGATGGTATTTATAATTTAATTACCAAGTAACATATGATAAATTAATAAATATTACTAATTTATAGATTGTATATAATCAAATTCACATAAAAGAAAAATATGAATTAAAAAATGTACTTAAAATAAAAAAGGTGTTTAATTGGATGGTTATTTTGGGATTTACTAATTTAATCAGTACTTTCATACGACTATTAAACCATGCCTTACATAAGTTTGTATATAAATATTTTGATGATATTATAATATATAGCAAGTCATTAGATAAACATATAAAATATTTAAAAATTATCTTAAAACTTTAAGAAAAGATAAGTTACTTTCCAATTTAAAAATATCCATCTTTTGTTTGAATAAACTTATTTTTTATGGATATGTTATAAATTTTGAATGATTTGGAATTAATTAAGAAAATATTAAGACAATTTAAAATTTGATAGCATCTCAAGTTGAGAAGTTTTAATGAATTAACTAATTTTTGTAGGCATGTTATTTCTAATTTTAGTAGTTATATTACAACTCTCACCATGATTACAAAATAACACACCATTTAAATCATCTATAAGTAAGAAAAGATTTTTAAATTTATAAAGGATAAGCTAAGTAAGGCCCATTTGCTTGCATTGCCTAATCTTGAGTGTCATCCATTAAAAATCAACATTAGCCGTATATTGATGGAAAAAAGGAAGATCAATTATATATTTTAGTGAAATAAGTTTAGTGGAGTTGTAACACATGTTTTAGTAACCTAAAATTTTAGTTGGAAAATTTTTCAGAATTTTATTTTAAGTTTAAAATTTAATGATATAATTAGAATAAATTTAATTTAAAATAAAATAATAATTGTTAATTTGACCGAAATAAATAACTCGAAATAATCGAGTTAAATCTGTTTAATTTAAGCGAAAAAAATATAATAAATAAATAAGAAAATATATATTTTTTATTAATAATAAAATTGTGGAGAATTGAAATATTATTAGTTATAATAAAAATCCAAAAAATGGATAGTACAATAAATTTTATTTTCTTAAATAATTTTGGCATAAAATGAATGAGCGAACCTACACATCTATAAAATTGTAGATGGTGGATAATTATGTTATTAATATTATATTTAATTAAAAATAATAAATAATATAAATATTATATTTTTTATAGTTAAATATTTGATATTAATATTAATGCTTTCTGAATTTTAAATTTTTTGAATTTTGATTTAAATTTATTATGTATTAAATTAATCTAATTAGAAGTTAGAGATAGAAATAATTCATTCAAATTAATTGGATTAGACTTATGGAACGAATGGAATGGTACTTAAAGTATATCGAATTGATTAAAAATCTAACTATCTAAATTAAGGAAAATAAAAATGTTTGAAATATATATACACAATAATATATATATATATAAATATAAAAAGGTTTGAGTGAGTGCAAAATATAAAGTTATAAATATTTATAGAGAATGAGTGATCTCATGTACATATGACATCAAGGCTAAGAAAAAAAAATACATAAAATCCAATCTTGTTAATACAATAGGGTCATAATATATAATGTCACAACTAAAAGAGAGCAAATGAATATGTATCAAAACACAAATGACCTTTAAACAAGTAAGTTGTCACGTCCCGGTCCAGTTTGGCCAGGGTCTAATGGACAATCCGCCACTCTCTCGAACCTCAAGGAAGACTCATCGGGGTCAAGACTGTCAGACATATTACCTGTCATGCTTTATCTGGATAACATCTAACAAAACTGAAATTTCTGAAATGGTGTACCTGATTTTGGGTTTGAGGGAAAAAATCGAAGCAGTTGTTCCTTCATGAAAATGTTTAGAGGGAGGGGGGTGAGTTTAACAACTCAGTGAGGGGAAACTTACTATAACGGTTTACTTGAATTTATCTTGTATTTAATTTATTTCTCTTATTTCGCACATTCACATAATCAACAACCGCCCTCCTATTATAGGAGGGATCACGCGTTCGCAGAACGGTCCTCGACCGCACCACTTGTGGACCGGAACGCCTTTATCGTCCACCCTGATAGAGGGATGTTGCCTCTACCCGGAGTTTGTGTGGATATCAGTAGTCTGACCCCTAACTCAAATTCTTCCTCCATGTCTGCTCAACGGGATGAGACCTCATTCCCCCTACTGCCTCGGTCTCCGTGCGTAGGAAGCCCTCGGCTTCACGACCTACTGAACGACGATACTGCCCTTATGCTCTCTGGGTCGTCCAATAGTCCTTGAGTCCCATCACTACCTCATGCCAGGTGTCCTGATGACCCAAACCTCACGGTGCATGCACAATTAATAAGCTTTTTAAGTTATAGCCGTTATCTTTAGCCCTTTTGCACAACGGTCTGTCAGCTTGGCTTCGGCCCCACCATGCGTACTGGCCTAACATGTTCGATGACCCGGCTTCGGCAGAGCAGCGGTTCGGCCCAACAAGCTCGATAAATCAGCTTAGCTCGATGGGTATCACACAAGTTCCCATTATTCAGATATTTTAGCCTCATGTATCACATGTCTATTTTGGACGGGTCCATGCCCGTATCCACCAACCTTGGGCCCACTAGCATCTCGAGCATAAGCCTGGAATTAGCTCCCAAATATTTTAAGCAAAGTCACCCAGTCAGGGGAGGCTAATTTTGAGAAAACAATTTTTTAAATCTTAAACCGTCATTCCAACCGGAATGGACGTCATAGCGGTTCCCACTCACCCAGTGATTTTGGTGGGGTCGCACCGACGAAGTTTAGCCTCGCAGTTCCTCTTCCGGAAGCAGGTGATCAAATAGTTAGTCCCTACATGTCACGGATGTCCTTGTTAGAGCGTTGAACTAAGGAATTGTACTTCTTGGCGTATTTGCGTATAAGCCTTCATATTTGGCCTTAATTGCACTTTAGTCCCCGAGGTTTGTGCGTTCATCTTTTCCTCTTTAATTACCTTTTTTTTTCCTTAATTCGACCCCCAAATTTTCTAATTATCCATTCGGTTCCTTAATTTTATCAACACTGCCCCTGGTTTCCTTAAATTTTCTAAAGCTGCCATTTAGCCCCAATTTTTTCAAAAATTATAATTTGACCCCAAACTTTTCAAATTTTACAAATTGGTCCTCCATTTGATCCAATTTGTCCAACGGACCCTCAATTGGAAGGGAATTACATAAAAAGACGCTTAATTTTGTCAAATTGTCATTTGGTCTCTAATTTTTGAAAAATCCTCAATTTGCCCAAACTTTTCAAAAATTGCATTTGGGTCCCCCAACTTTGCAAAATTTCCATTTTGCCCCAAATTTGTCCAATTTGCCCAATTGACCCTCAATTGAGGTGAATTTCATGAAAATACCCTCAATTTTATAAAATTATAGTTCAGCCCTCCAATTTTTAAAAATTGCACAAAAGTCCCCCAAATTTCCAAAATTGGCCTTCACCTTATTCCCCAATTTGAGCATATGACACTTTGGATCTTACCTTGTCCAATTGGCAGCCAGTAAGTCCTTGTTTTCTTCAATTCTTGCTTTTAATAACCTCCTACAGCTCCCCTCGATCGTCCTGCACTTTGAATTTCTGAATTTTGCTAAGTTTCGTGCCATGCCGAAGCTCCGCCGAAAAAGTTACAGTAGAGAGAGAAAGCTTGCATTTCTTACTGACGGAGAGGCGGTGGTTGGAGCTTAGGGGTGGTGGTGGCTAGAGCTAGTCAAGGGGAACCTAGCAGGATTGAGTTCTGCTGCAATTCGTTGCTGCACTACGGGAATTTGAAGGGAGAAGTTTTTATCAGTGCAGCTCTGAAATTCAAAAATTTCGACAAGGATAGGCGAAATTGAGTTTACCGAGGCCTGTAGGGGTGTTGTGGAGGACTTTAGGCTGTTAGTGGTGGCAAAGGTGGGCGGTGGAAGGGCCGGTTGGGGTGAGGTGGTGTTGGGCAGTAACTTGCTGCTTCGTGCTCTAAAGTAGCATTACTATGCGATCTCCCTCGCACCTCCCTGAGCGCTCCCTAGTTGTTTTGAGGAGGTTTGGAGCTAGTGCATTCTTCCCTGGTTCCAATGCCACCCTTTGGTGGAGGTTTCGCCCGTCGTCGGAGCTCTGGTTTGAAGCTCGCTGGAAAACTCACTCTTATTCTTCTTCGATTGATTGTGGAATGTTGAGAACGAATGAGTGGGTGCCCTTTATATAGGGAGGTTGATAACTGCTCGGACTACCCGCCGGCGTAAAATTCGGCCTCTAACGTGGCTGCCGACGACTTGACCGGAGCGGTTTTCAAGTCGTCAGAGACTCTATCTTTTTCGGCGACTTCCTCTTTCTCTTTCTGCTCTCTACTGTTATTATTGTTATTATTTTATTTTATATTTGTTTCAATTTAGGCGGATTTTACATAAGTAATATCTAAATTATCAAACACATAAGGTCACCCTAATGCCTTATAACTATAGAAAGTGCATAAATAAAAATAAAAGAGCAGCCAGTGGGTGGTCATATGACATGTTACTTTAATAAAAACAGACGGAAACATATAATTGACACAAAATGATATTGACTTCAAAAGATCAACAATCACTTATTGTTCTCCTAACTCCTTCCGCCCAACATTAGTGGAATAGAAAAGGTTGTTCAACTATTAAAAAAATTTATCACTTGAATAGAAATATCAAGCAAAAATTGACGGTTTATTCTTAAGTAGTATGGACAAAATCTCACATGTGAAGTATTCTAACCACAAACAATTTCTGCAATTTAACTTAATACAGTAAAATTTCACATTTTTTAAATGAAAAAAGGAAACTAAGTAACATTTATGCAATGAAAGAAATATAATAAATCAAGTAATTATAAAGTATAATTATATCTTGCTCAAGTCCAATCATAATAAGGAATCTAGGAGAGAAATTAGGTATTTCATATTTCCAAATGAGATGAAACAAAATAAACTTAACAAATTTCTAAATAGCTTTCCATCATCATAAAATAATTTATATATTCTACTAAACGAATTTAATAACTTCCTAAATCATATGAGAATTTCTAGTCAATTCCCTACATACCCCTCACATTTCTAATAATTTAGTTTAAAGTGCAATATGTTATGAGACTCAGTTGCAACTTAGAATAACTAAAAAATCTAGGAAATGAATCAAAGAAGGATTGTAGGCAAAACTTGCAACTATCATAATTCATCAAAGTAATTAGACATAAGTGGAATAGATTTCTTGGAAAGAAGGCCAAGAGAAAGTCCAATCATTAGTTCTATTCCCTATATCGAGTCAAATTAATCATGTGCATATGTGGTCTTAATAAATGAGTAGGACTATGTGAGTTATCAAGGATACCTATAAGTAACCATATTACAAGTACAACTAAAATGAGATGAGCTAACATGGTTGATTAAATCCTTAATTTAGAGAAAACAACGTTTGGATTTAAAGGTGGTTCATTGGGGGGTTAGCCTCACTGATTAAAGGCTCAAAATCTGGATGAGAAATTTTCTGCTAAAATAAATGGACAAACATAATTAACAATGAGAGGAGTTTATAATCTACATTATGAAAGGACTTTTGAATAAGAGAATTTGGCCATGAAAGGTCATCGATGGTGGACAAACTTCCTGTCTATGATTGGGGTTGGCAAAAATGACATTCGTGTAGTATTTTTCGGCCACTAACAAGTTGGAACCCAGTAAAAAAACTCAATAAGAGTTCCTTAGCATCATTTTGATATTAATATTACTCCATTTAATGATAGGATGAGAGATAATTGCTCATTTAACATATTAGAGATCAATCCAAGATGAGGAATTTTGAATTTAAACTATAAATTCTATCAATTCTAGTGGAGTTAATACAATTAACTTTATAGAAAGACCAGTAGCTAATTTCCTAGATTATCTCTACAATTTATATCACTCAATTTCATCAAAAATTGAGTCAATTAGCTGGTGAGTTGGGTTGACCTAATTTAGTCCCATCCAATTGACTTTCCTTCCTTTTCTTTTTTATTTTTGAACTTTAAATTACCATTTTTCCCTTTTGGGTCATTTTGGTAATAAATTTGAAATCTAGGCTTTGTTTGGATGAAATTCGACTTTCCCCAAAAACCTTTATTTTCGTACTTGGGAACTCTATTACAAATCAAATCGGAATACTAGTCTGGACATTAGATTTTCTATCCTATTTCCATTATTGGGTTATAATTCAAATTCGACTTTCTAAATACTGACTCATGTTACATTCCTAACTGCTAATTTCATTCTCAGTTTCAATTTTTGTTTCTTATTTAGGAATTCATTTTCGATTTTTAATTCCATCTCGGATTTACAATTTCATTCACCATTTTATTTATCATTTTAAATTTAATATATAATTTCTTGATTTAGGATTTTATTATTAATTTGAGATTATATTTTCGATTAACACTCGTTTCTAGTATATTTAGATTTTACTCCGGTTTTAAAAATTTTAGTATTACACGCCATCTCTAAAATGTTTACTCTTATAGCCAGTTGAATTTAGTCTACCATGAGTCTTGGTGGCAACTCCATTGCCCGCCCGTAAAAGAAGGGAGTTAATTCTCTAAATTTACTTTTCCATGTATTAAATTTTTTTATCTACTTTCATAACTTTAATTTGTTGACATATATGTAATAATTTGCCTTAACAATGAAGATTATGGTTGAACGTCTCTAAACTAACCTTCGGTCTACACGAGCTTGTGTTATTTTATCTTGACAATTTAATTTAAAGGTCTATTTATCTTCAAATATAAAATATTTTAGAAATTTATAGGGTGGCTTGACCATGTTTACCATAACTAACCTATAGTTTAAAGTTTAATCATTACCTATGTTATACCTTTGTGTACGAGAATACTTACCACCATAGATATGTCTGACATAACCTTTCAATGACAACGGTTTAGAATTGATATAGAATTTTAATATATTTATAAGAGAGTCAAATTACATTGAATAATAATATTGAAAATAAATTGAATAATAATAATACATAATTAAAGCAACCACAGTGTTTGAAATTGAGGCCCCTGATTGGTGGTTTCAATATTATCAATCCACACCCATGAGAAATATGGTTGAAGTACTAAACAAGTTTAAAGTATCACAAGCTTCACACTTAGAATTGTAGCTTCAAGCGAATTAATTAGAATGCATATGAACATTATAGGTAATATAACTAAAACAAACCATTTATTAAATGAAATAAGATCCTAGAATGTATCTCTCCAGGTTAGGGTGGATGAGCATTTTGTCCAAAGTCATTAGTGTAGGTTGTAAGCTTGCTATAGGTATAGCCTCTAGGTGTACTATTATATCAATTAGGTTCTAATTCATTTTAAGAACAAGTCTAAATTGATTGATTTTTTATTCACTCATGTATGTATTTCTTTCAAACTCTTTTATTATTATTACTCACTCTTTTTAGACGTGAATAAAAAATTATATATTTTATTTTTAGGAAAATTACACCAATGATTTATTAAAGAAAATCTTACAAAATAGTACATTTCCTTTCGTTATAATTCTTTTAGAATATGTTAATATATTTTTTCACTTATTACTTAATGGTATAATTAATTTACAAATGTTCCACTTTCACACAATTCATATAAATAACTTTCATAATTATACATTTTTTTAGGAAAAATACCCAAAAAAATATCAACATTTTGTTTTGGCATAAATATGTTTTTTGTTGCAGTTAGAATTAGAATATTAATTTTATATCTCATTTGTCACTAAATTCAATTTTTTATAAAAATTAAAGACATCCCTAACTTTTATAATTTAAATATTATACGTGACTATTATAGGAAAATATAAATTTATCACCTTCCCTAATTAAAGTTTTATATTAATAAAATAAAATTTTTAATTCGAATAAATTCTGAAAAATGTTCAAATTATTTATTAGTGGAATATGTTTCATTCTTATCTAGATAATTTTCTGCCATTACCATTGGTAAGCCCACATACTATTTCATCTAACAAGCATTTTACTTATAATATTTATTTTATCGTCAAAATTGTTCATCATTCTATTTTTTATCCGATAAATTGGTTTATAAATTAATGTGCTTAACCCACCGGCCAACAAGTTGAAAATCTAATCAATAAGCTTTAGATCAATGGTTAATAGATGAATTGAAATGTTTGATAACTTTCAGAGCAACGTTTTACCGGTAGAAACATCAATGGCAAAGTTTTAGGTCTTACACATCCCCATGTTTTTACCTACTTCACATATAATAATGTATATATCTAACACTTGAAAATTTTATTTCAATAATTATATTGAGTTAAATCAAAAAATAAGATCAAATCGGGAGATTAAAATTAAATTAAAAATTGAACCGAAATAAGAAAATAAATCAATATAAATGCCAAGATCAGTGAGAAGTGTTATAAGAGAATATTAGGAGTGTCTAATTGAGAGAAATTGTTCAAACTGAATTCAAACTATAGAATTTTTAATAGTACAAAATAAATTTAAATTGAGTAATTGTATTCCTTCAATAGAAAATTTAATTTAGAATTTTAAAATATTTTATTTTCGTAAAAAGCTATCGAAAAATGGGTGAATTATGCCAAAAATCATCCAATTAGTCAAAAAATTTGCTAGAAACCAGTTCACTACAATACATACCGGTCGGCTTGTAGCACCAGGTGTAAACATGCATGATTACACACGTGTATCATCTTGCTAGCTCGAACAGATGACCCAGATCCATTGTTTTACCTGATAATTCACGACAAACAGTCCAACTCCACCAATTGGGGAAATTAATTCTTTTATAGAGGCATACACTATGGATTAATGAAATAAGTCTATGGATAGATAGTTACGCAAGTCTAGATCACAACTATATAAATTTGGATTGTTCACTCATCGAAAATAACTATGGAAGTCAGATTGCTCCCAACTTCGGTGACCCAATTACTAAAGAGTATAACTCATCTGTCCGACTACCTCTTATAACCATCTTGGTACCCGAAAAGTTTAGAATCTCAGCTTTCCATTGCCACATCTATCAATCCTCAACTTCACCTCTACAGTTTCAGGTAAGATTACAGAGTACGTGACCTCCAACGATGAGAAATAGAAGTGCAAATATGAGTATTTGTGCTGCCAAAAGGAAAATTTTGGACAGTTCAAGGATCTAAACCTAATTAAAGAAATTTTAATGACCTAAATGGGAAAATGAGAGTTTAAATGGATGTCGAAGCCCAAGTTAAAAAAAATAGGGAAAAATTGTAATTTTTTTAAAATTTAGGGGTTATTAGGAAATTAATGAGAAATAAAGCTTGAAATTGTTGTAATTTCTTTTTTGGGACCAAAATGGGACTCAAGTAGATTTGAGAGACACAATTGAAAGACTTGAGAAAGTTTAAGGTCCGAAAAGAAGAACCTATAAAGTATAGGGGCAAAATGATAATTTTACCCAAGTAAAGGACCAAATGATAATTTTAGAAAAATTGTACCACTAGATAGTAAACAAATAAAATATGGGTAATTCAATAAGTGCTAGGTGAGAATAGAATGGCTTTAAGCCCGATTGATTAACCATAGAGAAAATTAGGAAAATGGTCAGGTTACCGGATAATGAGTCAGGTAACTAGGACTCGTAAGGAATAAACCGTAAAATTGTAAAAAAAGTACAGTAAGTTGAGTTATGGAATGGTCATAAGTGAATCTGACATAATTATTGTTAAACCTTGTAAAGAACGCAATGGTCACTCCAGCAGAACTAAAAGCGTAGTTCCTGTAATCTCACGAAATGAACAAGTTCCG
Source organism: Trapa bicornis (assembly GCA_030064425.1). Lineage (NCBI taxonomy): Eukaryota > Viridiplantae > Streptophyta > Magnoliopsida > Myrtales > Lythraceae > Trapa > Trapa bicornis. The sequence continues at coordinate 10,704,514 of CM057744.1, read as the reverse complement.
TAAAGTAAGGTGAGTGGGCATAGTGACGACATGTCCGATTGGATCGACCAAAGCATAAATTGAAACGATTAATTTATTGTGTAAAAATAAGTAGAAAGCTAACTTTAAAACTCATATGAGAAGTGTAAACGGACAAGTACATGTCCACTAAAGCAAACATGAATTTAAATGTTAAAATAATGAACAGTTATGAGAACGAGGCATGTCGTATTGCTACGGTCTGGTAGGACCAGAAGCAGTTGGGTCATAGGTTACTTTGTTGATTGTTGAGACGATTGAGTGATAGATCGGAGCTTGGAGTATGTCGCAAGGCCCGAGTATGGGGCGAGATGCCCAACTATGTGATATGGAGAGACAATCAAGTGATAGGTTAGGCTCCCGAGATTTATATGTTATTGGGAAGATAACCAAATGAAGGATCGGGCTCCCAAGTATATCCATGGTATAAGTATGTCGATTTATGATACATAAATGTGTGTGATTGGGGAGCCGAGTGAGTAACGCACTGAGCTCCCATGGCGATTTTATGTAATATTTCATATTTTTCGGGACACCCGAATGATGTACCGGTACTGTTATAGTATACTGCTGCAACAACACAATTGAGATATTGAATCGCATGTGTAAAGGGAATGCGTTGGCGAGTGGCAATGATGCGACAAGACCCCGGATATTGAGACACCTAATTGTAAAATAACACTCGAGAAGTATCGGATATGCCATTGTTTAGGGCATTAATAATCCATTGTTTGGAGTATGAGTAGCCAAAGTTTGCCGACTTTAGTATAGGATGAGACACTGTCATGAGTAGCTTAAAAGTGTTAGTCGTGTAGGCTATATATTGTGTGTGGGACAAGAGTTACCGATGTTTGCACACTTGATATATATATATGGAACCAACAAAGGAGATTGAGAGTAAACCGACTATATGATAGAGGTCTCAAACCACGGGACTATAAACATAATGAGTCTTGGGAACTGATGAATATTGAATTTGCAAGCAGTTCCTGCGCTAGAAGGCGATGTATCTTTGGACGGCTGAGCAAATGGGTGAAGCCAACCACCGGGCCGGTCTTCGGGGCAGCAGCACCGAGAACCATTCCCGGGCTACTTCGACTAACATTGCAGAGAAGAGCAACCTTACAAGAAAACCGGTCCAGACTTGTGTGGAGGAGGCAAACACAAACAGCAAACAAAGCACCTGACAGGCCACTCCGACCAGCATAGCTTTGCCCCTCCATTTGGGAGCAACGACTCACAAGAAATGAAAAAGATCAGATTTCAGATATGAACCCACATAGATTAGGAAAGACTAATGCCGGGTTAGTTGGTCATAGCAAATTGTCATTGTGTAGAGACAAGAAAAAGTTTGATATACTGATTGTCCTGGTTAGTTTGACAGTCCTAGTGTAATCCAAATCAATGGACCATTTCCATTTTTGGGTTCATGTCTCTAAAACTCTACCTTTAACAGTATCACAACTTCAGCTATCAGCAAAGCCAACATCAGAAATAAAAAAAAACGAAGGGAAGTTCTATAGAAAACAGTATAAACAAGATGGAAAATGGAAATTGCAGGAACAAAATTATTATTTCAGTTGAAGTTGGTGGCATCCTAAGCTAGAAGACAGGCAATGCCATTGAGAACTCGGGCAAATACACAGACTTTTAATACAGCTACAAACAATAAGAGGCTTCCTGTTCGGGGCATTGATCAGATACTTCTATCCTCAATAAGGATCATGAGCCTTTTTGCCCCTCTTTTAAAGACGAGCATCAAGATTCCGTACAAGACTAGGGTCTCTCAAGCTATGTCAAACAGAGTATACAACATTAGGCGGGAAAGGATAATGGTTGGCAAATCTAGGATGAAGGAAACAATTGACATAAAGGCCCTGTTACCACATGAGAATTCAAACCACCTTCCTATAACCTCCAAACGCCCAAATCTGCATGAGGGTCAGAAAGAAAAGGATGAGATCTTAGTGTAGTTCTGGAGCACCTAAAAAGATGCAGCTGTAGCATATTATCTGTAGAGAGAGTGGGAAAGAAGTGGGATATTAGGAAAGCTTCATCAGAGGACTGAACCTTTAGATTAGTGTCCCAACTGCCAGTACACAAGGCACTTCCATCAGCAGACAGACCCAAGCAGCTTATCCTACTATCATGTGAATTCGACAGAGATCCCAAATCCAGCACCACCTGTAAAGAAAGATGATTCATTCACAGTTGTTAAGGAGTCTCAAGGTAGCTAGCATCTACATTCGTCTGCCCATTTCTGGGATCATATCAGTATCAAGAATGAAAAATCCAGTTCTATTTACATCTATGAAACTTCAAGAATGAATGCCTGTCCTCTTACAATCAACATTTACCAGCAGCAAATGAGATATTATTTACATATGGGTATTGAAAAAAAGCAGGATGAAAAATTCATATTGAAGTATTGACAAAAGTATCGGGCTTTGAGATGCTCATGATGCAAGTTACTTACCTCTGCCAATAGTGTATCCCACACGAGGCAATTGCCATTTGTGTACGCAGCAAAAAGAAGCCTCCCTGATATGGAGAATGCGATAGAAGTAACATGTGGGATCTCATTGTCATCATGTGGCTCGAAGTACACTTGCAGTTGATGTCCTGTTCTAATGTCAAACAGCATGCATGTACCGTCATCAGAACCAGTTCCGAATCTATTGCCATCTGGAAAGAACCTAACAGCATTAACGTCCCCCTCATGTCCATGAAATGTACGAACTGCTCGACTTGCGACACGAGTGTCCCACAGCCGCGCAGTTCCATCGCAAGAACCGGATACAAACATTCTTGAGTTGGATCCACTGATTGAGACACTGAGTAGTGCAAATAATCAATATGGTTAAAAGATAATAACAAACAATCTTGCAAGGATAATCTTCTATTGTAAGAATGCCCTTTCTCATCTACGCATCTTTTAGTGGGGTAAAAGATTGGGAAAATCTTTGGATCCGTCACACATATCAAACACAAATTAGGTTGCTGGCATCGAAAAGATAAAATTTAATAAAATATATTATGAGTTTCAAGATAGTGCATCCTAATTGACAAGAAGATATACAACAAGTAACAGGAAATATTGCTGCTACAATGGTTTAAAGGATAAACGCATGCAGCTTCACATCTGAAAACAGATAAGAAGATGTACAGCATTCAACTAAGTAGATCAAAATTCTGGGCAAAAAAACTAAGTAGATCAGAATAGATGAGAAAGTTTATTTTTCTAAGAAAAGATTATGTCTCAGTATAGGATAAATTATGTTTTAACGATAGTATACCTGACAACATCGCCAGTATGTCCTGATTGAAATTCTCCACCAAAGACAGAGGTTCTGAGGCCTGTAGAAATATCCCACAGCACACATGTTTTATCACCAGAACCAGTGATTAGGTGATTGTCTTCATCCGGAACGTACTGACACGAGGAGACATATCCCTTATGCCCAGTGAGAATTCTCGAAACTGGTAAATTTCCATCCTTATCAGTGGGCGAATTAAGGTTGAAGATCGAGCAGACACTATCAAGCCCACCACAAGCTACAGATTGACCGTTCGAGGCAAAAGCACAAGTCATGACCCAAGCACAAGGAAGCTTGATCGCGTGAGTTTTTTGACTGGTCAGAGCATTCCACACAATCAACCGTCCGTCTTGTGAAGCACTTACAATACGATTCCTCTCAGGTGTCCAATCCAGTGAATACACCTACAATTTTGTTTTGTAATGCATATGAAAATTTTATATAGCAAGCAATCTCATATTCACAATAGTAGGAGCCCCTAACTATCCTCAATGTCATAATTCTCAATACCCATATCCAGAATAAGAGGAGCCCCAGGCTATTTATTAATCTTTGTTCCGAAATAAAAGGATATTACTTGTTCTGCTGTTCATGAAAAAGGAATAGTTGTTCCCATCTAGAACATACACCGAAATTCTTCCTATAAAATTAATAGTATATACTACAGAGACCGACTCAGATTTGTTTCGTAATGAATTGTATGATCAAGAATCACAGGCAAAATTGCCATCTACTATCATAATGTAAGGATCCAGCACCAGGAATTCATTATCTCAAGTTAAACTGTTTGGTTCTACTAAAGCCAATTGAACCCAAGAATTCAAAGCAATCACTTCCCTGATAATTAGATAAGTTCAAGAATTGAATCACAGAAGTTGGAAGCTTACCTTCCCGGTGTGGCCCTGCAATGTCCGGCAACATACCAGATCCGTTGGGCCGAAGCTGACAGGAATCCTTCCCTGAGCCCTAGCGTAGGCCGAAACTGCGTCAAACAGATCCGAAAATCAGATCCTCGATTAGCAACCACTATGAGAAAAAACTATGATTAGAAAGAATCAGAGGCCCATCGCACTGACCATCGGTGTCGAGTAATTGGAGCCGCTTCTGCTTCAACTTCTCACGGAGAGAGTTGACGGTCTCCGTCGCCGTCTTATGACGCTCCTTAAGCTCCGTGACTGACATTTCTCCGATGCACTCAGACCGAAGACGGTCATCAACCGATGAGCTGATCCGAGACTGAATTCCCAGCCACGCCGAGAAAATAGGGCTTCTTCTTACTACTGAAAGTGGCCTCGGAGAAAACAATTGAGGATTTCACCTGCTCAGCAAAGCCGCAGCGGTAGGGATTGGAATTGGACGTTAGCAAGACGAAAGCGGACTTCGACGTCAGCCCTTCAATTCCCACAACATTGAGACAGATGAGCGAATAAAGTTGGACTGAAACAAACGAGCATGCTGGACCGCGGGGTTGAAGCGGTCGAATGGAAAACCGGCAGAGAAATATACGGTTCAAATCGACCGGAATTGGTTTCGGAAATGGCTAAATAAAATTTTAAATTGAAAAAGTTCCGTTGCCGGGAATCGAACCCGGGTCTCCTGGGTGAAAGCCAGATATCCTAACCGCTGGACGACAACGGAGACCTTGATGAACTGTATAAAACAATATACAAAAAATAATTTCAGAAATTTATTGCTATAAAAAATAAAAAATAATATAATATCCTAAATTACCAGAAATATTAATAATTAAATTGGATTATAATTCTGTCCATATGCCCTTATTTTTCTTTGCGGGTTGGCCATGATTATTGCCTAATAAAAGTCTAGAGGGGGATAATCCATAAAATCACCCAAAGAGAAGAAGGCCTTTACAGTTTATATGGGCCACTAAACACTGTTATTCTCTGTAACATTTCTTCAAAGCTTTCAGCTCTTTCTTTCACTCAGTTTCCAGGGTATAGGCAGCCGCTATAGCCTGAAAGAAAAACAAGATCCATGTCAGCAAGGAGCTAAAACAAGCCTCATATGGACAGTCAAGAAATCATCCATGGTGAAAGTTGTGCTAAATTGAGAAAATCCCATTTGGGATATGACTAGAAATATCTCCATGAATGATTTGGTGGCTTACTTGGGTTCTTGGAGGTGAGCATGGCGGACTGTGTGAAGTCGCAGTCCCCAAGGGTCTTGGGGGACTGCTGGTAATAGAGGTTCATGGCGTATGCGGCATGGGAAGCCACAGTGTTGGGGTTGAAGCAAGCACCGCCTGGCTGGATAGGGCCGCAATCGACTCCATGGCCGCAGGCATAGTCGAGAGCCGCCTGGAGCTCGGAGTCCCCAACTCCGAGCCTCGGTACACACCACTTTCCTTTCGGGCTCGGAGCTGTTGAACCAGATGGCACCTGCAGATATAGATAGAGCATATGAACCAGTGATCTTTCAGCAGTCTAACATAGATCCAAAATCATGAAGTGCGTTGGATGGGACCTGGCTGATGCTCTTCTGGAGGCCAGAATTGTAAACAATGGTAAGGTCGGGCCTGAAGAGGCCGAAGGACCTCTCCGAGGCTGGCCCTGGCTTCTGGTTCTCATCGTAGAGAGCAAAGATGAAGGTATCCACCGACTTTCCGGGCATAAGTGGAGTCCCCACCATCGACCGGAGATGGGCAATAAGGTTGCCATTATAGGCCTGAGCATTCTCGACAGTGGTCCCAATCTCGTTGCTATCGCCGTTGTATGGCCATCCCGTCTCGGCTACCATGATCTCTACGTCCTTGAAACCCATCGAGTTCAACGCCGATCGAACAGCATCGACCTGCAAAGAAGTCAACCGTTTTGCTGATAAGAATAAGAGGCATTAAAGATTGGAAAAAAAAATTCTTCTTTGGAATTATTGTAGTGGCTTACCTGGGCATCGAACATGTTCATGTAAGTGATCCCGGTGCCAGAGTCGAGCCGACCAGAGTTTGGCTGGAAGAGGCAGAAGGCTAAGGTTTCGGGGCGAGGATCACTCTGGTAGGCGAAGAATGGGTAGGGGTTGACGGCAAGTGGGGAGCCATTCTCCTTTTGGAACTCGAGGAGTCCCTTCAACGTGGCCTCGAATGAAGGGTGGAACCTCCCGGAGCTGGGTGGATCCGACTGGCTCAGCAGCGACATCGAGTGCACGGTCGAGACCTTAACCTTGCCGCCTAGTCCGGCAGCTCCAAGTGCCCTCTCCATGTTCTGCATTGCCGGTAGTAGCTGAGATGTCAGCGCCTCATCGTTCGTCATCAGCACCTAAGTCAATTTCGGAAGTGTTAGACGCATACGTCCTTCAAAGATGAAAACGTATAATATTTCCAGTAGTTCACCTTGAAATAATCAATAGCTAATATCGTATATTTTAAAAAAATCGACAATAGAATATAATATAATATTAAATAAAATAAAAAATTATTATAATTTTATTAGTTATAATTTACTTTCTCATATATTATTAGACTAATATTCTCGGTCCGTATCTAACTTGAAACTTAAAATACTGCTCAATCCGAATATATAATAAAAATAACTAAATTTAGGTAATTGTTTTCAATGTACGAGAATGGAATAATAATCCTTCGTTTTTATACCGTTATTGAGCCTGAGTAATAAGTATATCCCAGTAATAGATGTGTTAAGAATATTATAAAATATTAAATAAAATAGATAAATATTTTTAATTTATAATTTTATAAATATTAAAATAATTATAAATAATAATTTTTAAGTAAAAATAAATTCGATATTTATCGGTAATCAATACTAACAAAATAATTATTACACTAAGTGTTAAACTTTTTCATTTTGTAGTGCGTCTTCATTTGAAAGCATGTGGAGCAACTTTTGGCAATAAGTCCTGTAAAAGTTAAGATACTCAACTATAAGAACATAAGAGTAGAGGGGCCAGTTCGGCAAATTATTTGACTGAACTCCACATTAGTCCTTGTCGTCTTCTTCATGTTATTCTCTTCACATGGCTTTCTCAGTGCCCCTTTAGTCTGTGTGAACGGAAAAGCGGACATGAAAAGGGGGAAAGCTAACCTCATTGCCGACGGTGATGAGCATAATTTTGCTGGCGGGGTAGAACGGCAGGACATTGGAGCTGACCCACTGAGCCGCCACGTTGGGATCGGTTGCCAGGGCGGGGATGTCTCCATTGGCGGCTCCGATCACGATCCCGATTCCGGTGTTAGAAAGGGCCCTGATGACGGCCGGATCCGCGCCGTAAAGCCGGACCTTTCCGATGGTGGTCGACTGGAGGAGCTTGGCGGTGGCCTCCGGCGGTGGGAGGTTGTCGGCCACCTGCCCATAGTTAACCCCAATGAAAGACTGCGAGCCTGGGATGCAGATTCAGAGAGACCGAGTTAGTAGCTGACTCTAAATTCCAGGCATACATTTTAAGCAATACCCTCAGAACCCAAAAAGATCCGCCATTACAGGTGAGAACTGATAAACTTCAATTCCGAATATGTGTTTTAAAGAATTATCAGCGTGTAAATTGGGGGTTCCCTGCCGATAGAAAGAGAAGCAGTGGATGAAATGCAGAGCTTTTTTCTTTTCTTTCTTTGAGGGTTAAAAGGGGGGCAGAGCAGTGAATAAATGATCTTACTTGCAGAGTGAAGCATCTGAGACAAAGCCAAGAAGATGGGGAGGAGCATGGACACTGGTTTTGGAGGCTGAGGCAGGGAAGCCATTGATGAGTACAGCCGACAGAGGCTCTGAATGACTATGAGAATATCAAGGAAGAAAGAGAAGAAATCTACGGACAGCAAGAGAATACCTCTTTGTAAAGGGAGACCGGCCAATGGCAACGAGAGGAGAAATCTTTACACCACCAATTAATTTTTTAAATAAATATATAAATAGATCTTAAATTTTAAGGTATTTCTACATATATTAATGATTTATTTAATTTCACAGTTAAATATAATACTATAATATATATTACCATTTTTCTTTAGAAATTTCGTATTTATTTATACATTCAATTAATAATATGTTTAGCAAAATAAATTAATAATATGGTATAAATTGATGTTAAAATTGTTAAATTAATATTATTACTTACATCTAAAAAAATATATTAGATTATTATTAGTATAATTGATCCATTAAATAATAAAACTATCTCATTATATTTTTTATTTAATATTAAAGTTTTTAATTTCAAATTAATAGGAATATGTGTTTAATTTATTATTTTATTTCATTTTTTATTAATATGAGAATGTATTTTAGAGTTTTTTAAAAATTATATATTATAATTAATTTAGCATTTTTAATTTTATAAATCTAATACAATTCTCCATTTTATACCATTTATAATATATTATCAACAAATATACTAACTTACCATCTTTACAACTACAAATTAAATATAATTATTTTAGTCTCGTATAAATAAAAATAATTATATCAAATTAAATATATTTTTTATATATTCAATTAGAACAAGTCGAGTTTTTTTAATGCAGTGTTAGGTATAAGTATAAATACTCTAAAAAATCCTAAAAAATTTTAATATACTCAATTTAATAAAATGGTAGAAGTTTTTGTATACTAATAATGGCTTGAATTAATATATTTAAAAGTTATTAATTATAAATAGTGTAATATTTCTATTTTTACGGAATTAAAATAATTATCTATTTTATCTAATTTTTAATTATATTCTTAATTATTTATTTTCATCCATATTAATTTATTCAATACTTAAATTCGAAATTTATTTAAAATTTATCTACCATATAATTAATTTTGTAAGTATTTTATTAAGTTTAACGGTTTAGTATTCTATTTTATATTTATTAATAATTTTATCATCTAATTTTAGATTTACATAGCACTTTAGTCTATACATTTAAATTGAATAATTAAATAACCGGACTAAAATATTTATGGTACTAAATTATTGGATAATAAAATTTGTGAGATTAAACTGTTAGATAAAAGTAAAATTTAAGAAGGAAATTATTAAAATAAAATTTTAAATACAAAATTAATATAATTATGAGGTGTCAGGTTGACAGTGTTCAGTGTTGGTGAAAAAAAAGGTTGACTGTGCAAGATAAAGAGATGAGCTGGGCAGGGACCAACCTCTAAACTTCTGACATGTGTCCCTCAGTGGCAGCTAGTTAGTGTGCACATTGAATGAAATTTTGTAAACAAGATTTGTGTGTTTTTTTTAGTTCTTCATAGTAAGTACATTCTAAATAGTCACATATAACATGTTACTTATACATGAAATCAATAGAATAAATCACTAGCACTTTTTTTTATCACTTATACTCATTTTATAGGCGGATTGACATATTAAAACACTTTTGTCATGATCTTGATGCGGTTGGGCACGTGTCATTTGCCTTAGCATAATAATTGGACAATTGATGTAGCTTTTTAGCTTAATCATTCCTTGTTATTCATATAATTATATGACAGTGAACCTTTTTTTTTGCACAAAAACTCCTATCATTAAATAAAAAATTATATAAATGGTGGAAGATTAAATGACACACTTATCAATACAATAATTAATTTCATCCACCTTAAGTTTTGCAAATGTGGCCAAAAAGATCGAGCCAAAATTGTTGGGCGAAAGAGAAATGTGCATGGGGGCGTGGTGTTATAAACACCCACATGTGTAGTCCTGATTTTGAATAATTCGATACTTTTTTGAATTAGTTTTCAATGAATTTATTGTCCGATTCTATTAATTTTGATAATTTATTATTCAGTTCACTTCTAATTCGAATGGCTATTGGTTCAATTTTTTTAAAATACTTTATTCAATTACACATTATTTGAGTTAAAAAAATATTTATTTTCCAATTTATTTAAGTCTTTCTAAAAATTTGAGAGTTTTATGGTAGGAGTTGTGTCATGCCCGACCCAAGTCGACGATTATGTATATTTCGCTAATCCACTCGATGTTAAAATATTGGATATTTTCACCAAAGTAAAATTAGAGTGACAATTACTCATCATAAAAAAGTTATCTTGATTTTTTAGCAGAAATTTGAACTTTTCTTCGAAACATAGCATATCCAAAATAGTTTACACAAGCAACCTGTAAATATAGCAATTGATAAGCAAAAATTAAAAACCTTTTTATACAATATTTAAGATCTACCTCAAGTCTTGTTCATTCTATAGGTGTAATTTGACTCGTGCCTTGCGAAACCTTGGCGTTCACTTGTAATTTGTTGGGGAGGGGGTGAGCTGATAGCTCAGTGAATGAGGTACTAATGTCGGACTATTACACGACTTAAAACCTCAAACTTCACATAAAAGTTATAGTATGGATATTCATTATCAGTTTTATAAACTTATTATATATTCATAATTGTATTAGGCTCCTTTAGACTCCTATAACGGGCCACCAAAAAATTATAATTCTATATTACGTTAGGTCAAACTCTCTCCCCCACCAAATAATCATTTAAACATATATCATGATATGCAAACAATAACACATACTAGCAATTCATGCTCAAGCTATGTCTGAAAATCATGCCATAATTTCGATCGGGTAAGATGAGAGTGTATGAGTCACATGTACTCTTCACAACCGACACCCATCATGTTCGTCTCTAATTTGGACGACTTAGCATCCGAGGTCATGCCAGTATACCATCGACAACCCTGATCATGCCCCTTTATATATGCGACTCAATTCTGCCTCTTCTTATCGTAGCGATGTAACGTTGGGACCACACTTGTACATCATCTGGGTATCTCGAAAAATCTGGAAATAATATTTTCAATCTCTTCTTATCCACCATTCCAATTTCCCTAGGCGTTGACACTATCTCGATAGGTGTCATGTTAATGCCCCAACTTTCTATTGGTATACAATATACACATATATATTCACAAACATGCATACATGTAAAAAAATCATGCATATTACAATTTTCATTTAGTATGATCCTCATTTTACCCTCTATATTCATGTGCATGTATAAAATCAACAGGTGGTATACATGTACCAAATTCAATAGTAAATCATCAAATTCACAATTATATCACCCGAAGTTCAGTCCTTCACTCAACTGACTCCTATCAGAAATACTATCACATGAACAAGACCCCAACTCACATAGTCTTAGTATGTAAGTATAATTATTTTACATCGGTCTAGATGACACTTATCCCGTTTATTAAGCTATGAAAATGATATTCTTTAATGAACATGATCCATGCATTTTTCACTTCTTTAAATGATTTTCTAAATCATACTTCATATTTTTAAGATAATTATCAAAAGCAGTAAAGCGCATTCAGTCAGTCCAATCGGATTCGTTGCCATTTCTCTCACTTATTGTTTTCACCAAAACTTGCTCGTTCCAATAGTTTTCCTTTTTAACTCTGTCCGTGAGGTCCTTGCCCAAGCTCTTGTGTATTCTCTATACAAGAGGCATCATAAGCTTAGAGACAAATTTAAGTACTAATATCAATACATAATTTCTACCCCGTAACTTTACTAAGAAGTTAATTTGACTTACGTGTCAAAGAACCATTATTTAACTAACATCCCCTTGAAGTTAGTTAGTACTTGCTTAGGGTCATAACCTCTAGTGGTTATACTTGTCTATGTGCTTATAAATCCTTAATCTACTAATTAGGCACATTACTTTTCCAAAATTACATTTTGGTCCCTAAGTTTGTCAAAATTACAATTTTACCCTTTATAACTCAAAATCTTTCCTCTTTGGACATTAGACTTTTCCAAGTCTTTCATTTAGGTACTCAAGTTTCTTGAGTCCCATTTGGGTCCCTAAATTACCTTATAATATTTTCTAAGTCCTATTTCAAACTATTTACAAAATAGTTCTTAAGTTGTGCAAAATTACCATTTTGCCCATACTCTTTAAAACTCATATTTCCGGGACCTTAGATTCTCCAACTCTTCCATTTGGGTCCCTAACTTTCTTTAGTCTCATTTAAGTCCTTAAAATTCTCAAATATCACCTTTAGGTACACAAAATCTATTATTTGCACTTTAGTCCCTAAACATTCTCTTTTGTCACTTTTTTTTAGGGGGGAGTTAGATGGAATAGTGATGATCAAGATCAATTTTAAGCTAATAGTTTATCGAGCAAAAGTTGGATCAAAGCTAGAATCTCACGTGAGACGATAACTCAGTCAGTGGCACTGGTGCGGTTTGAAATCTTATTCTCAAAGGAGTTTGTGGCCGCTTGAAGCACATCAAACAGATGTATGAGCACCCTGTAGAGTTCATTTTACTAAACTCAATTACAAATAAAGCTAACTAGCACTTCTCAAAATTAATTCAATCTTGATGCTTACCCAATTCGTATGAGGTTAGTGGCATTCAAAAGCTAAGGCCAAGAGGAGTCTACTACTTTTTTTTGTAGTACTTGTTGGCCATTGAGGCCATCGAAAAATGACCATGAAAGTAGGTGCTATGTTGCTAGCTAAAGAAGCTACGGTACTATTTGATTTCGCTGATGTCGATAAAGCCAACGTCGGTGGCTGAGATTGGTGGCATTGGAAAATGACTCTCGTAGATTTCCAGTACACCTAAAACTCCAAGTTTGGTGGCTAGAAGAGGAAGTGGTGCTCTTTGCAAGTGCTATCACCAGAAAATGGAGGTCTGAGTGTTACACCTCGACCCGGTTTGGTTGGATCCCCATGATCAACACGCCACTCTCCCGGTTTACTAAGGGTTTCCCTTATTTATAAATCGTGAGGAGTAAGGCGTCCTTTAAGCTTGCACCTTTCTTGAAATAACATAAATCAAAACTGCACAAAATTTTAAACTATTCATACCTGTCTTACAAGTGTGTTAACTGGTGGTCTTTGGGGTATGCTTTTCGAAGTTACCTGAAAGGGATACAAGGGAGGGGGTGAGTACAATGACTCAGTGAATGGGTTTTCAACGTTCAACTTTTAGAAAAATGTTTGATTCGGAGTGTGCCAAACTCCTTATTATCTTTTAAAAACCTTTTATATTCAATTTATGTTTCTATCACCATATCTTATTATCATGGTGTGTTATCACCCAACACACATCCTTTATCATGAAGGTAAAACACACAATCGCAAGCCAGTCCGACCATGAACCCACTTGTGGCGTCTGAGCAACTTTACCAACCACCTAAATAGAAGTACTCTCACTTCTACCATGGGAATGAGTGGATGTTCGTGACATCCGACCCTCAATCCCATAACAAGTCTTTGTGTCTGTATGAGGACAGAGACCTCATCCTGACCCCACCCCGGTCTCATGCGCTTGAAGTTATGTCGAGCTTCACAAGGCTTTCGGTACGACTAACTGCCCTTATATCCACTAAGTCGTCCAGGGCTCTAGGACGCATCACTACACCTCTTGGCCGTCTTGAAGATCCAGTAAACACATTACATGCACAATCAATATTTTTCACATGATTCTATATAATATGTGGTGCCACTGGTCCAACGGCCTCAACCCTCAACTCGACCTGCATCTTTTTGTCTTGACTAGTCCGGAGACCTCTCATGTCGCATTGCCACTAGTCGACTGAGTATGTCGGTCCTATCTTGGTACCATGGCCAACCAATTCATTTACTTAAGTTTTCATAGCATATAATTCATGTTTGTTTACGAGCTCTTGCTCGTGCCAATTGGCCTAGGGCCCACTGTTTGAGATTTTCAAAATTGGGCATATTAGCCATCGAGTTCCAAAACCGAGGCCTCCGACCTAACAGAGCTATTTGAGCTCCCGTCAAGAAGGTCTCTCAAAATATTTAAACAGTGGCACACAGTTAGGGGAGAGCACTTCCGATAAAATACTATCCATCATACCAACCGAGTATGAGAACATCTCCGCTCATAACCGATGAATGTGTTTTCCACTTCCTTCGAGAAAATTTTATCATACCAACCGGGTATGATCTACTTACTTCAGTAAGTAGTTTTTCCGCGTAATTTTCACATCACTCCTCCCAGGTGTGATGTTTAAAATACCACTTAGCAATGGGTTTCATTTTCGAGGTGCTTATCATCCCAACCTGGTATGATATAAAAATCACACTCACTAGTTAATGCAATTAATTCCTCTCGACCTGTTCTTTGTATTCACACGAGCTTGTCCTTGCTGATGTTCCCGGTACTTTGTGTTCCTACATGATATGAACATTCTTGTTCCTTATCCCTCGGCCAAATAGCCTTCATTCATTCCAAATAAACGAGAAAACCAAACTTTTCATTTATTTGCAATTAGGTCCCTAAAGTTATTTTTCTTTAACTTTAAGTCCCTAATGCCGATTTTTCCTCAAATTGTGTCTCGAAACTTTTAAAATTCACCTTGGGAACTCAATTTATTCAATTTCACAAAAAGGGGTTCAATTTCCCAAATTTCCAATTGGGTTCCCTAACTTTTCCAAAATTACCATTTTTCTCTACTTTACAAAAATGGTAAGTTTTGCCCCAAAAATTCCAAAATTGCCCAATTGATCCTCAATTTTATGAAATTGCAGTTTAGTCCCTCAAAAATTTGAAATTCCCAAATTTCCCCAAAAATTCCCCCTAATTTTAACCTTTTGACTCTGCCAAATTTGATTTCATCAAATTGACCAATCAAATGAGTTTAATTGTTGAAATTGAAGTTAAATTGAAGTTTCTACACCTTAATATGATTCAATTGTATTTTGAATCACATGATTTGGTGCCAGAATGAGCTAAAAACTAGCTTCGCCGGAAAACTGGACTTATTGGGAGAAAGCTTCGAAAGCTTACCTTCGAGTGCGCGACGGTCTGAGCTTTCGATCTGGGCAGATAGCTCGTGTCCTGAGGTTTCTTCTAGGATCAAGAATTACACCAATTGATGCCAAATTGAGTGAGAATTTCATCATCAAAGTTCTGCCAGTTCTCTTTCTAGCACCGGTCGGAAATTATAGAGGGGAGCCAAATTGGCTTACCTTTCAACTCTAATCTAGCTGTAGGAGGGTTGTGGAGGTATTGGGAGGGCTCGGTTTGGCCTGAGAAGGGCTCAAATTAGCCAATTTTAGCTCGACCGAAACATGGTAGCTTCGGTTCGCCAGAGCTGCTTCACTATTCTATCACGTCAGCGCTTCTCCAGCGACTCTCGGAGCAAATGGAGACTATAGGCGTGTAACTGATCTCTCACCGGTTCTAAAGAACCCGACCTCACCTTGTTTGGCTCAGAAAAATGCCCAAGTCAGAGCTCTGGTTCGAGCTTTGCCGAAAATTGGTGCAGTTGAGAGAGAATGGAGTTTTCATGTGTGGAGAGGATGAATTAGGAGGGGCTCTTTATATAGGAAGCTCGAGGACTTCTTGGTCATTCGATTGATGCCTTAATGGTGGTCATTCATTGCCTGAAACTCTATAACCGGAGACTTTTTATCTTCTTCGGTGCTGCACAATTTTTCGGCGAGTGAACAATGCTGTCATCTGAAGGAAGAAGATGACACTGTTCCGAACCGGACCGAACTGAGTTCAAAGCTTAAACCAACCGGTTCACCTCCGATTTGACCAAATTTTTGAAATCTAAAACTTTCTAAATTCATCTAAATTCATTTTCTATCCAATGGTGCCTCAAATCTGAAATTTGAATTTTCTAAACCATCTATAAAAATGAATTTAGCATCTGGTTCAATAGTGGTTCAAACAGGTCCAAACCGGTTCAATTCGACACGGATTCGGTTCACCTGAACCGGTTTAGTTTTCATCTCCAATTCATCCGAAAGTCCTTTTTCTTAACTCTTTGGCTCTTTAGGTCACTCGGGATCCATAAAGTCCTTTGTCTATCAGTTCCAATTCATGAACCTCCTCGGTTCATAAATTGGTTCAATCTAGTTGGATCTGGTTCATCTGAACCGGTCTGGTTTTTCTCTTCCAATATGTGCTAAGGTTCTTTTCCAAGACTTTATGAACCCTTTGGGTCACTTGTGAGTTATAAATTTCCCAAATTGCCCATTCTCTGATGATCGAGTTTGTGAATCGGTTTGATTTTTCTCACTCGGTTTGATCGGTTCTTTTCTCGATTTTCCTTAACTCAAAAGGGTGGGGTTTATAACTCTCCCCTCCTTTTAGAAGTTTTGTCCCCAAAACTTAATTAGCAACCTTTGCATGAGGAACCATTTCCTTTGATGTCTACTTGGTGTTTGCTTAACATACAAACTCTTCTCTTGTTCTTTCAATTAGTCCTTTTTACATCATTCACTTAAGAAATTTCTTTTCCTTTATATTGTTTACTCCCTCCATTGAGTTTATCATGACTAGACATACCTTACTTAAGGGTATATCCTTAGATTCATATCTTTTTTTGCTTGGAGCAACATTTTTCCCTTTTGAGGTCCTGTACTCAGGATTGGGAGTTCCAAGATACCTAACCATTCCAGTGTCTAGTTAACCTCTTGATCGTTGAAACCCTTAGTTCGATGTTCTATAGAGCGTTACAAACTTGTTTTCACAGGCTTCCTTGTTATCACCTTTTCATCCTATTTCGACTCTTCCTTCATCCATTGTTCATTACAATTTCAGTCCAAATTTTATGTTTGACCTTGTCATGCTTACTAATTGACTCTTCCTTATTTTGAGTTATGTTTTCCTCAGGACTGTTGGGTTTACATGCCCCTTACAGCATGACATTTTCTAGATCTTGTCTCTATGTCCATTAGATTTCTAGAACACCTCCTTTAGGGTTATTCCCAACTTTCCAATCTTTTAGGGATTGTATAATTTCATCATCCTTTCATTGGGTAGTATTCCTCAACTACCTTTACTATTATCCAATTATCCTTCGTGTCTTGACAAAGTGTCTTACATAATCATGTTGGTTTTTCTTTACCCACTCGTCCTTTCCCAACTTATTTATTAGGTCTTTCTTGTGCAAATTATTGAATTTTCCGATGATTTACTGACATGCTGAGATTCTTCCCTTCTTATGTCTTTCTTCATTTCTAGTAATGTCCTTTACTCAAGGATTTTCCTTTTCCTTAAACTCATTCTCATTTACTTGTGATCATTTCACGATTCCGTCATTTTTAGGGCGTTCTCCTTTAATGATTTTCATCCTCTAATATGTCCTTCAAAGCAGAGATTTCCCTTTAGGTGCTAGATGCTCAAATTTATTACTACTCCTTGAAGGTTTTGTTCCTTCGCATTCTTACACCCTTTGGAATTTGGGCTTTTGTCCACCTTTAATTATTTGCCGATCGTCGGGTCTTATTTCGTGTATTTAACACTATACCCGCTCTATTACCCTTCTTTAGTGTGTAGTCTCCACTACTCCCTTGTCTTTCCTATGGTCTCATTTATTCTCCTTGACCATCCCATTGTTATTAGTTGCCTCCTCCTTACATCCTTCTATGGTCGATATTGTTTCCTGTTCTTTATCCTTCACTGTCTTCCATTTTCTTTTTATTCCTTATCCTTTCTTCAAAGAGTTCCTACTGATAGATTGGTTCCTAGCACCCTTTATGTCCAGCTATACACTCCTTGGGCTCTATTAAGTGAGTGTGGACCACAACCAGTCTTGATATCATCAGTTGTTTTCTCCTCACCCTCTTCCGAATTGAAGGGCTTACTTTCCCAAGGTTTTCCGGATGTTCTTTTCTTTATTTCCTTATGATGGCTAGCCCACCCATTTTCTCTTGTCGCTGCATCATTTGATGCTATTTCCTACTTAGCCGTTCCTTGGGTTTAAATTTCCCCTTGGGTCCTCTTGATGCACTTCCCTTGGTTCTTTTACCTCGGCGTGCACTTCATCTCCTCATCCTTCGTTACATGGTCCATTATTTCTTAATTGGAACATGTATACCTTCCCAGGGTCTTCTTCCTTGGGAAAGGCTCAGACACTTATTTGCTCCTAGACATCTTTGTGTGGGACTTATTAAATCCTCCTTATGGCTTGAGTGTAGTCATCATTTTATTTTTGGCCATTTATTTCTTAAAGGGTTTTCTTCATTCTCCCTTTCCACCATTCTGGCCCTTCCACTTCCCCCTTCCTTGCTAGGTTAGTCTACAACCCTACTTGACTTTGTTTTTCTAAGGTAGATCATACCTTACTATCTCGAGGCATTCTAGTTGTCTTTCATCATTCATCTTGTCTTCTGTGGAGGAGGTATTCCCTTCTTTGCTCCTAGGTGGTTTGTAGTGCTCTTTAAGAAAACTTCCCTTTATCTATATTCTACTATTTCTACATTTTCTTCAGGTCCTACCCTTGATTTTCTTTCCATGATCCTTCCTCGAGCTATTGAGGCATGCTACCGTATTATTAGGGAACATAGAAATTTTTAGAAACTCAAAATCTTATTTATTGAAGTAAAAATATAGTTTGGGGTTTTAACATCTCTTGAGGGAGATTGTTACAATGATGGGTTGGGGAGTATTCACTACTCTACTAAACTATGGTCTAGAGGGATTTCTTCCTGGGTGAGATTGGGTTCCCTAGTCGCAATTATGTTTCTTGTAATGTCATCCCTTTGAACTTTTGTAGTGGTGGAGGTGTCCTTATTAGTAGGTATCGCTTGGATTCCTTGCAATGTGGGACAATTCCTTGCTATGTGTTCCACCTTCTTACACTCATAACAGATCCTCTCGGGTCTTGTCCTCCGAAATGTCGGGCATCTTCTACTGTAGTGTCCCCATTGCCCACATTTATAACAGGTCATCTCCTTGTGTGTACCTTTATGGTTCCTCCCACACTTTGAGCATTGTGGGGCCTTTCTAAGTGGTTATTGATGGTTCGATGCCTTGCCGTCCTTGAGCCTGAACACCTTGGAGGCTTTCTTGTCGAGTCCTCTTTAACCCAGGGTTACTCCATGGGTGCTTCTATACTATTGGTTCATTTCCTCCCTAGGGATGGGGTTCTCCCTAGCTTCTAGGGTGGCTATGGTAGCA
This sequence comes from Trapa bicornis, assembly GCA_030064425.1. NCBI lineage: Eukaryota > Viridiplantae > Streptophyta > Magnoliopsida > Myrtales > Lythraceae > Trapa > Trapa bicornis. The sequence goes on along the minus strand of CM057744.1, from coordinate 10,685,294 downwards.
TGGGTTTGTTTGGCTACTTTTCTTGGGGCCATATGAATTTTTAAGATGAATCCTATTAGTTACTATATTTTCTAGTCTTGATTATGTATTCAAGAAAACAGGCTCTGATACCACTCAAGTTGTCACGCTCTGACCCAGTTTGGTCGGATCTCCGTGATCTACCCGCCACTCTTTCGGTTTACTAAGGGTTTCCCCTGTTTATAAACTATAAGGAGTAAGGCATCCTTTAATCCTTCACCTTTTCTAGAATAACATAAACAAAACCGCACAAAATTTTAAACTATTCATACTTGTCTTATAGGTGCGTTAACTGGTGGTCTTTGGGGTATGCTTTTCGGGGTTACCTGAAAGGGATATAAGGGAGGGGGGTGAGTACAACAACTCAGTGAATGGGTTTTCAAAATTTAATTTTTAGAAAAATGTTTGATTTAGAGTGTGCCAGACTCCTTATTTTCTTTTAAAAACCTTTCATTTTCAATTTTGGCTTTTATCACCATAACTTATTACCACAGTGTGCCATCACCCAATACACATCCTTTATCATGAAGGTAAAATACAGAATTGTAGGCCAGCTCATCCACAAAACCCACTTGTGGCGTCGGATCGACTTTACCAGCCACCTAGATAGAAGTATGACCACTTCTACCCTGAGAATGAGTGGATGTTCGTGACATCCAACCCTCAATCCCATAACAATTCTCCGTGTCGTATGAGGAGAGAGACCTCATGCTGACCCCACTCCGGTCTCATGCGTTTGAAGCTACGTCGAGCTTCACAAGACTTCTGGTACAACTAACTGCCCTTATATCCACCAGGTCATCCAGGGCCCTAGAAAGCATCACTACCCCTCTTAGGCATCTTGAAGGTCTCATAAACACAGTGCATGCACAATCAACATTTTTCACATGATGCTATATAATCTGTGGTGCCACTGGTCCAACGGCCCCGACTCTTAACTCGACCTTCAACTATTTGTCTTGACTAGTTCGAAGACCTGTCATGTCACACTATCGCTAGTCATCTGAGTATGTTGGTCCTGTCTTGGTACCATCACCAAATAATTCATTTACTTAAGTTTTCATGGCATATAATTCATGTTTATTTATGAGCTCTTGCTCGTGCAAACTGGCCTAGGGTCCACTGTTCGAGATTTTCAAAATTGGGCATATTAGCCCCCAAGTTACAAAATTGAGGTCTCCGGCCTAACAAATCTATTCGAGATACCATCAAGAAGGTCTACCAAAATGTTTAAGTAGTGGCCCAGAGTCAGGGGAGAGCACTTCTGACAAAATACCTTTCAACTATCTATCATACCAACCGAGTATGAGGATATCTCTGCTCATAACCGATCAATAGGTTTTCCACTTCCTTCGAGTAAGTTTTATCATACCAACTAGGTATGATCTATTGACATCAGTAAGTAGTTTTTTCGCTTGATTTTCACATCATTCCTCTCAGGTGTGATGTTTACAATACCACTTAGCAGTGGGTTTTCATTTTTGAGTTTCTTATCATTCCAACCTGATATGATATAAAAATCCCACTCACCCGTTAATGCACTGAATTCCTCTCGACCGGTACTTTATATTCACGCGAGTTTATCCTTACTATCGTTCCTGGTACTTCGTGTTCCTACATGATATGAACATCCTTGTTCATTTTCTCTTGGCCTAATAGCCTTCATTCATTACAAATGAATGAGAAAACCAAACTTTTTTTTTGCAATTAGGTCCCTAAAGTTATTTTTCTTTAACTTTAAGTTCCTAATGCTGGTTTTCCCTCAAATTTAGTCCCGAAACTTTTAAAATTCACCTTGGGAACTCAATTTATTCAATTTCACAAAAGGGGTTGAATTTCCCAAATTTCCAATTTGGTCCCCCAACTTTTCCAAAATTCACATTTTGCCCCTACTTTACAAAAATGGTAAGTTTTTCCCAAAAAATTCAAAAATTTCCCAATTGGTCCTCCAACATCTTTATCATGCCCAATTGATCCTCAATTTTATGAAATTGCACTTTAGTCCCTCAAATTTTCAAATTTTCAAAATTCCCAAATTTCCCCCAATGTTTCCCCCAATTTCTACCTTCTAACTCTGCCAAATTTGATTTTATCAAATTTACCGATCAAATGAGTTTAATTGTTGAAATTGAAGTTAAATTAGAGTTACTACACCTTCATACGATTCAATTTCACTTTGAATCACATGATTTGGTGCTGGAATGAGCTTAAATGGAGCTTCGCTGGAAAACTGGACTTAGAGATAGAAGCTTCGAAAGCTTACCGTTGGGGGCACGACGGTCCGAGCTTTCGATATGGGCAGATAGCTCGTGTCCTGAGGTTCCTCCTAGGATTAGGAATTTCATCAATTGATGCCGAATTGAGCGAGAATTTCATCACCAAAGTTTTGCCAGTTCTCTCTTTAGCACTGGTAAAAAATTACAAAGTGGAGCCAAATTGACTTACCTTTCAACTCTAATTCAAGTGTAGGAGGGCTGTGGAGGTGTTGGAAGGGTTCGGTTTGGCCTGAGAAGGGCCCGGATTGGCTGATTTCAGCTCAGCCGAAACATGGCAGCATCGGTTCGCCGGAGCTGCTTCATTATTCTATCACGTCAGCACTTCTCCGGTGACTCTCAAAGCAAATGGAGACTATAGGCATGTAACTGACCTCTTCATGATTCTAAAGAACTTGACATCACCTTGTTTGGCTTAGAAAAGTGCCCAAGTCGGAGCTCTAGTTCGAGCTTCGCTGAAAATTGGAGCTGTTGAGAGAGAATGGAGTTTTCAGGTGTGGAGAGGATTAATGATGATGGGCTCTTTATATAGGAAGCTCGGAGACTTCTTGGTCGTTCGATTGGTGCCTTAATGGTGGTCATTCATTGCATAAAATGCCCTAACCAGAGACTTTTTAGCTTCGTTGGCGCTGTGCAATTTTCCAGTGAGTGAACAGTGCTGTCATTTGAAGGAAGAAGACGACACTGTTCTGAACCAGGCTCAAAGATTAAACCGGCCGGTTCACCCCCGATTCGACCGAAGTTTTCAAATCTAAAAATTTCTAAATTCATCTAAATTTATTTTCTATCTAATGGTGGCCTCAAATCTCAAATTTGAATTTTCTAAGCCACCTAGAAAAATGAATTTAGCATCCAGTTCAATAGTGGTTCAAACCGGTTGGATTCGGCTCACCTAAACCGGTTTGGTTTTCATCTCCAATTCATCCTAAAGTCCTTTTTCTTGACTTTCGTGACTCTCTAGGTCACTCGGGATCCATAAATTTTCCGGTTTGCCCTTTCTCTATTGGTTCTGGTTCATGAACTGACTCGGTTCATAAACCGATTCAATCTAGTTGGATACGGTTCATCTGAACCAGTCTGATTTTTCTCTTCCAATTTGTCCTAAGGTTCTTTTCCAATACTTTTTGAACCTTTTGGGTCACTTGGGAGTTGTAAATTTCCCAAATTTCCCATTCTCTTATGATCGAGTTTGTGAATCGGTTCAATTTTTCTCACTTGGTTTGCCTTGTTCTTTTCCCGGTTTTCCTTAACTCAAAAGGGCGGGGTTTATACAGAGTGTTTCAAAGAGAATTTATGTAAACCCATCCTTTTTAAGTTAATGAAACTAGGAAAAGAACTGGTCAAATTGAGTGAGAAAACCGAACTAATTCACAAACCGATCATTTAAGAACTGCAATTTGGGAAAGTTACAACTCCCAAGTGACCTAAAGGGTTCATAAAACCTTGGAAAAGGATCTTAGGACAATTTGGGTGATAAAATCAGACCAATTCAAGTGAACTGGATCCAAGCTAGATTGAACGGTCTATGAACCGAGTCGGTTCATGAATCGGAACTAATAGAGAAAGGGCAAACCGGGGAATTTATGGATCCTAAGTGACCTAAAAAGTCACAAAAGTCATGAAAAAGGACTTTGGGATGAATTGGAGATGAAAACCAAACCGGTTCAGGTGAATCGGATCCAAACCAGATTGAAACAGTCTGGATCAGTTTGAACCACTATTGAACCGGATGCTAAATTCATTTTTCTAGGCAGCTTAGAAAATTCAAATTGGAGAATTGAGGCCACCATTGGATAGAGAATGAATTTAGAAATTTTTAATTTCAAAAAATTCGATCAAATTGGGCATGAACAGACCGGTTTAAGCTTTGAACCTGTTCGGATCGGTTCAGTCCGGTTCATAATAGTGTCGTCTTCTTCCTTTAGATGATAGCAGTGTTCACTCACCAAAAAATCAAGCAGCGCCGGTGAAGATGAAATGTCTCTGGCCGGGGAGTTTCAGGTAATGAATGACCGCCATTAAGGTGTCAATCGGACGACCAAGAAATTCCCGAGCTTCCTATATAAAGAGCCCCTCCTCATTCATACTCCTTACACTTGAAAACTCTATTCTCTCTCAATTGCTCCATTTTCCAGTGAAGCTCGAACCAGAGCTTCGACTTGTGCATTTTTCTGAGTCATAGAAGGTGTGGTCGGGTTCTTTGGATTCAGGAAGAAGTCAGCTACACGCATGTGGTCTCCATTTACTCCGAGATTCACCGGAGAAGCGCCAGCATGATAGAATAGTGAAGTAGCTCCGGTGGATCGAAGCTGCCCTATTTCGGCAAAGCTGAAATCAGCCAATTCTAGCCCTTCTCAGGCTAAACCAATCCCTCCCAACACCTCCACAGTCCTCCTACAACTTAATTAGATTTGAAAGGTAAGCCAATTTAGCCCACCTCTATAAATTCTGATTGGTGGTAAAGAGAACCGACAGAACTTTGATAACTAAATTCTCACTCAATTCGGCACCAATTGATGCAATTCTTGATTCTAGGAGTAACCTCAGGACAAGAGCTATCTGCCTGGATTGAAAACTCGGACCGCTGCTCCCCCGACGGTAAGCTTTCGAAGCGTTCTCTCTATAAGTATAGTTTTCCGGCGAAGCTCCATTTGAGCTCATTCCAACATCAAATCGTGTGATTCAAAGTGCAATTGAATCGTATGAAGGTGTATGAACTTCAATCTAACTTCAATTTCAACAATTAAACTCATTTAATCGGTCAATTTGATAAAATCAAATTTGGTTGAGTTATTAGGTTGAAATTGGGGGAAATTTGGGGATTTCAAAAATTGGAGAGACAAAAGTGCAATTTCATAAAATTGAGGGCCAATTGGGCATGATAAATATGTTGGAGGACCAATTGGACAAATTTTGGAATTTTTGGGGTAAAACTTACCATTCTTGCAAAGTAGGGGCAAAATGGTAATTTTGGAAAAGTTGGGGACCAAATCGAAAATTTGGGAAATGGAACCCCTTTTTGTGAATTTGAATAAATTGAGGTCCCAAAGTGAATTTAAATGTTTCGGGACTCAATTTGCGAAAAAACCAGCATTTGGGTCTTAAAGTTAAAGAAAAATAACTTTAGGGACCTAATTGCAAATAAACTAAAAGTTTAGTTTTCTCATTCATTTGGAATGAATGAAGGCTATTAGGCCAAATGATAATGAACAAGATGTTCTTATCATGTAGGAACATGAAGTACCAGAAACACCAGCTAAGACAAGTTCGTGTAAAGGCAACAAGCCGACTAAGTGAAAATTCACTGTATTATCGGGTGAGTGGGATATTTTATACCATACCCGGTTGGGATGATAAACACCTCAGAAATGAAAACCCACTATTAAGTGGTATTTTAACCATCACACCTGTGAGGAGTGATGAGGAAATCACGTGGAAAAACTACTTACCAATTGTAAGTAGATCATACCCGTTTGGTATGATGAAACTTCCTGAAAGAAAGTGGAAAACCCGCTTATCGATTATAAGTGGAGATGTCCTCATACTCGGTTAGTGTGATGGATGACAGGAAAGTTTATTTTGTCGGAAGTGTTCTCCCCTTACTGTGTTCCACTGCTTAAAATTTTTGGGAGACCTTCTTGACGGGTGCTTGAATAGATCATATCGGCCGAAGGCCTCGGTTTTTGAACTTGGGGGCTAATATGCCCGATTTTGAAATTCTCGAACAGTTGGCCCTATGCTAGTTGGCACGAGCAGGAGCTAATAAACAAAGATGATTATTAAGCCATAAAAACTTAAGTAAATGAGTTGTTTGGCCATGGTACTAAGACAGGACCGACATACTCGATGGACTAGCGGTAATGTGACATGACAGGTATACGGATCAGTCAAAACAAATAGTTGTAGGTCAAGTTGAGAATTGGGGCTGTTGGACCAGTGGCACCACATATTATATAGCTTATGTGAAAAACTATTGATTTGTGCATGCACTGTGTTACATGACCTTTAAGATGCCCAAGAGGGGTAGTGATGCGTCCCATGGCTCTGGACGACCTGGTGGAAATAAGGGCAGTTAGTTGTACCAGAAGTCTTGAGAAGGTTGACGGGGTGGGGACGAGATGAGGTCTTTGTCCTCATATAGACATGGAGTTTTGTTACAGTATTGAGGGTCAGATGTCGCGTACATCTACTCATTCTTAGGGTAGAAGTGGACGTGCTTCTATCTAGGTGGCCGGTAAAGTCGCTTCGACGTCACAAGTGGGTACAATGGATGGGTTGACCTACGAATGTTTGTTTCTTTCATGATTAAGGATGTGTATTGGTTGATAAACACACTGTTATGATGAGAAATGGTTATGAAAATCGAGATTTGAAAATGAAATATTTTTAAAAGAAAAATAAGGAGTCTGACACACTCCATTTCAAACTAATTTTCTGAAAGTTATACCCTAAAACACCCACTCAGCCCTCCCTTATACCCCTTTTAGGTAACCTCGACAAACATACCCAAAGACCACCAGCTAACACACCTATAAGGCAGGTATGATAAGTTTAAAATTTTATACAGTTTTGATTTATGTTATTCCGGGAAAGTTTTCCAAATTAAAAATTTGGCTTATCTTTCAGCTCTGCTGCGGTCGTGTGAGGGCCGTATGTCACGCCCCAACCTGGTTTGGTTGGATCCCTGTGAACAACCCGTCGCTCTCTTGGTTCAAGAGGAGTTTCCTCCGATTTTAACTCGAGATGAGCCAAGCGTAATTTTGACCTTGTTCCGTGGAAAGACATATATAAAATAAAATGCAAGCTTAAGGAAAATTTAAGCATACCTGACATAGGGTAAGGCTCGATATTATTACTAGTCATTTTCTCTTTTCCTGAAAAAGGGATAGAAAGGAGGAGTGAGTTTCTACAACTCAGTGAATGGGTTTTCAAAACTTATAACTTTAGGAAAAAGATTTTTTTATTGGAGTGTGCCAAACTCCTTTCTTTCAAAAATCCTTTTATTTAAAATCTCAGGTTTTACCACCATTTCCTTATTTAATCAAGGTGTGTCATCACCCAACACACAACCTTCATCATGAAGGTCAAACACACATTCGCAAGCCAACACGTCCACTGAATCCACTTGTGGCGTCAGAGTGACTTTACCGGCCACCTAGATAGAAGCACATCCACTTCTACCCTGAGAATGAGTGGATGTACGCGACATCCAACCCTCAATCCTAAAATTAATTCTTCGTGTCCGTATAAGGATAGAGACCTCATCTCATCTCCACCCTAGTCTCATGCGGTTAGTGCTACTCCAAATTTCGCATGGTCACCTGGTATGATGAACTGCCCTTATACTCATTGGGTCGTCTAGGGCTGTTAGGATGCACCACTACCCCTCATGGGCATCTTGATGATCCCATAATCATAGTGCATGCATAAATAGTATTTTCTTATCATGCCATATAATCTATGGTGCCACTGGTCCAATGGCCCCGACCCTCAACTAAACCTGCAGCTTGTCTTGACTGGTCCGGAGACCTGTCTTGTCACACTACCACTAGTTGACTGAATATGTCGGTCCTGTCTTGGTATCATGGCCAAACAACTCATTTATTAAAGTTTTAAGGTACATATCTCATGTTTGTTTATGAGCTCCTGCTCGTGCCCACTAGCCTATGGCCCACATGTTCGAGATTTTTAAAACCGGGCATAATAGCTCCTAAGTTCCAAAATTGAAGCCCCCGGCCTTTAAGAGCTATTTGAGCTCCCATCAAGAAGGTCTCCCAAATTGTTTAAGAATTGGCACACAGTCAGGGGAGAGCACTTCCGACAAAAATATGTTTATAACTGTCCATTATACAGACCAGGTATAAGGACATCTCCGCTCATAACCGATGAACGAGTTTTCAACTTCCTTTGAGGAAGTTTCATCATACCAACCGGGTATGATCTACTTACAATCGGTAAGTAGCTTTTCCGCATGATTTTCACATCACTCCTCTAAGTTGTGATGTTTAAAATACCACTTGATAGTGGATTTTCATTTCGATGTACTTACCATTCCCAACCGGGTATGATATAAAATCCCACTCACTTGTTAATGCAGTGAATTCCACTTGACCGATTCTTTGTGTTCACGCGAGCTTGTCCTTACTAGCGTTCCCGGTACTTCATATTCCTACATGATATGAACATCCTTGTTCATTATTCCTTGGCCTAATAGCCTTCATGCATTCCAAATGAATGAGAAAACCAAACTTTCTATTTATTTGCAATTAGGTCCCTAAAGTTATTTTTCTTTAACTTCAAGTCCCAAATGCCGGTTTGTCCTCAAATTGAGTCCCAAAAATTTTTAAATTCCCCTTGGGGCCTTAATTTATTCAATTTCCCAAATTTCCAATTTGGTCCCCCAACTTTTCCAAAATTACCATTTTGCCCTTCCTTTACAAAAATGGGCACCGTGTAGCTGACTTCTCCCCGGTTCTAATGAACCCAACCTCACCTTCTTTGGTGCAGAAATGACCCTATATCAGAGCTCTGGTTCGAGCTTCACCGGAAAACTAAGCAACTTAGAGAGTGTGAGCATTTCAGGTGTGGAGAGGATGAATGGAGAGTGGCCCTTTATATACAGAGCTCGGGGACTTGTCAACCATCCGTTTGGCATCTTTATGACAGGTATTGATGGCCGAAAACGTATTGAATGGAGACGCTTCTTCTTCGCTGATGTTGCTTCAATTTTTCAGTAAGTGAATAGTGCTATCATTTGAAGGAAGAAGACAACACTATTCCGAACCGAACCAGACCGGTCCGAATCAAGTTCAAAGATTAAATCGGCCAGTTCACCCCTCATTTGATCGAATTTTTCAAATCTAAAAATTTTTAAATTCATCTAAATTCATTTTCTATCCAATGGTGGCTTCAAATCTCGAATTTGAATTCTTTAAGCCACTTAGAAAAATGAATTTAGAATCCGGTTCAATAGTAGTTCATTTCCATGACTTTTAGGACTCTTTGGGTCACTTGGAATCCATACATTTCCCGGTCTACCCTCTCTCTATCAGTTTTGGTTCATGAGTCGATTTGGTTCATAAATCGGTTCTATCCGGTTCGGGCCCAGTTCACTTGAACTGGTCCAGTTTTTCTTTCCCAAATTCGTCCTAAGATTCTTTTCCAAGATTTATGAACCATTTTGAGTCACATGGAAGTTGTAAATTCTCAATTTGCCCATTTCCTAATAATCTAGCTTGTAGACCAATTCGGTTTAGAATTCAAAACTGACCTATTCTTTCCCCAATTTTCTCATTATCAAAGGATAGGGTTTACACCATAGGGGTGTCGGGAAGGCTTGATTTGCCCTGAGGAGGTTGCTTAGCCAAAATAGGGCAGCTTCGGTCCTTCAGAGCTGCTTTACTGTTTGATTCCATTGGCGCTTCTCCGGTGGTCTGCAGGTCGAAAGGAAGTTGCTGTTAGGTAGCTAACTTCCTCCAAAATCTATAGAACTTAACCTTGTCTCCTGAGGTTGAAAAAAGTGCCTATATCAGAGCTTTGGTTCGAGTTTCACCAAAAATTGGAGTAGTTAAGAGAGAATGGAGATTTGAGGTTTATGGAGGATGAATGGAGAGGAGCCCTTTATATAGGGAGCTTTGGGACCCTCTACCTGACAACCTTCCATTTTGGTCGAGCTTATCCTCGCCTTGAAATGGCATGATCAGAGCAATTTAAGCATCATAGACTTTATCTGTTTCTACATTGAATGAACAGTGTTGTCATCTTAAGAAAGAAGATGACACTGTTCTGAACCGGATCGGACTGGTTCGACCCGATTTAATGCATAAATCAGTCGGTTCAAGCACAATTCCACCGGTTTTCTCAAAATTAAAAATTTCTAAATTTATCTAAATTCATTATCCATCTAATGGTGGCTTCAATTCCCCAATTTGATCATTTTATGCCTTCAAGAAAATTGAATTTAGGAAATGATTCAAGTATGGTTCAAGCCGGTTCAATCTAGTTCAATCCAGTTCACCCCGAACCAGTCTGGTTTTCTCTTCCCAATTGTCTCGAGGTTCTTTTCCATGCTTTTTATGACTCTTTAAGTCACTTGGGGTTTGTCGATATCCCATTTTTTCCTTACTCTATCGGTTAAGATTCATGAACCGACTTAGTTTTCTCTCTAGAGTTGACAGGTTCTTTCCCCGATTTTCTTATTTTTAAAGGATGGAGTTTACATAGATTTTAAAGTTTGACACTTTCTCTCTCTAACCCCAATCTACAACGAATGAGGAGGGCCGAATTGGCTTACCTTTTAGCTTCGTTGAGGCTGTATGAGGGTCGTAGGGGTGTTGGGGAGGCTTGGTTTGGCTGGAGGAGGGTTGAATTTGGCTGAATTCGACTTCGCTAAAACAGGGCAACTTTGGTCCGTCAAAGCTGCTTGATTGTTTGATTCTGCCGATGCTTCTTTAGTGGTCCTCAGGTCGAATGGAAGTTGCTATCAGGTAGTTGACTTCCTCCAGAGTCTATAGGTCCTGACCTTGCTTTCTAAGGCTAAGAAATTTGCCCACGTCGGAGCTCTGGTTTGAGATTCACCAAAAAATGGAGTAGTTGAGAGAGAATGGCGATTTGAGGTGTATGGATGATGAATGGAGAGGAGCTCTTTATATAAGGAGCCTGGGGGCTCTCTACCCAACCACTTTCCAATTTGGTCGAGCTTAACTTTGCCCGAAAACGTCCTGATTAGAGCCATTACACCTTCACCTGAGATATACATTTTCTACATTAATGAATAGTGCTATTATAGACCCCGTCCCTTTAAAACAAGGAAACCAGGGAAAGAACCGGACAATCAGAATGAGAAAAATCGAACCGGTTCAGTAACTCGATCATTAGGGAACAAGAAATTTGGGAATTTACAAGTCTCGAGTGACCCAAAGGGTTCATAAAACCTTGGAAAAGGATCTTAGGATAATTTGGGAGAGAAAACCAGTTCGGTTCAAGAAAACCGAATCCGAACTAGATTGAACTGGTTTATGAACCAAGTTGGTTGATGAACCAGAGTCGATAGAGAAAGGGCAAACCGGGAAATTTATGGATCTCGAGTGACCTAAGGAGTCACAAAAGTCATGAAAAAGGACTTTAGGATGAATTGGAGATGAAAACCAAACCAGTTCAGGTGAATCGGATCGAAACCGGATTAAATCGATTTGGACCAGTTTGAACCACTATTGAACTAGATGCTAAATTCATTTTTCTAAGTGGCTTAAAAAATTCAAATTTGAGATTTGAGGCCACCATTGGATAGAAAATGAATTTAGAAATTTTTATATTTGAAAATTTTGCTCAAAATGGGGTGAACCGGCCAATTTAAGCTTTGTACCTAGTTCGGACCGGTCTAGTCCGATTCGAAACAGTGTCCGTTTTCTTCCTTCAAATGACAACACTATTCACTCACTAGAAAATCGCACAGTGTTGGTGAAGCTGAAGAGTCTCTAGCCAGGGAGTTTCGGGTAATGAATGACCACCATTAAGGTGCCAATCGGACGACTAAGAAGTCCCCAAGCTTCCTATATAAAGAGCCCCTCCTCATTCATCCTCTCTACACCTGAAAACTCCATTCTCTCTTAACTGCTCCATTTTTCGGTGAGAATGGAGTTCGGGTTCTTTAGAATTGAGGAGTAGTCAGCTACACGCTTGTAGTCTCCATTTGCTCCAAGGGTCGCTAAAGAAGTGCTAGCGTGATCAAACAGTGTAGCAGCTTCGGCAAATTGGAGCTGCCTTGTTTCAGCCAAGCTGAAATCGGCTAATTCGATCCCTTCTCAAGCCAAACCAAGTCCTCCCAACACCTCCACAGTCGTCCTACAACTGAATTAGGTTCGGGACCATTAAGATGCCCAAGAGGGGTAGCGATGCGTCCTAAGGGCTGTTAGATGACATGGTGGCGATAAGGGAAAAGAGAAGCTACTGGGTTTGTGTTTCTCATCATACCAGTTAGTCATGGAGTTCTGTGTTTGTACTCCACGGAGTTTTATGTTTGTACTCCACGGAGTTCTATGTTTGTACTCCACGGAGTTCTATGTTTGTACTGCACAGAGTTTCTGTGTTTGGACTCCACAAAGCTGCTGTGTTTGGGACTTCCTAAAGCTTCTGTGTTTGAGTTTCATGTGCACAAGACCAAGATATGGTCCCTGTCCTCATACAGAAATAGAGTTTTAATCATGTGTGTTCCCTTCATGATTAAGGGTGTGTGTTAGTTGATAAACACACCAATTATGGTTGAGGAGTGAGTAATGGTGATAAAACTAAGATTTTAAAAATGAGAAATTTTAAAATAAGGAGTTTGGCACACTCCAATTTAAATATTTTCCTCTAAAAGTCAAACTTTAAACATCCATTTACTAAGTGGTTGAACTCACACCCTCCCTTATATCCCTTTTCAGGTAACCAAGGGAAACCTACCCAAAGACCTCCTGTTAGTCAGACCTGCAAGATAGGTATGTAAGTTAAAATTTTTATATAGTTTTGATTTATATATTATAGGAAAGGTACAAGTTTAAAGGACACCTTACTCCCCCCGAGTTTAAAAAAAAAGGGAAAACTTTTAGTAAACTGGGAAGAGTGGCGGGTTGCTCACTATGATCTGACCAAACCGGGTTGGCGTGTGACTGTTGTCATCTTTAGGAAGAAGATGACACTATTTCGAACCAAACCAGGTTTAATGGCAAAAATCGGTCGGTTTAGGCCCGATTGGACTAGTTTTCTCAAAATTAAAAAATTTTAAATTAATCTAAATTTATTTTCTATCTAGTGGTGGCTTCAATTTCCCAATTTTAACATTTTAAGCCAACACAAAAAATAAATTTAGAAACCGGTTCAAGTATGGTTCAATCTGGTTCACCCTGAACCAGTCTGTTTTTCTCTTCCCATTTGTCCCAAGGTTCTTTTCCATGATTTTTATGACTCTTTGAATCACTTAGGATTTGTCAATTTCCCATTATACCCCTTATTTATCGGTTATGGTTCATGGGGTTTATAACTCTCCCCTCCTTTTAGGGGTTTTGTCCTCAAAACTAAGTTAGAAATCCTTTGCATTGGGAGTAACTTCCCTTGATGTCCTCTTGGGGTTTGCTTGACATGTTGCCTCTTGGGTGGTCCCTTCATGTGCCTAAGAAATTCTTTCCTTTTCAATTATTTACTCACACTAGGGGGTTTATAATCATTAGGCATGTCTTGTCCACTGGTCCAAAGGTACATCCTTAGATCAACTTCTTACTCTACTCAAGGTGAGACTCTCACTCTTAAGGGTTCTTATCCAATTCACTCGGGTGTCCCGTAAAGTCTGATCATCCTCGTTTCCCTTCATTCCCTTGGTCGTTGATGCTCTTAGCTTAGCATTTTTTCAGATTTTTTGTCCTTAACCCCGTTGGTTTTGATATGATTTCCTCCTTATCTTATTTTGATTCTTCGCCCATCTTTAGTTTACTATGACTCCAATTCTAGTCCTTAGGTTTGACTAACTAACTTTGTCTTACTTGAGTCAACTTTTCCTAGGACTGTTGGGACTTACATGTCCCTTATGACAAGACATGCTCTATAACTTGTCTTTGTCCATTAGGATTCTAAAACACTTCCTTGGTGGTTGTTCTCAACTTTCCAACTTTTAGGGATCGTATCACTTCGTCCCTCTTTTGTCTGGTAGTATTTCTTTACTACCTTTACTGTTATCCAATCATCCTTCTTGCCTTTGATGTCATGTCTTACTTAACTGTGTTGGTTTATCCTTACCTACTCGTCCTTTCCCAACATCCTTATTGGGTTTTTTCAGTTCAGCATCTTTTGATGTTCCCTTCCCTTTTTTTTCCTTTTTCCCTAGATTAATCCTATTCTTTGACTCCATAGAAGTATTGCTTCCCTTATAACGGATCCCTTATGAGCACACTCTTTCCTTCACCCTATCCTTGGTTAGGGTATGCTCTTTCTCATGACTCCCTTTTTTGGCAGGCTCTTTGTTCTTTTTTGGAATCTTCCCTCCTAGTCGTTTGTCTTGTCTTGTTGCCTTGTTTCCTAGTTCTTGTGGGGAGCTATTTAGGTTAAATATCCTAGGGTTAGTGTTAACTAGGGGTGACCTATAATCTTCCTTCTTAAGTGGCCTTCTTTCCATTTTTTACCTCGAGTTTTGATTGGTATACTCCAATCTGTTAGTTGTACTTGACGTTAACAGGGGAAACTAACTTTTAAATAAAGAAAAATGGTCTTTATTCATTCAAGGAGGTAGTTTCTTACCGTACTCGACTTATTATAGGAATTTCTCACTACTTCCTAGTCCCTTGGAGTCATAGGCTGGGTGTAAACCTCGTCCTTTTATAATAAGAAAACCGGTAAAAGAACTGGTCATTTCCAAAGAGAAAATCGAGTTGTTTCATGAACCTTAATTGATAGAGATGGGGCAATTTGGGAAATATACAAATCCCGAGTGACTCAAATAATCATTTATAGTGAGCCCAAGGTCAGTTGGCACAAGCATGAGCTTATAAACAAACATGTGAAATGAAAGCCATGAAAACTTTTAATGAGATAAATATGTGTTTCTACCATGGTATCAAGATAGGACTGACATACTCGATGGACTGGCGGTAGTGCGTTAGGGCCAGGTCGATGGACTGACCTAGAGAAACAGTTGTTGGTCGAGTTGAGGGTCAGAGTCGTTGGATTAGTGGCACCAAAGATAAATGGCTTTGTGGAAAATTATTGTTTGTGCATGCACTTGAGGTTTAGGATCATTAAGATGCCTAAGAGGGGTAGTGATGCATTATAAGGGCTCCTAGATGACATGGTGGAGATAAGGACAATTTGTCGTACTAGCAGTTAGGAAAGCTCGATATAGCTTCATGCACTTGGCCGGTGTGGGGTCGGGATGAGGTCTCTATCCTCAAACGCACATTGAGTTGATTTCGGGTTTGAAGGTCAGATGTCGTGAACATCCACTCATACCCAAGGTAGAAGTGGACGGGTTTCTATCTAGGTGGCCGGTAAAGTCGCTCCGACACCACAAGTTGGTGCAGTGGATGGGCTGCCCTGCGAATGTGTGATCCTTTCCTGATGAAGGGCGTGTATTGACTGTTAAACACACCTAATGTGGAAAATGAAGAAAAAGGATTTTGAAAACTAAAAATTGAGAAAAGAATGTTTTAATGGAAATAAGGAGTTTGGCACACTCCAAATAATAATATTTTATTTTTGGAAACTCTCTCCTAACACCCATTCACTGAGTTGTCGAACTCACCCCTTCCTTTTACCCCCTTTTCAGGTAACCAAGGGAAAACAAACCTTATGACTTCCCTGTAGCTGAACATATAAAACAGGTATGTGAGATTTTTAATATATTCAGTTTTGATTAATGCTATTCCAGGAAAGATACAAGTGAAAGGACGTCTTACTCCTCACGATTTAGAGAAGGGAAATCTCTTAATAAACCGTGATAGTGGCGAGTTGCTCACGGGGATCCGACCAAACCAGGTAGGTGCTTGACAACTTGAGTTGTATGAGAGCCTGTTTCCTCAAATACATTATCAAGTCTATGTAACATAAAAATTAAACTAAAACTACCTACCTTGTAGGAAGATGGTCCCAAGAAAAGTAGCTAAACAAACCTGCACTACCTTAGCCACCTTGAAAACCAAGGAGAATCCTATCCCAAAAGAGGAAATGAACTCGGAGTATATGAGCACTCTTAGAGTAACCCTGGGTCAAAGAGAATTCGATAAAAACTCCTTCAAGGTGTTCGGGCTCAAGGACAACGAAGCACTGAACCACCAACAATCCCTTAGAAAGGCCTCGCAATACTCAAAGTATAGGAGGAACCACGAAGGTCCACACAAGGAGATGACCTATTATAGATGTGGGCAATGGGGACACTATATGAGAAGGTGCCCAACATTATGGAGGACATGACCCGAGAGAACCCGTTATGAGTGTAGAAGGGTAGGACACATAGCAAAGGACTATCCTACGCCGCAAGGAATCAAAGCGATACCTTTCAATAAGGTCACCTTCACCCCTATAGAAGCCCGAAGGGATAACACTACAAGAACCACAATTCCGGCTAGGAATCCTAATCTCACTCAGGAAGAATTCCTTCTAAACCCTAGCATAGTAGTGAGCACTTCCCAACCCGTCATTGTAAAAATCCCCCTTAAGAGATGCTAAAACCCCATACTGTATTATTACTTCAATAATGAATAAAGAAAATTCTGAGTTCCTAAAAATTTTATGTCCTTCAATAATGCGATTGTGTGCCTCAATTACATGAGGAAGGATCAAGGGAAGAAGACCAAGGGTAGGACCTTAAGAAAACCCAGACAGAGCAAAATGTAAATAAAGGGAATTTTCCCTTAAGGTGTGCAACAAGCCATCTAGGAGCAAAGAAGGAAGCACCTCCTCCATAGAAGATAAGCCCCGAACAATGAAAGACAAATAGGATGTCTCGGGATAGCAAGGTGTGACCTACTTTGGAAAAGTAGAGGAGCCATGTAGGGCTGTAGACTAATCTAGTGAAAAGGTGTAACTAGAAACTTTGGGAGAAGACGCCCTAGGAAGAACCATAAAATAGTAAGGACTACACCCTAAAAAGGATGACGAGATAGGCATTGAGGACGAGTAAAATCGAAGGACAACTATTCCGAGATAAGTGAACTAGGAGAGTAGTGGGGATGAGGCAGTTAATGAATTGACCCTCAAGAAGGTCATAAATTTAAACCCCAACAATGAAGGTGGGGGTGGAACGGCATGAATAGTGGAAAAGAAGGATGAAGGAAATCCTTAAAGAAATAAATGGCCAAAAATGAAATGGTGACCACACTCAAGCCATAAGGAGGATTTAGTAAGTCTCACACAAAGAGGTCTTGGAGCAAATAGTGCCTGAACCCTTCCCAAGGAAGGAAACCCTGGGAAGGCATACATGTCCCAACTGAGAAGTAATGGACCAAGTGACAAAGGATGAGGAGATGAAGTGTATGATGAGGTGAAAGGAGGGCCCAAAGAGTAAGTTAAACCCGAGGAACGGGTAAGTAGGAAGATAGTATCAAAAGATGCCATGACAAGTAAGAATGGGCGGGCTACCCATAATAAGGAAATAAAGGAAAGAACATCCAAGAAACCTTGGAGAAGTAAGCCCTCCAATTTGGAAGTAATTAAAGGGAACAACTACTGACATCAAGGTTGGTCGTGGTGCACACTCGCTTAATAGAGCCCAAGGAGTGGACGGTTGGACATAAAACAGAGTACTAGGAACCAACCTATTAGCATGAGTTCCTCGAAGGGAGGATAAGGAACAAAAATGGAGTTAGAGGACAGGGAAGGATAAAGAGCGGACAACCATAACAATCTTAGAAGGGTGTAAGAAAGCATTGAAAAAAGCTTCCAAGGAGCGTTAGGGAGGTTGAACCAGGACGAGAATCCCTAGGTAGAAGGATAAAGGTAGGAAGTGAGACCTTAAAAGGGAAATTCTCAAGCTAAGTAACTGACAGATGGATCATAAGAGGCTTAACCCGAAATAAGGAACCTCATAAAGAAGCATAAGTGGTTAAAGGTATATCAAGACGACCAAGTGTGACCTGTTTTGGAAGAGCAAAGAAGCCAAATAGGGATTTCAAATGAACCTAGCGGAAGGAAGCAACTATTAACAATGGGATGGTCAATGAGAATAAATGATGCCCTAAGAAGGATTGGGAAGTAGTAAAGACTACACTCTAAGAAGGGCAATAGGATGGGCGTAGTGTGGAGTACATGAAATAATACCCGGCGATCGGATATACCTCGGATAGGAAAATAAAGGGTGAATTGGGAAATTAAGGACAGTGAATGATTAAAGGTGGGCAAAATCTCTAATTCAAATGGGTGTAAGAATGTGAAGGAAGGAAACCTTCAAGGAATAGTAAGAATTTTGAACGTATAGCACCTAAAGGGGAAGTCTATACTTTGAAGGACATAGTAGAGAATGAAAATCGTTAAAGGAGAACTCCCCAAACAAAGAAATCGTGAAATGGTCACGAGCAAGTAAGAGTAGGTTAAGGAAAAAAAGGAAAAACCTTGAGTAAAGGATGCCACCAGAATAGAGGAAGGACATAAGAAGGGAAGAATCCCAACGTGTCGATAAGTCATCAGGAAACCCAATTATTTGCACTGAAAAGACCCAATAAGGAAGTTGGGAAATGATGAGTGGGTAAGAAAAATTGGCACGGTTATGTAAGGATTACGAAAAAGCCATGAAGGATGATTGAATAACGGTAGAGGTAGTCGAGGAATACTACTAGACGATAATAGGGAAGAAGTTATATGATCCTTAAAAGGTTGGAAAGTTGAGAACAACCCTAAAGGAAGTGATATAAAAATCTAATGGATAGAGAAAGATTCTGGAACGTGTCATGTGGTAAGGGACATGTAAGCTCGATAGTCCCAAGGAAAAATGTGACTCAAATAAGGAAGAGTCGGTTAGTAAGCATGATGGGGTCGAACATAATCTAGACTGAAGTGGTAATAAATAATGGATGCAAGAAGGTTCGAAATGGGACGAAGGGGTAATAACATCAAAACCCGTGAAAACAAGTATGTAATGCTTGAAAGAACACCAAGCTAAGGGTTTCAATGACCAAGAGAATAACTAGACATAGGAACAATTGAGCATTTTAGAACTCCCGATCCTGGAATCCTAGGAAAGAACCCCAAGAGGAAGAATCTTGCCCTAAGTGGAGGAGGAAGTGGACCTAATGATATACATTTGGACTAGTGGGCAAAACATACCTAGTCGTGATAAACTCCATGGAGATAGTAAACAATGTAAAGGAAAAGAAATCCATTAAATGAGTGATTTAAAAGGGGCTAAGTGAAAGAATAATTGAAGTGTTAACATGTCAAACAAACCCTAAGTTGACATTAAGGGAAATTATCCCCGGTGTGAAATATGCTGATTAAGTTTTGGGGACAAAACTCCTAAAAGGAGGGGAGAGTTGTAAACCTCGTCCTTTTATAACAAGAAAACTGAGAAAAGAACTAGTCATTTCCAAAGAGAAAACTGAGTCGGTTCATGAACCTTAACCAATAGAGAAATGGTAATTTTGGAAATTTACAAATCCCGAGTGACTCAAATAGTCATAAAAACCATGTAATGGGACTTTGGGATAAATTGGAAGAGAAAACCAAACCAATTCAGGTGAATTGGACATGAACTGGATTGAACTGGTTTGAACCATCATTGAACCATTTTCTAAATTCATTTTTCTAGGTAGCTTAAAATCTTCAAATTGGGGAATTGAAGCCAACATTGGATAGAGAATGAATTTAGAAACTTTAATTTTGAAAAACTCGGTCGAATTGGGACTGAACTGGCCGGTTTAAGCATTGAACCCAATTCAGAATAGTGTCATCTTCTTCCTCCAGATGATGATACTATTCATTCTCCCGAAGAACAGATAGCACCGACAAAGATGAATTGCCTCTGTTCAAGGCATTTCATGCCATGAATGAGCGCCATAAAGGTGCCAAACGGATGACCAGAGAGTCCCCTAGCTCCTTATATAAAGAGCTTCTCTCCATTCATTCTTCTCACACTTGAAAACTCCATTCTCTCTTAACTACTCCAATTTTTGGTGAAGCTCAAACCAAAGCCCTCACTTGGGCATTTTTCTCAACATCAGAAGGCGAGGTCAGATTCTTTAGACTCTAGGTGAAGTCAGCTATCTGATAGCCCCTCCGTTTGCTCCAAGGACCACCAAAGAAATGCTAGGGGAATCAAACAGTGAAATAGCTCCACACGGACCGAAGCTGCCCTATCTCGGTCGAGCTGAAATCGGTCGAATTCAACCCTCCTCAGGCCAAACCAAGCTCTCCCAACATCCTCATAGCCCTTAGACGACCTCAACTGAGCTAAAAGGTAAGCCAATTCGGCCATCCTTAGTTGTTGTAGATCGGAGTTAGATAGAGAAACTGTAGAATTTCACTGACAAAATTCTCCTTCAATGCGGGGTCAATTGTAAGAATTCTTGATCCTAGAAAATAGCTATCTTCCCCATTAGAGAGGACCGCCTCACCTCCAACGCTAAGCTTTCGATGCTTTCTCTCTCTACACTAAGTTTTTTGGCAAAGCTCTGTTTGAGCTCAGTTCATACCCAAATGACGTGGTTCAAAGCTCAAATGAATCGTATGGAAGTGTGGGAACTGATTCATACCTTCAATTGGAGAATTAACCCCTATTGAATGGTCAATTTGATGAAATCAAATTTGGCTAGTTTGAAAAGGGGAATTTGGGGAAAATTTTGGGGAAATTTGGGGATTTTGTAAAATAGAGGGACTAAATAGCAATTTCCCAAAATTGAGGGCCAATTGGCCATGCAAAAGATATTGGAGGACCAATTGGTCGATTTTTGGAATTAATTGGGGTCAAATTATCATTTTTGTATAGTAGGGGCAAAATGATAAATTTTCAAAAGTTGGGGACCAAATTGGAAATTTGGAAAACTTGAGCCCTTAAACATCTTTGAGTAAATTGAGGACCCAAAGTGAATTTTTGGAAGTTTCGGTAGTCAATTAAGGAAAAAGTTAGTTTTAGGGACCTAAAGTCATGGAAAATGGACTTTAGGGACCTAATTGCAATTAATTGGAAATTTTGAGCTTAGTCGTTCATATGTGAGGAACGAAGACTATTATGCTAAATATTAATAGATAAGGATGTCCAAATCGTGTAGGAGCACGAGGGACTGGAATGCCAACAAGAGAAGCTCGTGTCAACTTGGAAAACCAACCGAGGACGAATACGTCACGGTTAACAGGTGAGTGGGCTTACTAACATCATACCCGATTGGGATGATGAGCACAATTTAAAGTTAAAAACCACTTACTAGTTCTGAGAGGGTTTATTCACATCATACTCGGTTGGGATGATGAGCACTTCAAAAATGAAAAACCACTTATATGTAGAATTTTAACTCACACCCAGTTGGAGTGATGTGAGAACTACGTGAAAAAAAATACTTACTGGTTGTAAGTAGAGAGATCATACCCGGTTTGTATGATAGACTTCCTAGAAGGAAAGAGAAAACCCACTTTCCGGTTGTAAGCAGATATGTCATCACACCCAGTTGGTGTGATGAGTTGAAAGGTTATTTTGTTAGAAGTGTTCTCCTTGACTGTGTGCTAATGCTTAAAATTTTTGGGAGTCTTTCTTGATGAGAGCTAGAATAGCTCAGATAGGTCAGAGGCCTCGGTTTTAGAACTTGTGCGGTAAAATGCTTGATTTTGGAAAATCACGTATAGTGGCCCGAGGCCAGTTGGCACGAGTTGGAGCTATGAAAACTTTTAATGAAATGAATATGCGGTTCCAACATGGTATAAAGACAAGACTAACATACTTGATGGACTGGCGGTAGTGTGTCAGGGCCAAGTCGATAGACCAGCCTAGATAAATAGCTGCAAGTCGAGTTGAGGGTCGAGGTCGTTGGACTAGTGGCACCAAAGATAAATGGATTTGTGGAAAATTATTGTTTGTGCATGCACTTGAGGTTCGGAACCATTAAGATGCCCAAGAGGGGTAGTGATGCGTTCTAAGAGCTACTATATGAAAGAGTGGTGATAAGGGCAATTTGTCGTCCCCTTCTTTTAATCAAGAGGAGCCAAACATAAATTTCACACCTTGTTTCCTAGAATAGCATAAATCAATCAAATGTAAGCTTAAAAGAAACTTTAAGCATACCTGACAGTGGGTACATCTTTGTGCTTTCTTTCATTATAATCCTTTCTCCGGAAAATGTGAAAAAGGGGAGGGATGAGTTCTACAACTCAGTGAGTGGGTGTTAGGAATGAGTTTTCAAATTAGCTCTATCCAAACCATCATTTTTTTTATAAAAAGATTTTCCTCAAATTCCGAGTTTCAAAACCTTTTTCTATTATCATATTAGGTGTGTTTCGCTCTCTAAGCCTATCCCCTTGTCTCGGGAGGCATTTAGCAAACAAACACACGCCCTTCATCAGGAAGGGTACACATATTCGCAGGTGCAGCCCGTCCACTACAACCCACTTATGGCTCGAAGCGTCTTTACCGTCTACTAAGATAGAAGCCCGTCCACTTCTACCATGGGTCTGAGTGGAACGTCCCAAACGTTTGACACTCAGACCTGAATATCACTTCATGTCCATATGAGGATGGAGACCTCGTCCTGACCCCACCCCGGTCTCATGCACAAGAAGCTCCCAAAGTTTAATGACTGACTGGCATGACAAATTGCTCTAATCGCCCCCATGTTGTCCAACAACCCTTGGGACCCCTTACTACCCCATAGGGTGTCTTGATGGTCTCGTACCATAAGTGCATGCACAAACAATAGTTTTCTACATAAAGCCATTATCTTTGGTGCAAATGGTCCAACGGCCCCCACGCTTAACCCGACTTGCAGATGTTTGTCTAGGACGGTTCATCAACCTAGCCTTGATGCACTGCCGCTAGTCCATCGAACATTCCCGGTCCTAACTTGGTACCGTGGCAAAATCACACAGTCAATTTCATTAGAAAATTTTTATGAATTTTTTATAATCAATTTGTTTACGAGCTTATGCTTGTGCCCACTAGCCTTGGGCCCACTACACGCATTTTTCCAAAAACCGGGCATTTAGCCCCATAAGTTCAAAAAACCGAGGCCCTTGGCCTATCTGAGCTATTATAGCTCCCGTCAAAAAGGTCTACCAAATATTTTAAGCATTTACACACAGTCAGGGGAGAATACTTCTGACAAAAATTTATTTTTATTTCATCACAACAATTAGGTGTGATGATATCTCTGCTTTCAATCGGCAAGCGGATTTCTGCTATCATACCAATCGGGCATGATGTGAAATAATCCCACTCACAAGTGGTTTTTCATTTCTAAAGTGCTCACCATCCCAACCAGGTATGATGTATAATTAAGCCCACTCACTCGATAACCATGACATGTTCGTCTCTAGTCAGTTTCCGAATCCACACTAGCTTTTCCTTGATGGTGTTTTGGTCTCACACATCCCTACACGATTTGGGCATTCTTTTTAATTATTGTTTGGCATAACAGCCATCGTTTTCTCACATATGAACGAGTAGGCTCAAAATTGTTGATTAATTGCACTTAGGTCCCTATAGTTCTTTTTCTTTAACTTTAGGTCCCTAATGCCAACTTTTCCCAAATTGAGTACTAAGGCTTCCAAAATTCCCATTAAGTCCTCAATTTACTCAAAATTGTATAAGGAGCTCAAGTTTTCCTAATTTCCAATTTGGTCCCCAACTTTTCAAAAATGACAATTTTGCCTCTACTTTCCAAAAATTGCAATTTGACCCCAAATGTTCCAAAAATTGACCAATTGGTCCTTCAACATCTTTCTCATGGCCAATTAGCCTTCAATTTTGGGAAATTGCAAATAAGTCCCTCAATTTTCCGAAATCCCTAATTTTTCTTTAAAATTTTCCCCGATTTCTCCCCTTCAAACTGACCGAATTTGATTTCTTCAAATTGGTCATTCAATTCCATATGATTTAATTGAGCTTTGAACCACAACATTTTGGTTCAAATTGAGCTCAAACGGAGCTTTGCCGGAAAACTGCTCGTAGAGAGAGAAAGCTTTGATAGCTTACCGTCGGAGGTGTGGCGGTTCGAGCTCTCAATCGGGGGAGGTAGCTCTTGTCCTGGGGGTCCTTCTAGGATCAAGAATCGCTACAATTGAAGTTAAATTGAGGGTGAATTTAGTCAGTGAAATTTGGCACTTTCTCTCTCTAACCCTGATCTGCAACGATTGAGTAGGGCCGAATTGGCTTTCCTTTCAGCTCTGTTGAGGATGTATGAGGGCCGTAGGGGTGTTGGGGAGGCTTGTTTTGGCCAAAGAAGGGCTGAATTTGGCCGAATTCAGCTCGACCAAAAGAGGGCAGCTTCGGTCCTTCGGAGCTGCTTCACTGTTTGATTCCGCTGACACTTCTTCGGCGATCCTCTGGTCAAAAGGAAGTTGCTATCAGGTAGCTGATTTCCCCCATAGTCTATAGGACCCGACCTTGCCTTTTGAGGCTAAGAAAACTGCTTTAGTCAGAGCTCTGGCTTGAGCTTCACCGGAAAATGGAGTAGTTGAGAGAGAATAGTGATTTGAGGTGTGTGGAGGATGAATGGAGAGAAGCTCTTTATATTGGGAGCTCGGGGACCCTCTCCTCGACCACTTTCCATTTTGGTCGATCTTATCCTCATCCGAAAATGGTTTGATTGGAGCCATTACACCTTCACCAGAGATATACATTTTTGCCATTAATGAACAGTGTTGTCATCTTGAGGAAGAAGATGACAGTATTCCGAACCGGACTGAACTTGTCCAACCGGGTTCAGTGGCGAAAATCGGCCGTTTAAGGCCCATTTCGACTGGTTTTCTCAAAATTAAAAATTTCTAAATTAATCTAAGTTCATTTTCTATCTAATGGTGGCTTCAATTTCCCAATTTGAACATTTTAAGCCACCACAAAAATGAATTTAGAAACTAGTTCAAGTATGGTTCAAACTGGTTCAATCTGGTTCACCCTAAACCGGTCTAGCTTTCTCTTCCCATTGTCCCAAGGTTCTTTTCCATTTATGACTCTTTGAGTTACTTGGGATTTGTTAATTTCCCATTTTACCCCTTCTTTATCAATTATGGTTCGTAAATCGGCTCGATTTTCTCTTTTGAATTGACAGGTTCTTTTCCTAGCTTTTCTTATCTTTAATGGACAGGGTTTATATAGTAGCTACTAACCCAATGAGTTCATCGGTCTGGCTTCGGCACTATAACCAGATTACATGCAATTTCCCAAAACTAAGGGTCAATTGGCCATGAAAAGGATGTCGGAGGACCAATTGGTCAATTTTTTAAAATAATTGGGGTCAAATTGCCATATTTGTAAATAGGGGTAAAATGGTAATTTTTTAAAAGGTGAGGAACAAATTAGAAATTTGGGAAACTTGAATCCCTTAAGTTAATTTGATTAAATTGAGGACTTAAAGTGAATTTTGGAAGTTTCAGGACTCAATTTGGGGAAAAGTTTTCATTAGGGACATAAAGTATAGGAAAATGTACTTTAGGGACCTAACTGTAATTAACTAGAAGTTTTTAATTGTTCATACGTGAGAAACGAAGGCTGTTATGCCCAAGTATTAATAGATAAGGTTGTCCAAATCGTGTAGGAGCAAGAAGGATCAGAACGTCAACAAGAGAAGCTCGCGTCGACTTGGGAAAATCAACCGTGGATGAACACGTCACGATTAATGAGCAAGTGGATTTATTCACATCATTCCTGGTTGGGATGATGAATACATCAGAAATGAAAAACCGCTTCTATGTGGAATTTTGACACCACACCCGATTGGAGTGATGTGAGAACTATGCGGAAAAGCTACTTACTGGTTGTAAGTAAATCATACCTGGTTGGTATGATGGACTTCCTAGAAGGAGGTAGAAAAATCGCTTACCGATTGTAAGTGGAGATGTCATCACACCCTATTGGTTTGATGAATGGAAAGTTTATTTTGTTAGAAGTGTTCTCCCCTAACTATGTGCCAATGCTTAAAACCTTTGGGAGACCTTCTTAACGATAGCTAGAATAGCTCAGATAGGACGGATGCCTCGGTTTTGGTACTTGAGGCCTAAAATGCCCGGTTTTGGAAAATCACGTATAGTGGGCCCAAGGCTAGTTGGCACGAGCAGGAGCTCGTAAACAAACATGATGTCTAAGCCATGAAAATTCTTAATGAATGAATTATGTGATTTTTCCATGGTACCAAGATAGGACTGACATACTCAATGGACTAGCAGCAGTGCGATAAGATCAGGTCTACGTACCGGTCTAGACAAATAGCTGTAGGTCGAATTGAGGGTCGGGGCTGTTGGATTAGTGGCACCAAAGATAAATGGCTTTGTGGAAAACTTTTGTTTGTGCATGCATTTGAGGTTCGAGACCATCAAGATGCCCGAAAGGAGTAGTAATGTTTCCTAAGGGCTACTGGATAACATGTTGGAGATAAGGGCAATTTGTCATGCCAATTGTTAGGGAAGCTCGACGTAGCTTCATGCACATGAGGCTGGGATGGGGTTAGGATGAGGTATTTGTACTCATACAGACACGGAGTTGATTTTGGATTTGAGGGTCAGATGTCGTGAATATCCACTCATACCTAGGGTAGAAGTGGACGGGCTTCTATCTAGGTGGCTGGTAAAATTGCTCCGACGCCACAAGTGGGTGCAGTGGACGGGCTGCCCTACGAACGTATGATTCCCTTCCTGATGAAGGGCGTGTGTTAATTGTTAAACACACTTTATATGGAAATGAGGAAAATGGTTTTGAATAACTAAGAACTTAATTAAAGAATATTTTTGAAAGAAATAAGGAGTTTGGTACACTCCGAGTAAAGATATTTTGAATACTCTCTCCCAACACCCATTCACTGAGTTGTTGAACTCATCCCCCTCCCTTTACCCCTTTCCATGTAACCAAGGGAAAACCAAGGGAACACTAAGGGAAAACCCACTTTACCCCTTTCCAGGTAACCTGCAAAACATGTATGTAAGGTTAATATATTTAGTTTTGATTAATGTTATTCTAGGAAAGATATAGGTGAAAGGGACATCTTACTCCTCACGGTTTAGGGAAGGGGAAAACCCTTAATAAATTGGGAGAGTGGCGGGTTGTTCAAGGGGATCTGACCAAACTGGGTCGGGGCATGACACAGTTGTTCTAGCTCCCATCAAGGTCTCCCAATGAGTTTAAACATTGGCACACAGTCAGGGGAGAACACTTCTGACAAAATATAATTTTCACTTCATCCCACCAACTAGGTGTGATGATACCTATGCTTACAATTGGCAAGCAGGTTTCTCCTTCCTTCAAGGAAGTCCATCATACCAATCAAATATGATTTTCTCTCCTTACAACTTGTAAGTAGGTTTTAGTTTCGTTCGCACATTACTCCAATCGGCTGTATTGTTAAATTTCCACTTACAAGTGGTATATTATTTCTAAAGTGCTCATCATCCCAACCGAGTATCATGTAAATAAGCCTACTCACCCGATGTGTAAAACCCGCCCTTTTGAGCTAAGGAAGACCAGGAAAAGAACCGGTCAAACCAAGTGAGGATTCAGAACTGGTTAACAAACCTGATTATTTCTGAACAGGCAAGTTGGGAATTTACAACTCTCAGGTGATCCAAAGGGTTCATTAAACCTTGGAAAAGAAACTTAAAACAAATTAGAAAACAAAACCAAAGTGGTTCAGGTGAACTAGATTCCATAAAAACTTTAAAGTTAAGCGTGTTTGCCCGATAGTAGTGTGAGGATGGGTGACCTCCATAAAAATTTGTATGTACGCCTTATCATAAATAACTATAAATTAATATATATTTAATTATTGTAATTAATACAAATAATTTAATACCGAAATTAAATTATTGGAATTAATACCAATAATTTATGGCAATATTAATACTAGTAATAAATCTCGCCCATTTAATACACGGGTTTTACGCCTATATAAACAGGTCATCCCCATTCCATTCTCCTCACACCTGAACATTTCTCTCTCTCTCTACTACTCCATTTCCCGGTGAAGCTTAAACCAGAGCTTCGACTTCAACATTTTTCTTAAACTCGAAAGGAGAGGTCGGGCTCTTTAGAACCGGGAAGAAGACAGCTATCTGATAGCAAACTCCAGTCAATCTGAGAATCGTTGGAGAAGCGCCAGCATGATGGAATAGTGAAGCAGCTCCGACGGAACGAAGCTGCCCTATTTCGGCCAAGCTGAAATCGGCCATTTCAAGCCCTCCTCATGCCAAATCAAGCCCTCCCAACACTTTCTCAGCCATTCCATGACCGAATTAGGACCGAAAGGTAAGCCAATTCGGCTCCCCTTTGCAATTTTCGATCGGTGCAAGAGAGAGGGTCGACCAAATTTCAATGACGAAATTCTAATACAATTCCGCATCAATTGATGTGATTCTTGATTCTAGGATGAACCTTAGGATGAGAGCTATCTGCCCAGATCGAAAACTAGGACCGCCGTGACTTCACCAGTGAGTAATCGAAGCTTTCTCTCTCTATAGTTCATTTTCCGGCGAAGCTCCATTTGAGCTCGTCCTGACGTTAAAACTTGCGATTCACATTTCTAAAGAATCGTATGAACATGTAGAAACTCAAATTCAACTTCAATTTCAACAATTGGAAACGTTTGATGGGTCAATTTGATAAAATAAAATTTGGCTATGTTAAGAAGTTAGAATTGGGGAAAATTGGGGATTTTCAAAATTCAAAGGATCAAAATGGAATTTTATGAAATTGAGGGTCAATTGGGCATGAAAATAATGTTGGAGGACCAATTGAGGAATTTTCAAAAATTTTGGGGCAAAATATACCATTTTTGTAAAGGAAGGGTAAAATGGTAATTTTAGAAAAATTGTGGGACCAAATTGGAAATTTGGGAAATTAAACCACTTTTTGTGAAATGGAATAAATTGAGATCCTATGATAAATTTTAGAAGTTTCGAGACTCAATTTGAGGAAAAATCGGCATTTGGGACTTAAAGATAAAGAGAAATAACTTTAGGGACCTAATTGCAAATAAATGAAAGTTTGACTTTCTCATTCATTTGGAATGAATGAAGGCGAATAGGCCGAAGGATAATAAACCAAGATGTTCATATCGGGTAGGAACACGAAGTACCAGGAACACCAGCAAGGACAAGCTCGCGTGAATACTAAGAACCGGTCTAGTGGAATTCACGGCATTAACGGGTGAGTGGGTTTACTAACATCATACCCGGTTGGGATGATGCGCATACCTTATAATTTAAAAACCACTTACCGGTTGTGAGTGGGTTTACTAACATCATACCCGGTTGGGATGATGAGCACAACTTAAAATTTTAAAACCACTTACTGGTTGAGTGGAAATTTTATATCATACTCAGTTGGGAATGATAAATACCTCGGTATGAAAACCCACTATTTAGTGGTATTTTAAACATCACTACATAGAGGAAGTGATGTGAAAATCATGTGGAAAAACTACTTACTGGTTGTAAGTAGTTCATACCCGATTGGTATGATGAGACTTCCTCGAAGGAAGTTGAAAACCCATTCATCGGTTATGAACGGAGGTGTCCTTATACTGGGCGGTATAATGGATAGAGAAAACATATGTTTTGTCGGAAGTGCTCTCCCCTGACTGTGTGCCAATACTTAAACAATTTGGGAGACCTTCTCAATGGGAGCTCAAATAACTCTGATAGGCCGGAGGCCTCGGTTTTGGAACTTGGAGGCTAAATGCCCAATTTTGAAAATCTCGTATAGTGGGCCCAAGGCCAGTTGGCACGAGGAGGAGCTCGTAAATGAACATGATATATGTGCCATAAAACTTAATAAGTGAATTGTTTGGCCATGGTACCAAGATAGGACCGACATGCTCAGTCAACTAGCGGCAGTGCGACATGACAGGTTGACGGACCAGTAAAGACAAATAGCTGCGGGTTGAGATGAGAGTCAGGGCCGTTGGACTAGTGGCACCACGGATTACATGGAAATATGAAAAAAAAACATTGTTTGTGCATGCACTGTGAGTACGGGATCATCAAGACGCCCATGAGGGGTAGTGATGCGTCTTAAGGGCACTGGACGACCTGGTGGCTATAAGGGCAGTTCGTCGTTCCAGGTGTTTGTGCGAAATCTAGAGTAGCACCAAGCGCATGAGACCGGGGTGGGGACAGGATGAGGTCTCTGTCCTCATACGAACACGAAGAAGTGATTTTGGGATTGTGGGTCGGATGTCACGTACATCCACTCATTCACAGGGTAGAAGTGGTCGTACTTCTATCCGGGTGGCAGGAAAAGTCGCTCCGAAGCCACTAGCGGGTTCAGTAGTGATACTGACTTGCGAATGTGTGTAACCTTCATGATGAAGGATGTGTGTTGGGTGATGACACACCATGGTAACTAAGAAATAATGGGAAAACCCGAATTTTTAAATGAAGGGATTTTTGAAAACAAAGGAGTCTGACACACTCCATATAAATGTTTTTCTTAAAAGTTAAAAGCTTTTAAAAACCCATTCACTGAGTAGTCGTACTCACCCCCTCCCTTATATCCCTTTCAGGAAATCCCGGAAAGCCTCCCCTTAAAGACCGTCAACTAAGATGCCTGTAAGACAAGTATGTAAAGTTTTAAATTTCATGCAGTTTTGATTATGCTATTCCAGGAAAAAGGTGCAGGTTAAAGGACGCCTTACTCTTTACAATTTACAATAAGGGGAAACCCTTTAATAAATTGGGAGAGTGGCAGGTTGATCATGGGGATCCGACCAAATCAGGTCGGGGCGTGACAACTAGAGTGGTATCAGAGCATGTTTCCTCGAATACATAATCAAGACTATAAAATATTGTAAATAATAGGATTTATCCTAAAATTTTCAGATGGCTCCTAGGAGAGGAACCAAGAAAACTAGGAATGGCTCTACTCAACACCTTATCTTTATAGGAAAACAACTCTAGAAGCTTCCCAAATGCCTAAAGCAAGGCAGGAATCTCAAAAGAGCAAATGAGAATGTATCCCAGAGAATGGTGATAGGACCTATTGAGGTCACAACTCTAAGTATAAAGGAAGCCAAGCATGAAGCCATAAAATGGGGCATATAACCTTACATAAGAGGATGATTATCAAGAATCTCATAGCTCCCTAGTTATTTGGTGACCATATTCTATAATAGGGCCAAAATCTCCAACATACTGTACTACTCTATTAATGAAGTACTCCAAATTCCTAAAAACCCTGTCCCTCAAATGATGTGATCTTCAAGGAAGACTCCAAAAAAAAACTCCCACGGTATCCAGACTTAAGGATGAAGGGGCACCAAAACTAACAATTCCCAAGAAAACATCAGGAGGAACCACTTATGTTCATGTAATTACAAGCATGAATGATAGGGACACTGCGTGGAGAAGTGCCTAACCCTACCAAGGACAAGAATCAAGTTAACTTAGAGGGGAATAGGACACGAAGTGAAAAACTGTCCCACATTGCCAGGAGTCAGGACAATATTTTCCAAGAATAAACACCCCAGAACTATAGGAAATCTGAAAGGATACCATCCGAAGAAACGTGATTCCATTTGCAACCATAGATAAGAGGAAACTCTTCAAAATCTTAGCAAAGTGGTAAGAAGGAAAAAGGGGTAAATGTAGGACATCAATAAAACCACAAATGGAACAAATGATAGCTGAAGAGAATTCCCCCTTTAAGAAGAAAATCCAAACAATTTAGGAGCAAAGAAAGGAGTGCATCCACAAGAGAAGACAAGACGAACATTTGATGACAAACGGAACGTATTGGGATTACATGAATAAATCACCTTGGAAAAAGCAACTATGTCAAATAGGAAGTTCGAACCAATAGGACAAGAGAAAGCAAGTCGTTACAACAAGATAGTTACAGGGAACAAATGACACCTAAGGAAGACCGGGAAGTAGAAGGGACTACACCCTAAAGAGGTCAGTGAGATGGATGTTAAGGACAGGAGGACTCGAGAAACAGCTGCTAGGAAACTTAGACCAAACAAATGGTGGAGGCAAAGCAGTTAATGAACAAATACTTGGGAAAGCCATAATGTTAGTTCCGACAAAGAAGAGAGAGGCAGAAAGGTCAAATACTCGAAAAAGAAGAATACAAGAAATCCTTAAAAGGACCAAGGGCCAATTAACGACTAAACTCAAGCCAAGAAAGGAAAAGGAAAAGGCAAGCCTCTCCCACAATGATCCTAAAACAAGGAAGATTTGTACGCTCCCTAAAGAAATAGACAGGTACTGGGTACAAATAAGGATGCAAATAAAGCATAAAAGATGTGCCTAAAATATTTGAGGAGTAAAGGTAAATAGGAGAAGACGACATCAAGGGATGTCATTTAAGGGTAGAAATCCCCTAGAGCAAATGTAAGAAAAGAATGTAAGGGGAAAGGCAAAGAATCCTACCAAGGAAGGAAGCCCCTGAAAGACATGTGTATCCCAATTAAGAGGAAATGGAACCAACCCTTATTTAGGAAATGTTTTCCAAGGAAGGAAGTATTGTAATGGTTCATTATGACCTGTTTGGAGAGAATAGGAGAATCATGTAGAAAGAGGAATACTAGTAATAGAGGACAGCCAAAGATAATGAACAAAATTGGATGGAGTGAACCTTCCCAAGCAAAGTAATCGACACATAGATCGAAAGCAATTATTGTAGAATGAAGAATCATGAAGTGATTTATGAGTAAGTAAAAGTGGATTAAGGAAAAAGGAAGTCATTGAATAAGGGATGTCACTAAAGAAGAGAAAGGACATAAGAAGGAAAAAAAAAATCCTTGTATGTCAATAATCATCAAGAAACCCAATGATTGGAATTGAAAGGACCCAATAAAAACGTTTGGAAAGGATGAGTAGGTAAGAGAAATCCATGCGGTTATGTGAGACATAACTTCAAAGGCATGATGGATGAGAGGATAACGGTAAAAAGGATAGTTGAGGAATGCCATCAAAAGAAAAGAGGGATGAAGTTATATGATCCCTGAAAGGTAAAAAAAAAAGCTAAGAGAGACCCTCAAGGAGATGTTCTAGAAATCTAATGGACAAAGACAGGTCCTAGAAAATGCCATGCTGTAAGGGGTATGTAAGCCCAACAATCCTGAGGAGAATATGACTCAAAGTAAGGAAGAGTCGGCTAATAAGCATGACGAGGTCGAATATAAAAATTTGGACTGAAGTTATAATAGACAACGAATGGAGGAAGGGTCAAAATGAGATGAAAAAGTGAGAATAAAGAAAACTGTGGCAACTAGTACGTAACACCCGAAAGAACATTGAGCTAAGAGGTAAAAAAAAAAAAGCTAAGAGAGACCCTCAAGGAGATGTTCTAGAAATCTAATGGACAAAGACAGGTCCTAGAAAATGCCATGCTGTAAGGGGTATGTAAGCCCAACAATCCTGAGGAGAATATGACTCAAAGTAAGGAAGAGTCGGCTAATAAGCATGACGAGGTCAAATATAAAAATTTGGACTGAAGTTATAATAGACAACGAATGGAGGAAGGGTCAAAATGAGATGAAAAAGTGAGAATAAAGAAAACTGTGGCAACTAGTACGTAACACCCGAAAGAACATTGAGCTAAGAGGTAAAAAAAAAAAAAGCTAAGAGAGACCCTCAAGGAGATGTTCTAGAAATCTAATGGATAAAGACAGGTCCTAGAAAATGCCATGCTGTAAGGGGTATGTAAGCCCAACAATCCTGAGGAGAATATGACTCAAAGTAAGGAAGAGTCGGCTAATAAGCATGACGAGGTCGAATATAAAAATTTGGACTGAAGTTATAATAGACAACGAATGGAGGAAGGGTCAAAATGAGATGAAAAAGTGAGAATAAAGAAAACTGTGGCAACTAGTACGTAACACCCGAAAGAACATTGAGCTAAGAGGTAAAAAAAAAAAAGCTAAGAGAGACCCTCAAGGAGATGTTCTAGAAATCTAATGGATAAAGACAGGTCCTAGAAAATGCCATGCTGTAAGGGGTATGTAAGCCCAACAATCCTGAGGAGAATATGACTCAAAGTAAGGAAGAGTCGGCTAATAAGCATGACGAGGTCGAATATAAAAATTTGGACTGAAGTTATAATAGACAACGAATGGAGGAAGGGTCAAAATGAGATGAAAAAGTGAGAATAAAGAAAACTGTGGCAACTAGTACGTAACACCCGAAAGAACATTGAGATAAAGGTTTCAACGACCAAGGGGTTAACTAGACATGAGAATGGTTAGGTATCTTGGAATTTCCAATCTTGAGTACAGAACCTCTAAGGAAAGAATGTGCTCTAAGCAAAGAAAGATATAAATCTAAGAATATACCCTAAAGTAAGGTATGTCTCGTTATGATAAACTCCATGGAGGGAGTAAATAATATAAAGGAAAAGAAATTTCTTAAGTGAAGAATGTAAAAAGAACTAATTAAAAGAACAAGAGAAGACTTTGCATGTTAAGCAAACACCAAAGGGGCATCAAAGGAAATGATTGCTCATGCAAGGATGTTAACTAAGTTTTGGGGACAAAACTCCTAAAAGGAGGGGAGAGTTGTAAACCCCACACATTTGAGTTAAGGAAAACTGAGAAAAGAACCGGTCAAACTGAATAAGAAAACCAAACCGGTTTACATTTGGGAATAAGCAATATGAAAATTTACAACTTTCGGTTGATCCAAAGGATTTATTAAACATTGGAAAAGAAACTTAAGACAAATTAGAAAACAAAAACCAAATTGGTTTAGGTGAATTAGATTCCATAAGAACTTCAAAGTTAAGTGTGCTTACCTGAGAGTAGTGTGAGGATGGGTGACCGCCTGGGAAGTATGATTTTTTTGTAACCCGAAATTTCGGTAAAAACTCACGGGTTTTACGACTATATAAAGAGGTCATCCCCATTTCATTCTCCTCACACCTGAACACTTCTCTCTCTCTCTCCATTTCCCGGTAAAGCTCGAACCAGAGCTTCGACTTGAACAAAGGTCGGGCTCTTTAGAACTGGGGAGAAGACAGCTATCTGATAGCAAACTCCAGTCAATCTGAGAATCGTTGAAGAAGCGCCGACATGATGGAATAGTGAAGCAACTCCGGCGGACTGAAGCTGCCCTATTTTGGTCAAGCTGAAATCGACCATTTCAAGCCCTCCTCATGCCAAACCAAGCCCTCCCAACACTTCCTCAGCCTTTCCACGGCCGAATTAGGACCAAAAGGTAAGCCAATTCGGCTCCCCTTTATAATTTTCGATTGGTCCTAGAGAGAGAGTCGACCGAATTTCAATGACGAAATTCTAATCCAATTCCGCATCAATTGATGCGATTCTTGATTCTAGGATGAACCTTAGGATGAGAGCTATCTATCCAGATCGAAAGCTCAAACCGTCGTGCCTTCACCGGTGAGTAATCGAAGCTTTCTCTCTCTATAGTTCATTTTCCGGCGAAGCTCCATTTGAGCTTGTCCCGGCATTAAAACTTGCGATTCACATTTCTAAAGAATCGTATGAATATGTAGAAACTCAATTTCAACAATTAGAAACGTTTGATGGGTCAATTTGATAAAATAAAATTTGGTTGTGTTAAGAAGTTGGAATTGGGGGAAAATTGGGGATTTTCAAAATTCAAAGGACCAAAATGAAATTTTATGAAATTGAGGGTCAATTGGGCATGAAAATAATGTTAGAGGACCAATTGAGGAATTTTGAAATTTTCGGGGCAAAAATTACCATTTTTGTAAAGGAAGGGCAAAATGGTAATTTTGGAAAAGTTGGAGGACCAAATTGGAAATTTGGGAAATTAAACCCCTTTTTGTGAAATGGAATAAATTGAGATCCTATGATAAATTTTAGAAGTTTCGGGAGTCAATTTGAGGAAAAACCGGTGTTTGGGAGTTAAAGTTAAAGAGAGATAACTTTAGGGACCTAATTGCAAATAAATGAAAGTTTGACTTTCTCATTCATTTGGAATGAATGAAGGCGATTAGGCCGAATGATAATGAACCAAGATGTTCATATCGTGTAAGAACGCGAAATACCGGGAACGCCAGCAAGGACAAGTTCGCGTGAATACAAAGAACCAGTCTAATGGAATTCACGGCATTAACGGGTGAGTGTGTTTACTAACATCATACCCGGTTGGGATGATGAACACAACTTAAAGATAAAAACCACTTACTGGTTGTGAGTGGGTTTACTAACATCATTCCCGGTTGGGATGATGAGCACAACTTTAAGATAAAAACCACTTACCGGTTGTGAGTGGAAATTTTATATCATAGCCGGTAAGGGATGATAAGTACCTCGGTTTAAAAACCCACTGTTTAGTGGTATTTTAATCATCACCACATGGAGAAAGTGATGTGAAAATTATGCGAAAAAAAAACTACTTACCGGTTGTAAGTAGATCATACCCGGTTGGTATGATGAGACTTTCTCGAAGGAAGTTGAAAACCTGTTCATCGATTATGAACGGAGATGTCCTTATACCGGTTGGTATAACGGACAGTGAAACCTATTTTGTCGGAAGTGTTCTCCCCTGACTGTGTGCCAATGCTTAAACTATTTGGGAGACCTTCTCGACGGCAGCTCGAATAAGCTTTGATAGGCCAGGGGCCTCGGTTTTGGAACTTGGGGGCTAAATGCCCAATTTTGAAAATCTCGTACAGTGGGCCCAAGGCTAGTTAGCACGAGCAGGAGCTCTTAAACGAACATGATATATGTGCCATAAAACTTAATAAGTGAATTGTTTGGCCATGGTACCAAGATAGGACCGACATGCTCAGTCAACTAGCGGCAATGCGACATGACAGGTCGACGGACTAGTCAAGACAAACAGCTGCGGGTTGAGTTGAGAGTCGGGGCTGTTGGACTAGTGGCACCATAGATTACATGGCAATATAAGAATACATTGTTTGTGCATGCACTATGAGTACGGGATCATCAAGACGCCCATGAGGGGTAGTGATGCATCCTAAGGGCACTGGACGACCTTGTGGCTATAAGGGCAGTTCGTCGTTCCAGGTGTCTGTGCGAAATCTGGAGTAGCACCAAGCGCATGAGACTGGGGTGGGGACAGGATGAGGTGTCTGTCCTCATACGGACACGAAGAAGTGATTTCGGGATTGTGGGTCGGATGTCACATACATCCACTCATTCCCAGGGTAGAAGTGGTCGTACTTCTATCCGGGTGGCAGGAAAAGTCGCTCCGAAGCCACTAGCGGGTTCAGTAGTGATACTGACTTGTGAATGTGTGTGACCTTCATGATGAAGGATGTGTGTTTGGTGATGACACACCGTGATAACTAAGAAATAATGGAAAAACCCGAAGTTTTAAATGAAGGGATTTTTGAAAACAAATGAGTCTGACACACTCCATATAAATGTTTTTCTTAAAAGTTAAAAGCTTTTAAAAACCCATTCACTGAGTAGTCGTACTCACCCCCTCCCTTATATCCCTTTTAGGAAATCCCAGAAAGCCTCCCCTTAAAGACTGTCAACTAAGATGCTTGTAAGACAGGTATGTAAAGTTTTAAATTTAATGCAGTTTTGATTATGCTATTCCAGGAAAAAGGTGCAGGTTAAAGGACACCTTACTCTTTACGGTTTACAATAAGGGGAAACCCTTTAATAAACCGGGAGAGTGGCGGGTTGATCACGGGAATCCGACCAAACCGGGTCGAGGCGTGACATTTTTCCTCTGCCGGCGCTGTCCATTTCTGTATTGAATGAACAGTGTTGTCATATGAAGGAAGAAGATGACATTGTTCCAAACCGGACCGGACCGGTCCGATCGGGTTCAATGCTTAAACCAGCTGATTCAAGCCCGATTCGACCGATTTTCTCAAAATTCAAAATTTCTAAATTCATTATCTATCCAATGGTAGCTTCAATTCCTCAATTTGAATATTTTAAGTCACCTAGAAAAATGAATTTAGCAATCGGTTCAATGATGGTTCAAACCGGACCAATCCGGTTCAGGTCCGATTCACCTAAATCGGTCTGGTTTTCTCTTTCAATTTATCCTAAGGTCCTTTTCTATCAATTTTATGACTATTTGGGTCACTTGGTATTTGTCGATTTCCCATTTTGCCCTTTCTCTACCGATTAAGGCTCATGAACCGTTTTCTCTCTTGAGTTGACCAGTTCTTTCCCCGGGGTTTACATATTCATCCCAGAGGGATTCCCAAATCTTCATGTCCCCTTTGCACGATCGTGTATGATTTGCTCCCTTCTTATTTTTATCTTGTTTTCTGTGACCTTGTGATCGGTGATTACAAAAATCCCATTAGCTCTTTCAGGTGAGGGGTATTTTTTTGTAATTAAATTCACCTTTATTTCACCTTGCCCGATCATAACCTTTATGTAATATACCACTAGTGGCATTTGACGTAATTATACCTAATTGCAGGGATATTTTCATTTTTACTGAACTGAGAACATCTTGGTAATTTAACCAAAAATTTTGCTCTGCTTATCCATCGCTCGGGGTCACGATGTCCTAAGCTCATTTCTGCCTGATGACACTCTCAGGCCGCAAGCCTAAGCTCTCCTTCGCCAACTCGTTCCTTCTCGTGCATCGTTGATTCTTCTACTTCCCTTCCCGATTGTCACTTGCATTTCACTTCCATCGTCTACATCACCTAGAATGTAGTGTCGAGATCATCATCCACTTTTTGGTAAGTTTCCATTCAATTGAAGTCCCTAATTTTGTTGGGGCCTCGTCTTGCTACAGTAGCACTTAGTATGGTTCCATCTCCTACAAGTACTATATGCCTCCTCGGTTATACTCTATTTCAATTTTCTTTCGTCATTTCAATCTAAATTTTGCATCACTTATCTTTCTAATTCCAATTGGTAGGGACGATCATAATGGGTGTCCAAACTCTTCTCTTTAACAATTCTCTCAA
The DNA here is from genome assembly GCA_030064425.1 of Trapa bicornis. Lineage (NCBI taxonomy): Eukaryota > Viridiplantae > Streptophyta > Magnoliopsida > Myrtales > Lythraceae > Trapa > Trapa bicornis. Next base: position 10,646,519 of record CM057744.1, on the reverse strand, counting down.
GTCCAAATGCACCTATCCATATATGCATGTATATATGCATACCCTATATACACATATTATTCTCTCCCATTTCGAGTTTGCACCTTTTGCATATCATAATTAATTTTCAAATGCCTGTCTCCACATATGTGTGGGAGACCCTGTAAACCTCGCCCTTTGGAGTTAAGGAAAATCGAAAAAAGAACCGGTCAAACCAAGTGAGAAAAACGAACCAGTTCACAAAACCAATCATTAGAGAACGGGCAATTTGGGAAATTTACAACTCTCGAGTGACCCAAAGGGGGTCATAAACAAACCTTGTAATAGGGCCTTAGGACAATTTGGGAGAGAAGACCAGACCGATTCAGGTGTATCGGATCTAAACCAAAGAGAAAACCGAGTCAGTTTATGAACCAAAACTGATAGAGAAAGGGCAAACTGGGAAATTTATGGATCTCGAGTAAACTAAAGAGTCACAAAAGTCATGAAAAAGGGCCTTAGGATGAATTTGAGATGAAAACCAAACTAGTTCAGGTGAATTGAATTGAACTGGTTTGGACCAGTTTGAACCACTATTGAACCGAATGCTAAATTCATTTTTCTAGGTGGCTTAGAAAATTCAAATTCAAGAATTGAGGCCACCATTGAATAGAGAATGAATTTAGAAATTTTTAATTTTGAAAAAATCAGCCGAATCGGGCCTGAACCGACCCATTTAAGCGTGGAACCCGATTCGGACCAGTCTGGTCCGGTTTGGAACAGTGTCATCTTCTTCCTTCAAATGACTGCACTGTTCACTCACCGAAAAATCGAACCAGTGCCGATGAAGAGGAAATGTTTCTGTTCAATATGATTTATGCCTAATGGCTCTCATAAATGTGGCAAACGGACGGCCGACGAGTCCTCAAGCTCCCTATATTAAGAGCCCCTCTCCATTCATCCTCCACACACCTGAAAACCTCACTCTCTCTCAGCTACTTAGTTTTCCAATGAAGATCGAACTAGAGCTCTGATATAGCATCTTTTCTAAGCCAAAGATGGCATGATCAGGTTTCTTAGACTCAGGGAGATGTTAGCTACACAGTGGTAGTCTTCAATTGCTCTAAGGGTCGTCGGAGAAGCATTGGCGTGATCGAATAGTGAAGTAGCTCTGGCGGACTAGAGCTACTCTATTTCTGTTGAGTTGAAATTGGCCAATTTGAGCCCTACTCGGGCCAAGCCAAGCTCTCCCAACACCTCCGCAGCCCTCTTACGATCGAATTAGTGCGGAAAGGTAAGCCAATTTGGCTCCTATCTATGAATTTCGATTAGTGCTAGAGAGAGAACCAACAGATTTTTACTGACTAAATTCTCCCTCAATTCAGCATGAATTGAGGCAATTCTTGATTCTAGGAAGGGCCTCAGGACGAGAGCTATCTGCCCAGATCGAAAGCATGGACCATCGTGTCCCCGATGGTATGCTTTTGAAGTTTTCTCTCTCTACATTCAGTTTTTCGACAAAGCTCCGTTTGAGCTCGTTCTAGCGTCAAATCATGCGATTCAAAGTGCAATTGAATCGTATGAAGGTGTAGGAACTCCAATCTAACTTCATTTTCAACAATTAAACTCATTTGATCAGTCAATTTGATGAAATCAAATTCGACTAAGCTACAAGGTTGAAATTTGGGGAAATTTTGGGGGTTTCAAAAATTCAAGGGACTAAAGTGCAATTTCCTAAAATTGAGGGCCAATTGGGCATGATAAAAATGTTGGAGGACCAATTGGGAAATTTTTGGAATCTTTGGGGCAAAATATACCATTTTTGTAAGATAGGGGCAAAATGGTAATTTTGGAAAAATTGGGGACCAAATTGGGAATTTGGGAAACTTGAACCCTTTTATGTAATTTTTAATAAATTGAGGTATCAAAGTATAATTTTGAAATTTTGGGGCTCAATTTGGGTGAAAATCGGTATTTGGTACCTAAAGTAAAGGACGGGTGAGTGGAATTTTTTATATCATACCCGGTTGGGAAGATAAGCACCTCGGAAATGAAAACCCACTACTAAGTGAAATTTTAACCATCACATCTGAATGGAGTGATGTGGAAATTACGTAGAAAAAACTACTTAACATTTGTAAGTAGATCATACCCGGTTGGTGTGTTAAACTTCTTAGAAGGAAGTAGAAAACCCGCTTATTGGTTACAAGCGGAGATGTCCCCACACCCAATTGGTGTGATGAACAGATGAAAAGATTATTTTGTTGGAAGTAATCTCCCCTTACTGTATGCCACTGCTTAAACTATTTGGGAGACCATCTTGACGAGGGCTCGAAATGCACATATAGGTTGGAGGCCTCGGTTTTGGAACTTGGGGGCTAATATGCCTGATTTTGAAAATATTGTACAATGGGACCAAGGCTAGTTGGCACGAGTAGGAGCTCATAAACAAACATGACTTTAAGCCGTGAAAACTTTAAATGAATGATATGTTTGGCCATGATACCAAGATAGGACTGACATACTCAATGGACTGGCGGCAGTGCGACATGACAAGTTGACAGACTAGTCAAGACAAACAACTGCCAGTCGAGTTGAGGGTCAGGACCGTTGGACCAGTGGCACCATAGAATAATGGCTTATGTGGAAAAACTGCTATTTTGTGTATGTAGTGAGGTGCGAGACCTTCAAGACACCCAAGAGGGGTAGTGATGCGTCCCAGGGTCTACTAGACGACATGGTAAAGATAAGGGCATATTGTCATGCCAGCAGTTAGGGAAGCTCCATGTGGCTTCATGCGCATGAGATCGGTGTGGCGTTGGGAAGAGGTCTCTGTCCTCATACAAACACAAAGTTTCTTTACGGGATTGAAGGCTAGATGTCAAGTACATCCACTCATTCTCAAGGTAGAAGTGGACGTACTTCTATCTAGGTGGCCCGTAAAGTCACTATGACGCCACAAGTGGGTGTAGTGGACGTGCTGCCCTACAAATGTGTGATCTCTTCATGATGAAGGGCGTGTGTTAGTTGCTAAGCACACTGTTTGTGGTTGATGATTATGAAATGGCTTTGAAAACCAAGAAAACAAGGAAAAAAGAATTTTAAAGAAAATAAGGAGACTGGCACACTCCAATTTAAAAACCATTTTATTGAAATTTATTTTTTTTAAAATACTCATTCAGTAAGTTGTAGAAACTCACCCACCCTTTTTATCCCTTTTTAGAAAATAGAGAAATGACTAGGGATAATGCCAGGCTTTACCCTTTGTGAGGTATGCTTAACTTTTTTAAGCTTTCATTTTATTCAATATATGTTATTCTAGGGAATAAGGTTGAGATTACGCCTGGCTCCTCTTGAATTAAAGTTGTGGGAAACCCCTCTTGAACCAGGAGAGCGGTGTGTTGTTCACGGGGATCCAACCAAACCGGGTCGGGGCGTGACTAACCCTATCATGTCTTCTATCTCTAAGGTGGTGCAATAAGAAGATACTTACAAATAAACGGTTAATGATTTCTCCTAAACATGCTTTTCCATTCTTGGGCAAGTGATCTCAACAAGTATTTAGGGCTCCCATCTTAGCTATTAATAGCAAGGGAGGCCTTAAGTATATGAGTTGAACATTATTTGTACTACTGCAACTTCTTCCTAGTATCTCCAAACAAACCCTTCATGGAAATCTTTGAAAAAAAAGACGGGTCTTCTCTTTTCCTTCTCAAATGAAGAATATTTGCTAGAAGTTTTAGTTGAAAAACACACCATAGGTCAGCATGGGAATGTTCCACCATAACCTCCAATGTCCTACCACTTAGGGATTCTTTCTTTAATGATTCAATTCGATGATCAAGTCACTCACACATAAGAGCCATTCCATTTATCTCTATGATATTCGCTTCTTCTGTAGCAATGGCTCCAACTTCCAAACATCTCAAAATACCGTAGCTAAAAATGTTTGTAATAGCATATAAAATAACCAGAGCAATGCTGACTCTTTTTCTATTGCCTAACAAGTCTTCCCTCAAGCACTAGCTTAGTGAACTGCTCATTCACCATATGAATTTAGGACACTACTTTTGTCTCCAAGCTCTTTGCCATGTCTATCAACCTCCCCATGTGTGGAATAACAAGAAGATTTCCTGCTCATTTCCCCATACAGGATAAAAAGTTGAGATGCCAACCAAGTGGTAGCCTGCACAAGAATTGGACAATTGAACTTAGATTTCCTTGACTTCACCAAACCCAGACTTTCCTTAGCAATCGCTTTTAGGCAAAGGCTAAGCAGCATAGTTATATGATATGTCATGGCTACGTCAATCACAATGCCAATTCTAGGAGAATTAACAAACACTAATCTCCTCAAATCACTCTCCCTAATTATCCCCACACCTGATAAGGCATAAACAATGTAATATGAACATGTAGAAGGATAATCATTCCAAGATGTTACTTCATTATGAACCCACCAAAACTATGAAGGAAAAAGCTGAATATGAAATGCATTAACATTCGTTGTGTCTATACTCCCATTAGTGAAAATAATTAGCGTATTCTATTGACAGAAAACCTGGCAACGTAGAAGTCCTTTTATTGCTACTACCATCAGTAGGAAAAGAGACAACCCTCGGGTAGTCCTTATAGAAGAAATTCAAACTCCCCCTTAAATTAATGTATTCGTCTAAAGTGAAGTACAACTCAACATTGGGATTGGGAAGAGCATGAACAAAGCTACTTTCCTCCATGAGATCAGCGAAGCACTTGAGGTTTTTAGGATAATTGAGGGACTCTACGGCGTGGTCGAGGTCATGTAAACCCCGCCTTTTAAAGATAAGAAAACCGGGGAAATAACCGGTCAATTCAAGAGAGAAAATTGAACCGGTTCATGAACCTTAACTAGTAGAGAAAGGGAAAATGGGAAATCAACAAACCCAAAGTGACCCAAAGAGTCATAAAAGTGATGGAAAAGGACTTTAGGACAAATTGGAAAAGAAAACTAGGCTGGTTCAAGTAAACCGAACCTGAACCAAATTGAACTGGTTTGAATAATCATTGAATCAGTTGTTAAATTCATTATTCTAGGTGGATTAAAATATTAAAATTGGAGAACGAAAGCCACCATTGGATAAAGAATGAATTTAGAAATTTTTCATTTTGAGAAAATCGGTCGAATCAGGCATGAACCGGCCGGTTTAAGCATTAAACCCGGTCAGTCTGATCCGGTCTGATTCAGAACTGTGTTATCTTCTTCCTTCAGATGACAGCACTGTTCATTCAATTTAGAAACGGACAGCGCTGGCAAAGGAAAAATGGCTCCGTTCATGGCGTTTCAAGGAGAGGATAAGCTTGACCAAGATGTGAAACAATCGGGCAAAGCATCACCGAGCTCCCTATATAAAGTGCTCCTCACCATTCATCCTCCTCACACCAATATAAAGTTAGCATTAGGGACCTAAAGTTAAGAAAAATGAACTTTAGGGACCTAAGTGCAATAAACTAACAATTTTGAGCCTAGTCGCTCATATGTGAGAAAATGATGGCTATCATTCCAAACTGTAATTTATAAGGATAACCAAATCGTGTAGGGACACAAGAGACCGGAACGCCAGCAAGGAAAAGCTAACGTGGACTTGGAAGCTGACTAGGGATGAACGTGTCACAGTCACCGGGTGAGTGATAATTTTCCAACGTCATACCCGGTTGAGGTGATGAGCTCTTTAATAAAGGAAAGCCTACTTACCTGTTGTGAGTAGGAAGAAATGAACATCATACCCGACTGGTATGATGAGTTCCTTGAGGAAAGGAGAAACCTGCCTACCGGTTGTAAGCAGAGTTATCATCACACCTGGTTGGTGTGATGAATTAAAAAGTGAATTTGTCATAAGTATTCTCCTCTGACTGTGTGTCAATGCTTAAAATATTTGAAAAACCTTATTTACGAAGGCTAGAACAACTCAAATAGACCAAGGGCCTCGATTTTTGAACTCATAGGGCTAAATGCCCAGTTTTGGAAAACACGTGGAGTGGGCCCAAGGCTAGTGGGCAGGGCAGAAGCTCATAAACAAACTTGATTAAAAAGAGCAATGAAAAATTTCTAATGAAATGGATTGTGTGAATGCGCCATGGTACCGAGTCAAGATCGACAGTGCTCGATGGACTAGCGGTAATGCGTCAGGGCCAGGTCGATGGACCGGCCTAGACAAATAGTTACAGGTCAGGTTGAGGGTCAGGGCCATTGGACCAGTGGCACAAAAGATAAATGGCTATGTGAAAACTATTGTTTCGTGGATGCACTTGAGGTACAAGACCATCAAGGCGCCCAAAAGGGGTAGTGATGCTAGTCGGTCAGTTAGTCATAAATCTTTGGGAGCTTCTTGCCCATAAGACCTAGGTGGGGTCAGGATGAGGTTTTCATCCTCAAATGGACAAGAAGTGGCATTCGTGTCTAAGGGTCAGATGTCTAGGACATGCACTCAGATCTAGGGTAGAAGTGGACTGGCTTCTTTCTTAGTGGATGGTAAAGACACTCTGATCCACAAGTGGGTGCAGTGGATGGGCTGCATCTATGAATGTGTGTACCCTTCCTAATGAAAGGCGTGTGTTTATTTGCTAAACGCCTCCCGAGGCAAAGGGTGGCCTAAGAAAGCTAAACACACCTAATATGGAAATGGAAAAGGTTTTGGAAACTTGAATTTGAGGAAAATCCTTTTTAAAGAAAATGATTACCTTGACATGGTTTGGATAAAATAAAGCTATTTTGAAAACTCACTTCCAACACCCGCTCACTGAGTTGTAGAATTGGCCCCCTCCCTTTTACCCCGTTCAGGTAACTGAGGAAAAGCCAACCTTAAAGACACTCATGTATTGGAATTGTATGACATGTGCGTCTGTTTTAAAATATTCAGTTTTGTATAATGATATTCCAGGGTGAAACCCTTCATGGACCAAAGGGAGTGGCGGGTTGCTCAAGGGGATCCGACCAAACTAGGTCGGGGCGTGACAACTTTAGTGATATCAAAGCCTATTTCCTCGAATGTATTATAAAGACTATACAACATAGTAACTAAAAGGAATAAGTTTTAAAATTTACAAAAGGCTACCAAGAGAGGAACAAAGAGAACTAGAGTCACAATCACTGACACTACCCAGCACCCCCTCCCTGTGGAAACTCCCCAATAAGCCCAAATAGTTCCACCTAGACTAAGCTCGGAGCATCAGAGACTGTACGAGGAGTTCACCCGAGTGTTTGGACAACCTAACCTCACCCCTGAGGTGGACACTAACTCTCGAGTTGAGCCCGATGAAGTACAATCTCATCCCCCTCCTACTAGCATTCCTCCTCTAGTTGACATCCCTAAATAACTCAAAACCCTCTATCAACTAGGATGTAAGCCTTTCCTAAGAGAGAAGGATGTTGGAGCTACTATGGACTGGCTAGCCAGCATCAAGAAACTCATGGGGATAGTTAGAATTTCACCAGAGGACATGGTAATCCTGGCAGAGTTTTTCCTGGAAGCTAGTGCAAAAAGGTGGTGGGACAACGTTAGAAGCTTGCATACCACCACCCCCACATGGGAGCAATTTGATGAGAGGTACATGGAGGAATACCTAGCTCCGCATCTGATCAACGAGAAGAAGCAAGACTTTCTCTGACTCCGACAAGGGCTTAACTCTATCTCGGAGTATGAAACCAAGTTTAACGAGTTAAGACCCTTTGCCCCCGACCTAGCCGGACATGCAAATATTTGCCAACAATTCATGGACAGTCTTAACTTGGACATACGAGACCAGATGGGAGTGCTAAGATGCCCTACAGATCTGGTAGTAATAATCAATATGGCCCACAAATGTGAGTGTTTGGTGCAAACCCGACGCTGCCGAATGGAGCTGGCCAACCAAAAGGAGGATAAAGGCCAAGGTCGCCACGAGGGATAGAAGGAGCAAACTGGCCCAAAGTGGGGAAATATGGTGGTTTTCCAAAGAAGGAAGCACGTGCAACCACCTCAAAGGGAGGTGATCCCCACCATAGTACAAAGGAGCCCTTACTGTCCTAGATGACAGAGATACCACGAGGGAGCCTGCTCATCCTATTTCGGATGTGAGCAAGTGGGGCACTTTACAAGGGAATGCCCCACTCTTAGGGAGAATAACCAATGAAACATGTTTGGACCACCCCAAGGGAACTTGAGGACTCCAAGGTAGGATACCACCACGACAAGAGTACCACCACAACAAGAGTACCACCTAGAGTATACAACCTCACCCAAGAAGAGGCCAAAAAAGACCCTAGTACTGTAGCGGGTACTTCCCAAACCCTCCCTAACCAAAATTAGATAAAACTTGTAATTCAACTCTACTAAATAAAGAAATTCAGATTTTTCCTTCTAAAAATGTACATTTCTTCGATCAAGGAACATATAGTTGTGGGGGACAAAAGTCTACGCTCTCTTTGACTCAGGAGTAGAGAGATCCTTCATCAAGGAAGACCTAGTTCCGGGTCTTCCCCTAGAACTTACCTCCTTGGAACCAAGTCTCAATATCTTCACACACTTAGGAGAAGGACTGAATAGGAACAAACAGTTAAAAGGGTGTGAGATTAAAATTGGAGGAGTAAAGCTAGAAGCGGACCTGATCCCCTTACCTCTAAGGGAGGTAGAAATAATACTAGGAATGGATTAGTTAAGTACCCATCAAGCCAAGGTGGACTTGGATTTGATGAACCGAGTGTTCCAAGCGCACTTGGACAAGTTCATGATTGTGTTTATAGACGACATACTTATATACTCACGAACTATGTTGGAGCACGAAGAACATCTGGCTATCACCTTGGAGACACTACGAAATAATCACGTATATGTGAAATTCTCCATGTGTGAGTTCTGGTTGCAGGGGGTAGGGTTCTTAGGGCATATAGTGTCCAAAGATGGAGTCAAGGTGGATCTGGCAAAGGTGGAGACCATATCTAATTGGAAGGCACCCAAGAACCCCTCCGAGATACGCAATTTCTTGGGATTGGCAGGGTACTACCGACGGTTTGTGCAAGATTTCTCTAAGATAACTACCGTTTGACCCATCTCACAAGGAAGGAAGTGGAGTATAAGTGGGATGAAAACTGTGAGAAATCCTTCTGGAGTTGAAGACCCGTTTAACAACGGCACACATACTCACTTTGCCAGAACCAAGTGCAGGGGAGTATACAGTCTATAGTGATGCATTCGGACAATGTCTCGGGTGTGTATTAATGCAACAAGGAAAGATCATCGCCTATGCCTCGCGACAACTAAAGGTACATGAGAGGAACTACCCTACACACAACTTAGATCTAGCCGCAATAGTTTTCGCCCTCAAGATTTGGCGACACTACTTATACGAGGTTAGGTGTAGGATATACATAGATCACAAGAGTCTTAAGTACTTCCTAACTTAAAGGGAGTTGAATCTCCGCTAGAGGAGATGGCTAGAGTTGGTAAAGGACTATGACCTTGTGATAGAATAACACCCCGGGAAGGCCAATGTGGTGGTAGATGCTCTAAGTCATAAATATCAAACCGAGGCAGCAAATAAAGACGAGCTACTTGCCCTTATTGCAGCAATTGGGAAGGATGGAAGTGGGCCTTAAAGTAAACAAAGGAGAAAGATGCCTATTGGCTGACGTAGTAGTAAGACCTAACCTAATAGAGCAAATGAAGGTCCATCAAAAAGGGGATAAGGAACTCCAGCCCTATTTGGACTAGGTCAACAAAGGGACGAACCCGGACTACAACCTTTGAGGCGATGGAGTGCTAACCTATAAAGGTGTGTGTGTGTGCCTCAAGACAAGGAACTAAAGAGATTAATATTAGAAGAGGCACATGACTCTATCTATGTGATGCATCCGGGCAGTATCAAGATGTACTGCACCCTCAAACAAGGATATTAGTGGAGAGGGATGAAGAGGGATATCGCGGAATATGTAGCATGATGCTTGTCCTGTCAGTAGATTAAAGCTAAGCACCATAAACCTTCAAAATTGCTACAACCCCTACCAATTATCAAATGGAAATGGGAACACATCACTATGGACTTTGTCATGGGACTATCTGCGACTAGGAAGGGACGAGACGCAATTTGGGTCATTGTGGATAGATTGACCAAGTTCGCCCACTTCTTACAAATAAGGGTGACCAATTTGGTGGAACAACTAGTCGCTCTATACATAAGGGAGATTGTGAGACTCCATGGCGTCCCAATAAGCATGGTGTAAACCTCGTACTTTTGAGTTAAGGAAAACCGGGAAAAGAACAGGTTAAACTTAGTAAGAAAATCGAGCCAGTTTACAAACCCGATCATTTGGGAATAAGCAATTTGGAAATTTACAACTTCCGGGTGAACCAAAGGGTTCATTAAACCTTGTAAAAGAAACTTAAGACAAATTAGAAGAGAAAAACCAAATTGGTTTAGGTGAATGAGAATCCATGAGAACTTTGAAGTTAAGTATACGTATTTGAGAGTAGTGTGAGGATGGGAGACCTCCTGGGAAGTATGAAAATTTCGGTCATTCATTCTCCTCACACTCGAACACTTCTCTCTCTCTCTCTCTCTCTCTCTCTCTCTCTCTACTACTCCATTTCTTGGTGAAGCTCAAACCAAAGCTTCTATTTGAACATTTTTCTTAACCTCGAAAGGAGAGATCGGGCACTTTAGAACCGAGGAGAAGTCAGCTATTTGAAAGCAAACTCCAGTCAATCCGAGAATCGCTGGAGAAGCGTCGGCATGATGGAACAGTGAAGCAGCTCCGGCAGACTAAAGCTGCCCTATTTCGGCCAAGCTGAAATTGACCATTTCAAGCCCTCCTCAGGCTAAACCAAGCCCTCCCAACACTTTCTCAGCCCTTCCATGGCCGAATTAGGACTGAAAGGTAAGCCAATTCGGTTCCACTTTGCAATTTTTTGCTGGTGCTAAAGAGAACCAACAGAATTTCAATGATCAAATTCTAACTCAATTCAGCATCAATTGATGTGATTCTTGATTCTAGGATGAACCCTCAGGATGAGAGCTATCTATCCAGATCGAAAGCTCGGACCGTCGTGCCATCATCGGTGAGTAATCAAAGCTTTCTCTCTCTATACTTCATTTTCCAACGAAGCTCCATTTGAGCTCGTTTCGGCGTTAAAACTCGCGATTCAAAGTCCTATGGAATCATATGAACATGTAGAAACTCAATTTCAACTTCAATTTCAAAAATTGGAAATGTTTGATCGATCAATTTGATGAAATCAAATTTGGTTGTGTTAAGAAGTTGGAATTAGGGAAAATTGGGTATTTTTGAAGATTCGAAGGACCGAAATGCAATTTCCTAAAATTGAGGGTCAATTGGGCATGATAAAAATGTTAGAGGGCCCATTTGAGGAATTTAAGAATTTTTGGGGTGAAATTTACCATTTTTGTAAAGGAAGGGCAAAATGGTAATTTTGGAAAAGTTGGGGGACCAAATTTGAAATTTGGGAAATTAATCCCCTTTTTGTGAAATGGAATAAATTGAGGTCCCTTGATAAATTTTAAAAGTTTCGAGACTCAATTTGAGGAAAAACCGGCATTATGGACTTAAAGTTTAAGAGAAATAACTTTAGGAACCTAATTGCAAATAAATGAAAGTTTGACTTTCTCATTCATTTGGAATGAATGAAGGCTATTAGGCCGGAGGTTAATGAACCGAGATGTTCATATCGTGTAGGAACACAAAGTACCAGGAACACCAGCAAGGACAAAGCTCACGTGAATATAAAGAACCGATCTAAGTGGAATTTACGACATTAACGGGTGAGTGGGTTTACTAACATCATACCCGATTGAGATGATGAGCACAACTTAAAATTAAAAACCACTTATCGGTTGTGAGTGGGATTATGTATCATACCCGGTTGGGGATTATAAGTACCTCGGTGGTATGTTTTAATCATCACTACTTAGAGAAAGTAATGTGAAAGTTATGCGGAAAAACTACTTATGGGTTGTAAGTAGATCATACCCGGTTGGTATGATGAGACTTCCTCGAAGGAAGTTGAAAACCCGTTCATCGGTTATGAACAGAGATGTCCTTGTACCGGTCGGTATAATGGACAGTAAAAACCTATTTTTGTCGAAAGTGTTCTCCCCTGACTATGTGCCAATGCTACTATTTGGGAGACCTTATCGACGGAAGCTCGAATAGCTCTTATAGGCCGGGGGCCTCAGTTTTAGAACTTGGGGGCTAAATGCCCGATTTTGAAAATCTCGTACAATGGGCCCAAGGCTAGTTGGCATGAGCAGGAGCTCGTAAATGAACATAATATATGTGCCATAAAACTTTAAATAAAGGAATTGTTTGGCCATGGTTACAAGATAGGACCGACATGCTCAGTCAACTAGTGGCAGTGCGATTACAGGTCGACGAACTAGTCAAGTCAAACAACTGCGGGTTGAGTTGAGAGTCGGGGCCGTTGGACTAGTGGCACTAAATATTACATGGAAATATGAGAAAATATTGTTTGTGCATGCACTATGAGTACGGGATCATCAAGACACCCATGAGGGGTAGTGATGTGTCCCAAGGACCCTGGATGACCTAATGAGTATAAGGGCAGATCGTCGTTCCAGGTGTTTGTGCGAAATTTGGAGTAGCACTAAGCGCATGAGACCAGGGTGGGGATAGAATGAGGTCTTTGTCCTCATACGTACACGAAGAAGTGATTTTGGGATTGTGGATCGGACGTCGCATACATCCACTTATTTCTAGGGTAGAAGTGGTCGTACTTCTATCTAGGTGGCAGGAAAAGTCGCTCTGAAGCCACTAGCGGGTTCAATAGTGATACTAACTTGCGAACGTGTGTAACCTTCATAATGAAGGATATGTGTTAGGTGATGACACACCGGTAACTATGAAATTATGGAAAAATCATATATTTTAAATAAAGGGATTTTTGAAAAGAAAAGAGTATGGCATACTCCATATAAATATTTTTCTTAAAGTTAAAAGTAGACCTTTGAAAACCCATTCATTGAGTAGTCGTACTCACCCCCTCCCTTATATCCCTTTCAGGAAATCCCGGAAAGCCTACCCTGAAGGACCATCAACTAAGATGCCTGTAAGATAGGTACGTAAAGTTTAAAATTTCATGCAGTTTTGATTATGCTAATCTAAGAAATGGTGCAGGTTTAAAGGATGCATTACTCTTTACGGTTTATAATAAGGGGAAACCCTTTAATAAACCAGGAGAGTGGTGGGTTATTCACGGGGATCCGACCAACCGGGTCGAGGCATGACACATAGTGTCAGGTAGAGACCCTAGGTTTACCTCAAGGTTTTGGCCTAGTTTGCAAAGTACCTTGGGAACCAAACTCCACATGAGTACGACATTTCATCCTTAGACCAATGGACAGTCTGAGCGAATGATTCAAACCCTAGAGGATATGCTACGAGCAAGTGTACTTATTGTGAACAAGGGTTGGGAGGAATACTTATGCCTGATGGAGTTTTCCTATATTAACAGTTATCATGCTAGTATTCAAATGGCTCCATATGAGGCCCTTTATGGACGACCATGTCGTACCCCCTTATTTTGGGAAGAGGTGGGAGAAAGAAAGCTAGAATGGGTTGAGCTAATAGAAGACGCCACAGAGAAGATAAAAATTATAATGAGTTGACTTAAGGCAACTCAGGACAGGCAAAAAAGCTATGTGGACCATCGAAGAAGGGACTTGCAATTTGGTGTGTGAGACAAGTGTTTCTTAAGGTATCCCCATGGAGGGGAATACTTAGGTTCCAACAATGGGGGAAGTTGAAACCTAGGTACATCAATCCCTACACCATAGTCCAAAGGATAGGGCCAGTGGCCTATAAATTGGAACTATCTTCTAACTTACAAAGAATACATGATGTATTCCATGTCTCGGTACTTCGGAAGTATCAGCCCAATCCTAGTCATGTGTGGACCAACCTCCACCCAAGTTAGAAGAGAACCTGACCTATCAAGCAGAACCAGTGAAAATCATCGACCGGAGAGACAAAAACTTGAGGAACAAGAAGATTCCCATGGTCAAGATTCTTTAGCAGAACAAACCAGTACAAGAGGAGACATGGGAAACCAAGAGTGTTATGAGGGTTGGGTACCCCCCATTTTTTGGGATGTAAATGTTTTGGGGACAAAACCCATAAAAGGAGGGGAGAGTTGTAAACTCCGTTACTTTAAAGATAAGAAAACCGGGAATAGAACCGGTCGTTTCAAAAGAGAAAACCGAGTCGGTTAACAAACTATAACCGATAAAGAATGGGTAAAGTGGGAAATTTGAAAATCCCAAATGACTCAAAAAGTCATAAAAATCATGGAAAGGAACCATTGAGCAAATTGGAAGAGGAAAGTGGACCGGTTCAAGGTGAACCGAACCTGAACCAATTTTAACCATACATGAACCAATTTCTAAATTTATTTTTCTTGGTGGCTTAAAATGTTCAAATTGAGAAATTGAAGCCACCATTAGATAGAAAATGAATTTAGATTAATTTTAAAAAGTTTAATTTTGAGAAAATCGGTCGAATTTGGCCTAAACTGGCTGATTTTTGCCATTGAACCCAGTTGGACCGGTACGGTTCAGATCGGAACAGTGTCATCTTCTTCCTTAGGATGACAGTATTATTCATCGGTTCAGAAACTTACCTTCTCCGGTAAAGGAATGTTCGCTCCGATTAGGGAATTTTTGGGTGAGGATAAGCTCAACCAAAATGGAAAGCGGTCGGGCAGAGGGTCCTCGAGCTCCCTATATAAAGAGCTACTCTCCATTAATCCTCCACACATCTCAAATCACAATTCTCTCTCAACTACTCCATTTTTCGGTGAAGCTCAAACCAAAGCTCCAAATTGGACATTTTTCTTATCCTCAGAAAGCAAGGTCAATTTCTACAGATTTCGGAGGAAAGTCAGCTACCTGACAGCAACCTCCTGTTGACCCAAGGACCATTGGAGAAGTGCCAATGGAATCAAACAATGAAGTAACTCTGATGGACCGAAGTTGCCATGTTTTGGCCGAGCTGAATTTGGCCAAATTTCAACCTCCTCCGCCAAACCAAGCCTCCCCGACACCCGCACGACTCTCACACGACCTCAACAGAGCTGAAAGGTAAGCCAATTTGGCACTCCTCTATCATTGTCGATCGATGTTCGAGAGAGAAAGTGTCAAATTTCACTGATAAAATTCACCCTCATTTGGACTTCAATTGTAGCAATTCTTGATCCTAGAAGGAACCTCAGGATGAGAGCTACCTCCCCAGATTGAGAGCTCGGACCGTCGCACCTCCGACGGTAAGCTTTCGAAGCTTTCTCTCTCTACGAACAATTTTTCGTCGAGCCTCTGTTTGAGCTCATTTCAGACCCAAATGCTGCTATTCAAAGCTCAATTGAATCGTATGAAGTATAGGAACTAATCCATACCATCAATTAGAGCAATTAACCCCGATTGAATGGCCAATTTGAAGAAATTAAATTCGATTAGTATAAAGGGGACAAATTGGGGGAAAACTTTTGGAGAAAATTGGGAATTCAAAAATTTGAGGAACCTCCATGTAAATTCTCAAAATTAAAGGTCAATTGGGAATGAGAAAGATGTTAGAGGACCAATTGGTCAATTTTCTAAACATTTGAGGCCAAATTTCTATTTTTGGAAAAGTATGGGCAAAATCGTAATTTTGGGAAAATTGGGGACCAAAATTAGAAATTTGGAAAACTTAAGCCCCTTACACAATTTTGAGTAAATTGAGGATCCAAAGAGGATATTAGAGACCTTAGGACTCGATTTGGGGAAAAGTTAGTATTAGGGACCTAAAGTTAAGAAAAATGAACTTTAGGGATGTAAGTGCAATAAACCAACAATTTTGAGCCTGGTCTCTCATACATGAGAAAATGATGGCTATCATGCCAAACCTTAATTGATTAGGATACCCAAATTGTGTAGGGACACGAGAGACCGGAATACCAGTAAGGAAAAGCTAGCATGGACTTGGAAGCTGACTAGGGACGAACGCGTCACGGTCACCGGGTGAGTGGGAATTTTCTAACGTCATACCAAGTTGGGGTGATGAGCTCTTTAATAAAGGAAAACCTACTTACCGATTGTGAGTAAGAGGAAATGAACATCATGCACGTTTAGAATGATAAGTTCCTTAAGGAAAGGAGAAACCCACCTACCAGGTGTAAGTGGAGTTATCATCACACCTAGTTGGTGTGATGAATTAAAAAGTGAATTTTATCAGAAGTGTTCTCCCTTGATTGTGTGTCAATGCTTAAAATATTTGGAGACCTTTTAAACAGCTTAGATAGACCAGGGTGCTCGATTTTTGAACTCATAGGGCTAAATGCCCAGTTTTGGAAACCACGTGCAGTGGGCCCAAGGCCAGTGGGTACGCGCCATAGTACAGAGTCAGGATCGATAATGCTCGATAGATTGGCGGTAGTGCGTCAGGGCCAGGTCGACGAACCAGACTAGATAAACAACTGCAGGTCGGGTTGAGCGTCAAGGTCGTTGGACCGTTCGCACCAAAGAGAATGGCTATTATGTGAAAACTCTTGTTTGTGCATGCACTTGTGGTACAGGACCATCAAGACACCCTAGGGGGTAATGATGGGTCCCAAGGTTGTTGGACGACATGGGGGCGATAAGGGCAGTTTGTCGTGCGAGTCAGTAATGAAGTTTTGGGAGTTTCTTGCATATGAGACCGGGGTGGGGTTAGGATGAGGTCTCCATCCTCATACGGACACGAAGTGGCATTCGGGTCTAAGGGTCGAATGTTTAGGATGTCCACTCAGACCCAAGGTAGAAGTGGACGGGCTTCTATCTTGGTGGACGGTAAAGACGTTTTGATCCACAAGTGGGTGCAGTGGGTGGGCTACACCTGTCAATGTGTGTAGCCTTCCTTATGAAGGGCATGTGTTTGTTTGCTAAACGCCTCCCGAGGCAAGGGGATGGGCTAACAAAGCTAAACACACCTAATATGGAAATGGAAGAGGTTTTGAAAACCTAAATTTGAGAAAAATCATTTTTTAAAGAAAATGATAACCTTGGAATGGTTTGGATAAACTAAAGTTATTTTGAAAACTCACTCCCAACACCCGCTCACTGAGTTGTAGAACTCACCCCCTCCCTTTTACCCCTTTCAGGTAACCGAGAAAAAACCAACCTTAAAGACCCTCCTGTATTGGAATTGTAAGATAGGTACATATGTTTTAAAATATTTAGTTTTGTATAATGCTATTCAAGGAAAGACAAGAAAAAGGACGCCTTACTCCTCGCGGTTTAGAAAAGGATGAGCCATTCATGGACCAAAGGGAGTGGCGGGTTGCTCATGGGGATCCGACCAAACTGGGTCGGGGTGTGACAACGGGTTTCATAACTCTCCCCTCCTTTTAGGAGTTTTGTCCCCAAAACTTATTTACATATCCTTTACATCAGGAATAATTTTCCTTAATGTCAACTTGGGGTTTGCTTGACATGCTACCACTTTGGTTGTTTCTTCACTTAGCCCTTTAAACCACGCGCTTAAGAAATTTCTTTTCCTTTCCATTGTCTACTCACTCCATGGAGTTTATCACAATTGGGCATGTCTTACCCACTAGTCCAAAGGTATATTCTTAGGTCCACTTCTTACTCTACTTAGGGTAAAACTCCTCTCCTTGAGGGTTCTTGTCCAGAATTTTAGGATTGGGAGTTCCAAAATGTCCGACCATTCTCGTGTCTATTTATTCTCTGGATCGTTGAAACCCTTAACTCAGTGTCTTTTTGAGCTTTTCGTACTTATTTTCACTGGTTTTAGTTTTATCCACTCTCCATCTTATATTGTTCCTTCCTCCATCCTTTGTTTATTATAACTCTTGTCCAAGTTTTATGTTTGACCTTGTCATGTCTTTCATGATTGTGTCAATTTCCCTTATTTACCCGTCCCTTACCAACTTCCTTATTGGGTTTTCTCGGTTCCAATCATCGGGCTTCCCGATTACTTCTTGACTTACCGACATTCTTTAGATTTTTCCTTCCTTTTGTCCTTCCACATCTCCAATGGTGTCCTTTACTCAAGGATTCCCTTTCTTCATTCCTTCCTTACTCACTCGTGACCATTCATGGTTCTTTATTCTGAGTTGTTCCCTTTCAGCCTACGTATTGATTCTTTTGTTTGGGGAGTTCCCTTTTGATGGTTTCATTCTCTACTATGTCCTTCAAAGTAGAGACTTTCTCCTTAGGAGCTACACGTTCAACCTTCTCGTCATTCCTTGAAGGTTCCTTTCCTTTACCTCCTTACACTTTTTATATTGAGGCATTTTCCTGCTTTTAATCCTTCATTGTCTTAAAATTTCCATTTCGTCCCTTATTCCCTATCCGAGAAACTTTCAATTATTGGGCCTTATTTTGTGTACTCCACACTATGCCCAGCCATCCAATCTTTAGGCTCCATTAAGCGAGCGTAGACCTCGATCAGTCTTGATGCCCGCGGCTGTTTCCTTTATACTCCTCTTGATTAAAGAGCGTACTCTTTCGGGGGTTTTCGGATATCTTTCCCTTTATTTTCTTATTATGGGTACTACTCCTATTCCCACTAGTTATGGCATCATTTAATGCTATCTTACTACTTCATGTTCCTTTAGTTTAACTTACTCCTTGGGCCCTCCTAGTACGCTTCCCTTGGTCTTTTCACCTTAACATGTCTTTTATTTGCAAGCTTATCTTCTTATCCCAATTCTATTGTGTCCATCACCTCTTTGTTGGGACATATACTTCACTGGTACTTCTTTCCTTGATAGGCTTCTTCCTTTCTTCGCCCTTACGGGTATTCGACCTTAGAGCAACTTTATGACATCCTTTGTTATCATCCTTCATGTGTACCCTTCCTTGGAAATCTTGTGGTATGTCATTGTACCCTTTCCTTAATCCTAGTTGCATCACGTACAAGTTTTCTTCCTTAGTAAGGGTTCAGATATTGTTTGTTTCAAGATTTCTTGACCTCTTTGTGCGAGGATTCCTTAATCCATTCCGTGGTTTGGGTTTGGTTACTAACCCATTTTGATCATTGTATTTCTCATTTGGGACATTCCACCTACCTACCCTATCCTTGGGTTTATCTTACCCCTTGGATCCTTGAAAATATGTGTTTCCTTGTGTTTACCCCTTTCCATCTCAGCCTATACTTTGTTTGTGAGTTTTTCCTTCTCTACCCAACTCAGTCAGGTCCTTTGCCTCTTTGTTGGGATATGTCTTTTCCATGACTCCCTTCCTTGGTAGGCTTCTCCTCTTCTTGGAATTTCCTTTTTCCTTTGTCTTTGTAGGTATTTGTCTTTTAAATTGACCTCATGACATCCTTTGATGTCACTCTCTCTTGATTACCCTAACTTTGGGAATCTTGTTGGCACCTCCTTTGTACCTTGTCTTTATCCCTACTTGTAATCACTTCAAGTTTATTTTTTAAGGGAGGAATTTTGATTTCTTTTTGTTTCGAGGTTTATTAGCCTCCTTCTAAGGGCTTGCTTAATCCCTCCCGTGGCTTGAGTATGGTCGCCAGTCCGTTTTCGGCCAATGAATTTCTTTAAGGATTTCCTTCATCCTTCTTTTCCGATGTTTGGCCCCTTTCACTTCTCCCTTCATCGCCTAGGTTTTTAAATCCATGATTCTTACGAGTGTCAGTTTGTTAACTGCTTCATCCCTACTGCTCTCCTTGTCCAATTGTTTTGAGATAATTGTCTCCATAATTCACTCATCCTTGATGCCTAACCTGTCGCCCTTTGTAGGGTGTAGTCGTTACTACTTCTGGTCCTTCTCAGGGAATCGTTTATTCTCCTTATCATTCTGTTTGTTACTAGTTTCTTCCTACTTAGCTCCTCTGCTTTTCCAAAACAAGTCACACTTGCCATCCCGAGACATCCTATTTGTCGTCCAACATTTGGGCTTGTCTTCTCTTGTGGAGGCACTTTTTACTCCTAGATAGCTTGTAACTCTCCCTAAGGAAAATTTCCCTTTCATCTGTACTATACTTCATTTGCGTTTTCTTCCTTTGGTCCTTCTCGTCTTCTGTGATCCCTCCTTATATAGTTGAGGTATGAGAATGCATCTTTATTTGAGAGATAGAGTTTTTAGGAAAGATTGGATTTTTATTAATAAGGGGTACAATACATTTTGGGTGTTATCCCTATTACAAGAAGTAGTTTAGCTCAGGAAGCTACTATACTAGGTTCTTGGTAAGTGTCCTTCTTGGTTAGGGACATCTTGGTGGCATTAGACACTTCCCCACAAAATGTTTCTTGGTTTCTTGTCACTTTTATCATACCTTGGGCATTGGAGAACTTTTAGGGACATCTTCCTACGAGAACAGGTTTTTGGGCAGTGTTGGTGACGTTAGTCCTAGATTTCTTGTTTCCCTATCTAGAAGCCATTTGAAAAACAATTAGGTAGTTTTCTCTTAGTTATTATGTTATATAGTCTTGATAATGTATTCGAGGAAATAGGCTCTAATACCACTCAAGTTGTCACACCCGACCCGGTTTGGTCGGATCCCCATGAGCAACCCGCCACTCTCTTTAGTCTATGAAAGATTTCACTTCCTTCTAAACTGCGAGGAGTCAGGTGTCCTTTTCACCTAATTTTCCTGGAATAACATTATACAAAACTTAATATTTAAAAAAATTTACATACATGTCTTAAGGGTTCGGCTTCGAGATATTCTTTAAGGGTTCGTCTTCTTTCTTGAAAAGGGGTTAAAGGGAGGGGTGAGTTTCTACAACTTAGTGAGCGGGTGTGGGGAAATGAGTTTTAAAAAATATACATAGTTTATCAAAAATCTTTAACGCACTATTCTTTAAAGACCTTTCATCCTTTTTAAGCCTTTGTGTGATTAGCTCTTTTAGCACATCCCCTTGCCTCAGGAGACATTTAGCAAACAGACACATACCCCTTATCATAAAGGATACACACGTTCGCCGGTGCATCACACCCACTTGTGGATCGGAGCATATTTACCGTCCACCATGATAGAAGTCACTGACTTCTACCATGAGTTTGAGTGATGCCCTAAGCGCTAGGCCCTCAGACTCCACATAACTTCGTGTCCGTATGAGGATGGAGACCTCATCCCGCCTACACCCCAATCTCAATGCGCAAGAAGCCCCAATACAGTAGCTTTATGACTAACTAGCACGATGAGAAGCCCAAACATAGTAGCTCATCACTTCCCTTATCACCACCATGTCGTCCAGCAACCCTTGGAACTCATCACTACCCCCTTGGGCATCTTGATGGTCCTTAATCAAAAGTGTATGCACAAACAATAGTTTTCATATACTTAGCCATTCTCTTTGGTGTCGAAGGTCTAACGGCCCCAACACTCAACCCGACATGCAGCTATTTGCCTGGTCGGTCCATTAACCTGGCCCCGACACACTGCCGCTAGCCCATCAAGCCTTGTCGGTCCTGACTTGGTACCGTGGCGAATCACACAATTATTTCCACTTTTAATAACAGTTTTCATGGCTCTTCCTATTCATTTCTGTTTACGGGCTTCGACCTGTTCCTAGTGGCCTTGGGCCCATTCACGCATTTTTTCAAAATTGGGCCTTAAGCCCTATGAGTTCAAATTCGAGGCCCCTGGCCTGTTAGAGTTGTTCTAGCTCTCGTCAAGAAAATCTCCCAAATGGTTTAAGCAATGGCACACAGTCAGGGGAGAACACTTCCGACAAAATCTCCTTTTAACTCATCGCGCCAACCGAGTGTGATGATAAGGGTAGGTTCGCTTACAACTGGTAGGCAGGTTTTTCCTTTTAGTAAAGAAGTTGATCATACCAATCGAGTATGATGTTTAAATATTCCCACTTACAACAGGTAAGTAGGTTTTCCTTTAGTAAAAGTGCCCATCACCCCAACCGATTATGACATTAGATAATCCCACTCACCTGGTGACTGTAACGTGTTCGTCCTCAGTCAGCCTTCCAAGTCTTGTTCGAGTTCCTTTGCTTACGTCCTTATCTGAATTCATTCCTACATGGTTTGAGTATCCTTGTTAGGAATGGCTTGGCATTAATAGCCCCTCTATTTTCATGTATTTACATTTAGGCCCTTATTTTTACCTTTTTGCAATTAGGTCCCTAAAGTCCATAATCTTATACTTTAGGTCCCAAACGCTCAATTATTTTTAATTATGTCCCCGGGGCTTCCAATATCCCTCTTGGATCCTTAATTTTCTCAAAATGGTATATGGGCTCAAATTTCCCAAATTTCCAATTTGGTCCCCCAACTTTTACAAAATTACCAATTTTCCCCTAAATTACAAAAATGGTCGATTTGTCTCAATTCTTTCAAAAATTGACCAATTGGTCCTTCAACATTTTTCTCATTGCCAATTGACCTTCAATTTTGAGAAATTGCATTTAGGTCCCTTAATTTTTTGAAATTTCCAATTTTTACCCCTCTCTACTGATCGAATTTGATTTATTCAAATTGGTCATTCAAACGGGGTTAATTGCTCCAATTGATGGCATGGATCGGTTTCTACACTTCCATACAATTCAATTGAGCTTTGAGTTGAAGCATTTGGGTTCGAAATGAGCTCAAACGAAGCTTCGCTGAAAAACTGTATGTAGAGAGAGAAATCTTCGAAAGCTTACCGTTAGGGGCACGGTGGTCTGAGCTCTCGATCTGGGAAGGTAGCTCTCGTCCTTAGGGTTCTTGGATAAAGAATTGCTACAATTCATGTCAGGATCAGTGTGAATTTAGTTAGTTAAATTTAGTACTTTTTCTCTCTAGAACCGATTTGCAATGATGGAGGAGGGCCAAATTGGCTTACCTTTTGCCTCTTTATAGGTCGTGTGATGGTTGTGGGGACTATGAGAAGGCTTGGTTTGGCTGTAGGAGGTCTGAATTGGCCGAATTCAGGTCGAACGAAATAGGATACCTTCGAACCGACGGAGTTTCTTCAATGTTCGATCCCGTCGTCGCTTCTCCAACGATCCTTGGGTCGAGGGGATGTTGCTATCAAGTAGCTGACTTACCCTAGATTTTATAGGACCCGAGTTTTCCTTCTAAGGCTGAGAAAAGTGCCCAAGTCAGAGCTCTAGTTTGAGTCTTGCCGGAAAACTGAGCACTTTGGAGAGGGAGGCAATTTGAGGTGTGTGGAGGATGAATGGAGGGGAGCTCTTTATATATGGAGCTTAGGGACCCTCTCCTCTACCAATTTCCATATTGGTCAAGCTTATCATCTTCAAAAAAATGCCCAAATTAGAGGGAATATTCCCTTGTCAGAAAAAGGAATGTTTTTCTAGTGTTGTCATCACAAGGAAGAAGCCAACATTGTTTTGGACCGGACCGGTCCGACCGGGTTCGGTGACGAAAATCGGCCAAATGAGGCCCGATTCAACCAGTTTTCTAAAAATTAAAATTTTATAAATTAGTCTAAATTCATTTTCTATTTGATGGTGGTCTCAATTTTCCAATTTGAGATTTCCAAGCCACCTAAGAAAATGAATTTTCCAATCTGGTTCATTATGGTTCAATTTGGTTCATGTCCGGTTCACCTGAACCGGTCCGATTTTCCCATCCAATTTACTTCATGGTTTTTCCTCGTGATTTTCATGACTTTTTGGTCACTTGAGATTTTCCAATTTCCCATTTTAGCCACTCTTTATCATTCTCGATTCCTTAAGTGGTTCGGTTTTCTCATTAATTTGACCGGTTCTTTCCCGGTTTTCCTTGATCTGAGGTGACGAGTTTCATAGGTGTTAACCAAAGATATCCATGGAGATTAAGATGTCATATATTAGGGAGTATACGGGTAACCGAGAGGCATGATCTACAATCTAAGGTGGTTGGTAGGAACCTTTCATGATGATGACTCCAGGAGGAGACTTATAGGGAATGACTTAATATTTCTGATGGATGTATTGGAAAAAGGGTTACCCCAAACATAAGATAAATGATGAGGTTAAGTCTAATTAGAAAATTAAATAAAAATGATTTTTTTCATAAGAATGTTAAGGGAAGACGGTAAGGATACTCGATGGTATTACGACCATGTGAATTTGAGGAAGTGGAAAGACCCGAGTGGATTACAAGAGGAAACATCCTCCTCAGCAAATGATTTAGTTTTGAGGACAAAACTCCTAAAAGGATGAGAGTAGTTGTAACTTTTGGAACACAAGTTAAGCCCAATTG
The DNA here is from genome assembly GCA_030064425.1 of Trapa bicornis. Classification (NCBI taxonomy): domain Eukaryota; kingdom Viridiplantae; phylum Streptophyta; class Magnoliopsida; order Myrtales; family Lythraceae; genus Trapa; species Trapa bicornis. The sequence goes on along the minus strand of CM057744.1, from coordinate 10,622,381 downwards.
GATTGGAAACAAAAGTTAAACTAAGAATGAAATCCTGAACCAAGGTTGAAAACCAAAACCGGGAAATGGAATCTCGAACAAAGAATGAGAACAAAAATCGGGAATGGAATCCCGAACCGATGATGAAAACCTAAATCTAGAATGGAACCCCAAACTGGGAATGGAACCTGAGTTGAGATTGGGAAATGGAATCGAATCATAAACCAATGATGAAAGACAGAATGGGAACTCGATTTCAGGAATAGAGATCCGATCGAGTTTTGGATCAATTTCCCGAGCACGAAAATTGAGATTCTTGGAAAAAAGTCGATTTTTGCCCGAATGGGTCGGGATTTTAGATTAAATTATTGAGGGGGTCGAAAAGGGCAAAAAGGTAATTTAATTTTCAAAAACAAAATGAAAAAGAAAGAAATTCGGTTTACCCAAAACTGAAACGGATCAACCCGACTCACCCAAGTGCACTCACATGCGCCCAACCCGTCGACGGAAATGGTAGTGGCACACTATTGGCAATATCACTTTAATTGGCACAATTTTGGACCAAATTGCATGCCACAAATTATAGAGTTCAGTTGACAACTAATCTATCAGTCCCCATCTAGAGTTAGTTGCATTAACTCTTCTTGAACAGACTTTTGGATCTAAAGTCAGAAATTCCAATATCAGAATATTAACTGACCCCTTGACAATTGAATGAGTAATTCTCTCTCGTTTGATCACCAAATGGAGTGATCTTGGTGTCCAAATGTCGCTTATGAACTCCTCTTAAGTTCTATGGTCAAGTTTCAACTTGTTAGTGGCTGGAAAATATTGCATGAGGGTCGTTTTGGCCGACCCAAATCTAGGATGGGAATTCTGTCCAGTGTCGATAACCTTGCGAGGCCAAATTCGACCACCACTCTAGTGGCCACCGGTGCCAAAGTTACCATCTACATCCCCTCTACCTCTCCATGGAAAGGTTCGGCCTCCAGACAACACGAGTTGATTACCACTGGTGTGTTTGTTAGGCTCCACCCGATCATGTCCAGTTAATGACTAAATTCTCCCAACTTCGTCGACCTCTTGGTCAGCCACCACTACAGAAAGTTTCAGCTAGACCTTGGCTACAAAATGCCTAAACTCCATCCACCTCTCCGTCCATCTCCGATGAGAATTTCCAACAACTCTAAGAATAACTCTATTTAGGCTACTTTTGAAAAACGGTCAAATTAAGCCATGTTTGGTCTCTGTAAGACCACTCTACTCCTCCCACAAGCCATTATGAATATAATGACAGCATTTAGGAGTGATTTGTGAATTTAGAAATTTATTTGATTAAGTTTCAAATTTTAGGTACTAAAGTGCATATATGAAAATTTTTTGTGCCAATTTGTAAATATGGAAAAATCCGTAAGAGTAGCCTAAGGGGCTTAGAGTTAATTTTTAATACAAATGTAGATGTCTAGTCCTTCTATTTTTACCTTGGTTAAAATACCCACTATTGTAAAATCGAGTGGATTGGAGATTTGCACAAGACCGTTGATCGAGAATTATATTAGGGCGTGACAAGCCTGATATGTTTACAAGAAAATAATACTGGTGTGATGAATTGTGACCTTCGTTAGTTAACTTGATAATGATATCCATAGTAGGGATGGTCAGTTAGAAATTCATCATCAATACACGATTGCTTATACGATTGACAATTATTTCGGATTAAAGTTCAAATTGAACATCTCAAATTCAGTTCCCATTATAAATATGGAAGATTGTGCAAAAAAATATCATTACATAAGTGTGATTGTGCATTGATATATGTCACTTGGATGTTTAGTTCTAATGATAGTTCTAGTTCCTCGTCCATAATTTGTTCCCATTATAAATATGAAATATTGTGCTAAGGGGATAACTTAGCACAATACTAAGTGTGCATCGATAGATGTCACTCGAATAGTTGGTTTGGATGATAGTTCTCATCTAACGTCCTAAATTAGTTCTCATTGCAAATATAGATTATTGTGTTAGGTGATAAGCAATACCTTAACACAATGTCGATCGTATATTGATAAATGTCACTGGATTAAGTCAATTCAAGAAATAGTTCTCATCCAACATTGTGTGCATAGTATAGATGGAAAACTCATACTAATGCATGAACGGTAGGTTCGATAGTGAACACGTGTAGAAAATGAGAATTTAAAATTGTATAAATTATTTTAAGTTGGGTTAACATCAAGGCCATGAAAGATATTATGAATAACTTTCGCACTCACTGAGCGTTGCTGAGCCCTCCCCTACCACATTTTATGATCATATGAAGGAGAGGAGCGTAAAGATAGGAGGGCCTACTCAAAGCAAGATACCTGAGATAAGGTAATTGGATTAACAATAGGTGTTTTCAAAGCAATTACTCACTTCTCGATATTTGGTTGTGGTCCTCGATTTAAAATATCATTTACAAAAGTTTAAATTTTGAGTGGTTTTTGTTAGATTGTATTAATAAGAACTTTTTAGTTTATCGATTTTACTATAGTTAGGTACACGCTACTATAATGTTAAAAGCATGTGATAGTTGTATGAGAAGTCCATTGATTGGGTTAAAGCATCACATAATTATCTTATTCATGAGAGTTTTTAGATAAGATACTAGAATATTTCAAATAATTTTATAATATAAAATTGCACAAATAGACTGAGTCAAAAGTGGGTTAGCTCAACTAGTGCATGCACATTTGGGAGGAGTATAATGTTAGTCTGATTGATTTCTTTTGGCATGTACTTAGATGAAAAGAAATTGAGCATGATTTTAGTGAAATATCTTCCTACAAAACTCTAGTATTTCTGATAGAAGTAGCCATTAAGCACAGTTAATCATGTAGCTTTCTTTGTTCCTAACTCAAATGTTACACTCTGTATTTCATCTTTACAGAAAGTATGAATGAGGGTGGCATTTACTTGATTCGAAATGCCTGGCTTAACAACACTTACAGCCTCTCAAATTTGGCTTGATACTTCAAAGGTAAAGAGAGCTTTATAAAAAAGAGTTAATCATGTGTGTGGTCCCATTAACTATCTGTCTCTACCAAAAGTCATAATTACTGTACATCAGTGATAATGACATCAATGGAATTCTAGTGGAGCACCCGTCCTTCCACTAACCTAGTGGGTTTGATAGTGATATCTTGTTGATAGTTCATATGTTTTCTAATATTCTTTATTATGGTGCTTAGATTTTTTACCTCGTCTTCTTAATACTAAGTGTATGAAAAGGAATACTTAAGTTATTTTTGTATTGAGTGATTTTGAAATATTTGAATGGGAGGTAAAGGCAGGGATTTGGAGTGATGGATTTGAAGATATTTTTAATAATTAATTATTTGAATAGAATGGAAGAATTATTAATGAAAAAATTAAAAAGATAAATTTATCGTTTTAATTAAATTAAATAATTTATTAAGTATTATATATTATTGAATTATATTTATAATAATTTTTTATTTATAATATTTATATTATATAATTTTATATAAAATATTATTAATATATAAATTTATTTAAAATATATAAAAATAAATAAATAAAAGTAATAAAAGTAATAAAATAATTTAAACCATAAATGAAAAAATTCTTTCAAATCTCTCCATTTTTTTTATTAAATAAGAGATTTCTCCACTTTTATTAACCCCATCCCCTCAGAATCCCTCAATACAAACGTCTTTATCACCTTGTTCCTCCCCCTACTATATAATCAATCTTTCCCATATGTAGGTCTTGATCAACCAACCTCCACACTCTCGATCATTTCAATGGACTAATCTTCAATATTGTAGCTGAGTGAAGGTCGTTAGGTTTGGGTATTGCCTATAACATTACAGCCGCTAATTTGTGGTTTTCTACTTTCTCATATAGCCCCTACAAATGAATATTTTGATGATTGGGGTCTAATCGTTTAGGGTTAACTAGTTCATGATTTCTATTTAGATTCTGCTATAGTAACTAGCACTGGAAGAGGATTAGAAGTAGCTTCCACTCCTACAGTCAGAAAAAGATGGAACATGGGGACAACACAAACTCAGTACTACTGGGGGCTTCTCCTAATGCTAATATGAGAAGAGGCAACAGACAGGTACGTATGAATGACTGGAATTTCACCCATATTGAAACAATGAAGATGCAATTGAAGCAAAATGAAAAAGCACTTAGAAATGGGGAAGGAAGGGAAACCCTGAAGTCAAATCAAGATGCATCGAGTGCAAAACAAGATCACTAAAACAGAGCCAATGATACCATATCCCAAAATCAGGCAATCCATGCCAAGGTTCTTAAATCAGGGATTTGGTGGGGAGGAAGGATGGCCCCTTAATTAAAACTTCAGAAAAAATCATTTCTAAAATATTTTGTGCCTCTAACCAAACTACATTATAATGTTGAAAATTAAATTCTAAGATTTTAAACATTTACTCACCTTTGTAGGAATATATTTATGAATGACACACAGATTGTGAGAAAAAATAGAATCATAAAATGGTTTTTTATCAACAAAATGATTTTATTGATTAATGGAGAAAGGAGGATAAACAGGGTAGCCAAATATAAGGATGTCCAAAGGCCTGAATTCTTCCCAGCCACCATCTTCCAATTGCTTCTTCCTCTAGAAACCAAAATGGATAAACCGACCCCAATATAACCAAAAAAGACCACAAACCGTATCAGAAATTTACAATCCATTAGCATGAACCCATAAAAATGAACACCCAACTACAGAAATGAACTTGCAGCTAATAATCCAGCCAAACCTCATGACACCTCTTCGGCGTCCGACATTGCCTCCAACCCATGACCGGTTGGCACCGGATCTTTATCATCGGTTTCTGATACAGCTTCAGTTTGAATGTAGCAAAAGATGAGAGAAATATGAAAAGGTAAAAAACCCTGCTCTGCAATTTACCACCCACCCTAAAATAAGAGATACCCTACAATTCTATCTTCAATGTTTCACTGCAACCTAAAGTTTTGACCTAAAGTTCTTTTGCCATCAACATTGTCCAACATTTAACCAATAAATTGATCTAGAAGTTTGGGGCAGTTCATAAATTTGCCATGTCTAATTCTTGATCAATTTGTTAGCTAAAGGACATAATGTTGAATACAAAAGAACATTAGGTCAAAACTTTAGGTTTCAGTGAAACATTTAAGATAATTTTGTATAGCAGCTCCTAAAATAATAAACAGGAACACGAACAAGGAACTAACTATGGCCCCTGCTGTGATCCTACTTATTACAAAAGAATCAACAAACAAAATCACAGTTCACCTTGTTCCTCAGTTGTGACTCTCTAGAGATCTAGCGGGTCAGGGGGTTCAGGGAAAATCTCCTTGGATTGCCTCCTGTGGGAGGATGACCCGTTGGGACCACTTCCCTGGGATTGAGATCCTGTCGTTCCTGAATTCTTGAAGCTGCCTGTCGTCCCTGCAGCCTCCAGCTTTGCAGTGGCTGCTGCAGAAGAAGCTGCAGGTATCACTGCAACATCGGACGAGCTCTGCCGCCAGCTCCCGAAGAGAGCTGCTCCCCATGAGCCCCGAGATGAAGTAGTCTTGAGCCTCCCCGAACCTGAATTGGCATCCTCCCTCACAATCTTAAGAGGGTTTTCAAGGGCCTTAAGGATGTACTTCATTGGCGGACGACGGATAGGCTTCGGGTTTAGACAGGACCTTGCCACGATTGCCATAGCCCAAACTTCCTCTAGGAGATCCTCATCCACAATGAGATGTGGGTCCACAATCTTTGTAACGAGCTCCTTGTCGTATATGCTGATGTAGGGCAGAGTTTGCTCGAGCCATTCCTTCATCTCAGCATCAGGGGAAGCACTGAAACCAAGCTTCCCTGTGACAAGCTCCAGTAGTACTTTCCCAAAACAGTACACATCGTACGCACAAATTGCATTTGCCGAATCTATAGATACACAATAAAACCAGTCAATTAGAAAAATGAAGGTCGTACTGTCTGTTAAGAGATGTGTAGGAACATCTTCTACATTAAAACTGTGAAGGACACTACACAGGAACAAGGAATCCGCTGAAAAAGGATTCTTTGAACATATTATCAGGATGAAGAAGAATATTTGATAAATCCATTGCAGAAGTTGTCACTTCCAAACTAACTTATCTGATATTGTTGTTGAGAATTTAGTGATAAAAAATGATGGCACAACAAAATGACACCCAAATGCTCAGTGTTAAAGAACCGAATCCTTGACAAGTACATATTTATATGCAAAGTTATGGTATTGATCATGATGAACAGTCAAGTACATCAATGAGGACAATTGTTCCTTGTTAAGTCCTCTTTAACTTTGTCAGAATTAAAGTTGCTGATTTCATTTTATCCCATACTTTCAACAAATTATATTAGTAATGGAGATGCTGATATATTATTATGTTATTTGAATTTCAATATTTTATTTTCTAAATAATGAATAAGAACTCGAAAAAGAATCTAATGGTTATGCAGAACAACAGTTCCTCTTCTCCATTGACACTCTTTGCATTAGAATCTTACCAACAACAATCACCATCTTAGCCAAAAGTGTGAATCATAGAACCATTACCTTAACAAGTGTTGGAATATCCTAGAACAAGGATCCCTAAATTAAAAAAAACTAAAATAAAGAAAATCCTTCTTAATTACTAAGCCATACCTGAATTTTGGAAATATTTCTGATACTTCTTTCATGCAGATATCTATCAATTTCTATTCAGTCAAATGGAAATCACTATCATTTCCTCACTTCATAATATTTGCACCAAATTTCAATAACTGTAACCGGTATATCTGCTTCAATTCATTATGGCTCCTTCTCTATAGCTGAATATTAAGAAGCTTGATAGAGTTATTTCAACAAGATGTTTGCATATTTAGGTCAAGTCAATGATATTTTGTTAGAGAGGTATCGAGATTGACAGTTCCTTGGTTTCTAGGACAAGCATGGAATAATAGAGCCTGCAAAATCCAAATCTGCATCTTGATTTAAACTAGAGAAAATTATTGAGAAAGAGAAGGAACAACATTGCAGAGAAACTCACACTTACCAGAAGAACCTTGATCAGATGACCTGCACATGGCAAAAGTCAACCGGTTACCACTGCAATATTTTATTTATTGTAGTAGGTATGGATAACAAAGCAATCACAACTATAATTTTTTCAAGAATCTTCCTGAAAGTAGCAGAACATAATTTTTTATGCAGCCAATAATTCATGCAAAACTGGACCGCATTGCAATTTTCTACAATGGTCACTATCACTGAAAAGGATACATAAAGAACAGATGTAAACATTGATAGTATATACATCCATCAAGGACAAACTATTCTCCTCATCAAATATCAATATCATTTAATTCAATTATGATAAGAGAGAACCCAACAATAAACAAGAGAGAATCAACTCCCATAAGATCTATATGGGGAAGGCTGATCAGGCAAACAGCACATTTAGGGTCTCGACAGTCAAAGAGGCCAAAGAACTGCAGAAACTCGTTTTCATTTTAACAGAAATCAAGTCAGGGTCAATAAAAAATGAGTTTCCATCTAATGCAATCACTTGGACTTCTCAAACATGGAAAAGATATGCATTTGACTGACTAAATGAGACTTACTGAGGCAGCCGAAGTAATCGAGTGATTCTGCTCTGGTGGCCATCTCCTTCTTGAGCACACACTGAACCAAGGCTGCCAAGCCGCACCTCAAATTTGTCATCAAGGAGTATGCTGCTCGCTTGGACATCCCTAGACACCAAAATGAAGATATGGTATCCCTTCTATGTATGTAATAAATCACTCGCTATTTTCTCACTCCATTCACAGTATCAATTGCATATGGGAGGAGTGAAATTTATCATCTGATGGGTCCATACTAAAACAGTAACATCAAGAGCATAGACTTTCTTAAAACACACAATTTATGACATGGTTATTAATCAATATTACTCAGCATTCTACCTGCTTGTAGGTTTTCCATTAACTTTTAATGGAAAAAATGTGCATGAAAAGTCCAGGTGCATAAAGAAGAGAAACAAATTAGAATTGACTGACAAAAGACATCCACAAAAAACTGCATCTAGATCATGCTCTGCTCTGACACAAAATTCCTCTCCTTGGTTCAGTTAGCATTAAGGTTCAAGTTGGACTCAGAAAAAAAAAAAAGCAATAGAAGGAACCATTGAAGAAGTGGCTTCCATCAAGTAACATACCTGTGAACAAGGGGAGGGTTACAGTCGTTGTGAAGATATGTGAGGCCCTCTGCAGCGCCAACTGCAATCTTGAGTCTCTTTATCCAGTCCAACGCCTGCAAACTATCATCTTCGGAGCTGCCTTTCTTGTATAAGGAACTTGCCAAGTCTCCATTTGGCATGTACTTGTAGACCAGGAACTTCTCGTTCTCCTTCTCCATACAGTGTCCAAGAAATGGAACAAACCTTCCATGTGTAGTAACTTTACTGAAGAAATCGAACTCAACGGGATAAGACTTCTTTTTCATGGCTTGCATGTCAATCTTTTTAATGACAACCAGAGTCCCACCCTGAAGAACACCCTTAAAAAGATCTCCCGTGTGTCCTTGCTTGATTAGGTTTGCACGACTGAATCCATCTGTGGCCTCAAGTAACTGCTGATAAGCATAAGAGTCACCCACCCTTGCAATGTTGGTGGGTGAGCCAGGGGGTGCTTCATTCCTGGAAGTAGTGACAGGACCAACCCCGACCCCGACCCCTCTTTCATCTGCAGACCCTCTTTTTCTTGTGCATAATAAAAGCAATCCACAGAGAACAATAACCAATGCTAGAACACCTAGACCTCCTAAAACTCCTACAAGGATATACCGTGTTCTTTTGCTCTTCTTGGAAGGCAGAGGTGCAGGAGGCACAGTGGAGTTTTCCTGCCCAAAGTTATCAAACACTAGACCATTAAGAGTATAGAATGAAGAGCATTCCTCAAGAGTTCGTTGATCCAGCAAACCCTGAAGGCAGTTTTCACCAAGAGATGAATTCGACTGAACAAAGTCAGGAACTTTACCCTCAAAATAATTTCCTGACAGGTCAATAGATCCAAATCTCCTCAGTACATTAGTTAGGTTACCGTAAAATGAATTCCGAGATGCAATCAAGGCTGCAGAAGTTGCATTCGCATTCGGACTTGCATCAGGAAAAAGCCCAGTAAAACTATTCCCAGAGATATCCAGTGAAACAAGCCCCTGTAACGACAACAATGAGCTGGGAAGGGCACCACTGAAGGCATTGTTTCTAAGAACTAGTACCTGCAACTGACTTAGGCTCTGAAACAGATTGCCAGGCAAAGACCCATTTAACCGATTATCCCCAAGCAACATTCTCACCACATTCCTAAGACTCCGCAAATCTGAAGGCACGGAGCCTGAGAACCCATTGAAGCTGAGATCGAGATCAACCAAACTGGTGAGGTCTCCAAGCTGCAGAGGTATGGAGCCGGACAAGTTGTTTCTCGATAAATTTAGGAACTGGAGCCCCAAAAGAGTGCCAATGTCAAGAGGTACTGAACCAGACAAAGAATTGGAGGAAATGTCAAGGGTGGAAAGGTTCTTGAGGGACCCAAAGGACGTTGGGATAGCCCCAGTGAGGTTATTACCAGCTAAGTAAAGGGCAGTGAGGTTCGTTAGACCCGCGAGAGATGATGGAATAACACCAATCACAGAGCAAGACCGAAGATCGAGCACCTGAAGGGATGTTAACCGCTGCCCGAACAAGCCCGGAATTTGACCTGGCAACAGGAAGTTGGAGGCATTGAAGGTGGCCAGAGAGGTCAAGTTTGCTAATGCGTCAACAGAAAATTGAGGGTTAAGGCCACCCACACGGGTCCTTCTAAACCCCGAGATGTTAATTCCTACAACCCTACCATTGCCATTACATTGTATGCCGGTCCAGTTGCTGCAAGGGTCAGCTTTCAGAGGCCATTCCTTGCTTCGAATCCCCAGAGAGGATCTCAACTGCAGCAGGGCGACTCTCTCAGCCCTTGAGCTCAGTTGCCCTTGAGCTAATCGAGGACAGTTCAGAAGCAGAGACAGAAGAACAACAACCAGCAGTACTGTCGACCCAAAATCAGGACCCCACATGTCCCTCATGGCTTACCAGCTTTAATATCGACACTGATCTGAGCAGAATCGGAACATCATCGACCTCTGTTGCTCTAGTAAGACATGGCGCTTAGAATCTTGTATTTTATTGCTACTCCGGTGAGCAACCCACCTCCTGTTCCTCTCCACCTACTCTCCGAAATTCTTCACTTTCTTCGGTTGACAAAAAGGTGAGAGAGGGAGAACGGACAGACAGAGAACCCAAGAAAATTATAGGCGAGAAGGAAGAGAGGGGAAGGTCTAGAGAGAGAAAATGACGGACCCGACTTATAAATCGAGCATCCACACACATAGATAGTCAAGGAAAACAGCGACCCGAGAGGCTCTCACAAAAAACCCATCTCTCTTCCCAATCTCTGAGAGGGCCGCGCTTACTCCGTCACTCTGTCACAGTAAAATGGAAGGAAAACAGAAGAAGAAATGGATGGGGTGGAGGAGGGAGATGCTCGCTCCCGGCGGCCAGCTGGGATGTTTTTGACTTCCCGTAATACCGCAGAATACAGCTCAGCCCGCAGAGCCACTGCCGCTACAGCTTCCAAATCATTTATTAAACAAATTCCCTCCAAAATGAAAAAGCGGAAAACAGAGTAGAAGAATAAGACAACTTCTGTCTCTGTAACTTGTCCTCTGCTCGAAATTGAAAATTTGACTGCCACCACGAGCTCTCTCTCTCTTCTCTCTCACTGTGGCAAATGGCCATGGGAGAGAGAGGTTGGGGGCCAGGGTTGGGTTGAAGAGGGAGGAGTGCCTTCGAAGTTATTGCAGATCTCCACCCTTGCCTCCAAATCTTGCAAGATTTTCTTTTTCTCTTATGTTTACTTATTTTTCCCAAAAATTGTGAGGTGCCCAAGAAAATATATATATAATTAAATTATATTGTTTATTATATTTAATCTATTAGCACCAAATTAGATGATAAATTTTTTTAATATTAATAATATTTGAATATCTTAATTAGTGAATAATATATGCCAATTTAAATGAGACATGAGGTATACCATTAAATTTTAAATATTAATTTAAAAATCAAACTTTACCTCTCAAATACATGCCACAAGATATAAGTGGTGCTTTTGCACCTCAATTAAGACATACTTTGATTCACCCTACTCACCTTAGAAAGATAAGTGGAACTTGCTTCTAACTTGCATTTGATTGGTACCCTAGAGTAAGACCATGTGCCACTAAGACAGTGTTGGGTTCATCCTTAATTGAATTCAATTCCTTATACTTTAGATTAAGATGCAATTGTGGTGTTACTTATAGGGATTTTAATGGGGTTGGTCTGGTTGCTTCTCTTACAAGACCTTATTGAAAATTATATATAAATTAAATTGGGTCGAGTATACTAAATTATGTACTATGAAATCGGTTGGAATAAGTGGATTATAATATAAATGGTCAATAATTTAATTTAAAATTATATCAATTTGAATTAATTTGATCGACTCTAGTTAAGTTGTGATTCAAATAAATTAGTATTACTTGTATACCGAATAACAAACTAACATTAATTATATTTAATTTTTTTATTTAAACTTAAAGATTAAATAAATCAACTCCGATTATTCTTATAATAATAACCAAAGTTACCATTTGTACAATTTATTAATCGGGTTGAGTAGGGTAAATCATGTTCTAAGCTAGTAGGATTGGGTGAATAAAGTTTCAAAACAGGTAAATTCAATATTATAATTCAAAAGTAGATCACCTCAGCTCAATTCGACCAATTTGGTCAAACATATGTCAACATCCCAACAAATATCATATGTTCACCAAATAACAAAAATAATACTAAACATAATTTGTCACAACACTCACACAATCCTAATAAAGTAATATTTAAAATAGAATAGGTAGATCACCCAAATATTACAATAAGTATTAATAATAACTCGTCATATATAAAATAAAAGGTGACAATAAATATAGGAAATTTAAATTTTTTTAAAAAAATAGTTTATCAAAAAAATTATATAAAATTTATATAAATACATCAATTGATAATTATAATATTAAATATTAACGTGAATACTTCGAGATCTATTAAATCGCACCATTAATAAATGTGATTTTTCAAACTTTTATTTTCACAACTTTTCACTTTCTCAAACATTTTAGTGTGAACTTAAAACTTAATAAATAAGTTTATGGTTATTATATCGTACTTTACTCAAAATATTTATAAATAATTCATATGAATGTCGTATTATCTATCATATTTATACTCTAATTGTCCACTCCTTCCACATATTAACTATATGTATATATGGATCTTTCTGTAACAGATAGCATAATTTCATTCTCCATTATCCATCACTTTAAGTCAATCCTCAACATCGCCTTATACCCCAAAGGTAGACCGTCTATTGCCCCATTTCATAACGATAGTATATACTAAGTAAAACTCATAAATCATGTATAAACACACACCATACATTAATTTCTTAAATCATGTTCTTTATCAATCACCTCACTGCTCATATTACTTAAGCTCTCATACCCCTGATATCATATGAGATTATAGTATCATTATTATTGATTTTTTAACCCTTGTAAATAATCTCAATTATTTATTTACTTTCTTAAGTTCTCAAATCATATTTTATTATAGTATTATTATTATGCGTCACTTAACCATTTCTTTTAGTAAATAATCTCAATTATTCACTTAGTTCCTTAAGGACTCATACACTTATATCACATAATATTATAGGATCATTATTATGGATCCCTTAACTCTTTATGATATTATAGGGCCTCACTTTTAGTTCAAAGGGTCAATGGAGTTGGTGAGAGGTGATCAAGTGAAATCTATGAAATTAATTTGAGTAGTGTTTAGCTATCCCGGAGGTTGGGGTTGGCTTGGGAATGGAATACTTTATTTTCGGTCAATGGAGCAAAGTTACTATTCTACCACCAGAATCACTAAATTTGGTGGTTGGAATAAAAAATTATGATTTATAAAAGTTGACTCATTAGAAAATGGAGTATATTAGATTTTAAAGAGAATTATAGTGGCCGACTAATGGGAGTGGGGTCAAGTTTTATACAGGAAGCTTGAGGATGACAATAATTATCAATTCATGTCATTAGTTGGATGGATTAGATCCCATAGTCTTGCTTTAAATTTAATTTTTCTCAGTATCAAAAGGTCATAAATCATGCTACTTTTGGTAGAAATCAGGTTTCTATCGAGTTTTGGGTCACACGCGTGACTTGCACACGCCTAACAAACTATTGGTTGGTTCGCAATATAGAAAATCGAGTTTTAATGAATAAATTGATCGATTCAATTAATTTTGATAATTTTCTAATGCGTTCACCTCTAATTCAACCGATTCTCGATTAAATTTATTTTTGTAAAAAATATTTATCTAATTATATAATAATTGGGCTAGTTTGATTTATAGATTTATAAAACTTATTAAAAAAATAGTTTAGTTTTTGGTTCAAGCTATTTCAATACCAATTTTCATTCGTAATTTTACTAATTCTTGATTTATGATAAATTGGAATTATTTAAGTATAATTTATGTTGTTTTGTCAGATAATAAAAATTTCAGTTCAAATTAATTTTTGATCCAATTCGATTTCAAATATGGACTTAAATTACTATTTATAGTTCTATTTTAATTTTTAATTTAATTACATTAATACATGGTCTTAAAAATTACGGTGTTACTAAATGTGTCACTAAATAATTATATTTTATTTATTTTTATTATGAGAGATATTATATTTTAACCATAACCATAACAATACTCTAAACAAATAAACCAACTCACTTATTGTCACATAGTAAAATTCAAAGTTAACATATAAACTAACAAGGTGATAATAACCCGAACCATTTTTTAATAAGATCGGATAAATTATAATCGTAGCTTGTTATATTAATATTGTGATTCAAAATTAAATTTTAAATTAACCAGAATTAATTTATCAAATTAACTCAATTAATTTTTTTTTTAAATTTTAATATTTATTAAGTTTTTTAGATGGTTGGAAACGTGTTCGGACGATCCGATCTCTCGTTAAAATCTGGATCCGGACTGACTCCAATCAAACACTAGGTAGGGACAAGTCCAACTTTGAAAACGATGGTGCCATGGTGTCAAGTTCTTTTATCATACCTAATTGATTATAATGGCATTTTTTTTTATCATAATCTATTAGTTATCGGATTTATAACGTGGAAAAATTAATTACTTTTGTTCATCTATAAATCATAAAATTAATAAAGATAATATATATTTAAAATTATTAAATAAATTAAAGAACTATAATGAATTTAAAATAAAATTATTAAAATATATATAATTACATAAATTTTCACCAACCACATAAATAATTGCAGGAGAAAGTGGATGGAGTTCTCTCCCCTACCGGCCAACTACAAATGTAATCATTACTATGTATAGCATATGTGGGTGTCATTTACCCATGTTGAGTGACTCATACTATGAAGGACAAAGTAGGTGTAAAAAGAGTTGATCAATTATTTGATTAGATGTTCGTGCAAAACAAGTTATTGATTAGTTGATTAATTTTTTTCCTTTTTTTTTCAACTATGGCAGAATAAGATTCTAGTTAGTCAAAGCTCTCATTTATCATTGAATATCTCTATGCCACTCGGAATTTTATTGGCTTATGGTCAATTTTTTAGGGAATTGTTCATGGTTAATTTTTTTTACTTCAAATACTAATATATGATATTTTCTAAAATATTTGTATTTTTATATTTTAATTAATAATCTATTTAAATATACCTCAAAACTATTTAAATACTTCAATATTTTAGTTAATAATATAAATTTTAATGTTATTCAAGTTTGATAAAGTCAAATCCATTTAATAAAATGTTTAGGTACAACAAAAAAATAAACTAATTGATTCTTTTTCTCCGTAGCCGCACGCAATTACACGTCACAAGAATTTGTTGTTTTGGGAATAAAATCAGGTTAATGTAATCCAAACGTGCATCTAACTTTTAAAATTTCTTATATGGGTGAATTTGCTGTGTTTCCAATGACATGTCTTGTAGTATAGAAACAAATTTATCATGATATAATAACAGACCGAACTTTCTTTATACTACAATTATAGATGAATAATATATGTGGAACATAAAATTTATATTATAAATTTCATAAATAACAAATCTTGTAGTGTAGAATTGAAGGGAACTATCCAATATTTATAAATTCAACTTCAGTAATACTAAAAAATAAAAATAATTTAAACATAATCGTAAAACTTATGAACTTAACATTCAACTTTCATATTTCTTTTAAAATATTTCTCTTTTTAAAAATTATTTTTAAAACTATTATGTAAATGATTTACATTTAACAAAATTTTTACCATAAAATCTTTCAGGACCCAACAATTAACTTTATGATTATACATTTAATTTATCATAGATGATTTAGGTTCGAATTACCAAGAATTTTGAAAAACTCTCCCTTTATTACATTTTATTCACTCTAAGCCCTATGATTCCATTCATAGGGATACAATTATATCTAGAGTCCCCATATTTCTTATCGGGTGTAATACTATTATTTTCGATACCAAATTAGACCTATAATTTATCATGGAAAAGAAAATAAATAAAATATAAAATTAATTTAAAGTAAAATTATAAAGAATGACTGAATTATTTTAAGATGGTAAGGAAATTTCTTTATTTGGAAATTACTTAAGTCGGGGAAAAGCTTTTCATGTTTTTATAATATTATCCAAAATCGAGTTGATAAATTATTTAAATAAAATTAATTCGATTCAAACTTAATTTATTTGGTAGTACCAAAAAATGGTGATTTGATAATTTTTAGTCCTTATATAAAATTTGGATAAAATGAATCAAATTCTAGTTAAAGTCTTAAATACTATTGAATATTACAAATTTTACCTTATGGACAAGCTGGTGAGTGATATGGAGACTACAAGATATGGTAAATTTGTTATTTGTGCAAAAAAAAAAAAGATCTCTAATTGTGACTAACATGTGAAATGATTGTAGTAAAAAAAATATACATATATTATTCATCTATAATTGTAGATCAATGGGCATAATTCTATAATTTTATAATTTTGACATGTGTAAAAAAAAAGTGAATGACATGTGAAATGAGTATAATGATTGATTCGCTTAAATCCAATGAAAAAAGTTCCAATACCACATATTTCAGTAAAACCAAACGAAAAAATAGTAAATTTATGGAAACGTTTCAATATTTATAATAGGATTACAATACTTACATAGGGATTTTTTATCAATACTTTCATCTAATGTAATAGAATATTTACTTCTAATAAATCTAATAAAATTACCTAAGGAATTTAGATCCCTTCTTAAATATAATAAAAAATATAAATTACCCTACCAAACACTTGACAAATCCTAAGTACATTCATCCCTAAAACAAATCTTAGCACATTCATTCCTAAAACAAATCATTCGTGCATTAAAAACTATCCAATTCAATTCCCTTTCAAAATAGAAGAAATTCACCTTCATTTACCAAGAAAAAATAGAGGTGATGAGTGATTAATTGGAATATCACGAACCTCCATCAATTAGGAGATTCCTTTTGTGAATCACCATCATTTACCAACTAGAAATTTACCTTCACTTCAACACATCTCAACAAATCAAAGTTTACCTTTTGGATAAAAAATAGTACTACAAAATTGTGTATATAGCCTAAGTAGTCTATTTGTGTGTAGGCCTAAGTAGCCAATGTCACACCTCTATCCAATTTGATCGAAATCATGTGAACAACTCACCACTTCTCCAAGTATAAAAATGATAATTATCACTATGGTATTGATAGAACTCAGTCGTAACTTGAAAATATTTCAAAAATAGCCAATGATAATCATTTTTCCATCTTCCTACGAGCATTCTAAGCTTTGAATGACTTCATTTGACCAAGAATCGAGCTCAAATGGAGCTTCGTCGAAAAAATCTCTCTAGAGAGAGAAATCTTTGATTTTTTATCGGCAAAGGAATGGTTGTTAGAGCTCTGAGTATGGGTGGCTAGTGCTCGTCAATTGACTGCATGGGCAAGGAAAATTTCATTAGCGATCTTTCTCGCTTTTTTGCTCTATAATTTCCCTGTTCCTACGAAGGGAGGTGGAATTAGCTTACCCCAAAGGTTTAGGGAGGTCGAGGTTCGATCGTGAGGAGCTCGTTGAGGGTCGGCCTGGTCTCAGAGGGTCAGTAGTGGTCAAAATTTAGCTCAAAAGCTTTTGCCCAAATTCCGTCGCTGAAGTGAATGTACTATGGAGCCTCGTTGGAGCTTCTTGAGTAACCTTCAAGATAAATGGAGTATGCAGGAAGGTGGAGGACTTCTTCAAGATTCCAGAGAACTAAAATGCACGGTTAGAGGTGGAGAAAAAGGTAGATGTTGGAGCTCTTGTTCGTGGATGATCAAAATATGGAGCAGTTCATCTTTTTCAGGCTTTTGAGGGATGAGAAGGATGAATGGAGAGTAACTCTTTGTATAGGGAGCTCGGGAACTGACCGTTTTGTTCCTTCATCCATCAATCAACCATTAACTCTCCAATTTAAGGCTTTGTGGGAGGGATTTATTAGCCATCAAAGTTATGATAATCGGTCATTTCCTCTTTTTTCCTTTCAAAGGTTGAATATGACACTATGCGTGCATGTGCGAGTTTCGTACTTGCGGGCTGCCATGTGTCACGCTGTGATTGGCTGGCATTGCTAATGTGACTGCTCACTTAGCATCCGAGTCACCTGTTGACCCGTTAACATGATATGTGGTGAATTCTCACTGGTCGTCTAAACTGACGTGGCTGTTGATTGAATCTAGTCCTCTATTGACCATGACACGTGGCTTTATCTGATTGAATGATTTAAAATTTTCAGTTTTCCCACTTGATGCACTATGCCATTGCTACATGTTAGCCTTTGATCGGTTATGACCATCCCACGTGGCTTTGCCACATGTCAATCTCTGATTGGTTGACCATTCTTCGACATCCTAGTCGTCTGATGACGTGGCACCTTTGCCAAATGTCAACATCTCATTGGCCAGCCCTACTAATAAGGCTTCTCCTCAGTTAACTGTTGACCATTGATTGAGGACACGTGTCGTTCCCTCATTGTTCAGTCATCTACGACGTGGCTTTTTCTTCGTCGAATCGTTGAACGAGGACACATGTGACACTCTCATTGGTGAGCGCTTCCAGATGCTGACTGAGTGGCTGACTGGGCGCACTTTGCCACATGTCATGTAATGATTGGTCATGCACTCCGACAGGGTGATGACCTGGGAGGCGGTTCGTTGACCAGACGAACCATTGACCGGTTTAGTTGGACCGGGTTAAATGACCCGAAAATCGAAAATCGGTCGGTTCAGGCCCGACTTGACCGATTTTCTAAAAATTAAAATTTTCTAAATTTTTCTAAATTAATTTTTTACACAAGGGTGGCTTTAATTTCCCAAATTGATGTTTTTAAGTCACCTAGAAAAATAAATCTTTAAACCAGTTCTTCCCGATTTAATCAAGTTCAATTTAGTTCATGTCTGATTAATCCTAAACTGGTCCAGTTTTCACATTCTATTTGGTTAATGGTTGTTTTATTTGGTTCTTGGATCCTCATTGATCACTTGAGATTTTCCAATTTCCCACTTTTGTTTTCCTTTCAAATTTTTAGTTCACTTTAATCCATAGTTTTCTTTTGAAAATTTCCATTTCTCTATTCCGGATTACTTGTAATTGGAAAACGAGGTTTACAACTTCTCCCCTCCTTTTAGGATTTTCCTCAAAACTCATTTGATATTATTATAAGTTCCATAGGCTAATTTCGATACTCCTCTTGCTTTTTCTTGAATTCGAACGACTAAATTTTTCCTCATTTGCTTTTGTTGGGTTTCTTCCATTCTTATGATCCAATTTCGAGTATTCATCCACGATCATTTCCTAGTTTAGATCCCATTACACCATCTTGTTTGCTCCGTTAGGGGTTCCCTAACCCCCATGGTACTAGTGTGGTCTTGATAGTGGCTTGGGTCGTAGTGATGTCTTTTCCACATTTTGATATATTTCACCTTTGAAATATCGAATCCCTTTCTCTCTAGTAGGTTTTGGTTGCTTCCGAGTGATCTTATTGGGATTTTATCCATCTTGGCCTACTTTATCAATCGGCATCACCTTATTAATCGCTTGGATATTTTTTTCCATTACCAATAGTTTCTAACTGAATCTCACTTCATACTAGTTGTCATGCCCCGACCCGGTTTGGTGGGATCCTCGTGAACAACTTGCCACTCCCTTTGGTCTAAGAAGGTTTCACCCATTCTCAAGGCTGCGAGGAGTTAGACGTAACTTCTGACCTTGTTTCCTGTAATAGAATTATACAAAACTTAATAACTTAAAAACAAATTAAAGCATACCTATCTTAGGATTTTGCTTCGAGAATTCTTTAAGGTTTTATCTCCTTTCCTAAAAAGGGTTAAAAGGAGGGGGTGAGTTTCTACAACTCAGTGAGCGGGTGTTAGGGTGAGTTTTCCAAAAACAAATAATTTATCAAATAATTCTTTCTTCACATGATTGTGGGTTTTTCTTTATCTTAGAAAAACTTTTCAACGCTTCCCCTAGCTCGGGAGGCATTTAGTAAACATTCACACACCCTTCATCATAAAGGGTACAAATGTTCGCAGGTACAGTACTCCAACTACACCCACTTAAGGATCAGCGCGCCTCTACCGTCCACCCTAATAGAAGTTTGACCACTTCTACCCTTAGTCTGAGTGGACGTTCACACATCCGACACTCTAACCCGAAAGTACTTTGTGTTCGATACGAGAACAGAGACCTCATCCTGACCCCGCCTTATCTCGGTGCGTAAGAAGCTACTGTGAGCTTCATAACTTACTAACATGACAAACCTGCCCTTATTTCATCCATGTCATCTAGCAACCCTTGGAACCCATCACTACCCCTCTTGGGCATCTCGATGATCCCGAATCAAAGTGCATGCATAAACAATAGTCTTAGCAACATTAGCCATTATCTTTGGTAGTAATGGTCAAATGACCCTGACACTCGACTTGGGCATGTAGTTGTTTGAATGGTTGGTTCGTCAACCTAGTCTTGGTGCATTGCCACTAGCCCACGAGCCTTGTTAGTCTTGATTTGGTACCATGACGAGTCACACACAAAATTTCCAGTTATGAAAGCTTTCATGGCTTTCATCGTTATGCTTGTCTATGAGTTCTAACCCATGCCAACTGGCCTTGGGCCCACTTCACGAGTTTTTCAAAAATTAGGCTTTGGGCCTTATAAGTTCAAAATCGAGGCCTTCGGCCTTTTGGAGCTATCCCAGCTCTTATCATAAAAGTCTCTCAAATATTTGAAGTATTTGTACATAATTAGGGGAGAACATTTTTGGAAAAATGGTTTTGAACTTAAAATGTACTCATTATCCCAACCGGGCATGACGATGGAAAATCCCACTCTTGGTGGTTTTTCATTTAAGTAAAAGTGTCCATCACACCAACCGGGTATGATGTTTAAAATGTCAAACTAATAACCGGTAAGTGGTTTTCAGTTTTAAATTTTCTCATCACCCCAACTGGGTATGACGTTAAATAAGCCAACTCACCCGATGAACATGACTTGTTCGTCCTAGTCAGACTTCCCATCCTTGTCGTGCTCCCTTGCACACGTTCTTGTCCAATATGTCCCTACAGTAATCAGACAAGCTCATAAGGAAAGGTTTGGCATGAAATGCCTTCTATTTTCATGAATTTGCAATTAGGCACCAACTCATGCCTTATTAAAATTAGGTCCCTAAAGTTCATAATATTTTACTTTAAGTCCCTAATTCTCAATTAATTTCCATAAAGTCTGTAGGATTTCCAATATCACTCTTGGGTCCTAATTTTTTTTTAAAAATCACAAATTGGGACTCAATTTTTCCAAAATTTCCAATTGGTCCCTTAACTTTCCAAAATTACCAATTGACCCTAATTTTTCCAAAAATGACTCATCGGTCGCAATTCTTTTAAAAATGACCAATGGGTCCTCTAAATTCATTTACTTTGCCAATTGACCTTCAATTTTTGAAAAAAATTGCACAAAGGTCCCTCAATTTTCAAAATCCCCAAAATTTCCCAAAATTTTTCCCAATTCATCTTTTCCGTTTGACTCGAATATGATCACATCTAATTGACCATTCCATTCGTTAATTGTTCCCTATCATGGTGTTAATCGATTTCCTCACTTTCCTATGATGAGACCACGCTTTGAATTGTAGTTTTTGGGTCCAAAACGAGCTCAAACGGAGCTTCGATAGAAAACTGAATGTAGAGAGAGAAAGTTTCAAGAACTCACTATTGGAGGTGTGGTGGTTCGATCTTTCTATTTGGGAAGAAAGCCATCATCCATAGGGTCCTTATAGGATCCAGAGCCGCTACAATTCATGTCCTAAGCAGAGAAAATTTGGTTAGTAAAATTCAGGCACTTTCTCTCTAGAATCGAACTATTTCGACGAGGGAGGGCCGAATTGACTTACACTTTCCCTTGGGGAGGTTCAGTATAGGCTGTAGAGGCTAGGGGAAGGCTCGGTTTGGTTGCAGGAGGTCTAATGTAAACCCCGTCCTTTATAGATAAGAAAACCGGGTAAGAACTGGTCAACTCAAGAGAGAAAATCGAGCTGGTTCATGAACCTTAACCGGTAGAGAAAGGGCAAAATGGGAAATCGACAAATCCCAAGTGACTCAAAGAGTCATAAAAATCCTGGAAAAGGACTTTGGGACAAATTGGAAGAAAAAACCAGACCAGTTTAAGTGAACCGGACCTAAATTGAATTAAACCGGTTTGAACCATCCTTGAACCAATTGATAAATTCATTTTTTCTAGGTGGCTTAAAATATTTAAATTGGGGAATTGAAGCCACCATTGGATAGAGAAAGGATTTAGATGAATTTATAAAATTTTAATTTTGAGAAAATAGGTCAAATCGGGACTGAACCGGCCGGTTTAAGCATTGAACCTAGTTAGACCTGTATACCCCGCCCTTTTTAGTTGAGGAAAACCGAGAAAAGAACCGGTGAAACCGAGTAAGAAAACCGAACCAGTTTATAAACCTGTTTATTAGGGAATGGGAAAATTAGAGAAATTCAACTCCCTTGTGACCCAAAGAGATTTATAAACCTTGGGAAGGAACCTTAGAACAAAGTGGGAGAGAAAAACCAAATCGGTTCAGGTGAACCGGATTAAACCGATTTAAGAATCGAGTTGGTTTATGAATCGGAAACAATAGAGAGATGGTAAACCAGGAATTTTATGGACCCTAAGTGACCTAAGGAGTCATAAAAGTTAGGAAAAATAACTTTAGGGTGAATTGGAGATGGAAACCAAACCGGTTCAGGTGAACCGAATCCAAACCAGATCGAATCGGTTTGGACCGGTTTGAACCACTATTGAACCGGATCCTAAATTTATTTTTCTAGTAGGCTTAAATAATTAAAATTTGAGATTTGAGGCCACCATTGGATAGAAAATGAATTTAGATTAATTTAGAAATTTTTAAATTTGAAAAACTAGGTCGAATGAGGTGGTGAACTAGCTGGTTTAAGCTTCGAACCCGGTTCGGACCAGTCCGGTTTGGAATAGTGTCGTCTTCTTCCTTCAGATGATAACACTGTTCACTCATCAGAAAATCAAAGTAGCGCCGACGAAAAAGAAACTTCTCTGTTCAATATGTTTTCAACCATCAATGTCTATAATAAAGGTGGCAAACGGACGACCAATGAGTCCCCGAGCTCCCTATATAAAGAGCCACTCTCCATTAATCCTCTCCATACCTGAAAATGTCACTCTTTCTTAGTTGCTTAGTTTTCCGGTGAAGCTCGATCTATATCTTCGATATAGGGTCATTTCTGAGCCAGAGGAGGCGAGGTCGGGTTCTTTAGAACCGGGGAGAAGTCAGCTACACGCATGTAGTCTCCATTTGCTCCGAGGGTCGCCGGTGAAATGCTGACATGATAAAACAGTGAAGCAGCTTTGGCGGATTGAAGCTGCCCTATTTCAGTTGAGTTGAAATTGGCCATTTCAAGCCCTTCTCAGGCTAAACCAAGCCCTCCCAACACTTCCTCAACCCTCTCACGGCCGAATTAGGATTGAAAGGTAAGCCAATTTGGCACCCCTCTGCAATTTCCTGCCGATGCTAGAGAGAGAAACGACATCATTTCGATGATGAAATTCTAAATCAATTCAGCATCAATTGATGTGATTCTTAATTCTAGGATAAACCTCAAGACGAGAGCTATTTGTAGATCGAAAGCTCAGACCGTCGTGCCTCTAACGGTAAGCTTTCAAAGCTTTCTCTCTGTATATTTTATTTTTCGGTGAAGCTCCGTTTGAGCTCGTTCCGACATCAAAACTTGTGATTCAAAGTGCTATTGAATCATATGAAGATGTAGGATCTCAATTTTAACTTCAATTTCAATAATTGGATGTGTTTGATTGGTCAATTTGATGAAATCAAATTTGGTTGTGTTAAGGAGTTGAAATTGGGGATTTTTGAAAATTTGAAGGACCAAGATGCAATTCTATAAAATTGAGGGTCAATTGGGCATGATAAAAATATTAGAGGGCGAATTGAGGAATTTTAGAATTTTGGGGGTAAAATTTACCATTTTTGTAAAGGAAGGGCAAAATAGTAATTTTGGAAAAGTTGGGGGACCAATTTGGAAATTTGGGAAATTAAAAGCCTTTTTTGTGAAATGGAATAAATTGAGGTCCTATGATAAATTTCATAAGTTTCGGGACTCAATTTGAGGAAAAACAGGCATTATGGACTTAAAGATAAAGAGAAATAACTTTAGGGACCTAATTGCAAATAAATGAAAGTTTGATTTTCTCATTCATTTGGAATGAATGAAGGCTATTAGGCCGAATGATAATGAACTCGTGTAGGAACATGAAGTACCGAGAATGCTAGCAAGGACAAGCTCATGTGAATACAAAGAATTGGTCTAGTGGAATTCACTACATTAACGGGTGAGTGGGCTTACTAACGTAATACCCGGTTGGGATGATGAGCACAACTTAAAGTTAAAAACCACTTACCGGTTGTGAGTGGGATTTTATATCATACTTGATTGAGGATGATAAGTACCTCGAAATGAAAACTAAACATGACAACTTAAAGGAGTGATGTGAAAAACATGCGGAAAAACTACTTATCAGTTGTAAGTAGATCATACCCAGTTGGTATGATGAAACTTACTTGAGAGAAGTTAAAAACTCGTTCATCGGTTATTCACGGAGATGTCCTTATACCAGTCGGTATGATGAACAATTGAAAACCTATTTTTGTCGAAAGTGCTCTCCCCTAACTATGTGCCGATGCTTAAACGATTTGTGAGACCTTCTTGACGGGAGCTCGAATAGCTCTTATAGGCCTGGGGCCTTAGTTTTGTAACTTGGCGGCTAATATGCCTGATTTTAAAAATCTCGTACAGTGGGCCCAAGGCCAGTTGGCACGAGCAGGAGCTCGTAAACAAACATGAGTTATATGCCAAAAAACTTTAAATAAAGGAATTGTTTGGCCATGGTACCAAGACAAGACTAACATACTCAGTCAACTAGTGGCAATGCGACATGACAAGTCAACGGACTAGTCAAGACAAACAACTGCGGGTTGAGTTGAGGGTTGGGGCCGTTGGACCAGTGGCACCACAGATTATATGGCATAATAAGAAAATACTGACTGTGCATGCACTATGATTACACGATCATCAAGACGCCTAAGAGGGGTAGTGATGCGTCCTAAGGGCACTGAACGACCTGTAGGGTATAAGGGTAGTTCATCGTACCAGGTGATCGTGTGAAATTTGAAGTAGCACCAAGTGCATGAGACCGGGGTGGGGACGGGATGAGGTCTCTGTCCTCATATGGACACGGAGAATCGATTTTGGGATTGAGGGTTGAATGTCGCGTACATCCACTCATTCTCAAGGTAGAAGTGGATGTGCTTCTATCTAGGTGGCTGGTAAAGTCGTTCCGACGCCACAAGTGGGTTCAGTGGACGTACTGGCTTGCGAATGTGTGCTTGACCTTCATGATGAAGGATGTGTATTAGGTGATGACACACCGTGATTAATAAGCAAATTGTGGTAAAAATCAAGATTTCATATGTTAGGATTTTTGAAAGAAATGAGTCTCGTACACTCCAATATTAGTCTTTTTCCTAAAAGTTAAAAGTTTTTGAAAAATCCATTCACTGAGTAGTCGTACTCACCCCCTCCTTTATATCCCTTTCAAGAAATTTCAGAAAGCCTACCCTTAAAGACCATAAACTAAGATGCCTGTGAGACAGGTATGATGAAATTAATATATTATGCAGTTTTATTTTATGTTATTCTGGGAAAAGGTGCAGGTCTAAAGGACGCCTTACTCTTTACGGTCTATAATAAGGGGAAACCCTTTAATGAACTGGGAGAGTGGCGGGTTGATTATGGGGATATGACCAAATTGGGTCGGGGCGTGACAGGACCGGTCTGGTCCGGTTCGGAATAGTGTCATCTTCTTCCTTTAGATGACGACACTATTCATTCAATGCATGAACGAATAGCACTGGCGAAGACAAATCATCTTCGTTCAGACAATTTCAATTCATGAATAATCTTGACCAAGATGCTAAATGGTTAGGTAGAGAGTCCCGAGCTCCCTATATAAAGAGCTCATCTCCATTCATCCTCCTCACACATAAAATCTCCATTCTCTCTCAATTGCTCCATTTTTCAGTGAAACTTGAACCAGAGCTCTGACTTGGGCAATTTTCTTAACCTTAGAAAGTGAGGTCGAGTTCTTTAGACTCTAGGGGAAGTCAACTATCTAATAGCAATCTCCGTTCGATCCAAGGATCATTAGAGAACCACAGACAGAATCAAACGATGAAGCAGTTTTGCAAGACCGAAGCTGCCCTGTTTTGGCTGAGCTAAAATTGGCCAAATTCAGTCCTCCTCTGACCAAACCAAGCTCTCCCAATATCACCATAGCCCTCATACGAACTCATCTAAGCTAAAAGTTATGCCAATTCGGCCCTCCTCAGTCATTGTAGGTCGGTGTTAGAGAGAGAAACTACAGAATTTCACTAGCAAAATTCTCCCTCAATTCGAGGTCAATTGTATGAATTCTTGATCCTAGAAGGTACCTTAGGAAGAGAGCTACCTTCCTCAATAGAGAGCTCAGACCATCGTACCTTCGACGGTAAACTTTTGAAGCTTTCTCTCTCTATGCACAGTTTTCTAGCGAAGTTCCGTTTGAGCTCAATTCAGACCCAAATGACGTAGTTCAAGGCTCAATTGAATCATATGGAAGTGTAGGAACTAATCCATACCTTCAATTGGAGCAATTGACCTTGATTGAATGGCCAATTTGAAGAAATCAAATTTGGTTTGTTTGAAGGGGAGAAATTGGGGAAAATTTTTGGGGAAAATTGGGGATTTCGTAAAATTAAGGGACCATTTTGAAATTTCCAAAACTTGAAGGCCAATTGGCCATGGAAAAGATGTTAGAGGACCAATTGGTTGATTTTTGGAACAATTGGGGTCAAATTTCCATTTTTGGAAAGTAGGGGTAAAATGGTAATATTTGATAAGTTGGGGACCAAATTGGAAATTTGGAAAAACTTGCTCCCGTTAAAGAATTTTGAGTAAATTGAGGAACCAAAGTGAATTTTTGGAAGTATCAGGACTCAATTTGGGGAAAAGCTAGCATTAGGGACCAAAGTAAAGAAAAATGAACTTTAGGGACCTAAGTGCAATTAATTGACAAATTTGAGCATATTCGTTCATACATGAGAAACGAAGGTTGTTATGTAAAATTTTAATAGACAAAGATGTTCAAATCATTTAGGAACATGAGGGATCAAAACGCTAGCAAGGATAAGCTAGCGTGGAGGCAAAAGCTGACTGAAGAAGAATACACCACGGTTATCGGGTGAGTGGGTTTATTCACATCATACCCGATTGAGATGGTGAACACTTTAGAAATGGAAAACCACTTTTATGTGGGATTTTAACATCACACCCGATCGGAGTGATGAGTGAACTAAGCTAAAAACTACTTACTAGTTGTAAGTAGAGGAAATCATGCCCAGTTGGAGTGATGAGTGAACTAAGCTAAAAACTACTTACCGATTGTATGTAGAGGAAATCATACCCGGTTGGTATGATGGAATTCCTTGAAGGAAGGAAAAACCCGCTTGCCGGTTGTAAGTGGAGATGTCATCACACCTGATTGGTGTGTTGAAGTAAAAATCATTTTTGTTAGAAATGTTCTCCCCTGACTGTGTGCCAATGCTTAAACTTTTTGGGAAACCTTCTTAACGGGAGCTAGATTAGCTCAGATAAGTCGGAGGCCTTGGTTTTGTAACTTGTGGGGCTAAATGCCCGATTTTGGAAAATCACGTATAGTGGGCCCAAGGCTAGTTGGCACAAGTAGGAGCTCGTAAACAAACATTAGATATGAAAGCCATGAAAACTCTTAATGAAATGGATATGTGATTTCTCCATGGTACCAAGACAGGACCGACATACTCAATGGACTGGTGGCAGTGCGTTAAGGCCAAGTCAACGGATCGACCTAGAAAAATAGCTGCAGGTCAGGTTGAGGGTCGGGGTCGTTAGACCAGTGGCACCAAAGATAAATGGCTATGTAGAAAAATTATTGTTTGTGCATGCACTTGAGATAGAGGACCATTGAGACGCCCAAGAGGGGTAGTGATGCGTCCTAAGGGCTATTGGACGACATGGTGGAGATAAGGGCAATTTGTTGTGCTACAATCGGGAAGCTCGACGTAGCATCTTGCGCTTGAGGTCGGGGTGGGGTCGGGATGGGATCTTTGTCCTCATACGGACATGGAGTTGATTTCGGGTTTGAGGGTCAAATGTCACAAACATCCACTCAGACCCTGGGTAGAAGTGGACGAGCTTCTATCTTGGTGGTCAGTAAGGACACTTCGAGCCACAAGTGGGTGTAGTGGACGGGCTACCCAGTGAATGTGTGATCCCTTCTTGATGAAGGGTGTGTGTTGACTGTTAAACACACCTAATGTGGAAAATGAGGAAAAAGGGTTTTGAAAATTGGAATTTGAGGAAAGATCATTATGAAAGGAAATGAGAATTTTTGGCATAATTTGATTAAAGCTATTTATGAAAACTCACTCCCAACACCCATTCACTGAGTTGTAGAACTCACCCCCTCCCTTTACCCCTTTTCAAGTAACCAAGGGAAATCGATCCTAAAGACCTTCATATAGCCAAACTTTAAGACAAATATGTAAGATTTAATATATTTTATTTTGTATAATGTTATTCTAGGAAAAATAGGAAAAAAAATGACTTACTCCTCGCGGTTTAAAAGAGGGTAAAACGCTTCATAAACCAAAGGGAGCGGTGGGTTGCTCATAAGGTTCCGATCAAATCGGGTCAGGGCGTGACATCTAATTTGGCCGGATTCGAGCTGGACAGAATAGGACAACCCCGGATCCTATGGAGTAGCTTCACTATTCGGGTCTGCTGGTACTTCTTCGGTGATCCTCAAGTTAAATGGAGGGTGTCGTTTGGTAGCTAACTTCTTTTGGGGTCTATTGGACTTGAATTCACCTTTCGAGGTTAAAAGAAGTGCCCAAGTCAAAGCTCCGGTTCGAGCTTCGTAGGAAAACCGAACACTTCTTCTTCTTCAGAGGTGTGAGGTGTGTGGAGGGTGAATGGATGGGAGCTCTTTATATATGGAGCCCAAGGACCCTCTGCCCTACCAGTTTCCATATTGGTCAAGCTTATCCTCAATGGAAAATTCTAGAATCGGTGGGAATATTCCCTCGCCGGAAATGGAAGACACACTTTCCTTGATGAACAATGTCATCGGTTGAATGAAGCAGATGACATTGTTTCGTACGTGTGGTCCTGCCATGTGGCGGTGCGAGATTGGTTGGCTCTCTTGACAAGGCAATCCTACTTAGCCGTTCACCGGTTGACCAGACACGTGGGAGCCTCCTATTGGTTGCTCGTGTCTGCATGGCTACTGACCGTTGACCAGTTGATCGGACACGTGTCTCTCTCTAATTAGTTAGCACTTTCAGGGGCTGATCGAGCGGCTGACTGGGCACGCATTGCCATGCATCATGTGCTGATTTGTCACATGTGTTGACTGGGCGCTGACCTATCAGCAGTCCGTTGACCGGTCCGGTCCGATCGGGTTCGATGGCTCGAAATTGAAAATCTGTCAGTTCAGGCATGATTCAACCGGTTTTCTAAAAATTAAAAATTTATAAATTAATCTAAATTCATTTTTTATCAATTGGTGCCCACAATTTTCCAAGTTGATCTTTTAAAATCACATAAAAATGAATTATTGAACTGATTCACCATGTTTCCATCTAGTTCAAGTCTAGTTCACCCTGAACCGATCCGATTTTCTTATCCAATTCACTTCATGGTTCTTTCCCATAATTTTTACGATTTCTTGGTAACTTTGGATTTCCTATTTTTCCCGTTTTAACCCTTGTTTACCATTTTTGGTTCATGTAATAGCTTAGTTTTCTCATAAAAATTACCAATTTTTGTCCCAATTTTTCTTATACTTGAAAGAACAGGGTTGACAACTCCCCCCCCCCAAAAGTCTTACATCCCAAATAGTTGAGGGTGCCTATCTATCACGCCCCGATCCAGTTTGGTCGGATCCCTTTAGTTTATGATGGGTTTCGCCCTTTTTTAAACCGCGAGGAGTAAGGCATCATTTTTCCTGCATTTCCTAGAATGACATTATACAAAATTGAAAAAAAAACGGACATACCTATCTTTATAGTTCCCATATAGGGAGGTTTTTAAGTTTGGTTTTTCCCTTGGTTACCTGAAAAGGGTAAAAGGGAGGGAGGTGAGTTCTACAACTTAGTAAATGGGTGTTGGGTGTGAGTTTTCACAAAAATAACTTTAATTGGAGTGTGTCAAACTTCTTATTTCCTTTAAGATTATTCCTTCCTCAAGTTCTAGTTTTTAAAACCTTTTTCCAAGATATACCAATTCTTTTCCAAGGATTCTTAAATCCTTTCCAAGGTTATCAAACCTATTTCCCCTTTCCATATTAGGTGTGTTTCACAAACAACACACACCCTTCATCAGGAAGGGTACTGTCATGCCCCGACCCTGTAAGGTCGGATCCTCGTGATCAACCCGCCACTCTCCCGATTTATTAAAGGGTTTCCCCTTATTATAAATCGTAAAGAGTAAGGCATACTTTAAACCTGCACCATTTTCTGGAATAGCATAATCAAAACTGTATGAAATTTTAAACTTTACATACCTGTCTTACAGGCGTGTTTTAGTTGATGGTCTTTAAGGGTAGGCTTTCCGGGATTTCTTGAAAGGGATATAAGGGAGGGGTGAGTATTACTACTCAGTGAATGGGTTTTCAAAAGTTTGGACTTTTAAGAAAACATTTATTATTGGAGTGTGCCAGACTCTTTTCTTTCAAAAATCATTTCATTCAAAATTCGGGTTTTATCACCATTTCCTTATTTAATCATGGTGTGTTATCATCCAACACACATCCTTCATCATAAAGGTTAAACACACATTCGCAAGTCATTACGTCCATTGATCCCACTTGTGGCTTCGGAGCGACTTTATCGGCCACCCGGATAGAAGTACGTCCACTTCTACCCTAAGAATGAGTGGATGTTCGTGACATTTGACCCTCATTCCCAGAATAAATTCTTCGTGTCCATATGAGGACAGAGACCTCATCCCGTCCCCACCCCGGTCTCATACGCTTGGTGCTACTCCAAATTTTGCACGGTCACCTAGAACGACAAACTCCCCTTATACTCATCGGGTCGTCCAGGGCCCTTAGGACGCATCATTACCCCTCATGGGCGTCTTGATGATCCCGTACTCATAGTGCATACACAAACAATGTTTTCTCATTATGCCATATAATCTATGATGCCACTTGTCCAATGGCCCCGACTATCAACTCAACTCGCAGTTGTTTGTCTTGACTGGTCCGTCGACCTGTCATGTCGTACTGCCGCTAGTTGACTGAGTATGTCAGTCCTCTCTTGGTACCATGGCCAAACAATTCACTTATTAAGTTTTATGACACATATATCATGTTCATTTACGAGCTCCTGCTCGTGCCAACTGGCCTTGGGCCCACTATACGAGATTTTCAAAATCGGGCATTTATCCCCCAAGTTCCAAAACCGAGGCCTCCGGCCTATCAGAGCTATTCGAGCTCCCATTGAGAAGGTCTCCCAAATTGTTTAAGCATTGGCACACAGTCAGGGGTGAGCACTTCCGACAAAACATATGTTTTCTTTATCCATTATATCGCTTGGGTATAAGGACACCTCCATTCATAACCGATGAACAAGTTTTCAACTTCCTTCGAGAAAGTCTCATCATACCAACCGGGTATGATCTACTTACAACCAATAAATAGTTTTTTCACATGGTTTTCACATCACAACTCTAAGTCATGATGTTTAAAATACCACATAGTAGTGGATTTTCCTTTCAATGTACTTATCATCCCCAACCGGGTATGATATAAAATCCCACTCACAACCGGTAAGTGATTTTTAACTTTAAGTTGTGCTCATCATCCCAACCAGGTATGATGTTAGTAAACTCACTCACCCATTAATGCCATGAATTCCACTAGACCGGTTGTTTGTATTCACGTGAGTTTGTGCTTGCTGGCATTCCCAGTACTTAATGTTCCTACACGATTTGAACATCACAGTTCATTCCAAATAAATTAGAAAGTCAAACTTTCTATTTATTTGCAATTAGTGCCAAATGCCGGTTTTTCCTCAAATTGAGTCCCGAAACTCTTAAAATTTATCATAGGACCTCAATTTATTCTATTTCACAAAAATGGGTAAATTCCCAAATTTCCAAATTTGGTCCCCCAACTTTTCCAAAATTACCATTTTGCCCTTCCTTTACAAAAATGGTAAGTTTCACCCCAAAAATTC
Organism: Trapa bicornis; assembly: GCA_030064425.1. Taxonomy (NCBI): domain Eukaryota; kingdom Viridiplantae; phylum Streptophyta; class Magnoliopsida; order Myrtales; family Lythraceae; genus Trapa; species Trapa bicornis. Next base: position 10,590,206 of record CM057744.1, on the reverse strand, counting down.
TAAAATTCCTCAATTGGCCCTCTAACATTTTTATCATGCCCAATTGACCCTCAATTTTAGGAAATTATATTTTTATCCCTCAAATTTTCAAAAATCCCCAATTTCCCCCAATTTTTCCCTCAATCCCAACTCTTTAACACAGCCGAATTTGATTTCATCAAATTGACCGATCAAACACCTCTAAATACCTAATTGGAGGTTTCCCTACATTAGCCCTACATTCTCTACTAATGGAAATAGGTTAAGAATCATTACCATCAAATGACATGGATGAACCATTTGAAGGTTGATTAATAACAAAGACATCTAGAAGTATGGATTGTAGAATAAATATTTGTTCTTGTATAGAGTCATTACCTTCTGGCGACGTTGATGAACCGTCAAAGGGTTAATTAATACTTGGGATTGTCTCACTATCACTTTACTCATCTTTCTCCCACTTAGCACAATCCTTATTTCTCTTGTTATATACCTTCAATTGTGGCTCATCATTTTTTCCATCTTTGTTACTCCAAATTGTAGGATACGGAGTCACTCCTATAATAATATTTTTAGCACTTTAATCATTGAAAATTTCTTTATTTGTTTGTCGTATATCAAGAATATACAATTCTTGTAATATAGTTGTAGACTACTTTGATTCCTTATAGAATAGTTCATTCTCTCGAAAAGTCACATTCATACTCACAAAGAGTCTCTTATCACTTGGACTCCAACACTTGTATCCCTTTTGAGTACTAGAATAACCCACATAAATACATTTTAATCCATGAGGATCGAGCTTGCTTACTGAATATCGATGATATCTCACAAAACATATACATCCAAACACACGAGAGTGACTATGTATGTATTTTTTCTCGACAATACTTCATAAGCTGATCTAAAGTTCAACACTTACGAGGGCATCCAATTAATCAAATATGTTGTTGTTAGTACAGCTTCACTCTATAAATACTTTGTTACATTCACATTGAAGAGAAGAGAATGAGCAACTTCCAATAAATTATGATTTTTCCTATCTGCCACACCATTTTGTTGGGGGTATCTGGACATGTAGTCTAATGGATAATTCCCTTACAAGATAGATATGCCGAAAATTTCTGATTCACATTGTAAACTCCGTCCATTGATAATAAGAAAAACTGAGAAAAGAACCGGTCATTTTCGAAGAGAAAACTGAGTTGGTTTATAAATAGTAACCGATAGAGAAAGGGCAAACCGAGAAATTTATAAATCTCGAGTGACCTAAATAGTCACAAAACTCAAGAAAAAGAACTTTAGGGTGAATTGGAGGAGAAAAACAAACCAATTTAGGTGAATTGGACCTGAATTGGATTCAACCAGTTTGAACAACTATTGAACTGGTTTCTAAATTCATTTTTCTAGATGGCTTAGAAAATTCAAATAGAAGAATTAAAGCCACCATTGGATAGAGAATGAAGTTAGATGAATTTATAAATTTTTAATTTTGAAAAACTAGGTTGAATCGGGCTTGAACCCACTGGTTTAAACATTGAACCTGGTTTGGACTAGTCCGATCCGGTTTAGAACGGTATCATCTTCTTCCTTCAGATGATAGCACTGTTCACTCGCCGAAAAATCGGGCATTGACGAAGAAGATGAAAAGTCTCTGTTCAGGGAGTTTCAAGCAATGAATGACCGTCATAAAGGTGACAATCGGACGACCAAGGAGTCCCCGAGCTCCTTATATAAAGAGCCTATCCTCATTCATCCTCCTCACACCTAAAAACTCCTCTCTCTCCATATTGCTCCATTTTTCGATAAAGCTCGAACCAGAGCTCCAACATTGAAGGTTTTCTAAGCTAAAGAAGGTGAGGTCGAGTCACTTAAATTTAGAGAGAAATTAGCTACCCGACGGTAGTCTCAATTTGCTCCGAGGATCGTCGAAGAAGCGCCAACGTGATCGAATAGTGAAGCAACTCTGGCGGACTGAAATTGCCCTATTTCGACCGAGCTAAAAATGGCCAATTTGAGCCCTTCTCAAGCTAAACCAAGCTCTCCTAATACTTCCACTGCCCTCATACGACTGAATTAGAGCGTAAAGGTAAGTTAATTTATCTCCACTCGGTAATTTTTTATCAGTGTTAGAAAGAGAATCGATGAAACTTCACTAACCAAATTCCCCCTCAATTCGGCATGAATTGATGTGATTTTTTTATTTTATGAGAAACCTCAGTACGAGAGCTTTCTGCCCAGATCGAAATCTTGGACCGTCGCACCCCCAACAATAAGCTTTTGAAGCTTTATCTCTCTAAGTTCAATTTTCCGATTAAGCTCTGTTTGAGCTCAATTTGGATCCAAATGTCGCGATTCAAAGTTCCATTGAATCGTGTGGAAGTGTAGGAACTCAATTTTACCTTCAATTTCAACAATTAAACCTGGTTGAATTGTCAATTTGATGAAATCAAGTTCAACCAATTTGAAAAGGGGAAATTGGGGGAAATTTTTGGGGAAATTTGGGAATTTCGTAAAATTGAGGGACTAAAGTGCAATTTCACAAAATTGAGGGTCAATTGGTCAATATTTGGAATTATTGGGGTCAAATTTGCCATTTTTAAAGTAGGGGCAAAATGATAATTTTTGAAAAGTTGGGTGACTAAATTGAAAACTTAGGAAACTTGATTCCCTTTTTTGTGATTTTAAATAATTGAGATCCAAAGTGAATTTTATTAGTTTCAGGACTCAATTTGGGAAAAAAATGTCATTAGGGACCTAAAGTTAAAGAAAAAGAACTTTGTGGACCTAAATGCAAATAATTACAAGTTGGGCATTTTGTTCATTCATAATAAATAAAGGCTATTAGGCCAAAGGTTAATGAAAAAGGATGTTCATATTGTGTAGGAACACGAAGTGCTAGAAATGACTGCAAGGATAAGCTCGCATGAGGCAAAGAGCCGATTAAGAGGAAAAATACACAGTACTTATCGAGTGAGTGAGAATTTTCACATCATACCCAGTTGGGATGATAAGTAACTTGAAAATGAAACCCCACTACTATGTGGAATTTTAACATCACACCTGGTTGGGGTGAAGAAACACGCAGAAAAACTACTTACCGGTTGTAAGTAGATCATACCCAGTTGGTATGATAAATTTCATGTAAGGAAGTAGAAAACCCACTTATCGGTTATGAGTGGAGATATCCTCACTCCCGGCTGGTGTGATGGACAGGTGAAAAGTTATTTTTGTCAAAAGTGCTCTACTCTGATTGTGTGCCAATGCTTAAAAATTTTGGGAGACCTTCTTGACGGGAGCTCCAATAGCTTAGTTAGGCCAGAGGCCTAGGTTTTCGAACTTTAGGGCTAAAATATCCGATTTTGAAAATCACATACAGTTGGCCCAATGCCAGTTGGCACGAGCAAGAGCTCGTAAACAAACATGATGTTAAGCCAAGAAAATTTTAATGAATGATTTGATTTGTCTATGGTACCAAGACAGGACCGACATACTCAATGGACTGGCGGTAGTGCAATAAGACCCGATCGATGGACTAGTCTAGACAAATAGCTGCAGGTTGAGTTGAGGGTTGGGGCCGTTGGAGCATTGTCACCAAAGATTAATGGCTTATATGGAAAATTATTGTTTGTGCATGCATTGAGGTTTAGGACCATCAAGACACCCAAGAGGGGTAGTGATGCGTCATAGGGGCTACTAGATGACATGGTGGAGATAAGGGCAGTTTGTCGTGTCAGCAGTCAGGGAAGCTTGACGTAGGTTCATGCGCACAAGACCGGGGTGGGGTCAGGATGAGGTCTTTATCCTCATACGGACATGGAGTTTCTTTTTGGGTTTGAGGGTCAGATGTCGTGAACATCCACTCATTCCCAGGGTAGAAGTGGATGGGCTTCTATCTTGGTGGTCGGTAAAGTCGCTCTGATGCCACAAGTGGGTACAGTGGATGGGCTATCCTATGAATGTGTGATCCCTTTATGATGAAGGGTGTATGTTGATTGTTAAACACACGAATTGTGAGGAAATTAGTTTTGAATAATCGAGAGTTTAAGCAAAGAATGGTTTTAAGAAAATAAGGAGTCTGGTACATTCCAATTCAAAATATTTTTCAAAAACTCATGTTTCAAACACCCATTCACTTAATTGTCGAACTCACCCCACTCCCTTTACCCCTTTTCAGGTAACCGTGGGAAAACTCTACCTAAATACCTTCTTCTAGCTAAACTTGCAAGACAGGTTTGTAAGTTTAATTTTATGCAGTTTTGATAAATGTTATTCTAAAAAAGGTACAGGTCTAAAGGATGCATTACTACTCATGGTTTAAAGAAGGGGAAAACCCTTAATAAACCGGGAGAGTGGCGGGTTGCTCACGGGGATCCGACCAAACCGGGTCGAGGCGTGACAACTTGAGTGTTAGAGCATGTTTCCTCAAATACATTATCAAGACTAGAGAACATAGTAACTGATAGGGATAATTTTAAAATTTACAGATGGCTACCAAGAAAGGAACCAAGAGAACTAGAGTTGTAGTCTCCGACACTTCTCAGCCACGCCTCCCTGTGGAAACTCCCCAAGGAGCCCAAACAAACCCCACCTAGACTTAGCTTGGAATACCAGAGGTTGTACGAGGAGTTCACCCATGTATATGGGCAAGTTAACCTCATCCTTGAGGCAAGCACTAACTCTCAAGTTGAACCGGAGGAAGTGCAATCTCATCCTCCTCTTGTTAGCCATCCCCCTCTAGTTGACATTCCCAAAAATCTCAAGACTCTCCGTCAACTGGGGTGTAAGCCTTTTCTTGGAGAGAAAGATGTTGGTGCCACCATGGATTGGCTGGCAAATGTCAAGAAGCTGGTGGGGATAGTCAGGATATCACTAGAGGACATGGTGTTCCTAATAGAATTCTTCCTGGAGGGAAGTGCCAAAAGATGGTAGGACAATGTCTGAAGCCTGCATACTTCCACACCCACCTAGGAGTAGTTTGAGGAGAGGTATGCAGAGGAGTACCTAGCTCCTCATTTGATTAACGAGAAGAAGCAGGATTTTCTTCGACTTCGGCAAGGGCTTAACTCAATATCGGAGTATGAAACCAAATTCAATGAGTTATGACCCTTTGCTCCTGACCTAGCTGGGTGTACGGTCTCAATATGGATATACGAGACTGTATGTGAGTACTAGGATGCCCAGACCTAGCGGCAGTAATCAGTATGGCTCACGAATGTGAGCGACTGGTGTAAACTCGACTCCGTCGGATGGAGCAGACGACCCTAAAGGAGGATAAGGGCCAAAACCGTCAGGGAGGACAGAAGAAGCATAGTGGTCCAAGATGGGGAAATAGAGTGGCATTTCAAAAGAGAAAGGATATGCAACCACCTCCCCAAAGAGTAATCTCCACCTTGCCCCAAGGAAACCCTCACTATCCTAGGTGCCAAAGGCACCACGAGGGAGCATGCTTGTCCTATTTTACATGTGGACAGGTGGGACACTTTGCAAAGGAATGTCCCACTATTAGAGAGAACAAGCAAAGGAATACACTTGGACTACCACAAGGGAACCCCAAGAATCCCAGACTAGATGCTACAGCCAGACTACCAGCTAGGGTATACAACCTCACCCAGGAAGTGGCTAAGAAAGATCCTAGTACTATAGCAGATACATCCTAAAACCCTCACAACTAGATTAAGAAAGAATATGTAAATGAAATCTTATTTAATAAAAGAAACATTTTCTTTAAAAGTATGCATTTCTCCAACTGGGGAACGTACAATTGTGGGAACAAAAGGTCTATGCCCTCTTCGACTCGGAAGATGAGAGATCCTTCATCAAAGAGTACTTAATTCCAAGTTTATCCCTAGAACTCACTCCTCTAAGATAGTCTCAAAATTCTCACACCCATAGGAGAATGGTTAAATAGGAACAAACAACTTAAAGGATGAGAGATAAATATTGGAGGAATCAAACTCGAAGCAGATTTGATTCCATTGCCTCTAAGGAAGGTAGAAGTAATCCTTGGTATGGATTGGTTAAGTAACCATCAAGCTAGGATGGACTATGGAAAGACGGTAACCTTCCACACTCCCGAGACAAACAAATTAAAGTTCCAAGGAGACCGAAGGAATGATGAAGTACAGATGGTGTCTCATATGAAGGCCTAAATGATGATACAAAAAGGCACTATGACTTTTTTGGCCATGGTAATCAACGAAAAGTTTGAGGAGAAGGGACTCGAAGACATTTCGGTGGTTAAACACTATCCAGAAGTATTTCTAGAAGAATTACTTGGACTACACACAAGTCGATAGGTGGAATTCACTATAGAAATTATCCTAGGAACAAACCTCTTATCTCAAGCCCCTTATCGCATGGCTATAGCAAAACTCAAGGAATTGAAGGAGCAACTAGATGAACTATTGGAGAAGGATTTTATACATCCTAGCTAGTCGCCATGGGGTACACCAGTCCTATTCGTGAAGAAAAAGGATGGGAGCATGAGATTGTGCATAGATTATAGGAAGTTGAATCAAGTCACCATCAAGAATAGGTACCCACTTCCATGAATTGATAACCTATTTGATCAACTAAAAGGGCAACCTACTTCTCCAAGATAGACCTTCGGTCAGGCTATCACCAACGCAGGATTCGAGAGGAGGACATTCCTAAGACAGCATTTCAGTCCTGATGCGAACATTACGAGTTGAGAGTGATGTCATTCGGATTAACTAATCCTCTGCAGCCTTCATGGATTTAATGAACCAAGTGTTCCAACCACACTTGGACAGGTTCGTGATAGTAGTCATAAATGATATTTTCATTTACTCATGAACTAGGTTGGAGCACGAAGAACATTTGGCAATCACCTTGGAGATATTAAGGGAAAACCACTTATATGCAAAATTCACCAAGTGTGAGTTCTAGCTGCAGGAGTTAGGATTCTTAGGACATATAGTGTCCAAGGATGGAGTCAAGGTATATCCAGCAAAGGTGAAAGCCATATCTGATTGGAAGGCACCCAAGAATCCTTCAGAGATATGAAGTTTCTTAGGTCTAGCAGGATACTACAAACGATTTGTGCAAGATTTTTCTAAGATAACAGTCCCTCTAACTTGGCTCGCCAGGAAAGGAGTTGAGTATAAATGGGATGAAATATGTGAGAAGTCTTTCTTGGAGTTGAAGACTCGATTGACAACCGCACTAGTACTCTCCCTTCCTAACCCAAGTGCGTGAGAGTACAGTGTCTATAGTGATGCATCCGGACGAGGACTCGGATGTGTACTGATGCAACAAGGAAAGTTTATCGCCTATGCCTCGTGACAACTTAAGGTACATGAGAGAAACTACCCAACCCATGACCTGGAATTAGTTGCGATAGTGTTTGCCTTAAATATTTAGCGACACTACCTCTATGGGGTCAAGTGTAGGATATACACTGATCACAAGAGTCTTAAGTATTTCCTAACTCAGAAAGAGTTAAATCTCTGCCAGAGGAGATGGTAGGAATTGTTGAAAGACTATGACCTTGTGATAGAGTATCACCTCGGAAAGGCAAATGTGGTGGCAGATGCCTTAAGTCACAAATACCAAATTGAGGCAACACAAATAAAGACAAGTTACATACCCTTGTTGTAACAGCTTGGGAGAATAGAGGTGGACCCAAAGATGGACAAGTAGGATAAATGCTTGTTGGCTAATGTAGTAGTGAGACTTAGTCTAATCGAGCATATTAAGGTCCAACAAAAGGCTGATAAGGAACTCCAATCTTATTTCAACCCGGTTAATAGAGAAACGAAACTGGACTACGACTTGTGAGGTAATGGAGTGCTAACCCATAAGGGTAGGGTATGTGTGCCTCAAGATAAGGAGCTAAAGAGGTTAATTTTGGAAGAGGCACACGATTTAGTGTATGTGATGCATCCGGGCAGTACTAAGATGTACCACACCCTCAAACAAGGATATTGGTGGAAGGGAATGAAGAGGGACATTGCAAAATATGTAGCTTGATGCTTGTCTTGTCAGTAGAAAGGCTGAGCACCAAAAATCATTAGGACTACTCCAACCTTGCCAATTCTGGAATGGAAATGGGAGCACATTACCATGGACTTTGTCATAGGACTACCTATGACCATGAAGGGTCGAGATGCAATTTGGGTCATCGTGGATAAGTTAACCAAATCTGCTCATTTCCTTCCTATAAGAGTGACAAATACAATGGAACAACTAGTCGTCTTATACATGAGGGAGATGGTAAGACTCCATGGCGTCTCGGTGAGTATAGTATCGGATAGAGACCCCCGATTTACTTAAATGTTCTGGCCAAGTTTATAAAGTGCCTTGGAAACCAAGCTTCATATGAGTATGGCGTTTCATCCTCAAACCGATGGATAGTTTGAACGGACGATTCAAACCCTGGAGGACATGCTGAGGGCATGTGTACTCACCATGGACAAAGGTTGGGAGGAATACCTGTGCCTAATGGAATTTGCTTACAATAATAACTATCAAGCCAATATTCAGATGGCTCCTTATGAAGCCCTTTATGAATGACCTTTTCATACCCCTTTATTTTGAGAAGAAGTGGGGGAAAGGAAATTGGAAAGGGTCAAGCTAATTGAGGATGCTATAGAGAAAATCAAGTTGATGAGGAGTCTCCTTAAGTTCGCTCAGGACAGGCAAAAGAGTTATGCGGATCATCGGAGAAGAGATCTGGAGGTTGATGTGGGAGACCAAGTATTTCTGAAGGTATCCCCATGAAGGGGAATATTAAGGTTTCAACAACGGGGAAAGTTGAAACCAAGGTATATCGGTCCTTACCCCATCGTCCAAAGGATAGGACCGGTGGCCTATAAATTGGAACTACCTCCAGACCTGCAAAGAATACACGATGTATTCCATATTTCGGTACTTCAGAAGTACCAGCCTAACCCTAGCCATGTGTTGGACCGACCACCACCAGAATTGGAAGAGAACTTGACCTATCAAATAGAACCGGTACGAATTATCGACCATAGGGATAAGAACTTAAGGAATAAGAGAATTCCTATGGTCAAAGTTCTTTGGAAAAATGGGCCCATGCAAGAAGAGACATGGGAAACCGAGAGTGTAATGAGGGATGGTTACCCTGATTCATTTGACATGTAACTGTTTTGGGGATAAAACCCCTAAAAGGAGGGGAGAGTTGTAAACCTCGTCCTTTGATGATAAGAAAAACCAGGAAAAGAACCGGTCATTTTCAAAGAGAAAACCGAGTCAATTTATAAATAGGAACCAATAGAGAAAGGGCAAACCGGGAAATTTATAAATCTTGAGTAACCTAAAAAGTCACAAAAGTCATGAGAAAGGACTTTAGAATAAATTGGAGGTTAAAAACAAATCGGTTCAGGTGAAATGGACCTAAACCGGTTTGAACCACTATTGAACCAGCTTCTAAATTTATTTTTTTAGGTAGCTTAGAAAATTCTAATTGCAGAATTGAAGCCACCATTGGACAGAGAATGAATTTAGATGAATTTACAAATTTTAATTTGGAAAAACTCAGTCGAATCGGTCCTGAATTGGCCGATTTAAGCATTGAACTCGGTTCAGATCGGTATGGTCTAGTTCGGAACAATGTCGTCTTCTTCCTTCAGATGACAACACTGTTCACTCGCTGGAAAAATCAAGCAACACCGGTGAAGATGAAAAGTCTTCATTCAAGGAGTTTTAGGCAATGAATGACCACCATAAAGGTACTAATCAAACGGCCAAGGAGTCCCCGAGCTTCCTATATAAAGAGCCCCTCCTCATTCATCCTCCTCATACTTGAAAACTCCTCTCTCTCCCTGCTGCTCCATTTTTCGGTGAAGCTTGAACCAGAGCTCCGACATTGGAGTTTTTCTAAGCCAAAGAAGGCGAGGTCGTGTTCCTTAGATTCAGGGAGAAGTCAGCTACCTGACGATAGTCTCCATTTGCTCCAAGGATTATCGGAGAAGTGTCGGTGTGATCAAACAGTGAAGCAGCTCCGATGGACCGTAGTTGCCCTATTTCGGTCGAGCTAAAAATGGCCAATTTGAGCCCTTCTCAGGCCAAACCAAGCTCTCCCAACACTTCCACAACCCTCATATGACTAAATTAGAGCAGAAAGGTAAGCCAATTTGGCTAACCTCTTTAATTTCCGATTAGTGTTGGAGAGAGAACCAGCGAAATTTCACTTACCAAATTCTCCCTCAATTCGGTATGAATTGATGTGATTCTTGATCCTAGTTGGAATATCAGGATGAGATCTATCTGCTCACATCAAAAGTTCGAACCGCCGCACCCCCGATGGTAAGCTTTTGAAGCTTTCTCTCTCTAAGTATAGTTTTTCGATTAAGCTCTATTTGAGCTCAATTTGAATCCAAATGACGCAATTCAAAGTTCCATTGAATTGTGTGGAAGTGTAGGAACTCAATTTTACCTTCAATTTCAACAATTAAACCCGATTGAATGGTCAATTTGATGAAATCATGTTCAGCCAGTTTGAAAGGAGGAAATTGGGGGAAAATTTTGGGAAAATTTGGGAATTTCGTAACTTTGAGGGACTAAAGTGCAATTTTCCAAAATTGAGGCCAATTGACCATGAAAAAGATGTTGGAGGACCAATTGGTCCATTTTTGGAATTATTGGGGTCAAATTTACCATTTTTAAAGTAGGGGCAAAATGGTAAATTTTGAAAAGTTGGGGACCAAATTGGAAATTTGGGAAACCCCTTTTGTGATTTTGAATAATTGAGGTCCCAAAGTGAATTTTAGCGATTTTGGGACTCAATTTGGGATAAAATATTGGCATTAGAGATCTAAAGTTAAAGAAAAAGAACTTTGTAAACCTAAATGCAAATAATTAAAAGCTGGGCATTTTATTCATTCGTGGTGAATAAAGGCTATTAGACCCAATGTTAATGAACAAGAATGTTCACGTCGTGTAGGAAAAGATGTACCAGGAACGCCAACAAGGATAAGCTCGTGTGAGGCAAAGAGTCGGTTAAGAGGAAAAATACATTGCACTTATTGGGTGAGTGGAATTTTTCACATCATACTTGGTTGGGATAATGAGTACCTCGTAAATGAAAACCCGCTACTATGTAGAATTTTAACATCACACTTGGTCGGGGTGATGTGAGAAACACGTGGAAAAACTAATTATCGGTTGTAAGTAGATCATACCTGGTTGGTATAATGAACATCCTAGAAAGAAGTAGAAAACTCACTTATCAGTTTTGAGCGGAGATGTCCTCACACCAGGTTGGTGTGATGGATAGGTGAAAAGTTATTTTTGTTAGAAGTGCTCTCCCCTGACTGTGTGCCAATGCTTAAAAATTTTGGGAGCCTTTTTTTACGGGAGCTCGAATAGCTCAATTAGGTGAGAGGCCTAGGTTTTGGAACTTGGCTGCTAAAATGTCTGATTTTGAAAATCTTGTACAGTGGGCCCAGGGCCAATTGGCATGAGTAGGAGCTCGTAAACAAACATGATGTTAAGCCATAAAAATTTTAATGAATGATGTGATTTGGCCATGGTATCAAGATAGGACCGACATACTTGATGGACTAGCGGCAGTGCGACAAGACCTGGTCGATAAACTAGTCTAGACAAACAACTGCAGGTCGAGTTGAAGGTCGATGTCGTTGGACCAGTGGCACCAAAGATTAATGGCTTATATGGAAAATTATTGTTTGTACATGCACTGATGTTCGGGACCATCAAGACGCCCAAGAGGGGTAGTGATGTGTCGTAGGGGCTATTAGATAACATGGTGGACATAATGGCAGTTTGTTGTGCTAGCAATCAGGGAAGCTTGGCGTAGCTTTATGCGCACGAGACCGAGATGGGGTCGGGATGAGTTCTTTGTCCTCATACAAACATGGAGTTTCTTTTCAGGTTTGGGGGTCAGATGTCACGAACATCCACTCATTCCGAGAGTAGAAGTGGATGGACTTCTATCTAGGTGGCTAGTAAAGTTGCTCCGACGCCACAAGTGGGTGTAGTGGACGGGCTGCCCTACAAATGTGTGATCCCTTCATGATGAAGGGCGTGTGTTGATTGTTAAACACACTAATTGTGAGGAAATTGGTTTTGAATAACTGAGAGTTTAAGAAAAGAATGGTTTTAAGAAAATAAGGAGTCCGACACACTCCAATTCAAAATATTTTTCAAAAACTCATGTTTCAAACACCCATTCACTAAGTTGTCGAACTCACCCCCTCCCTTTACCCCTTTTCAGGTAACCGAGGGAAAAACCTACCTAAAGACCTTCAGCTAGCTAAACCTGTAAGACATGTATGTAAGTTTAATTTTATGCAATTTTGATAAATGTTATCTAAGGAAAGATACATGTTTAAAGGACATTTTACTACTCACGTTTTAAAGAAGGGGAAAATCCTTAATAAACCGAGAGAGTGGTGGGTTGCTCACGGGGATTCGACTAAACTGGGTTGAGGCGTGACACACATACTCAATACAATTGTCTATTCTAAGAATACAAACTTTGACATTAAATTAAGTTTGAACAACGGCTAGACAATCATTGAAACATAATAGTACTTCTCCTTTGTGCTACATATCCGAGAATGACAATCAATAAAAGTGATAAACCATCTGAATCCACTAGTAGAGGTAATCGGACATTGCCCCCAAACGTCCGAGTGAATCAATAAAAATTGCTCCATACTTCTTAATCCAGTAGAATTATAACTTGTTTTGTGTGTTTTTCAAACTCACAAGTATCACAAACAAGTTTATTGCGTTCTACTTTATTTATCAACTTTAGTCTCAACCTTTTAAGACTCTCAAAAGATGGGTGTCCCATCCGACAATTTTCTAACATTGCTTCATCTTCTTCTTTACTATTAACTGTAACACTTAAACTTTTATCCACAACTCTTCTATTAAGATAGCACAGCCCTTCATGCTTGCTATTAGTTCCAAGTATCTTCTCAGTATTTCTCTCTCGAAAGATACAAATATCCCCATAAAAAATTACTTGACAATTTAATTGATCAATAATACTAATAAATGACAATTAACTAGAAAATATAGAACATGCAAAACATATGATAATGTGATCAAATCAATATATTTAACAAAGTTCTTTACTTTAATAGATTGTACTGTTTAATTTGCTATATGAACAATTCACTTATTAGTTTGAGAATACTAATCATATGTATTAAACTATTCAATTGATCATGTCATATATCTTGAAACATTAGAATCAATAATCCAATCTTTTGTGGAAGATTCAAGTGTTTGTACCATATTACCATAATTGATCTCATTATCGTCCAATATAATGAGATATCTTCTATTCATATTTTACATCTCTCTCGAATCCCTTCTGGCTTTTGGATCTCCTAGTCGAAACTCTCGACGATGACAAATTTTAGAGATATATTTTTGTCTCATTCGACAATTCAGCTATTTCGCATTCCGAGCTGTCTCAAACTCCCCCGATCCTTCATATCCGCCAAAACTTAAAAATACCAAAAAACCCTATCTCTAATACTATATTTAATATTGAAAATATAATATTATATATAGTAAATTATATTAAAAATATATATGATATATTTACGCTATTTATAAATATACCACTAATTTATTAATATTACACATTTTAAAAACATAATATAATTAATAGTTGATAGAGTCATCATTCTTGCATCCAATATAACTTCTTCTATTTATCAAGCTAAAAGGTTTAGACAAATTAGACATGGGTTACATTTTTAGAATTTGAGTTATTAAACGAGTATGATGTAATCCCATCAGAAATAACATTATTACTTATGCGTTAAATAATTAAAATAATTTCAATATATCTCTAATTCATTGCACAATGTTTTCAATTTTGTGAAGCAGGAGTTTGACAAAAGAATTTCCTTGACTTATAAAACTCAAACTTTGTTTTAAAGGAAAAATTATCATATTCAATAACATTAATATAATTTAACACCAATAAAAAAATATGACTACCCACATGAAATTCATCTTTTTTTTTTTTGAGGAGATCCTTGAGGGCTCCATATATATAAATCGTGTGGTTGATCAGGGGACAAATCATTAGGAGATTCCTGTTTCTTTCATCTTTTCTATATGATTGAATGGTGCCCACTCCACTCCACTTGCTCTCCTGCATATCATAAAGTTCCTGATATTGCCAACTGGTTATCCCAAGATGGCTTCCCACTCCTTGGAGAGAACAGCCGCCTCCGTCTGGACTGCCAAGCAAAACAAGGCCTTCGAGAGGGCGCTGGCGGTGTACGACAAGGACACACCGGACCGATGGCATAATGTCGCCATGGCAGTCGAAGGGAAGACAATCGAGGAGGTGAAGAGGCACTATCAGATGCTCGTAGATGACATCATGTGCATCGAGGCCGGCCGAATCCCCTTCCCGAACTACCGCATTTCCAGCACCACTAGCATCAAGGAAGAAGAGAAAAGGTAGGTTGCATTCTTATTACCCTCACCTCAATACTGCACTTTTAAATGATCGGAAAGGACCCTCCAACACTATGATACTCATAACTTTTATTTAGTTTATAAATTATGAATTAAATAATATTAATTAGTATTTTATTATTTAATAATATATTCATAATTTAAGATAAATTATCTAATTAATTGTTTGAATATTTTTAATATTGGGACACTCCCCATATGAATAAACAGAATTTTACTTCATCATTCAATTCCCTTATGCACAATTGAGTTGAACAACTTTGCCTAACATAGCGGCCTAACTAAAGTGATATTGGTTCTCAATTGCTTTGGGGGTTGTTTTTTTGTTTCATACAGAGTTGATTGGATTCTGTTTAAAGGGTTAGCCAATATGGTTTGTATAGCATATCGATATTATTATTGCCATATCGATTAAATAAATAATAATTTTTTTCGTATTTTTTCTTTATATCAGTTTATATTATTAACTGGATTTTCACATAATTACGCTCTAATCATTATTAAATAGATTGTATAATGTATTTATAAGATAATATTCTAATTTAATAATAGATTGTATAAAATATATATTTACTTAAAATATATAATTTATAAGAAGTGAAATTTTTTTATTTTATAAATTAATAATTTTTTTTATTTTATCTAATTTAATATTATATTTTTAAGTCACACTCACATTTAATAGTAATAAACTTAACATGTGTAATTTAAAATTTGTATTAAATAATTATTTACTAGTTAATTATTATTGTTGCAATATAAAATGAGTAAATAACAATATTTAATTAAATATATTTTTTACTAAATTTGAGTATATATTTTTTAATACTAGTTAGATTTAGGAATGTGATATTGATTTAGTTACCTTTGATTTGATACTATATTAGATAATATTGTGTTATTAAATTAGTGAATGAATATGGTAATAAATAAAATTTTTTAATTTTTTAAATGTAATATATATTTTTATTTTATTTTATTTAAAATTATATTCTCAATAATTTTAAATAATATAATGAAAAATGAAATTACCTTACTAACTCAAAAATAACATTTTCAAGTCATAAATACGGTTGAAAGCTTGTTTCTATGGAAGAAACTTGCTAATGAGCGGAGGAAATTAATGATGAAATGGCCTATGAAATAGTTGCCAGGTTGATCAACCATCACCGTCCATCCATGGTGATGGTGCACATGATCTCAGTACCTACTTAATTACTGCTCACGTCCAAAACTTAACATTAATGTGTTTGAAAGAATGGAGATTACTGAAAACTTATATTATACCACAAATTCCGATTAATAAGTTAGGATTATGTCAATTATTTATTTTAAACATATTTAATAATAATAATAATAATAATAATAAAATGTATGTGATATTGCCGATTATATGTTGGGCCTCTCCTGATTTTAAGGCCGACATAGTCCGGCCTTGTTAAGATCAACAAACCAGTTACCATGCCACGTCATCTAACATGAACGTATGGGAGAATTAACTACTGTGCTCGTGTCAGAAGATAAAAAAATGTTTGGAAGGACACACACTGTCTAATATGCCAACTAATCCAGATCATGCCAACCATCCTCATTTATTAAGTGCCAAAAGGAAAATAGCTTTATATGGATTTGGAAAAATAAAAAATGTTTATTATACTAATAATAATATAAAAAAAAGTGGAAAAAGGAAAGGTAGTAGATGACTCTTCCCGTTGTCCCCACTCTTCCACCACCTAATGAGTGTGCGTGTCCAAGAATGACCGTCCCCAACAAATGGTGTGGGAGGTGACCGCTAGGGAGCACTGTGTTCCTTATTGTAACAGTATGTTTGGATGGGTATCCAGAAAATTTGAAGGTGCCTTTCATTTATTAAATTAAATTGATTTTAATACTTTTCATATATTTATTATATATTTTAAGTAAATTTATATAATATAATTATATAATAGTAATAGTGTATATATAAATAAATATATATTGTTTATATATAATATACTTTGTATATATATTTTTATTATGATTATATAATATATATTAAATTATTTTTTAATTATAACCATAATTTATTTATATTATATGATATTATCATAGGATAAAAATGAATATAATAGATATATTATATATATTCCTATTATATGATATTTATAAATTAATAAATATTATAATCTATTTATATTATATTATCCTATATTATACGCTCATATAATATAAAACTTACCCAAATAGAGTGAAATCTACTTTCCAAATTTCTCCCGACTCTTACAATCCAAATTCTTTAAAACCACTCCATACAAACAAAACAAAACAAAGGTGTGGAGGGAGCATAGGCCACTGTGGTCATTCCCTCTTTCTTTTCTTTTCGTTTTATTTTTATTTTTATTTTAGTGTCGATGTTAGTATTGTGGAGATCTATTAACAACATTGCTTGAAATTTTGTAAATTTATCAAAATATTATACGTTTATAAATGTTATTTATAATATTGTTACAATTTATATGTTATATATGGTATTAATTTAATACCTAATCCTAAATTCTTAAATTCTACTTTGCTACACTCATTTAGAGAAGTAACAAAAAAAATTATGCATTAAAATCACGTAGCTTATTTTGGACTATTCTTCCACCTGAAATGGTTAAAATTGATTCATTTTATTTTAATTATTTTTATTAGGCAACCATTAAAATAATTGAAGTGTGACGTGGTAATTAAAATGGTCAATAATGTTTCAACTAAATAATTATATTTTTTTTATAATCCATTAGGAGATAGATGTAGGGAGAATAATTTAATAAGAATATACAAATTTTAAAAACTTTTTATTTTAATTTTAGATTACACTTTTCTACTTGAATTTGCACACTTTTATTACTTATAAAATTTCATTCTTATAAAATATACTAAAATCTCCACTATATCTAAACAATGTTAGTAAGTATATCACTCACAATATAGTGCTAAATCTATAAATACATATTTATCGTTAATTTTGTTATTGGGTATCAAATGGTAACAAACTAATTGTACGGGGCCTAGCGTAATTCATACTATCAGTACAAAACAACAAAAGTGAGTGCAGATGCAAGTCGCAGAGCAGCTGCATTGCCTGAGTGACTTGAGGCTTTTAAACACTTGTCTCCGCGAACTTATCCAAGGCCATAATCTCCATCTATTTTTATCGTCATTTGTCTTTTTTCTTGAAGACGACCTAATTCTGAATGGCTCCAGTTTTCTTATTTCCTTTAATTCATATTTTTGCATCTTACCTTCATTTCTCAGTTGCATAAATTTGATCATTGTTTCAACTTTTTACACAAAAAAAACAAGTCGATTATTAATATATTTTTTACAAATCCAAAATAACATGTGGTATTAAAGTTTGAATTAAAGTGAAAGTAAAAAACCCTAAAAAATTCTAGTTCAACTCTAATTATGCTGAGTTTCATTCAATAAGATTTTGGTGAATTTATACACTATGTTATTTTTAAATTTGATGAATATTATCATAACTGGTTATTGTTAACGGAAAAAATTTTAAAATCTAAAGAGTTGTAGAGTTTAGTAGAAGATGGTAGATCAAGAGAAGATAGTAAATAAATAAAAAATTAAAGATATTCAAATAAATAATTATTTATTTCAAGCAATTGAAATAACAATTATAAAGATAATTATTAACAAAATAAATTTCAAAATTTATTTGGGATGTCATGAAGGTGAGATATCAAAGATCTATAAGAGTTCGATGAGGTAAGTTATAAGCTTTGTGTCGTAAGTTTGAGCATTTTGAAATGAGGGAGAAAGAAACTGTTGAATAATATTTTTCTATAATTACAACCATTGTCAACAAAATATAGATTCATAGAGTTCGAATTGAGTAAATATTAATTATGAGAAAATATTAAAAACTATAACTACAAGATTCAACTATTTTATATGTTCTATCGAATAATATCAAAATGTTAAATATGGAAGAGTTACAAGGCAGTTTAATGATACATGAGCAATGTATGATGTGACAAATGGATGATAAACATGCTTTTAAAGTAATTAGTAATAAAAAACTAAAAAACATTCAGATCTTTAAGTTCAAGACCAAAAAGTTCATTTTTCAATGGTTATAAAGTAAGGAGCATAGGTTTTTTTCATGGGGAAGTAGAGATAGAAATTGTGGAAGAGTAAAATTTTCAAGAAATTCATCAAAGTTTAAATCTTAAGTGGAGTGCTATAAGTACCGTGAACTAGGACATTATTAATATAAATGTCTAATTCAAAATCGAAGAGCTAATTGTACATAATTATACACCACTAAAGAAGATGCCCTCTTGATGGCTTATGGGAAATAAAATGAAGCAACAGTTAAATGTGTGGTTTCTTTATTTAGGTTACACCAATCACATGTGTGGTCACAAATGATGATTTTCAGAGCTTGATGAGCATTTCAGTAACAAAATTGGGAAATAATACAATTCTACAAGTAGTTGGAAAAGGACAGTAAAAATAAATGTAAATCATTTAGTTCAAGTGATATTTAAAATTTATTATGTTCTGTGCTACTTATTAATCTCATGAGTGTGAGACCGTTCTTAGAAAATGGTCTAAATATTGATTTTCAAAGTATAGCATGTTCAATATATCATCCTAAAAAGGACTTATTGTGAATACTATTATGACTACGAATCAAATGTTTACTATAGTTGCAGAATCTATAAATTTTACTGAAATATAAGCTTGTATACTATCTACTATGGAAGAACAAACAACTCTTTGGCATCAAAGATTTTGGAATTTAAATGTCGATGGACTGCAACAATTGTACAAAGAAAACATGGTAGAAATACTATCCAAGCCATGCAAAATGGTCTACACTTATGATGATTGTTAAGTTGGCAAATAATCTTGGAGCAATATATGAAAAAGAAGTGATTGGAGAGCAAATAAAATACTACAACTAGTCCATGTTGATATTTGTGGACCTATTATTCTAATATCTAATGTAAAACAAAGGTAATTTTTTACGTTTATTGATAATTTCAGCAGACATACTTGGATTTATTTTTTTCAGCAATATCTGAAGCTATTTCTAGTTTTAAAAAATTAAAGTTTCTAGTTGAGAAAGAAACATAAGAAATTTTAATATGTCTAAGGACTAATCACGAAGGAGAATTAATTTCTCATAAGTTTAATGATTTTTGTAGTGAAAACAGTATTAGAAGGCAATTTACAACCACATACACTCCACAAGAGAACGAAGTGTGAGAGTAAGAATCGTACCAATATAAATATGGTAAGTTGTATACTAAGTGGAAGAAATGTTACTTAAGTTGTTTGGGTGGATGCAGTTACTTGGGTTGTACATATTCTTAACAAAAGTCCTACTGTTATTGAAGCATGATAATGACAAATAAAATTTTTGGGAAGATATGAATTATTAAAAGCAAGATAAGGTGTCCCTAAGCTTGAAAGTATTGAACTTATAGAATCAAGTATACATACCCATATATTGGAGGATCCTCACTAACAGATGTCACCTGCCCTACAAGATGACAACAAACGAATTCATGCCAGCTAAATTATACAATATTCTATTGTATATTTGTCCTATTATAATTTATCTTTATCTTACAAAAATTTGTATAAATGTACACAAATTCAATGAATGGAGCAGGGTGGTTCAAATATCAAATACCTCTTATGTCTCTAAATTTCTTCTTCCTCTTGCATTCATTCTGCATTCCTTTCATGGTATCAGAGCATTAATACTTCCAAGCATTGCTCAAATTCAAGATCCTGAGGTATTTTCTTTTCTAGTGCACTACTGCATCTCTATCACCTACAAGACAATAAGAACACTCAATGAGCACCAGCAACTTCATAGTTTCTCTTCCAGCATCACTACCTACCCTCCCCATCAAACTGGATTATTCAAACTACTACCTGTAGAAGAACAACATGAGTCATCTCCTCAAAGCTTATAAACTTCTCGGCTATGCTGATGGATCCACACCTTCTCCAGCTCCATTTATTTCTCACAAATCTATAGATGGAAATGAGCTACAACACCCCAATCCTGAATATGAATCATGGTTTATCCATGATCAAGTCTCCCTCACTGTCATTCTTGCATCTTTCACCACTGAAGTTAATTTGCAGGTCATTTCAACAACCATCGCTGCTAAAGTATGGCAAGAGCTTGACACTCTTTTTAGTTTACAGGTTCAGGCACGGTTGGACATTCTCGGCCAACAATTAAACTCGATCATCCCATGTCCACCTCTACCTATCCTCCGTTAGCTCTCTCGCCACTAGTCTTACCCAAATTGGACAACCCAAAACACCCAAGGAAATCAAGAATCGCATACTAGTTGGTTTGGGTTATGATTGGGAATCACTAACCTTGGGGCTATCGGCTACCTTGGACTTCATGAGTATTTGTAAACTTCGCTATTTGGAGTTAAGGAAAATTAGGAAAAGACCAGTCAAACCGAGTGAGAAAACTGAACCGGTTCACAAACCCGATCATTAGAGAACGGGCAATTTGGGAAATTTATAACCCCCAGGTGACCCAAGGGATTCATAAAAACCTTGGAAAAGAACCTTAGAACAAATTGGAAGAGAAAACCATATCGGTTTAGATGAACCGGATCCAAGCCAAATTGAACCGATTTGTGAATCGAGCCAAAACTGATAGAGAGAGGGCAAACCGGGAAATTTATGGATACTGAGTGACCTAAATAGTTACAAAAGTTATGAAAAAGGACTTTAGGATGAATTGGAGATAAAAATCAAACCAGTTCAGGTGAACCGAATCCGAATCGAATTGAACTGTTTTGGACCGGTTTGAACCACTATTGAACCAGATGCTAAATTTATTTTTCTATGTGACTTAGAAAATTTAAATTGGAGAATTGAGGCCACCATTATATAGAGAATTAATTTAGATAAATTTAGAAAATTTTAATTTTGAAAAATTCGGTCGAATCGGGCCTAAACCAGCTAGTTTAATCTTTGAACCCGGTACGGTTCGGTTCGGAATAGTGTCGTCTTCTTCCTTTAGATGATAACACTGTTCACTTGCCGAAAATTCAAGCAGTGTCGGCAAAGATGAAAAGTCTCCGGCCAGGGAGTTTTAGGCAATGAATGACTGCCATTAAGGCGCCAATTGGACGACCAAGAAGTCCCTGATCTTCCTATATAAAGAGCCCCTCCTCATTCATCCTCCTCACACATGAAAACTCCATTCTAACTTAACTGCTCCATTTTCCGGTGAAGCTTGAACTAGAGCTCCGACTTGAGCATTTTTCAAATCTAAAGAAGGCGTGGTCGAGTTCTCTGGATTCGAGGAGAAGTCAACTACACGATTGTAGTCTCCATTTGCTCTGAGGGTTGCCGAAGAAGTGCCGGCGTGATCGAATAGTGAAGCAGCTCTGCTGGACCGAAGCTACCCTATTTTGGCCAAGCTGAAATTGGCCAATTCGAGCCCTTCTCAGACCAAACCAAGCCCTCTCAACACCTCCACCATCCTCCTACAGTTGAATTAGAGCTAAAAGGTAAGCCAATTTGGCTCCCCTTTGTAAATTCCGATCGGTGCTAAAGAGAGAATCGACAGAATTTTGATGACTAAATTCTCACTTAATTCGAAATCAATTAATGCAATTCTTGATCCTAGGAAGAATCTCAGGACAAGAGCTATCTACCCAGATTGAAAGCTCGGACCGTTGCGCCCCTGACGGTAAGCTTTTGAAGCTTTCTCTCTCTAAGTCCAGTTTTTCGGTGAAGCTTCGTTTGAGCTCATTCCTATATCAAATCGTGCAATTGAATCGTGTGATAGTGTAGGAACCCCAATCTAATTTCAATTTTAACAATTAAACTCATTTGATTGGTCAATTTGATGAAATCAGATTCGACTAAGTTAGAAGGTTGAAATTGGGGGAAACATTGGAGGAAATTTAGGGATTTCAAAAATTCATGGGACTAAAGTGAATTTCATAAAATTGAGGGCCAATTGGACGTGATAAAGATGTTGGAGGACCAATTGGGAAAATTTTGGAATTTTTGGGGCAAAACTTACCATTTTTGTAAAGTAGGGGCAAAATGGTAATTTTGAAAAAGTTGGGGGACCAAATTGGAAATTTAGAAAACTTGAACCCCTTTTATGGTTTTGGAATAAATTGAGGTCCTAAGGTGAATTTAGGAGTTTCGGGACTCAATTTGGGGGAAAACCGACATTAGGGACTTAAGGTTAAAGAAAAAATAACTTTAGGGACCTAATTACAAATAAATGAAACGTTTGGTTTTCTCATTCATTCGGGATGAATGAAGACTATTAGGTCAAAGGATAATGAACAAGAATGTTCATATCATGTAGGAACACGAAGTACCGAGAATGTTAGCTAAGACAAGCTTACGTGAAGGCAACAAGCCGGCTAAAAGGAAATTCACTACACTACCGGGTGAGTAAGATATTTAATATTATACCCAGTTGGGATGATAAATACCTCAGAAATGAAAAACCACTACTAAGTGGTATTTTAACCATCACATCTGAGAGGAGTGATGTGGAAATCACGCAGAAAAAAACTATTTACCGGTTATAAGTAGATCATACCCAATTGGTATGATGAAATTTCCTCGAAGGAAGTGGAAAACCTGCTTACTGGTTATAAGCGAAGATGTCCTCATACTCGGTTAGTATGATAGACAACTGAAAAGTTTATTTTGTTGGAAGTGCTCTCCCATGACTGTGTGTCTCTGCTTAAAATTTTTGGGAGACCTTCTTGACGGGAGCTCAAATAGTTCAATTAGGTCGAAGGCCTCGGTTTTGGAACTCAGGGGCTAATATGCCCGATTTTGAAAATCTCGAACTGGCCCTAGGCTTATTGGCACGAGGAGGAGCTCATAAATAAACATGATTTTAAGCCATAAAAAATAAAGTGAATGAATTGTTTGGCCATGGTACCGAGACATGACCGACATACTTGATGGACTAGCGGTAATGTGACATGACAAGTCTTCGTACTAGTCGAGACAAATAGTTGTAGGTCGAGTTGAGAGTCGGGGCCGTTGGACTAGTGGTGTCATGCCCCGTCCCAGTTTGGTTGGATCCCCGTGATCAACCCGCCTCTCTCCTAGTTTATTAAAGGGTTTCCCCTTATTGTAAACCGTAAAGAGTAAGGCGTCCTTTAACCTGCACCTTTTTCCTGGAATAACATAATCAAAACTGCATGAAATTTAAAAATTTACATACCTGTCTTACAGGCATCTTAGTTGACGGTCTTTAAGGGTAGGCTTTCCAGGATTTCCTAAAAGGGATATAAGGAGGGGGGAGGGGGGGGGGGTGAGTATGACTACTCAGCAAATGGGTTTTTAAAAACTTTTGACTTTTAAGAAAATAATTATTATTGGAGTGTGCCAGACTCCTTTCATTTTCAAAAATCCCTTCGTTTAAAAATTTGGTTTTTTCCACCATTTCTTAGTTACCGGTGTGTCATCACCCAACACACATCCTTCATCATGAAGGTTACACATATTCGTAAGTCAGTATCACTACTAAACTCGCTAGTGGCTTTGAAGCGACTTTTCCTGCCACCCGGATAGAAGTACGACCGCTTCTACCCTGGGAATGAGTGAATGTACGCGACATCCGACCCACAATCCTGAAATCACTTCTTCGTGTCCGTATGAGGACAGAGATCACATCCTGTCCCCACCCAAGTCTCGTGCACTTGGTGCTACTCTAAATTTCACACAGACACCTGGAACGACGAACTGCCATTATAGCCATCAGGTCGTCCAGTGCCCTTGATGACGACGAACGACGAACTACCCCTCATGGGCGTCTTGATGATCCCGTACTCACAGTGCATGCATAAAAAATGTTTTTTTTCTTTATATTGCCATGTAATCTATGGTGCCACTAGTCCAATGGCCCCGACTCTCAACTCAACCCGCAACTGTTTGTCTTGACTAGTCCGTCGAACCTATCATGTTGCACTGCCGCTAGTTGACTGAGCATGTTGGTCCTATCTTGGTACCATGGCCAAACAATTCACTTATTAAGTTTTGTGGCACATATATCATGTTCGTTTATGAGCTTCTGCTCGTGCCAACTAGCCTTGGGCCCATCCTATTATTGTCCATCATAGAGTGTAATCTTTACTACATCTCATTCCATCTTAGGGTTTTGTTTATTCTATTTGGTTGTCTGTCATTATTAGTTTTCCTCTTTCTACTTGGTTCTCCTATTCCCTCCAAACAGGTCAGCTTGGACCATTACGATACTTCCTTCCTTGAAAATATTTCCTAATTAAGGGTTGGTTCCTTTCACTCCACATTGTGTCCATCCACCCATCAATAACTCCTTTAGTTTAATTTACTTCTTAGGACCTCATTTTTCCTTGGTACTCAACTTTTCCATCTCAACCAACATTTCATTTGTTAGCTTATCGTTCCTTCTATTTTGGTTGGTTCCATTTCCTCTCAATTGGGATACACATGTCTTTTCGGGGCTTCCTTCCTTTGTAGAATTCTTTCCCTTTCTCCGGACATTCCTTTTTACATTTGCTCTGGGGGATTTCTACTCTTGATGTTGTCTTCTCCTATTTACCTTTACTCCCCAGGTCTTGCAGGACATCTTTTATACTCTATTTGCATCCTTATTCGTACCCAGTACCTATCTATTTCTTTAGGGAGCGTACAAATCTTCCTTGTTTTAGGATCATTATGGGAGAGGCTTGCCTATTCCTTTCTTGGCTTGAGTTTAGTCGTTAATTGGCCTTTGGTCCTTTTAAGGATTTCTTGCATCCTTCTTTTCCCGAGTATTTGACCTTTCCGCCTCTCTCCTCTTTGTTGGAACTTACATTATGGCTTTCTCGAGTATTTGTTCATTAACTACTTTGCCTCTACAATTTTTTTGGTCTAAGTTTCTTAGGGCAGCTGTTTCTCGAGTCCTCCTATCCTTAACATCCATCTCACTGACCTTTTTAGGGTGTAGTCCTTTCTACCTCCCGATCTTTCTTAGGGTGTCATTTATTCTCCTTGACCCTATTTGGCTTAATTACTTTTTCCAAGGTGATTCATTCCAATACATCCCGTTATTTGGCTCTATTACTCTTCCAAGGTAGGTCATAATTGGCCTTCAATACATCCTTCCATCAAGAAGTTTCTAACGGTGGGTTGGTGCCTTGCACTTCACGTTATGTCCATCTGTCAATCCAATGATTCCTTCAAGGTACTTAGTTGTATGCATCCCTCCAGAGTTCCCTTGCCCAGCGTATTCCTTCTCTTCTTCACTCTTATTGTGCCATTCTCTAGAGTTTCTAGAGGACGTTTCTCTGTGTTTGCCCCTTATGAGAGGGTTCTAGATATACTTCCCATGTACCTTATCCCTACTCTTGAGGTATCTTTCTCGGGTTGACCTTCTTAAGAAGAAATTTAAATTTTGCATTTACCTCGTCATTTCTTGACCTCTTGGTGAACCACTTACTTAGCCAGCTCCATGGTTTCGGTCCCCAGTCCTTCGTGGCCTTTGAGGAGTTATTGCCCTTAATTTATGAGGTGTGAAACACCACTTCTTTCCTTACACCTATAATAGTTTATCTTGGTACTTGTCCTTAGTAGGGTTGTGCACTTCTTCAGGTAATGTCTCAATCGTTCATACTTGTAATAGGTTATTCCTTTACATGGATTGTTGTGGTCCCTTCTTTCCTTCGAGTAGGGCATTTCCAGGGTTACTATTGGTTTGGTGCTCTACCGTTCTTTGAGTCTGATCACTTTGACAGTTTTCTTACTGAATCTCCTTTGCTAAAGGGTCATGGTAAGAGTTTTCCTAGGTTTCTTAATTCCCTGATTCATCTTCCATAACCATGATGTAACTTTTTCCTTAGCTTCCAGGATAGTGTGGGTTTGCTTTATTTTCCTTAGGCCATATTCCCAACAATGTGTCATCATCATGAGAGAGAGTTTTAAGAATTTGAGTATTTTATTAATAGGGGGATAGAAAAGATTAGGCTTTCAGCCCTATCACAGGAAATGGTTGCAAAATAACTAAGGAGCTATGGAATTCTTGATAAACGTCTTCTTCCATACTTAGAGTTGTGCCACCAATAGGTCCTAGCACCATTCTCCAGGATACTTCCCCATTTGGTCTTATGACATTTCATCCCGGTCTCAAACATTTGGGAAGCTTCTAGGGTTATCTCCCTACGGAGGTAGGGTGTTGAGTAGAGTCATTCCAAGTTTTCTGGGTTCCTCTCCTGGAAGCCATCTGAAAATTTTAGGATAAATCCTATTAGTTACTATATTTTCTAGTCTTGATTATGTATTCGAGTAAACAGGCTCTGACACCACTCTAGTTGTGAAGCCCTGACTCGGTGTGGTCGGATCCCCATGATCAACCCACCACTCTCCTGGTTTATTAAAGGGTTTCCCCTTATTATAATCAGTAAAGAGTAAGGCGTCCTTTAAACTTGCATCATTTCCTAGAATAGCATAATCAAAACTGCATGAAATTTTAAACTTTACATACTTGTCTTACAGGTATCTTAGTTGATGGTCTTTCAAGGTAGGCTTTCCGGGATTTCCTGAAAGGGATATAAGGGAGGGGGTGAGTATGACTACTTAGTGAATGAGTTTTCAAAGTTCTACTTTTAACTTTTAAGAAAAACATTTATATGGAGTGTGCCATACTCCTTTCTTTTCAAAAAAAATCCTTTCATTTAAAAATTTGGGTTTTTCCATTATTTCTTAGTTACCACAATGTGTCATCACCCAACACACATCCTTCATCATGAAGGTTACACACATTCGCAAGTCAGTATCACTACTGAACCTGCTAATGGCTTTAGAGCAACTTTTCCTGCCACCCGTATAGAAGTACGACCGCTTCTACCTTGGGAATGAGTGGATGTATACGACATCCGACCCACAATCCCAAAATCACTTCTTCGTGTCTGTATGAGGACAGAGACCTCATCCTGTCCCCACCCCGGTCTCATGCGCTTGGTGCTACTCCAAATTTCGCACAGACACCTGGAACGACGATCTGCCCTTATACTCATCGGGTCGTCCAGGGCCCTTAGGACGCATCACTACCCCTCATGGGCGTCTTGATGATCTTGTACTCACAGTGCATGCACAAACAATGTTTTTTTTTCATATTGCCATGTAATCTGTGGTGCCACTAGTCCAATGGCCCCGACTCTCAACTCAATCTGCAACTATTTGTCTTGACTAGTCCGTCGACTTGTCATGTCGCACTGCCTCTAGTTGACTGAGCATGTCGGTCTTGTCTTAGTACCATGGCGAAACGATTCACTTATTAAGTTTTATGGCACATATATCATGTTTGTTTACGAGCTCCTGCTCGTGCCAACTAGCCTTGGGCCCACTGTACGAGATTTTCAAAATCGGGCATTTAGCCCCCAAGTTCCAAAACCGAGGCCCCTAGCCTATCAGAGCTATTCGAGCTCCCGTCGAGAAGGTCTCCCAAATTGTTTAAGCATTGGCACATAGTCAGGGGAGAGCACTTCCGACAAAATAGATTTTCACTGTCCATTATACCGACCGGTATAAGGACATCTCCGTTCATAACCGATAAACGAGTTTTCAACTTCATTCGAGGAAGTCTCATCATACCAACCGAGTATGATCTACTTACAACCAATAAGTAGTTTTACCGCAATATTTTCACATCACTTTCTCTAAGTGGTGATAATTAAAATACCACTAAACAGTGGCTTTTTATACCGAGGTACTTATCATCCCCAACCGGGTATGATATATATAATCCCACTCACAATCGGTAAGTGGTTTTTAATTTTAAGTTGTGCTCATCTTCCCAACCGAGTATGATATTAGTAAACCCACTCACCCGTTAATATAGTGAATTCCACTATACCAGTTCTTTGTATTCACACTAGCTCGTCCATGCTAGTGTTCCCGTTACTTCATGTTCCTACACGATATGAACATCCTTGTTCACTATTACTCGTCTTAACAACCTTCATTCATTTCCAATGAATGAGAAAACCCAAACTTTTTAGTTATTTATAATTAGTTCCCTAAAGTTATTTCTCTTTAACTTTAAGTCAACAAATGCAAGTTTTTCCTCAAACTGAGTCCCAAAATTTTTAAAATTTATCTTGGGACCTCAATTTATTTAATTTCACAAAAAGGGGTTTAATTTCCCAAATTTCCAATTTGGTCCCCCAACTTTTCCAAAATTACCATTTTGCTCTTCCTTTACAAAAATGGTAAGTTTTTCCCCAAAAATTCTAAAATTCCTCAATTGGTCCTCCAACATTATTTTCATGCCCAATTGACCCTCAATTTCATAAAATTGTATTTTGTTCCTTTGAATTTCGAAAATCCCCAATTTTCCCCCCAATTTCAACTCATTAACACAGCCGAATATGATTTAATCAAATTGACCGATGATCAAACACCTCCAATTGTTGAAATTGAAGTTAAAATTGAGTTCCTCCATCCTCTTATGATTCAATAGCACTTTGAATCACAATTTTTGACGTCAAAACGAGCTCAAACGAAGCTTTGTCGGAAAACGAACTGTAGAGAGAGAAAGCTTTGATTACTCATCGGTGAGGGCACGATGGTTCAAGCTTTCGATATGGGCAGATAGCTCTCATCTTGAGGTTCATCCTTGAACCAAGAATCGCATCAATTGATGTGGAATTGAGTTAGAATTTCATCATTGAAATTCTGTCGGTTCTCTCTCTAGCACCGACCGGAAATTGTAGAAGGGAGCCGAATTGGCTTACCTTTCAGTCCTAATTTGGCTATGGGAGGGCTGAGGAAGTGTTGGGAAGGCTTGGTTTGGCCTGAGTAGGGCTCGAAATGGCCGATTTCATCTTGGCCGAAATAAGGAAACTTCGGTCCGCCAGAGCTGCTTCACTGTTCCATCATGCCGACACTTCTCTAACGATTCTTGGATTGATTAGAGTTTGCTATCAGATAGCTGTCTTCTTCCTGGTTCTAAAGAGCCCGACCTCTCCTTCCGAGGTTAAGAAAAGTGTTCAAGTCAAAGCTTTGGTTCAAGCTTCATCGGGAAATGGAGCAGTAGAGAGAGAGAAGTGTTGAGGTGTGAGGAGAATGAATGGGGATGACCTCTTTATATAGGTGTAAAAATCGTGTATTAAATGGGAGAGATTTATTATTATTATTATTATTTTCATAAATTATTGGTATTAATTTCAATAATTTAATTTTGGTATTAAATTATTTGTATTAATTCCAATAATTTAATTTAGGTATTAAATTATTGGTATTAATTACAATAGTTAAATATATATTAATTTATGGCTATTTATGATAAGGGTACATTCGCATAAAAAGTTTTGACTGAAATTTTGGGTTACAAAAAAAATCATACTTCCTAGGAGGTCACTGATCCTCACACTACTCTCGAGCAAGCACGCTTAACTTTATAATTCACATGGATTCTCGTTCACCTGAACCAATTTGGTTTTTCTATTCTAATTTGTGTTAAGTTTATTTTGCAAGATTTAATTAACCCTTTATATCACCCGAAAGTTGTAAATTTCCAAATTGCTTGTTCCCAAATGATCGGATTTGTAAACCATCTCAGTTTTCTTACTCGGTTTGACCGATTCTTTTCCCGATTTTCCTTAACTCAAAAGTGCGAGGTTTACATTTTTATCTTTAAGTTGTGCTCATCATCCCAATCGGGTATGATGTTAGTAAACACACTCACCCCTTAACGCAGTGAATTCAACTCGGCCATTTCTTTATATTCACACGAGCTTGTCCATGCTGGCGTTCCTGTTACTTCGTGTTCCTACACGATATGAACATCCTTGTTCACTATTACTCGACTTAACAAACTTCATTCATTTCCAATGAATGAGAAAATCCTAACTTTTCAGTTATTTGCAATTAGGTCCCTAAAGTTATTTATCTTTAACTTTAAGTCCCCAAATGCAGGTTTTTCCTCAAATTGAGTCCCGAAACTTTTAAAATTTATCTTGGAACCTCAATTTATTCAATTTCACAAAAAGGGGTTTAATTTCCCAAATTTCCAATTTGGTCCCCCAACTTTTCCAAAATTACCATTTTGCCCTTCCTTTATAAAAATGGTAAGTTTTACCCCAAAAATTCCAAAATTCCTCAATTGGTCCTCCAACATTATTTTCATGCCCAATCCCCAATTTTCCCCCAATTTCAACTCCTTAGCACAACCAAATTTGATTTCATCAAATTGACCAATCAAACACCTCCAATTATTGAAATTGAAGTTAAAATTGAGTTCCTCCATCCTCTTACAATTCAATAGCACATTGAATCGCAAGTTTTGACGCCAGAACGAGCTCAAATGGAACTTCGCCGGAAAACGGACTATACAGAGAGAAAGTTTCGATTACTCACCGATGAGGGCACGACAGTCCAAGCTTTCGATCTTGGCAGATAGCTCTCATCTTGATGTTCATCCTAGAATCAGGAATCGCATCAATTGATGCCGAATTGAGTTAGAATTTCATCATTGAAATTTTGTCGGTTCTCTCTCTAGCACTGGCCGAAAATTGCAGAGAGAAGCCGAATTGGCTTACCTTTCAGTCCTAATTCGGCCGTGGGAGGGCTGAGAAAGTGTTAGAAAGGCTTGGTTTGGCCTGAGGAGGGCTCGAAATGGCCGATTTCAATTCGGCAGAAATAGGACAGCTTCGGTCCGCCGGAGCTGCTTCACTGTTTCATTACGCCGGCGACACTCGGAGTGAACACAGACTATAGATGTCACGCCCCAACCCGATTTGGTCGGATCCCCGTGAACAACCCGCCACTCTCCCGGTTTATTAAAGGGTTTCCTCTTATTATAATCCGTAAAGAGTAAGGCGTCCTTTAAACTTGCATCATTTCCTAGAATAGCATAATCAAAACTGCATGAAATTTTAAACTTTACATACCTGTCTTACCGGTATCTTAGTTGATGGTCTTTCAAGGTAGGCTTTCCGGGATTTCCTGAAAGGGATATAAGGGAGGGGGTGAGTACGACTACTCAGTGAATGGGTTTTCAAAGGTCTACTTTTAACTTTTAAGAAAAATATTTATATGGAGTGTGCCAGACTCCTTTCTTTTCAAAAAAATCCCTTCATTTAAAAATTGGGGTTTTCCCATTATTTCTTAGTTACCACAATGTGTCATCACCCAACACACATCCTTCATCATGAAGGTTACACACATTCGCAAGTCAGTATCACTACTGAACCCGCTAGTGGCTTCGGAGCGACTTTTCCTGCCACCCGGATAGAAGTACGACCACTTCTGCCCTAGGAATGAGTGGATGTACGTGACATCCGACCCACAATCCCAAAATCACTTCTTCATGTCTGTATGAGGACAGAGACCTCATCCTGTCCCCACCCCGGTCTCATGCGCTTGGTGCTACTCCTGATTTCGCACAAACACCTGGAACGACGATCTGCCCTTATACTCATTGGGTCGTCCAGGGCCCTTAGGACACATCACTACCCCTCATGGGCATCTTGATGATCCCGTACTCATAGTGCATACACAAATAATGTTTTCTTATCAAGCCATGTAATATGTGGTGCCACTGGTCCAATGGCCCCGACTCTCAACTCAACCTGCAGTTGTTTGTCTTTACTGGTCCGTTGACCTGTCATGTCACACTGCTGCTAGTTGACTGAGCATGTCGGTCCTATCTTGGTACCATGGCCAAACAATTCACTTTATTAAGTTTTATGGCACATATATCATGTTCATTTACGAGCTCCTGCTCGTGCCACTAGCCTTGGGCCCACTGTACGAGATTTTCAAAAATCTGGGCATTCTAGCCCTCAAGTTCCAAAACCGAGGCCCCTGGACTATAAGAGCTATTCGAGTTCCCGTCAAGAAGGTCTCCCAAATAGTTTAAGCATTGGCACACAGTCAAGGGAGAACACTTCCGACAAAATAGGTTTTTAGTGTCCATTATACCGACTGGCATAAGGACATCTCCGTTCATAACCGATGAACGGGTTTTCAACTTCATTCGAGGAAGTCTCATCATACCAACTGGGTATGATCTACTTACAACCGGTAAGTAGTTTTTCCGCATAATTTTCACATCACTTTCTCTAAGTGGTGATGATTAAAATACCACTAAACAGTGGGTTTTTATACCGAGTTACTTATCACCCCCTACAGGGTATGATATAAAATTTTCACCCATAATCGGTAAGTGGTTTGTATCTTGAATTTGTGCTCATAATCCCAACGGGTATGATGTTAGTAAACTCACTCACTCATTAATGTCGTGAATTCTACTATACTGGTTCTTTGTATTCACGCGAGCTTGTCCTTGCTGGCGTTCCCGATATTTCGTGTTCCTACATGATATGAACAACCTTGTTCATTATTACTCGGCATAACAGCCTTCATTCATTTCCAATGAATGAGAAAACCCAAAATTTTAGTTATTTGCAATTAGGTCCCTAAAGTTATTTCTCTTTAACTTTAAGGCCCTAATTTTGGTTTTTCCTCAAATTGAGTCCCGTAACTTTTAAAATTTATCCTGGGACCTCAATTTATTCAATTTCACCAAAAATGGTTTAATTTCCCATATTTCCAATTTGGTCCCCCAATTTTTCCAAAATTACCATTTTACCCTTCTTTTACAAAAATGGTAAGTTTTGCCCCAAAAATCCAAAATTCCTCAATTGGTCCTCCAACATTATTTTCATGCCCAATTGACCCTCAATTTCATAAAATTGTATTTTGGCACTTTGAATTTTAAAAATCCCCAATTTTCCCCCAATGCCAACTTCTTAACACAGCCAAATTTGATTTCATCAAATTGACCCATCAAACATTTCCAATTGTTGAAATTGAAGTTGAAATTGAGTTTCTACATGTTCAATGATTCTTCATAAATGTGAATCGCAAGTTTTAATGCCAGGACGAGCTCAAACGGAGCTTCGCCGGAAAATGAACTTTAGAGAGAGAAAGCTTCGATTACTCACTGGTGAAGGCACGACGGTTTGAGCTTTTGATCTAGCCAGGTAGCTCTCGTCCTGAGGTTCATCCTAGAATCAAGAATCGCATCAATTGATACGGAATTAGATTAGAATTTTGTCATTGAAATTCGGTCGATTCTCTCTCTAGCACCGATCGAAAATTGTAAAGGGAAGCCGAATTGGCTTACCTTTCGGTCCTAATTCGGCTGTGGAAAGGCTGAGGAAGTGTTGGGATGGCTTGGTTTGGCTTGAGGAGGGCTTGAAATGGCCGATTTCAGCTTGGCGAAAATAGGGCAGCTTCGGTCCGCCGGAGTTGCTTCACTTTTCCATCATGTTGGCGCTTCTCTAACGATTCTCGGATTGACTGGAGTTTGCTATCAGATAACTGTCTTCTCCCTGGTTCTAAAGAGCTTGACCTTTGTTCAAGTCGAAGCTCTAGTTCGAGCTTTACCGGGAAATGGAGCAGTAGAGAGAGAGAGAGAAATGTTCAGGTGTGAGGAGAATGGAATGGGGATGACCTCACACTACTCTCGGGCAACCACGCTTAACTTTAAAATTCTTATAGAATCTAGTTCACCTAAATCACTTTGGTTTTTGTTTTCTAATTTGTCTTAAGTTTCTTTTCCAAGGTTTAATGAACCCTTTGGATCACCCGAGAGTTATAAATTCCCAACTTGCCCATTCAGAAATAATCGGGTTTGTGAACCGGTTATGAATCCTCACTTAGTTTGACCGGTTCTTTTCCTGGTTTTCCTTAGCTCAAAAGGGCGGGTTTTACAACTCTCCCCTCCTTTTAGGAGTTTTGTCCCCAAAACTTAGTTAACATCCTTGCATGAGCAATCATTTCCTTTGATGCCCCTTTGGTGTTTGCTTAAGATATAAACTTTTCTCTTGTCCTTGAAATTAGTCCCTTTTACAACCTTCACTTAATAAATTCATTTTCGTTAATATTATTTACTCCCTCCATGGAGTTTGTTATAACTAGACATACCTTACCTCAAGGTACCTTCTTAGATTTTATCTCTCTTTTTGCTTAGAGAAACATTCTTCCCCTTTAGGTCATGTACTCAAGATTGGGAATTCCAAGATAACTAACCATTTTTGTGTCTAGTTAAACGCTTGATCATTGAAACACTTGGCTCGTCATCCTATAGAGCATTTCGTACTTATTTTCACGGATTTCTTTATCCCCACCTTTTTGTCCTATTTCGACTCTTCCTCCATTCGCGTCTATTATAAATTCAGTCCAAATTGTTATATTTGACCTCGTCATGCTTATTAGCCAACTCTTCCTTACTTCGAGTCATATTCTCCTCGGGTTGTTGGGCTTACATGCCCTTACAGCATCGCATTTTCTAGGACCTATCTCTGTTCATTTAATTTTTAGAACATCTCCAGAAGTGTCTCTCTTAGCTTTTAGACCTTTCAGGGATCGTCTAACTTCATTTCTCTTTTCTTTTGATAGTATTCCTCAACTATCCTTTTTTTTTACCATTATTAACTCCACTTACTTAATTGTGTTGGTTCTCCTTACCCACTCGTTCCTTTTCGACTTCCTTATTGAGTATTTCCTGTTCCAATTAATTAAATTCCCAGATGTTTTACCGACATGCTGGGTTTCGTCCTTTCTTAGATCCATCATCATTCCCAATGATATCCTCTACTCAAGGGTTTTCCTTTGGCCTTAATCCCCTCTGATTTGTTCGCAATCATTTCACAATTCTTTATTTTTCCAGTCCAATCGTCTGGGTAGTTGTACACTCGTTCTTCATGCTCATTCTATTATCCATCATAGAGTGTAGTCTTTACTACATCTCATTCCTTCTTAGGGTTTTGTTTATTCTATTTGGTTGTTTGTCGTTATTAGTTTTCCTCTTTCTACTTGGTTCTCCTGTTCCCTCCAAACAGGTCAGCCTGGGCCATTATGATACTTCCTTCCTTGGAAACATTTCCTAATTAAGGGTTGGTTCCTTTCACTCCACATTGTGTCCATACGCCCCTCCATAATTCCTTTAGTTTAATTTCCTTCTTAGGACCTCATTTTTCCTTGGTACTCGACTTTTCCATCTCAACCAACATTTCATTTGTGAGCTTATCATTCCTTCTATTTTGGTTGGTTCCATTTCCTCTCCATTGGGATACACATGTCTTTTTGGGGCTTCCTTCCTTTGTAGAATTCTTTCCCTTTCTCCGAACATTCCTTTTTACATTTGCCCTGGGGGATTTCTACTCTTGATGTTGTCTTCTCCTATTTACCTTTACTCATCAGGTCTTGCAAGACATCTTTTATACTCTATCTGCATCCTCATTCATACCCAATACCTGTCTATTTCCTTAGGGAGCGTATGAATCTTCCTTATTTCAAGATTTCTTGATCATTATGTGAGAAGCTTGCCTATTTCTCTCTTGGCTTGAGTTTGGTTGTTAATTTGGCCTTTTGGTTCCTTTAGGGATTTCTTTCATCCTTCTCTTTCAGAGTATTTGACCTTTCCGCCTCTCTTCCTTGTCGGAACTTACATCATGGTTCTTACACGTATTAGCTGGTTAACTGCCCCGCCTCCACCAATCCCTTGGTTTAGGTCTTCTTAGGGCAGTTGCCTTCTCGAGTACTTCTGTCCTTAATGTCATCTCACTGACCTTTTTAGGGTGTAGTCCTTTCTACTTCACGGTCTTCCTTAGGTATGTTGGTCGGAGACTTCGATTTTTAACTTTTCTACTTTTTCCAAAAGAGGTAGTACTTTAAAATTATATCACTTTTCCAAAGCATATTAGTCTTAGCTTCTGACACTTCCTTCCTTCAAGTAATTTCTAATGAGGGGTTGGCTCCTTGCACATCCGCCAACCAATGATTCATTTTCACAGCGTATTCCTTCTTTTCTTCACTCTCACTATGTCATTCCCTAGAGTTTCGGGGGACGTTTTTCTATGTTTGCCCCTTATGAGAGGGTTCTAAGTATGATTCTCATATACCTTATCCCTATTCATGAGGTATCCTTCTCGGTTTGACCTTCTTAAGAAGTTTTTGCATTCACCTCGTCTTTTCTTAACCTCTTTTTGAATTGTTTATGTAACCCACTCCATGGTATCAGTCTCTTATCCTTCATGTCCTTCGTTACCTATGAGGAGGTATTGCCCTGAATCTATGAGGTGTGAAACACCCCTTCTTTCCTTACACCTATAATAGTTCAACTTGGTACTTGTCCTTTAGTAGGGTTGGGCATCTCTTCAGGTAATGTCCCATCGTCATTCCCTTACATGGATTGTTGTGATTCTTACTTTCCTTCGAGTGGGGCTTTTTCCAGGGTTACTATTGGTTTGGTGCTTACTGTTCTTGAGTCTGCTCACTTTGGCAGTTTTCTAGCTGAATCACCTTTGCTAAGGGTCATGGTAAGAGTCCTCTTAGGTTTCCTGATTCATCTTCCATTACTGGGTTGTGACTCTTCCTTAGTTTCTAGGATAGTGCGGGTTTGTTTTATTTTCCTTATGCCATATTCCTAGTAAGATCACATCCTCAGAAGATAGAGTTTTGGGGAATTTGAATCTTTTATTAACATGGGGATACAAAAGATTGGGCTCTCTGCCCTATCATAGAAAATGGTTGCAAAATAACTAAGGAGCTATGGAATTTTGATAAACGTCTTCCTCCATAATTAGAGTTGTGCCACCAATAGGTCCTAGCACCATTCTCCAAGATACTTCCCCATTTGGTCTTTTGACATTTCACCTCGGTCTCAAGCATTTGGGAAGCTTCTAGGGTTGTCTCCCTACGGAGGTAGGGTGTTGATAGAGTCATTCCAAGTTTTCTTGGTTCCTCTCTAGGAGCCATCTGAAAATTTTAGGATAAATCCTATTAGTTACTATATTTCCTAGTCTTGATTATGTATTCGAGGAAACAGGCTCTGATACCACTCTAGTTGTCACGCCCCAACCCGGTTTGGTAGGATCCCCGTAAACAACCCGCCACTCTCCCGGTTTATTAAAGGGTTTCCCCTTATTATAATCCGTAAAGAGTAAGACGTCCTTTAAACTTGCATCATTTCCTAGAATAGCATAATCAAAACTGCATGAAATTTTAAACTTTACATACTTGTCTTATAGATATCTTAGTTGATGGTCTTTCAAGGTAGTCTTTCCGGAATTTCCTGAAAGGGATATAAGGGAGTGGGTGAGTACGACTACTTAGTGAATGGGTTTTCAAAGGTCTACTTTTAACTTTTAAGAAAAACATTTATATGGAGTGTGTCAGACTCCTTTCTTTTCAAAAAAATCCTTTCATTTAAAAATTTGGATTTTTCCATTATTTCTTAGTTACCACAATGTGTCATCACCCAACACACATCCTTCATCATGAAGGTTACACACATTCACAAGTCAGTATCACTACTGAACCCACTAGTGGCTTCGGAGCGACTTTTCCTACCACCCGGATAGAAGTACGACCACTTCTGCCCTAGGAATGAGTGGATGTACGTGACATCCGACCCACAATCCCAAAATCACTTCTTCGTGTCCGTATGAGGACAGAGACCTCATCCTGTCCCCACCCCGGTCTCATGCGCTTGGTGCTACTCCAGATTTCGCACAGACACCTGGAACGATGATCTGCCCTTATACTCACCGAGTCGTCCAGGGCCCTTAGGACACATCACTACCCCTCATTGGCGTCTTGATAATCTCGTACTCATAGTGCATACACAAACAATGTTTTCTTATCAAGCCATGTAATATGTGGTGCCATTGGTCCAATGGCCCCGACTCTCAACTCAACCCACAGTTGTTTGTCTTGACTGGTTCGTCGACCTGTCATGTCGCACTGCTGCTAGTTGACTGAGCATGTCGGTCCTATCTTGGTACCATGGCCAAACAATTCACTTTATTAAGTTTTATGGCACATATATCATGTTCATTTACGAGCTCCTGCTCGTGCCACTAGCCTTGGGCCCACTGTACGAGATTTTCAAAAATCTGGGCATTCTAGCCCTCAAGTTCCAAAACCGAGGCCCCCGGCCTATAAGAGCTATTCGAGCTCCCGTCAAGAAGGTCTCCCAAATAGTTTAAGCATTGGCACACAGTCAAGGGAGAACACTTCCGACAAAATAGGTTTTTACTGTCCATTATACCGACTGGCATAAGGACATCTCCGTTCATAACCGATGAGCGGGTTTTCAACTTCCTTCGAGGAAGTCTCATCATACCAACCAGGTATGATCTACTTACAACCGGTAAGTAGTTTTTCTGCATAATTTTCACATCACTTTCTTTAAGTGGTGATGATTAAAATACCACTAAAGAGTGGATTTTTATACCGAGTTACTTATCACCCCCTACCGGGTATGATATAAAATTTTCACCCACAATCGGTAAGTGGTTTCCACCCACCCTAAGACTCGGGTTAGGGTGTGACACCAATACACCCGACCCATCCCAATTCAGGCACCAATCCCTTCAACCAGTCCTAATCTTAATCTCAATAAAAGACCCACCCTTATTCTGACCCCTATTGATCCAACCTATTTTGATTTGAATTCTAAATTTTTTATCCACTATTATCAACCTACCTCAGTTCAAATATAGATCCATCTATTATGACCCAATTCAAATCCTGATCCTCCTAACCAACACTCATTCGTACTCGATATACCCGACTCATCCCGATTGAGATATCAATCCACGATGCTTGACCCAACCCGGTTTGAATCCTAGTTCATCCAACACCGATATTCCATTTGACCCAACTATGGTCGTTTTTTACTTGATCCATACCCATGTTGTTTGGGTACGAGTTCGTATCTTCTATTCTATACTCGATCCTCTAGACTTGAACCCCATCGGCTTTTTGACATCTCTAATTCTCCTAATTGCTAATAGAGTGTTTTACAATCATATCATGCACCTATTCATTTTCTAAGTGCCTTTCAACGGTACATGTTTTTATTCTCCTTTGATTATAACTTTTTATTCAAATAAGAGAACCAATTAAATTTGTATATCAAAATAAGATAACCAAACAATTTTGTATATTAAAATAAGAGCTTATGACATAGATGAAACAATATCGTACCAGGATTTATGGAGATATGAAATTTCCTCCGATAATATAGTGAGCATTCATTTTTTGTTAAAGCAATAATCTCAAATGGGGTCCTAAAAATATCAAATAATATCATAACATTTTTCACATTAAATAATATTATAATATTTTTAATTCACTTTAATACCATAATATTTTACAATAATACTCATTATACCTCTAATATTTCTCATCTATTAACTTCATTTTTGAATGAATACATAATATATAAACTTAAATTTACAATAAATGATCTTATTTGAGTTCTTATGCAACTATTAAAGTTTTATTTGAGCTATTATGAAAATTTTAAGGACTTTACTTGATTTGAAAAAAAAATAAGAAAATTTTAAAAATTTTGACATATAACAATGAATTATGTTTTTGTTCTATAGTGCACTGAATGTGTTCAATTATTATTTTTTAACTTCATATTTCATATTTATTTTTTTCTCATTTGAATATATCATCAACTTGATAATGGATACTAATACGCTGTGATGCGCCCGCCTTGCAAAATGCATGGGTTGACCCACCAAGTAGCCGAAGATGGAGAGCACTCAAATGGTTCTTATATTTCTCTCCCTCAAATGTAAAGATAACAGCAACTCTGTTCCCTAGGAAGTCACTTGCAACTCGGCCGACCATCCGTGAGAAGTTTCGTGATAACTGTTCGCATACACTAATCGATCAGAAAATAGAATTAATTTATACTTAAAAATTATAAATGGTAAATATTTTTAATTTTATAAATTAATAATATTTTTATATTTTATTTAATTTAGTATTATATTTTTAACCCTCATTTTTATATATATATTATTAAACATATAATTTTAAATTTACATTCAATAATTATTTATAAGCGAATATTATTATTTCGATATCGATTATTTATAAGCGAATATTATTATTTCGATATCGATTATTTATAAGCGAATATTATTTTTTCGATCTCGAACAAGTGAGAATAATTACCTCGATATGAGTATTTTATTTTCATAAACAGAAAAAATACGAGTTAAATTTACAGTTTAAGATCATTGAATCTATTGGATATAATAATATATGAGAACTTATTATTTATAAATAAATGTTTATACTTATATCTAATTAAAAATTATAAATTTTAATTAAATATAAGTATGAACCATTACTATTATATAATATATTTACGTTTATTATGAAAAAAATTAATAAATAATTAAGAACCGATTTAATATTTCATAATAAATAAAATAAAATTAATCGTTTTAGTCCATCACATGTTTGAGCATCACCTACGTCATCGATTCTAGGAGGAGGGAAGGGAATGGACACATTCAACAGCAGCGTATTCGGAAGCCATTGTCGAATCGCAAAAGATGGTCTCTATAGGTTGGGGCAAAAAGCCTAGGGCAAGTTGCAGCCGGCCTAGTTGGTTCATACGTTACCTACCTGCAAAAGAACATCATGTCACACTCTCAACCATTTGATATCAATGCTCTTCCTATAGATCTCTTTCAACTTTTTCTTATCTCCGCTGGATCTTCTTCAACAACAATTCTTTACCACATTTTGTTCAATCCTAGAATCAAGTCCATTTTAGACAAATGTTTACACGTCGATACATGCATTTACGGCCGCTTCTACAAGGTCGTTGATACTAAGTTTACAAAAGGCAACTAAAGTATCCATGGAAAAAAATTATAATTAAAATCGATATTTTATATACTTTTTTTTCTTAAAGCTCGAATTCTATATATTTAATTATAATATTTTAGTGTAATTCTGTGAAAGAAAGAACTTAAGTGATAAATCTAATGGGTATAGTATTGGTACATGAATGTTCGTCAGCTCATTTTCATAAGGGGGCATCCTCTATTGTACGATGAGAGACCTTAAATGTATGTCCGTTTTACGTAAGAAGGATCCCTTTTATAAGAAGGGTAAACTATTTGGTCGTATGAATAGATTATATTGCACCTTTCCTTGATTTGGTGATTATAATATGAGGGTTGCAAGTGAATCATGATAGTTTGTATACCCACTAATCATATTAAAATTATTATTATGTGCTTAATATCTTACTTTAAGAATATAAACTATTTTATAATTTATTATATTAAGTATTTTACAGTAAAGTTAAAATTAATAAATTTTTAGTTTGGTGTACTGATTTATAACGTTTAAGAATAATATCAAAATTTTGATAAAATAGTGATTGTTGTGTATTTATAAAATTGAAAATATTTTACTATTTATAAATAATAAATTTTAATAAGACTTATTATTAGTATTAGTGGATTCGGATCCGTATCCGATATTAGATATTAGAAATTAGATTTGTGATTTGTCCAAATATGCAAAACATTATACAACATACTGCTTATAACTTTTAATTAAACATTAAATAGATCATCATTTCACCATATTCCCACCATAATTAAATACATTCACACTACAGGTGATAATGTATTTAATCAATATTTTGTAAAGAAATATATATTTATGTCAAGAAATTCAATTAAAGAATGGTGAATGCATCAATGACACTATATCTATTTATTCTACAAAAATATTTGCATGCTTATGCTTATGTTATATTGAGCTATAGTATAGTTTTCTTAATCAAATCTCCTTGCATTGGTCATGTTACTTCTTTAATAGTTATAATGTGCTAAATAAGGTTCAAATCCATCTACTATAGTAAAATTCAAATTTTACATCTATAAAATGAGTTATATAATAAGATATTGGGTATATATTTAATTAAAATTCATTACTTCTAATTAGTTTATTACTTTTTTATATGCACAAATATCGTATAGTAATAATTTTATTAAATTAAGTAATTTTTCTATAAAGTCAAGTAAATTACAAGTTAAATTTTTAGTATTAAATTAAATATATGTACGAACTGACCATCTCTAATGTTGTGTAAGAAAATATTATTATTTGATAAAAAAATTAACTTATATATCTTTAAAATATATAAATAATAAATAGTAAAATATTTTATTAATATATTTTCAATTGTTTCAATCTTTTTAGTAATATTTGGTCTCTATATCAAATAATTTCACTAGATTCATGAAATTTGATGAGGTGAGGGATAGTCCATAATTATCTTCTCTTGCATTCAATCCACAATTTCCAAAATAAGTTTTATCAGATAATAAGAAT
This sequence comes from Trapa bicornis, assembly GCA_030064425.1. NCBI lineage: Eukaryota > Viridiplantae > Streptophyta > Magnoliopsida > Myrtales > Lythraceae > Trapa > Trapa bicornis. The sequence goes on along the minus strand of CM057744.1, from coordinate 10,547,543 downwards.
TTATTAATTTAAAAGAAATCCAAGTTAAGAACTTGATAAATAGTTCAACTACAATAGTTATGAGTACTTCTATTTCGAGATTGACCAACCAAACCATCTCACCACACATTTTCCTCATAGTATATGTTATATAGTGGCTTCTAACTATTAAGAATTTTTTTATATTATACCTTATACATTTTTTAAATATTATATAATTTAATTTGACTCTTTCAATCATTTAAAAATCATTTAAATATTTTTTTGAATTATTAGGCAGGTAGATATTGGGCTCCCACCATCTTCCTCTTTCCTTTCAAGGTGAATTTGGAAAATGCAAGAAGTGGGGGATAGCATGGGAACCAATCATAGTTTCAATGTCATTATTGCCTTCGGGTGGCAGCCCATAACATATCCAAATATGGTGTCACTTCTGGGTAGGATCTGCTCTATATTGCATGAACTATTCCTATGCTTCACGTGAATTATGAATATATTGTAGTTAATATTCCCAATAAAATTATCAAAATTTAAATTTAGCTCAATTTTATGAGAATGTAGTGTCGTACTATTATCTAATTATAATTTATAATTTATAATTAATAAAATATTTCCAATTTTATAATTTAACCACATTTTTCTATTTAACCCAAATATTATTTTTAATGTTTTCGTACAAATAGAATAATATTCTCGATTTGAGAATTTTTATTCAATAATTGATAATTTTATGCTGTTAAATTTGTGCTATTCTTCCATAAAAACTGTTAAATTTTACAAGGAAATTAAAAAAAAAGTGGTCAAAATATATATTTACACCTAAGAGAAAATTAATGCCATTGAAGATTCTCCATGGAGGTTCTTCCTCCTAGACTCCATATTTGGAGCTTGTGGTTGCTAAGGAGACAAATCATTGGGGATTCCCTGGGTTCATTCATCTTTCCCATAACCTCCATTTTCCATGCACTTTCCCACAATCACAACTTTGAATACCCAACACTTTGTGCCTAAATTAGAGTCAATTAAAAAATTCTATTACAATAGAATGTTCATGTACCAAGAAAATGAACTCACAACATCTTAGTTCTTAGTAAAGTGTTGTTTCACCCTTGCTTATAAAAGGGCTACCATTGCAATCTTCATTGCTCACACCAACTCTTCCTTACTACCCACCATATCTCTCTATTTTCGCCCCTCTTCTCTTCCTACCTTAAACAACCAGCTGATCATTCGAAAATGGCGTCTAGCTTCTTGCAAAGAGCATCTGCCTCGACTTGGACGGCCAAGGAGAACAAGGCCTTTGAGAGGGCGTTGGCCGTGTATGACAAGGACACACCCGACCGCTGGCTCAATGTGGCCAAGGCAGTGGAGGGGAAGACGGTTGAGGATGTGAAGAAGCATTACCAGGCGCTGGTGGAGGATGTCATGTACATCGAGACGGGGCTTATTCCCTTCCCGAATTACCAGACCTCTGGCACCAGCATCAATGGTGAAGAGAAAAGGTAGCTACCAGCAATAAAACTACACTTGGTTGATGTTGATCCAAAGATATTGTACTCCAGCAAAAAAAGATTAAAAAAAAAAACTCACCCCAACGGTGCTCTAACAGAAGACCCTTCATTTTACCACCATGATGAATTCTAAGCAAACTACTCAAAATGGAAACAAGCATAAATGCAATCTTTGGTTCAACTTCTCTTGCTCCAATGGGCTGAATCTAATTGATCTTCCCATCTTTTTCAGTGATTACATTTGATATTGTTTTGAATCTTTTAGGGTTTTTGTTTTAGTGGATTGGATCTACTCAGGTACGTCACCATCATGAAGTTTTAATAATCATTGCAGAGGGCCATCTCATGTTGGATGTTCAATTTATTCCCCTATTATGTGCTTCTATATGCCTGTCACTATTATCTTCTTCTTCTACTTAGAAGAACCATCCACCCACCCAACTTTTAATGGTACTATCTTATCTTATCTGGTTGCAGGATGAAGAACTTGAAGCTCCAGTGAATGGAGTAAGAAGCCGTGCTGAAGAATCATAAGAAGGGCAGTAATGAAGCACATATAATTATATTCCTTGTAAATGGATATGTGTTGCAGAGAGTATGCAACATCTTCCAAAGCAATATATCATTTCTCTAGGTTGGTTTTTATCCTTATAAGGTTCTTCAACAACATGTAATCATCTTCCTTGGGACAATGAAAGTACAAGCATCCTACCTAATCTCTCCCGTCCTAATCCTAGTCCTAGTCCTTGCAATAGGCGATGATCTAATCGTCACCTTCATCGGAAAGATATATAGTAAAATAAACGGCCAAGAAATCCACGATGTTGGAATTGCCACGTTTCATCGGTAACTGTAATCCACACCCATCATACGGGAAATATGAATGTGGACGCGATGTGAACCATGGATTCCCGATTCCTTCCCGATCGCCGCGGAATATCAAATCACCGGAGAACACCATCTCCAAGAATAAATTCTAAGATGCAGCCGACAGAGCATCCAAGCCTTTAAAAGAACAGCCTACTTTTTTTTTATCCATTACTTTAATTAACTTTCACTAATAATTTAATATTTTTTTGTTATCGTAATAAATTATATTTAAAAATAAATTATTTTTATGAATTTTTTAATATTTTATTTAAATTATATATTTTTTAATAAATATATTTTTATTTAATAAAATTATATGTAATCAATATTTTTTAATTAATTTGAAAAATAAATTAAATAAATTAAATAAATATGTTTTTTATTTTTTTATAATAATAGAATTATTTAATTTTATTATCATCAATTTTAAATTATATATTTATACAATATTATAATTTATATATAAATATTTTATTTAACTTAAATTATGTATCATTATTAGTAATAACTTAATATATATAATTTTTAATTATTTTATTAAATGTAAATTATATAATACAATTTTTAATGTTTTATATATGAAAATATTTTATTTATTATATAAAATTTTAAATATATATCATTTTTATTTTAAATTTTATTAATTAAAAATACATTTTTTTATTTTTAAATAAACAATATATAATTTAGTAGTATTAAAATCATTTACTTCCAAACTTTGTATAACCAAATAATATATACTCGTGTGAGATTATAAAAAAAATTAATTATATATAATTTACACACAATAAAATGTTAAAAAATATATTGAGTTACAAATAATAATTATATATAATTTAGCTTATATAAAATATATATAAATTATAATATTATAAAAATACATAATATAAATTTAGTATTTTGGTGTCACTAAAATTATATAATTTACTAATAAAATTATATTATATTTTTATAATATATTTAATTTATATTGATTTTAAATATATAAATAATTTAAATTAAATAAAATATTACAAATTTAAGAAAAGTAATTTATATTTAATATAAATTATTAGATTATTAGTGAATATTAATTAAAAAGTTCAAGATTCCATTTACAATTTTATTTTTAGTTACTGACAGTAGTATAATTTAAATAAAGTTAAAATGATTATTTATAAAAAAAAATTTGATCATATAGTTTAATATTTAAAAATTATAATATAAAAATGATATTGGATTTAAAATATTTTATACTAATTTAGCGTAATAATAACAAAAATTCATAATCAGTTGTGATATCATGGCTTTGTATTTAATGACATTTAACTTGTTCAGGCTAACGAGAAAATATGTGTTAAAAAGAAATTAGATTTATATCAGTTAAAAACAATTACTTATAAGTGATAGATTTCTTCTAATATTATTTTTATTTTTTATTTAATTTAAAATTTTAATTCTCGGTGACGTACACTCGTTATTACATAAAAAAAATAAATAAAACAAACTGAGGTAATGTCTTACTGAGTTTTTATACACTAGCATGATACCTGAAGGCTGGAACTAGTCATAGTGGGCCTGGGCTGATGTTGCGTGCCCAAATAGTAGGCTTTGTTAAAATATTGTCAGCCCATCATTAATTGGGCTTACACGTGGAGATGAGGCCCACGCGTAATTACATCATCCTCAAGTGTAAGACTTCACACTCAACATTAATATTTTTTTGCCCCTCACACTCCCATAATATGAAAAACAAGCTTTCTTACTAAGAAAAAAAATATAAAATAGTAAAAATATAAGATTAAAGACTACAGTTATTATATAAAATGTTGCGTAATTTAGGTAATCAATGTGATAAGGTATTAATTGAAAATATTTGTATATATTTTTATTTAAAAATTATTAGTTATAATTAGTTAAATATTTTCTCTATTTTATTAAATATATATATTATTTTTAACAATTACACTTATGTAAAATGTGTACACACGTTAAATTTTAAATATGCACTTAATAATTATATATAATATAAGTATTATTTATATGTAATATAAGTATTATTTATATGTAATATAAGTATTATTTATATGTAATATAAGTATTACTTTTTCGATACTATATAATTAATAACAACTAACTCAAATTAGATTCTATATATCAGTTCATAATATAAGTCAAGTTTTCATTATACAGTTATAGGTGCGAGCTCCCTATTTTCGTACTAAAATTAATTATGAATAAAAAATAATACACTTAATAATGATTATAATTTTTTTATAAAATTTATTTAGTATAGTTATAAATTTATATAAGTATTGAATATAAAATACAAGTAAATAAAATTAATTATATATTATTTACTCTACAATTATTTGTACTAATTGCTATACAAATAAAAAACCCGTTATTTTCATAAGTAAATAATTTTTTTTGTACAATACCGTGAAAATTATGTGATATTATTTAATTTTTTACTAATATATAATCTTTTTCTGCTATTAAAAAGACTTAGGTACTATCTATCACCAAAATCAAGCTCGACCATTGGTTAGGTATATCCTTTCTTTTTGGTCCCTCAACAACGAAGAAACCTTTCACAATCTTGACAAAAATCTGCGCATGGCATGTATGCAATAGCTGCCCTAGCAAGCATATCACGTAGCGGATATTACGTGTCCCATTCATCATTTGCTGTGCCGTAGGGTCATCTTCCCTTCCGCATTTGTTGTTACAAGTGACCATCGTCTCACTGTTCATTCACGCCGAACAGAAAGTACATAACCAGTTGTACTTGTCAATGGACCTGGAGGCAATGCAACCAAGTCAATCTTGCCGGCATAGTTAGGTCTTGATCTTGAAGTGACACGTGTAATATTATTATCTTCTCGTGGTAAATGTGCTAGTTTCCGTATTCCATTATTTTTTTAAATCTTAAATAAGATAAAAAAAACTTTAGAAATTTTTTTTATTTCACTTAATATAGGTATACAATTTTTATTAAAAATTTAATTATGTATATATAATATAAAATTAGATAAAATAAATATAAATTTATAAATTTATAATAAATTAATTATAATTTTTTAAGTAAATATCTGTATAATTTATTATTAGCCCACCATACTCTTTCATATTTTATAATAAAATAACCTGATTGTAATATAATACAATATTATTATTATTTTGATTTTATACTTTACTTGATATTAGAAACTGATCTAAATAAATATATAGTAAAAATAACAAAATCGAGTTTATTATTTTCAATAATACAAGATAAAAATAATAATACTATTATATTATAAAGTTGTTGAATATAAATTTAAAATGGTAAGTGTATGCTAATTTTTAAAATATAATATAATATTTTTTAAAATAGGGAAATGATATAATTTTATAAGTTTAGAAAAAAATTACCACATTTATAAATGACAAATTTTAAGTATAAATATAAAAATTAAGTGATAAATTTATAAAAAAATATTTATAAATTGAATTATAAATAAAATAATTTTACTATATTTTACTAAATAAATATTTGTAATTAAATCAAGTGTTATGTAATATATTGTATCTTATTTAATATTTTAGATTATAGAAAAAATAGAGGGAAATGGATGTAAATATATTAGATAGGCCACTAAAACTATTAATTTGGATTGTTAGGCTATATCATTGACACTAGCCATTTTTTTATTATGTATTTATTTCTTTTTGATGAATAAAAATACCTTTCTTTCTTAGTATAATTATGCCTTTTTTTATATCATACATGTCACTAAACTAGAGATATGGGCACATGTGGTTTAACTCATAATATCTAAAATAAAATTTGTCACTTAGGAATTATTATTAGTTTTGATTGTGAGGCCATATCATTAACACTAGGCATGCTTTCTTTATATATTTCTTTCTTATGAATGGATTAAAAAATATCGTTTTACTAGAGTTATAACATTATAATTATGTTTTTTATATCATAGTATCCTAATTTCGTAGCATTCTATGAACCTATAGTTTGGGTGTTGAATGTTGGACCCATGATAGTACCAGTACTGATCTTCTAGATCTTGTAAATCAATTGAACATTCTGAAGGGAAGGGGAAGTGGAAGGAGATTGAACAGAAAAATGATCTATCACTTCTTGGGTTCTCGAATTAGGTTATCTGGGCTTCCAATACCCCTTGCCCATGAACTACATGATCTTACTCAGCCGAGTACTTGTCTTGTATTCTTATACTTTGCTACTCTCTCTTTGATACTTGTGATTTTTAGGACAATGTGACAAAGAAATCTGGGTGATCACCTTATGGTATGGTGTGAATTTTGATTCTTGATTGATGGGATTTAGATTGACATGCAATTATTAGCCCTATTGACTAGTCTCTTATGGAAGATCTTTGTCATCCCTGTGTCCCACTAATATCCCTAGTCTTCTTATGGAAGTTCTTCATCATTCTTTCTTGTAGGTCTCCAATTAATTTGATTATGATTGGTCTTGAAAATGAAGGTCACTAATTATATTTTATGGAGACTCTATCTAATTGAATTTTATGAAACTCTATCTAATTGAAGTGGCCTTGAGATTATCCATAGTTGCATGTAAGACTATAGTCCCTTATTGTTAAATCATAATTTTGAGTATGAAATCAAGTTAATCCGAACTAGAAAATAATGCTAAACTAAAAAAAAATCATGATTCAAAATTTTAAATCGAATCAAGTTAAAAATATTACTAAAAAAATAAGATTTAAGACGATAATAATGGTCATAATAGACCTTAGATAATATTTTGAAACTAGAAATTAATAATTGGGAAAAACCTAAGAAATAATCGGTTTGAATTAAGTTCATATTATCTCGAGTCACAAAACCCCCAATTTTTAAAACGGGCTAAATAAATCGGAATGGGATAGTTTTTAAGTCTATTCGATAGTAATTGAATAAATAAATTTTAGAAATTTTTGTCGGTTCAAGAAGCGGTCCAAAAAGTGGTGAACCGACTAATAAGCGGCTAAATCGAATGACAAATTTGCTGGACCAGGAGGCGCTCGACCTGGAAAAAATGTCCGATAATCCAAAACCTACCACTTGGAAAATTAATTTATTAAAAGAGCCACAAGCTATGGAATAACATAAGAAATCTTTAGATAGATAGTCACAAAGTCTAAAATACAACTATATAAACCTTGGATGTCCCTTTATTGGTTTATGATCAGAATTCTCTCTAAAATATGAAGAGCTCTATTACGCTACTAAAAAATAGAGTATTTATTTTAGGAGCGAATTTTGGTGGCCTTCTTTGACCTCAATTTTTAAAAGTAGTTGACCTCACACGATTTGGGTAAGTATGGAGGTAGAATTAAATATGAGAATTTCAAGTTTGCTTTAGAAATAACAAACCTGACTAAAATAAATATTTCAAGTGACTCATACCTCCATTTGAGGTGTTTCACGTAGCCCATACCTCTATTTGACTCTCCCTTGGAGAGTGCATTAGTATCATCGACAGAGGTATCATATTCGGTGAGTTCTCGGCCTTGACCCGACTCATGCTTATTAAATTATCAGTTTACAATTTATCCCGTCACTGATTCGACTAACCTCGATCGAACCAAGTCGACGACGATCTAGAGGAAGCCACTGGGACCTCATACCTAAGTTTGAAAAATTTTACTGATGTATTAATTAGGGAGCAAAGGTGTGAGACTAAAATATAAATAAGAAAAAGTTAGATGACCCATTTGTGAATAAGTTTTTTGTGAGGTCTTTTTAATTATTTAAATGAAGTTTTAGGACCATTTGAAAGGATTAGAGAAGTTTTTGAACTAGGTTAGCATGTTTGGAATACTTAAAGACTTAAATGTAATAAAATAGAAAGTTTAAGGAATAAAGTGTAAATAAAGAAATTTTTACACCCAAAAGTGATTTTTGGTAAGTCTAAGGACCTAAATGATATTAAAGGAAGTTCAATGACCTAAATGAAAGAATTGAAGAATAAAAGTTCTCAAAAAAATAAGTTTTAAAAAATATGGGCAAATGCTAATTTTATCCAATTTAACGACCATTTTACAAAAAGTGAGAAATAAGAGTTAAAAAGTGTTTTAAGGTATTTTGGGAACCAAAATGGGACTAAGGAAACTTTGGTATCCAAATGAAATACTTAGAAAAGTCTAGGATTTAAAAGAAAATACTTTAAATAAAAATGACAAAATAATAATTTTGTCCAACTTAGTAATCAAAATATATTTTTTGAAAAATATAGCATATAAGTGGTAAATGAGAAAATTCTAAGCACATATAAAATCATAATCTTAAATGGATAAGACCTTAATTAAATAGTAACTAATATTAGAGGAATATTAGTTAAAACAAGTTTTTCACAAGTGAGTGGAATAAACTAAGCTTGACTAACAGAAGTAACTTCTTAAGAAAGTTATGATGTAATGATGGTAAAGAAATTTGAGGTACTAAAACTGATCTTTGTACCATACTTTGACCTATATATATATATTTATATTAAGAGATCACTCAAGTCAGATTATGAGGCGGGATACTCTGAAAAATCACGGTGAGTGAGAATAATAATGGAAAGTGCGATTAAACCACTCGAAACAATTTAGAGTTATTGAGAGTTGCTCTGAAATAAATGCTAAGTTTGATTTTGTAACTCGAATAAAAGGTGTTAAATGATATAAATGTATATCCACTAAAGAAATGTAATTTAAAAGTTAAGAAATGGGATAAGGGTATTAGAGATTTGGATAAATGAACTATAGTTACATGATAGGAATATGGAATATGGGCTTACTATGACCAAACTCTATATGTGCATTGAGCTACATTAAAATTATTATGAGGAGTTGGTGATGAACCAAACTCTCATGGTGAATTAAGCTTGTATTGTGAGAACAAGCAAAATCTAAATTACTAGGTCGAATCGAACCGGGAAGTGGGATCAAATCGGGAACCGATGGGTAACCGAGGGAGAAAATTGAAACAGAATAAGTAAAGAGGTCAATGAGAGGTTATGAGTGATGAAAAAGGGTTAGGAACTGGATTCAAGTTGGATGGAGTCACAAAACCCCCCAAATTTTTAAGGAGTTAAAACAAATCCAAATTAAGTGATTATTGAGTTCATTCAATAGTAAATTGGATATATAATTTTTAGATATTTTTATTTTCACAAGATTAGTCGGGAAGAGGGTAAACTAGGAAAAAACCGCTAAAGCAACCGAAAAATACATCGGAAATGTATTCACTATAGTGTCGAATCGGTCAGAAGGTAAGCTGGGCGCACATGCATGCGTGTCATCTTCTTGGCCCGACTCCTGACCCGAATTCCCCTGTTTTATCAGACATCTCATCGGTTGACCCACAAACTCCATAGCTTAAGGGAAATTAATTAATTATCAACATTACATGCTATAAACTAATAAAAGTAATGTATAAATAGATAATAACCATATAAATTGGGATTGATACATCAAGTACTTAGAATTCTCTCCCAACTATCGAATACTACCAACTCCGTTAATTTTACTATAAAAAAAATATAACCTTATTGTCCGATCACCTCCGATTAATCACCACCACTCTCGATATTCAACTATTTCTCTACCAATACTGGCCAATACTGTTGAGATTATACATTAACCAATATTCGACCAACCGAAATAAAGTATCTATTTTTTTTGAGTAAATTCAGACCATCTAAAGTGATTAGTGGATAAAAGTAAAAAAAAGTCTCTTTACCGGTTTTTCATATCCACCTTTACTTTAATTGATATCTTTACCGGTTTTTCATATCCACCTTTACTTTAATTGATATAGAAAAATATATGAATTAAATTTGATCACTCTTGTCAAGCAAAAAATCCCATCCAAGTTAGGGAGTTTGAGCCATTAGAATTAGAAATAATGTATATTTAGTGAGTTTTATCCTTTTAGTTAGTTAATTCAGTTGGAGCGTGTGACAAATTTATAAAACATGTTTTTTTATACTTTTCCCGTTTTTCACACGTTAAATTAGTATGAGAGTGGACATCCAATTGAAGATCGCACCCAGCGGAGAGCATGTATAACAACAGCCCACTTGGCTTTGTCTAGTGTGGCAGGTTGCCACGTGACAGCATCCCGTGTGAGCGTTTGAGGCGGTAAACACGACAGAGATACGGGAGAGCTTTGTGCCATTTTTCTCGGCAAGAATCTGCTTAATTATTTAGCGCCCACGCGTTGTGCATGGTCTCCCATCCCTCCCCATTTCCACGTCATACCAATATTAATGTAAACTTTATTAAGTGAGTATTATAATAAAATTTAATATCCTATTTAAATTTTCAAATAAAACTCCAACTTCTATAAAAAAACAATCCCAAATAAACTTTTATTTTTTATTCATATAAATAATTAATATTTGTATAATTACTCAAATAAGTTATTAATATTTTATATAATATAAAATAATAAAATTTTAATTTTATATATTATAAATACACTTATATACAAATAGAAAATAATGCGTCACAAATATTAATATTATATTTAAATTAACTCAAACTATGATTGTTTTATTTAAATTGAGTTAGAAGTATTATTATATAATTTTAAGGTTGGATTAATTTAATTAATTTATTTTTGTAAATATTTGACGTTGAAAAAACCATTTTAAAATGTGTCATTTAGTGAAATCAATTTGAACAAATATTTTTTCCCACTGAATCTAAAACAATAATCAACCAAGGCTTAGTAAGAGCGAATAAAAAAATGACAAATGTAAATTTTTAAATAACTTTTAAAAAATTTTAAAACTATTTTTAATATTTACTTTTATCCAATTCTTATTATAATACTAACATAGGAAAATTAAGGAAAAATAACTAGTTAAATATTCGTTTATGGATTAATTACTCTAAATAAATTTGTATTAAATAATTTATTAGTTATTATATATAATCAAATCATATTAAATATATTTTAGATAGATATTTTTTATATATAATATTTTTATATAAAATATTATTAATATATTAATTTATTTAAAGTATATAATAATAAAATAAATAATATTATAAACAATAAATAAATAAATAAATATTAAATTAATTTAAGAATTAAATAAGTGTGATATTAATTTATAATTTAAATATAGTGGTTTATAGGTCATTCGAATCCCTACAAATCTCTATTTTTTATAAAATAATATATTTTTATACCAATTTAAATTTATCCAAATCACTCGATACAAAAAAGGTTTTTTTTTAAATTTTGGCATAATTAAGTATTGTTTCTCAAGGCCATGAAGCCCTAATTAAGGAAGCTCACAAGGTAATATTATCATTGGTGCACCACTTCTAATATTTAAATGTAAAATATTAACTTGAATATTATGTCAAATATGAAACAAATTGAAAAGTTCATTGCTATACTTGTCAATAAACAACTTTTTTTTGTCAGAATTGGGGAAATTTATAAAGTTAGTTGCTTATTAGTCAATTTGCTAAAATAAAATAATAAAATAATGAATATAGAAAAGAAAATGAAGAAAAAAAAAAGAAAGTGGAAAAGTGGATGGAGGCCCTAGCTTTTCTCTATATGAACACCACGGCCTCCCTACCTCTCCAGCCTTACAATTTTGCCTTCTGTACCTCTCCAGCCAGCCACACTCTTTCCTCCACAATTGGCTCTTCTACTCACTAAGAAAAAAATCCTCCACAGAGACCTCAATCACCATTGGATCACTTTCTCGGTCTCGAAGTCCTTCCTTTCCGAGCTTAGGACCAGAAAAGAACTACACAGAGTCCTCTGCATATCCCTCATCTGTTCAAGGGGATACAGCGTGACAGCTTTCAATTCTTAATTTTGATTCCTTAGTCTTACTTCTCTGTGGGTGTGATGAATATGGGTCTGCCGGAGATGACGGCTCTTGAGCGGCAACGGGCGAAGCTGCTGGAGTGGCAGGAGGAGAAGGTGGCTGCTCTGTTTCAGCTGCAAGTTCACGGTGGCTTTTATAATGAGGGCGGAGGTGAAGACAATGGTGTCTCCACGTTGTATTTCTGCCACGGCGACGATGGTTTCATGGGGTTAAGAGAAGTGTCGAATCAGTGCAATACGATCGACCCGAATGCCAGAATCGAAGGCTGGGGTCAGTTTGGGAATATCGAAGTCCCCTGTCTTGGGTTCGGTGGTGAGAGCATTTCCAGGACGGCCAGCTGCCCTCCCGCTGCGGTGGAGCCAGTGTCCTGCGGGATGCTGACAGAGCCATCGGAAAAGATCCTCCAGGCACCGGTCAGGAAGGATGGCTTCAGGAAAAGGAAAGCTGAAAGAATGAAGAGCACGAAAGTAACATGTTCTGTTTTCGTCTCTTGTACATAGCTCTGTTTTCGAACATTCTCATCCATACAAAAAAATATGATTTTTCAATTTGGATTAGGATTGTAAGGAGGAGGAGAGGGAAAAGAATATCAAAATGTACTCCAACGAGAATGACTCGAAGCTCTCAGAGCAGAGCAACTGCAACAATGGTGGCGACAAGAAGGGCTCGAAGAACAGAAACAGCACTCCCAAAAAGACCTCTGAGAGCAATTCGAAGGATAAATCCATAGTTTCCGATGTCCAGAAGACGGACTATATCCACGTCCGAGCTCGCCGGGGCCAAGCCACTGATAGCCACAGCTTAGCAGAAAGAGTGAGTAATTAATCTCTCCCTAGTAAGATCATACTAATGGGCAATAATTTATGATATGGTTAACCCATCAGGTAAGAAGGGAGAAGATCAGTGAGAAGATGAAGTTCCTGCAAGATCTGGTTCCTGGATGCAACAAAGTCACCGGAAAAGCCGGAATGCTAGACGAGATCATCAACTACGTCCGGTCCCTTCAAGGGCAAGTCGAGGTAAACCTGTTCGAATACAATCACTCATTTGAAAATTGAGTTTCAGCGGTGATCAAGCATGCAGTAACTTCGCAATGCAACAGTTCTTGTCCATGAAGCTAGCAACAGTGAGCCCAAGGCTCGACTTACACATCGACGACCTCTTCTCCAAGGAGGTAAACTACTGTATAAGTCATTTAGTTAATACAACTATCAGTTGCATAAGTCACCTCTCCCTGTTTATCATGCAACAGATGATTCCAGCTTGGTCAGGTCGGTTTCCCGTGATGGATATGTCAGCTGAGCTAACCAGCACAGCCTACTTTCAGCTTCATCCTATGCACCAAGCAGCCCCATCTTCGGACCTTGAGATGGACATTGTTAATCCCAACACGGTCGTCTCATCATCTTGCTTTGCTGTAACTGATGTTCTTCTTCACCCAATCTGCGTAATTATGAAGCCACTCTAGTCTATAAGGGTTGAATGATTTTAGATTCTTGATAATCTGATGATCTGATGATCTTAGGAACTTACTGGTGCAGTCCATGGAGAGGTGGAGTTCAGGTTTTCAGAATATCTACAGCTTGGAGTTGGAACAATGTAACCCTACAGCATCAGCAGCAAACCAGTCTCTTCAGCAGTATACAGGTTATTTTTTAGATATAATAGCTCACATATGAAGACAAGTTGTGGGCTTATAAAAAGTTTGATGGCTTAGATTTTAGGTGAAAACGGTCAATCCTTATGAATCCATGAATCAAGATGACATGGAAAACAAGATTCTTTGAATTGTTCATAGCACAATGAATAACATGATGTTCATCAGACACAGGGTGGATCAGCCTATGCAAAGCAAATCTTTATCAGAAAGGGAGAGTTGAAAGAAATCATACTAAGGCTGATGGAATATATGCTACTCTTTTTATTTCTGTACCGGATGCCTAACTTGCAGATATTTTGCAGGTCTAACAGAGCTTACCAGCATGAAGATGGAGATCTGAACTACTGAATATATCATTTTCAGCAGGGATTCTTCTACATGGACACATTTTTAACCTTCCTAGTAAATAGATGTATAAATGTGTAGTATGATGTATAATGCAGACATATTTGATGGCCATGCCATGGCGTGTAATACTACTCCATTTGCCCTTCTTCTGCTATCCCTCACTTTGTTGACCTGCTAAACAGAAACCTGAAAATTTAGTTCTCAGGCAGAACAAATGTGACGAGGCTAATTGGATGGAAGGCGCATTGAGGATGTACTTTCAGGGGAATGCATCATACTGCATGCATCAGGTGCTTGGGGAAGGGCATGGGGAGCAGTTGTTGTCGCTTGCAAGTGTAACTAATGCAGATGAAACTTCACTATTCAGATTCAGATTCATGAGGGATTGTTGTTGGGGAGCTGGTAAAACTGACAAAGAGGGACCGCCCTGAACAACTTCCACCAGTGCACCTTCTAGTCTACTTAACTCACTTTCAGGCCAAACACCATGCCAGCAGAGAGGAAATCAAACTTCGTTTTATTCCCATAAAAAAATAGCAGAACAATGAGCCCTTCGTATTGGAAGGCGGTTAAAAACTGATCAGCTGGCAGATCATGACATTTGGATGTGAATGGTCGATTGATGATAAGCTGAGAAAGAGAGACATATGAAGAGACAAAATCTCACCCATCCTTACAAGTAGAGAGAACTGTCATCTGGCTATGAATTGTGGACTTTTTTAGGTCAAGTGTATAATTTATTTGTGTTGAAAAACTAATAACGGTACAAATACAAACATTTAACACCTAAAATAGAAAAGTACTAACTATGTTTTCTCTTGTTCAAGTGTTTATGTTGAATGTAAACAAATAATAACTTTAGTATACATTGCAGAAATAATGTATAAAGAATAACTCGCGTATCTATTTTAAAAATAGTGTGATGTTGTAGGTATAAATTCAAGATAATAGAATAAAATAGTACTATAAACAAACTGCTACATTTTGTATTTTTATAATTTTTTATTTTTTTCACTCTTTTAGGTAATAGAAGGTTTTGCTTATATACTTCTATACTAGTAATTGCTACTTTAAACTGCTTCTTCCCCTTTCCCTAATATTTAAAGTATTACATATATAAAAATTAAACAAAACATCTAACATATCATTCCTTACACTTATAACAAACTGCTATCAATTTACACCCTTTTATAGTAGTTGAATTTCTGCAACTTACCATCCTAAGCTGTTCACTCAGTCTTCTAAAACCTTCTATAGGCAGTGGCTTTGTCATAAGATCCGCAACCTGATTCTTAGACAAACAATGGAATAATTCCACAATTCCATATTTGGACAATTCTCTTAGAAAGTGAAAACTAAATGTGTTTGCTCATTCCATGCAATACTGGATTTCTGAAAAGTTTTATGGCCGAGCTACTATCACAATATATAGTGGTTGCTCCTTCTTGTATTTCTCCTAACTTTGCTAGCATCCTTTTTAGCCACACTGCTTGGCATGCACACGTAACTATTGCAATAAACTCAGTCTATGTGGTTGAGAGGCTCCTATCATTTTGGTTTGCTCTATAATCACTGTCCGTGAAACCAAATAATCTAGTCAGTGCAACCTTTTTTGTAGAATATGTCCAAATCTAGACTTCCTTTGACATACCTAAGATCCCTTTTGCTACAAGCCAGTGATTTTCCATTGGTTGTTGCATATAACAACTGATCAAACTTACCGAGAACATTATGTCTTGACTAGTCACTGTTAGATACATCAAGCTGTCCACTAATTGTTTGTACATAGTTTCATCCACAACAATACTATTCCCTTATTTTGTCAATTTGCATCTAAGAACTATAGGTGTAATCACAAGTTTGCACTCATCTATCCTGAATCTTTTTAGCACTTTCTCGGCATACTTGCGTTGACTGATACAAATCCCTTCATCAATTTGTAACACTAAAACACCCAAGGAAAAATTCATCAAATCGAGATATGTTATCTTGAACTCATTTTTCATTACTTTCTTGAAGTCTGCGATTAAATTTGCATCACTATCCGTGATTATCAAGTAATCAACATAAACATTCACTATTAACACTTGTCATAATTGCATGATTTTGATAAAGAGTGTGTGCTCATATTCACATTTTTCAAATCCTTGGTTCTAAAAATACACTTCCAACCGGCTATACCAAGCAGCGACGCTTGCTTCAAACCATAAAGCGCCTTATTTAGCTTATAAACCTTGTCTTCCTCTCCAATTTTTACAAAACCATTTGGTTGCTCTACTAACACATCTTCATTCAATTCACTAAAAAGGAATGCACTTTTCATGTTCATTTGAAATACTCTTCACCCTTTTCATGTTCATTTGAAATACTCTTCACCCTTTACTAGCTGCTACTGATAATATCATTCGGATAGTGTCCCATCGAGCAACCAGAGCAAAAACCTCATTGTAATCTACACTATATTGTTGAGAATAACCTTTCACCACTAAGCGAGCCTTGTGCTTGTTGACTACTCCATTTTCATCCAATTTTGATTTATAAATCCATTTAACACCAATTTTCTTATATCTCTCCGACAAGGTAGTAAGAGTCCAAGTGTGGTTATTTTCAATTAATTGTATTTCAGCTTCCATCGCATCTCTTCATATCGCATATTTGACTGCCTCCTCATATGATTTAAGATCTTCAATAGATGAGAACATTACATAGTCCTGCATCCAACTCAACTTCTTTCGCATATTTCCTGAAATGACTTATTTGATCCTTGTGATTCAACTTCTACATCTTCCTCTTGACTCAAAAGAATCTCCCTTTCTTACTCAATTTCAGTCTCTGCACTTTTAGGCATTACTCACTCTCCATATATACTTAATTTATTTTATTTGACTTTCTTACTTTGTAATTAGTTCCATTGGTCATCCTCTGCACAAACTACATCTCGACTAGTTATAATTCTTTTGGTTAGAGGATTACACAGTCGATAAGATTTAGACTCCTTACTTATTCCCAAAAAGATGCACTTAATACTCTTATCATCCAATTTAGTTTTTTGTTGGTCTAGAACATCAGCATACATTATACTTCCAAATACTCGAAAATGATTCACATGACTTTAAACCACTCCATGCCTCCTCGGGTGTTACCCCTTTTACTGCTACTGTGGGACTTCTATTGATCAAGTGTACTGCCTAATTTGCCGCCTCCAGTCAGAACTGTTTAGGGATTCCTCTTCCACTCAACATACTTCTCACATTTTTCATAATAGTTCTATTTCTCCTCTCAGCAACTCCATTCTATTGAGGAGTGTAAGTAGCTGTAAGTTATCTCTTGATGCCTTCAATACCACAAAAATCATTGAACTCTTGAGAAGTAAATTCACCACCACGATCTGTTCTTAAACACTCCAAAGGCTGATTAGTTTCTTTTTCAACCATTGCTTTAAATCGCTTGAAAGTTGGAAAGGCCTCTGATTTTGTTATTAGAAAGAAAATCCACATCTTTCTATTGAAATCATCTATAAATGTTAAGAAATTTACCTTTTCTTTTCATTTGACATGGGCTTTATTGGATCGCAAATATCAACATGAACTAGTTGAAGTCACTTAGAAGCTCTCCATATACTTTGCTTTGGTATGCTTTATTGATTTTGCTTTCTAATCAAATAGTTAGTACACTTAATGTCAACTTTGTGTGGCTGAGGGAGTCCCATAACCATATTCTCTCTAAAAAGTAAATCAAGCCCATGAAAACTTAGATGTCCATATCTCTGATGCCATAAAATAGTATTATTTTCAATAGTAGACTGTAAGCAATTATGAGTTTTAGATGTAGGAACAGTAGGAACAACCACCTATGCTACCGCTAGATACATGCGATTTGAAGTCATTCACGTTTGAATAAGCAATCCTCTCCTATAATGATATATCTTACACATTCTCTTCTAAAATTCAACTTTCAAATCCTTTTATTGAAGCTGCCCTATGCTCAAAAGATTGTTTTGTAAGTTTGGAACAAAATAGATTTCTGTAATTACTTGAACCAAGTAATTTATCTTCAACTTTATAACTCCTTTTCCCATAACCTATAGCTTTACATCATTTCCCAACTTCACATATTATCTAAAATCTTCATCAAGTTCTGAAAATCATCTTCTTTCTCCACACATGTGATTTGAGCAACCCAAATCAAGAAACCAAACATTCTATGTGTTTCAGTCAAATTTACACTTTTTTGCTCTGATGAACATTCATATTAATAGTGTCTCAACTTATAACATTCATAACACTCAATTTGAGACATATAGTTTGATTGATTTCCTGGAACCTTACTCTTCCCCAATTTCTTCTCCTAGCACCACGAAATATTATTCTACCTCTTCCTCTGAAGCTAGAAAACTGAGAGAGTTCTTCTACTCTAAATCTATAATAATTTTAATAAGTTATAGTTCGTTTACTATCAGTTACCTTCAATGCGTGTTCTTTCTATTTACTACCAATTATTCTCTATTAATACACAATCAAAATGCTCTCTAATTCATCCACAACTAACACATTTATATTGTTTGATTTTTCAATAGAACAAACCAAATAATTATACTTAAGTATTATAGTTCTTAACACTTTCTCCACAATTATTTTTTGTTTTAATCTATACCCATACACTTGTATTTTATTTACAATATACAATATTCTTAAAAAATACTTATCAATATTTTTATTTTCACACATTTTCAAGATCTCAAATTCTTTTCATACTCTTATTATGATATAAATCCTCTCATATTTCTGTTTTATTAAATTCCATATTAAATTTAAATAACTTTTATTCAAAATAATTTTTATAACAATTCTGTACAAAATTGGAAAAAGAAAAATTTTAATTTGAGATTTTGTTAATTTAGATATATAAACCAATTGTAATAATTACCATCAAATTTTGAAATAGCAGATTAAACATATTCAATAGCTTCTGTATTAATTAACAATTTATAAATTTCGTATTTCTGTTGTATATAACTTATTTGAAGTAATTGTACCATTTGAGCAACCTGCCTAATGTTGAAAAAATTTAAATATAAATATTAGTGCAGTTGTGATGTTGTTTGTAAAAATTCAAAATAATAAAATAAAATAATACCATAAAATAAACTACTATATTTATCTATCTTTAGTAATTTTTATTTTTCATTATTTTACATAATAGAATATTCTGTTGTATACTTTTACACTTTTTGTTGTATATAAATGCTACTTTAAACTTCTTCTCCCAAGTCATACTTTCTGGTTTAGCCATCACGATTTCCGCATAGTAGGCTAAATTTGTGAAACACACTAATGATAATGATTAACATATCTTGATCAAAATTTGTTACAGGCTCTTGGCTTAAGAGCATCAGCTGTTGTGTGCTCCCATCTTCCTTGACCTTGCTCCCCCTTGCATTCCTTTCTTCGCGGGTCCCTTCTGGGACCCTTTGCGGCCCTGGAACCTACCGTTTCTTCCCTTTTTCGAGCTTCCTTTGCCAGCCTTCCCCATCCCACGATTTCTGGCATCTTTCTTCATTCTCCGATCGACAACTACCTTCCCCTTACCTGCCCTGACCTGAACTCCCTTCTTGGCAACCACATATTCCTTCTTGGGTTTCTTGGGCGTAGCCTTCTTATATAGTTGCTCTATCATCTTTGACTTTGACCGGTCAGAGATATCTGCTTGGTCTGATATGGAGTTCGCCTTCTTCCTTACCTTCTCAAGCTTCCTCATGGCCGCTCGCTTCTTCCTAGCCTTGGCCTCAGCCACCTTCTTAGCTGGCCGGGCATTAATCTCCTTGAATTGAGCCTTCATAGCTGCAATCTCCTCCTTTGTTACAGGCTTAATGGGCTGGCAATGTTTCTTCTCCTCATCTAAGAACCACCGAGGCAACTCGCCATCATCATCGAACATGTATTTATTATAGGCATCATCAAGAATCTGCTCCCTTTGCTTCTTCTGAAGCATCATCTTTGCACAGGCCAAGATTTCAGCTTTGGTTTCAATATCATCATCCGTTTCATCTGATGACGAGCTGTCACTTGTGTCGGTAGAAGGGACAGGTACAATCTCAAATTCTTCATTTTTCTTGACAGCTTGACCAATTCTGTTATCCTTGACAATCCTATCAGGTAGAGCTGAATTTTTGTCCTTTGGCTGGACCACTTGCATCTCTTCTTCTTCACTATCATCAGAATTCTCTAAATCCCCTCCTTCTGCCGCCTCAGCAAAGATATCCTGACTAAACCATTTATTTGTGATCTCGTCTAGAGAAGGCTTTGCCCCATCATTGAGGGACACCATGAGGGGATTGGTATCTTCATCAGCCTCTTCTTTTTCTGAATCATTATCCGAGTGAATCCTCACATCTTCATCATCTCCCTGACCACCAAATAAGTGACTAATCAATAAATATATGTTCACAAAGAGATCATTTCATTAAATTTGCTTACTCTTAACAATTTCCAAGCAGTTTTCTACCTCTAAAAGTTTCTCCTTTTCAGAGTAGGCTTCCCTGGCACGCTTTCGCAGTTTTGTGCTACCCTCCTTTTTGGCTACAAAACTTTCATATGCTTGATCAAGTAGTTCCTCCATGTGTTCATCATATCTGCCAATAGAATATTTTGGTGTCAGAAGCAGCATAAATAAAGAAATGTTAACTTACCATTGGTAAGAAAAACATCTACCTCCTTCGCTCTTCGTCTGAATCTACATCACTGGAAGATTGTTCCTGAGATTTTTCATAAGTTACTTCAACATCACTATCCTGCAGTTTCTGATTTTCTCCTTCAAGTTCATTTGAATCTACAGCAACCAAGTCCTTCTTACCCTGATGTTTCATCATTCAAACAGGAAAAAGAATTAAGTGAAGGAATAAAGTAAAGATCTTGGATTCTTTCATTTAAGTAAATGAAGATTACAAAGACTCTGAAATGTGTTTGAGCTATCTCAGCAACTAAAAGAATATTACAGCAGAAAATGTAGTAATGTGTGGATGTATAAGTTTCATTTGTATCTACAGCTAAGTATCAAGGTACAAAAACCAAGAACATGTCAACTTATATGCACAATATATGAACACTGAAAGATCAATACAACAGTAAATATTGCACAACTATGTACATAATGGTTAGCTCCAGATTTAAATGTACAACATGCATAGCATTGAACAACTGACCTTGATGGAGGACAGAGAAAACAACTCATGATCAATGTATCCATCTTCCATTACATCTATTTGCATTCCTGTAGCCTTCCTTGCCTTGTCCTGAAAAGTTTAAAATTTATTCATGTGAAAAATCTAATAGCTACAGCATATATAACATAAAAAATAACATCCAGAGAAGCTGCACCTTCGCTCGCCTCTTCGCAAGAAGTTTCTTTACACGTTTTTTCTTGCGGTCCATAGCATATGTCAGCTCCTCCATCTCGTTAAGTATTTTATCATCATCATCTTCCTTATTGTCATTTTTATTCTCAATGTTTGACACACTAATGGATGCTTTTTGGGAGGGAGAAAGTGCCTTCCGCATATTCAGTCGCCACCTGAAATACAAGGAATTTGGAATACCAATAGAGTGAGTTTAGATTGTTGATAGGTAGGTATATGACATACAAAATAAGGAATTATCAAGGTGTGGGCACAAAAGAAAGGTTAAATCTCATACTTCAGTAGATGCTTAAAATCTTGCTTCCCGAGAACACGGAGATCTTCGCATAGATGTTTGACCTGATAACAGATAATTTGTTATACTTATAACTATGAAAGGCTCAAAATGAAGCAAGAAAAGACAAAAACCTACCTCTTCGGTTGTTAAAGCATGCTCTTTGATTGGCACACAAGTTGGATCATCAAACGATATGGCAGTTACTGTACCAAGTATCTCAAGTGGACTATCAGACCATACAAAGTCTGTGGCTAAAGACAATTTCCTCAGTGTAGTGTCTCCATCTTCATATCTATGATAAGCATTCACAAAAATGGCAAGTTGTAAGTTTAAAATGCACAAATATATTTATGTGAAATGAAATAACTTATAAGAAAACCATCCTCATATTATTTTCCATATTAGCACATATGAAATGAGACTAAATGTACATTGACAACAAGCAACACATGAAGAAGCACAAATACTTATCAAGGCGTCTCCCCTTAATTATTGGTCGCATGTTGCCAGTACCACAGAAATCTTGCTTTTATTTAATATGCAAAGACAAGAGAACAGATTTTCAGTAAGAAAAGGCATACCCATCACGGTGTCTCTTTTGCTTTGTTCCTCTGAGGACATCAATCACCTATTGCAAATGATAAATAGTATCAATATAGAGATAAAACTCCAAAAGAAAATGGTTAGATCCAGTCATTATAAAGAATAAGATGAAAACCTACCTTCTTGGGAGGCTCAATAGATCCTTCAAACAGATGCTTCACATCAAGAAGCCGTGGATCAATTTTTGCTGGAGCTTTATACTTCAAGCCCAGAACAAATATCTCAGCAGATGTTGAACGACTGGCAGCTGGCTTATCAACCTCAACCTTTTCAAAAAGCTGCAGAGAAACGTCTCCAAAATCAAATTTGATCCAGAAACATAGAAATTCAAATTTGATATTCACATGCACCTTAACATACCTGTTTGAGACAATAGATAACAGAATTATAGTCTTGGGACCTGAAAACCTGGGAGAATATATGAGCAAATCGTCACCCTCCAAGAGTTAAAAAGAAAAGAGGAAAAAGTTGACATTGCCAAAAAAAAGAGAAGCATGTTTGCTCATAATAGATAGAACCAAATTGATTACTGTGGGACTATTTGGTTTGTCCCAACACCTGAAGAATATGACAATCAACTCATTGAATTCTTTCCCAAAGTAGACAACTGATGATCTGAACTTCAGAAATTTCAACATATCAAAATAATCCTTCAAGGCGATTTAATTGCTCGAATATATCCTAAAAACCAACAAGAAGCAAATCTTATCTTTCTGGAGTTCAGGTATCGTTTTCTAAAATTCCAGAACATGCACATAGAATCGATCACCAACACAAACAAAATAGAAAAAAAAACTCAACCTCCTGGAAAAGCATATGATTCTATGAGAATTAAAGTTTTAGATTCTGCAATAATTGACTAAAAATACGTACTTTAGTGACGAAATTCCCTTTTGGAGACAAAAACTGAGTGGCCAACTTCACAGCATCGATAACCAGAGCATTCTGGCTCATCGCTTCCTGCGCCCAGGCACCTCCCACATTCGGCGAACCGTCATGGAGCACCAGGTCAAAAGCCCGAACCCCGTGCTCGCCCATCAGCTTCTTAACCCTGGACCTGCACTCGGGCTTTGTGATATCCTGCTCGATCGAAATGGCGCCGCGGATAGGAGCTATAGGAACCAGGTCAATGCCGATAACGAGGCTGCCAACAGGGACTCTCTGTACGGCCACCTGCATCCATCCACCGGGGGCAGCACAAAGGTCGAGGACGGCGTGAGACGACCGGAGGAATCCGAACTTGGAATCGAGTTGGACAAGCTTCCATGAGGCTCGAGAACGGTAGCCGTGCTCCTTGGCTAGCCGGTAGAATTTGTCCAAGCGGTGCTTTCCTTTAACCTTCCCCATGGCGGTTGGCTGGTCCTCTGGCTAGGGTTTTCTTTTACTATAAGCAGGGTTTTATGAGAGAGACGCTTCCAGTGACTCGTATACTTATATTTTCAATTTGACACCGAGTTTTTATTTCCATTTCAAATTAAGCGCTTTACTCTTTTCTTTCTTCTATTTTTTCCCAATGCCTATAACAAGCTATATTATTTATTTTATTAGTACAAATCAACATTAAATTAAGCATTTAATAAGAAGAGAAGGATAAAAATTTGAATATGTTAGAATAATATTGTATCACGTGTTTTAAATTTTTTTGTCAAAATTTTGAAACATGGTACAATTTAGAATGAATTTTTTTGATAAAAATAAACATATTTATCTTAAATCTATTTTTTAATTTTGATAAGAAGATTTTCATATCTATCTATTTTTTTTGTTTATATCAACCCAAATAAATCTGTAATTTCATTTTATTGGTAGTTCAAATCAACACTAACTCATCACTCCGAAGCGGAGGAGGAGCTCAATGGAAACACCATCCACCGCTCACCACCAAGGCCGACAATCACCGGGAAGAGGTTCGTAAACACATTGTCTAGCTTTCTCTTATTGAGCCTGTCTTGATTTGTTTTTACACGAAGTTCTCACCCTTCTAATTCGAGGTTTTGGAAAAAATATGCGGCATTAGTTTATTTTAGTTAAGTTGAATTAAATAGTAAAGATTTTTTAAATCATAAATTAAGAATTTAAAATAATATGATAATAAAATGAAGTTGTATTGAATTGAACTAAATAGATTGTAATATATTGAAATTTAATTTTTTTAATAGATTTTTTTGCTCAATCATTCAAATAGATTTAAAAATAATAAAATAATAATTTTAAGTTTAAAATATAAGTAAATACTTTTAAAAAATCGATTTAATCAAACCAATTAACGGATATAAACTATTACATGAAAGTTAACCAGTAAATATGAATTACATCAACTATAAGGAGATCACATCAACTATACGAAGCGCAATCAATTTTTGTATACCACGTGATAACTCAAACGGTAAATATATATCGAGTTTAGTAGAACGAATACACTTAATATACTGTATTACGTGGTAGCCCACACGATCAATATAGACTAAAGTATAGTTATAGGTCAATGTAAAATGATGAAACTAATCCATCTGTTACAAGTGGTAGCTCATATGTGTGAGCACACACAATATTATATTTTTCAAAATATTTTTCCCATTTTAGCATTTCAAATGAGAAGAGGGTGCTCCTTGTGACGGCAAAATTTTTGCCCTCATGGTGATTTCAGGCAAATTACGAGTTGGTAGGAATGCATAGTTATTTAGAATTTTTTTAGGGATTTTAAAGTTTTTTTTTACAGTTTTCAACTTCTCAAGTTCCAATATAAATACAGCTAATCTCCTCATTCCTCCTCGATATAATTCCCCTTGAAACATAAAAATCTCAAGTTTACGGCAAGATTTGAACCAAATCTCCCACAAGGGATTTTTGGTAATCAAACGAGTTGATTTTTAGCTCTAAACATTCCTATAGACCTTCTCCACATAGCCCTAGTCTTGCCCAATCTCGGGGTGACTGGAGGTGTCACGTCCCAACTCGGTTTGGTCGAAGTATTGTGAATAATTCGCCACCCTTTCCTATGCCAAAATGGTATCTCTACCAATATAGTCCAAGAAAGGTAAAATCTAACCAGTATGTATATTTTCCATAACAAATTTGTGAAATATCTTAAATCTAGTTACCTTAGAATGGATGATTCTATTTTATCATTCGTGCTTCAACTCTAATTGGCGTGAAAATTTCCCTGAAATGAATTCAAGAGAGGGGATGAGTTTTAAAATTCAGTTAGGGTTAATTTTTCTACGACATATTTTAGGAAAACGTTTTTGGGTAGTTTCATTATTCACACACAACCATGTCGTTTGTCACTCAACATCCACCCTTTCATCATAAAAGGGTTTACACAGTTGTAAAGCGGTCCTTGACCACTCTACTTGTGGTACGAAGCGCATTTACAACCATCCTTGGTAGAAGGTCTCACCTTCTACCACAAGTTTGAGTGAGCCTTACTGCCCATCCTTCAGGCCTCAATATTCTCCGTGTCCGCTATATTGGGATGAGACTTCTCCCCTTGCTTCATTTGTCTCAATGTGCATGAAGCCCCTCTGAGCTTCTTGACTCACCGGAATACAAACTTCTCTTATGCTCCCTGGGTCGTCGAGTAGCCCTTGAAACTAGCACTACCCCATACCGGATGCCTCAATAGTTTTGTATCTCATGCATAAACAAATACAAGTCTTTTTAGTTAAGACCTTTTATCTTTGGTGCTACCGGCCCCCATGAGCTTGCTGACCTAGCTTTAGCTTGGTACTACCAGCCCAATGAGTTCGACGACCCGACTTCGGCTCGGTAACCACCTGCCCGACGAGTTTGACAACCTTGGTCATGGCTCAGTAGCTATCACACATAATTTATGTGAAAGCCATTATCTCGGATCAAGGAAACTGGGGAAAGAACAGGTCAATTTAATGAGAAAACTGAACCATTTAAGGAACTGAGAATGATAAAGATGGGTTAAAATGAGAAATTAGAAAATCCCAAGTAACCAAAAAGCCATAAAAATCATGGGGAAGAACAATGAAGTAAATTGGATGGGAAACCCGGATTGGTTCAGGGTGAACCGGACCTGAACCAGGTTGAACCAATTTCTTAATTCATTTTTCTAGGTGGCTTGAAAATCTTAATTTGGAAAATTGAAGCCACCATTATATAGAAAATGAATTTAAATTAATTTATAAAATTTTAAAATTTGGAAAACCGCTCACATCGAGCATGAACCGGCCAATTTTGGTCATCGAACTTGATCGGATCGGACCAGTCTGGTCCATAACAATATTATTTTCTTCCTTGGGATGACATCACTATTCATCAATAGCAGAAAAACCTTTCTTTGCCAATGAGGGAATATTCACTTTGATTTGAGAATTTTCTAAAGAGGATAAGCTCGACCAATATGGAAACTGGTAGAGCAGAGGATCCCTGAGCTCCCTATATAAAGAGCTCCCCTCCATTCATTCTCGACACACCTCAAATCCTCTCCTCCCCCGAAGTGCTCAGTTTTCTGGCGAAGCTCAAACCAGAGCTCTGACTTGGGCACTTTTCTCAAACTTAGAAGGCAAACTTGGGTCCTACAGACTTTGGAGGAAGTCAGCTACCTGATGACAACCTCCCCTCGACCCAAGGATCGCTAGAGAAGTGCCGGCGAAATCAAACAGTGAAGCAGCTCCGTAGGTCCAAAGCTACCCTATTTTTGCCGATCGAAATTTGACCAATTCAGACCTCTTGTGGCTAAACCGAGCCTTCCCCTAGCCTCTATAGCTCACACTCAACCTCCCCAAGGAAAATGGTAAGCCAATTCGGCACTACTCCGTTGTTGCATTTCAGTTATAGAGAGAGAAAGTGTTGAATTTCACCAACTAAATTTACACTGATCCTGACATCAATTGCAACGATTCTTGATCCTAGAAGAACCCTAAGGATGAGATCTACCTTCCCAGATCAAGAGCTCAGACCGCTGCGCCTTCGACGGTAAGCTTTTGAAACTTTCTCTCTCTACGTCCAATTTTCCAGCGAAGCTTTGTTTGATCTCGTTTTAGACCTAAATCCTACAATTCAAAGTGTAATTGGATTGTGTGGAAGTATAGAAACTGATTCATGCCACCAATTTGAGAAAACAACCTCAATTAAATGAGCAATTTGAAAAAAAAAATCAAATTTGGGTAGTAGAGAGGGGTGGAAATTGGGAATTTCAAAAAATTGAAGGACCTAAATGCAATTTCTTAAAATTGAAGGTCAATTGGCAGTGAGAAAGATGTTGGAGGACCAATTAGTCAATTTTTGAAAGAATTGGGACCAATTGGCCATTTTTGGAAATTTGGGGCAAAATGGTAATTTTTGTAAAAGTTGGGGGACCAATTTGGAAATTTGGGAAATTTGAGCCCCATATACCATTTTGAGAAAAATTAAAGACCTAAGAGGGATATTGGAAACCCCATGGACTTAATTGAAAATAAGTGAGCATCTAGGGACCTATAGTCAAAGATTATGGACTTTAGGGACCTAATTGCAATAAGACAAAAATAATGGCCTAAATGTAACTACATGAAAATAGAAGGACTATTCATGCCAGGTCGTTCCTAATAAACATATTCAAATCATGTAGGAACGAATTCGGATAAGGGTGTGAACAAAGGATTTTAAGTAGGACTTGAAAAGCTGATTGGGGACGAACACATCACAGTCATCGGGTGAGTGAGACATTTTAAATGTCATTCTCGGTTGGGGTGATGAGCACACCTTTATTAAATTAAAAACCTACTTACCGGTTGTAAGTGAGACTTTTTATACATAATGCCTAGTTGGGATGATGGGCACTTTTAAGAAAGGAAAAATCTGCTTACTAGTTGTAAGCAGACTTACCTCTATCATCACTCCCGATTGGGGTGATGAGCACACCTTTATTAAATTAAAAACCTACTTACCGGTTGTAAATGGGACTTTTTATACATAATGCCTAGTTGGGATGATGGGCACTTTTAAGAAAGGAAAAATCTGCTTACTAGTTATAAGCAGACTTACCTCTATCATCACACCCAGTTGGTGCAATGAGTACCTTAAGTTAAAAAAGGTTTTTGTCGGAAGTGTTCTCTCCTTATTGTGTGCCATTGCTTAAACTATTTGGGAAACCTTCTTGACGAGAGCTAAAATAGCTCTAACAGGCCAGGGGCCTGGAATTTGAATTCATCCCAAGGCCTAGTTTTGAAAAACTCGTGAAGTGAGCCAAATGCCAGTGGGCATGAGCTGGAACTCATAAACAAATATGAATAGGAAGAGCCATGAAAACTCTCATTAAAAGTGGAAATGCTTGTGTGATTCACCACGATACCAAGTCAGGACCGACAAGGCTCGATGGGCTACTAGCAGTGTGCCAGGACTAGGTCGACGGATTGGTCATGCAAATAACTACAGGCCATGTCAAGTGTCGGGGCCATTGGACCGTCGACACAAAAGATAATGGTTATATATGAAAACTATTGTTTATACATGCACTCTGATTCGGGACCATCAAGACACCCAAGGGGGTAGTAATGGGTTCCAAGGACTACTGGACGACATGGTGGTGACAAGGGAAGGAGGAGCTACTATGTTTGGGCTTCTAATTGTACTAGTTAGTAATGAATCTACTGTGTTGGGGCGTCTTTCACATTGAGACTGGGGTATAGGCGGGATGAGATCTTCGTCCTCATACGAACATGATGTTATGTTGAGTCTGAGGGCTTGATGTGTCACTTAGACCCAAGGTAGAAGTCAGGGACTTCAATCATGGTGGACGATAAAGTTGCTCCGATCCACAAGTGGGTATAGTGGGCATGCTGTACTGACGAATGTGTGTACCCTTTATGATAAAGGGCATGTGTATGATTGCTAAATGCCTCCCGAGGAAAGGGAATGTGCTAAAAGAGCTAAACACACGAAGGCTTTGAAAAGGATGAAAGGTTTTAAAGAACGATGTGTTAAATGTTTGATGAACTATATTTTTGAAAACTCATTTCTCAACACCCGCTCACTGAGTTGTAGAAACTCACCTCCTCACTTTAAATCCCTTTTCAGGAAAGGAGACTAAACCTTAAGGAAATCTCAAAGAAAAATCCTAATTCAGGTATGCTTTAAGGTTTTTAATTATTAAGTTTTGTATAATGTTATTCAAGGAAATAAGGTTAGAAGTTACACCCGACTCCTTATGGCCTTGAGAAGGGGTGATCCTTCTTAGACCAAAGGGAGTGACGAGTTGCTCTCGGGGTTTCGACCAAACTGGGTCGGGACGTGACAACTTGAGTGGTATTAGAGCCTATTTTATCAAATACATTTTCAAAACTATATAACATAAGAACTATGAGAAAATTTATTAAAATTTTTAGATGGCTACTGAGAGAGTAACCAAGAAAACTAGGACTGACATCACCAACACTAACCTACACTCTGTCATCATAGGAAGACAACCCTAAAAGCTCTCCAATGCCTGAGGTATAGTCGAAGTCACAAAGGACCAAGAGACATTATGGGGAAGTATCTTGTACCACCAAGGAATATGGTGCCAGGACCTGTTGAGGTCATAGCCCCGAGTACGAAGGGAGTCAAGCTTGAAGCTAGAAACGCCAACAAGGGCTTATAACCTTACCAATGAGGACGCTTATCAAGAACCCAGTAGCTCCCAATCTATTTCATAACCACCTTTCTATAATAGGGCTAAACCTCCACGTGTTGTACTCCTTCTCCATTAATGAAGAACTCCAAATTCCTAAAACCCTATCTCTCAAATATGATGTGATCTTGCACCTCAACTGTAGGAAGATGGCCCAAAAAAAGTAGCCAAATAAACCCACATTACCCTAGACACCATAAAGACTGGGAGAATCTCATCCCAAATAAGGAAATGAACCAGGTGACTAATGAGTCTAGGAGAACTCTTGGAGTAACTACTGGACAAATAAGACTCAATAAGAAAACCGTCAAGGTGTTTGTGCTCAAGGATGGCAAAGCACAAAACTACTAGGAATCCCTTAGAAATGCTCCTCAATGCTCGAAGTATTGGAGGAACCACAAAGGCCCACGCAAGGAAATGACTTGTTACAGATGTGGATAATGGGGACACTATGTAAGAAGGTGCCCAACACTACTAAGGACAAGTATCAATATAAACTATTGTAGATGTAGGGGGAATAGGACATGTAGTGAAGGACTATCCCACACCGCAAGGATTTAGAGCAATACCTTCCAAGAACGACACCTCCTTACCTATAAAAACCATGATTCCAACTAGGGAATTCAATGTCACCTAGAAGGAAATTCCTCAAGACCCTAGCATAGTAGTGGGTACTTCCTCACCCATCATTGTAACAATCTCCCTTTAAGGAGAGTTAAAACCCCAAATTGTATTCCTACTTCGATAATAAATAAAGAAAATCTTGATTTCCTAAAACTTTTATGTCCTCCAATGATGAAGTGATTGTGTGCCTCAACTAACATGAGGAAGGGTCACAGGAAAAAGAAAGATCGAAGGAAGGACCCTGAGAAACTGCAAATGGAACAGAACATAGAGAAAAAGAGGAATTTTCCTTGGGGGATCACAAGCCATTTAGGTACAAGAAGGGAAGCATCTCCACAAGAGAGGGCATACCCTTAATGTGGGATGCCAAATGAGATGTCTTGGAATAATAAATGTAACGCACTTTGGAAAGGTGGAGGAGGAACGGTACCCCAAGGAGGACATGGCAGTGGTAATAACTATAGGCACGCTGAATGGTGGCAAGATGAGCATCAAGAATGAAGTGAACCTAGGAGATAACCATCTCAAAACCATTAATGAGGAGAATAATAGGGATGAGGCAGTTAATAAACTGGCCCTCGTGAGAATTATGGACTTAAACCTCGACAAAAAAAAGGAGAAGTGAAAAGGCCAAACGTTGGAAAAGAAGGATGAAGGGAATCCTTAAGGAAATCAATGGTCGAAAACGGATTGATGACCGAACTCAAGCCACGAGGAGGATTAAGTAAGCATCTCAGAAGGAGGTCAAGAAACCTTGAAACGAAAAGAGATCGAAACTCTTCCCTTATAAAATGAACTTGTAGTGATTACAAGTAGGAATAAGGACCATATACAAAGGATATGCTCGTAGACCCCCCAAGTAAGGGTAAGCAGAAGAGAATGACATCAAAGGATGTCATGGAATTGATTTAAGGACAAATACCCACAAAGATGAATGAAAAAGGGAATCCTGGGGAAAAGAGGAAGAAGCCTACCAAGGAAGGGAGCCCTAGAGAGGCATACATATCCCAACGAAAAAGTAATGAACCCAATGGAAGTGGAATAGAAGGTAAACTTGCAAATGAAATGTAAGTTGGGATAAATGACTAATTACAAGGGAATTATACCCAAAATCCAAGGAGCAAGTTAAGCCCTAAGGAACAGGTAAGCACAAAGATAGTATTGACTCATGTCATAACAAGTGGGGATGAATGGCATACCCTAAATAAAAGAATAAGGAAATGAATCCCGAAGGAAGTAGAGCCTTGGGAAATGATGCACTCCGGTCGAAATGGGATATAAAAGAATAACGACTAACACCAAGACTATATCTGGTCCACACCCATTTATTGGAACTTAAGATTGAATATCTAGGCCTAATGTAAAGGGCACATAATAAGACTCGCAAATCGGAGATTCCTTAGATAGGAAAGAAAGGGTGAAATGGGGAATTTAAGTCGGTAAAGGATTAAAGGCGAACAAAAGCACCAATACAAAAAGGTGTAAGGATATGAAGGAAGGAAACCTTCAAGGAATGGACAAGTAAACCATAAGGAATCAACTTGGAATAAAGACCCATGATATGGTCACGAGCAAGTAAGGATGGACTAGAGAAAATAAATCCTTGAGTAAAGGACACCATTGGATATGAGGAAGGACATAAGGGAAGAAAAAATTCCAACACGTCGGTAAGTCATGAAGTGATCAGGAAACCCGATGATTGGAATCGAGAAAACCCGATGATTGGAACCAGGAAAACCCAATAAGGAAGTTGGTAAGGGATGAGTAGATAAGGAAAACCAACAGGATCATGAAAGACATGACGTCAAAGGTAAAGGATGATAGGATAATGCTGAAGGTAGTTGATGAATACAACTAAATGATAATAAGAGATGAAATCATATGACCCCTGAATGATTGGAAAGTTGAGAACAACCATCAAGAAAATGCTCTAGAATTATAATGGACAAAGACAAGTTCTAGAACATGTCATTCTATAAGGGACATGTAGGTCCAAAAATCCTAGGAAAATGTGACTCAAGTAAGAAAAATTCAGTTAGTTAAGTTTGACAAAGTCAAATATAAAGGAGTTATAAACAAATGATGGAGGAAGGACCAATATATGACGAAAAGGGGATAACGCCGAAACCTGTGAAAACAAGTAAAGGAGGATGCTTATCAAGAATCTCATAGCTCCATAGTTAATTTGTGACCATTTTTTGTGATAGGGTTGAGAGCCCAACCATTTGTATTCCCATGTTAATAAAATATTCAAATTCTCCAAAACTCTATCTTCTGAGGATGTTATCTTACTAGGAATATGGCCTAAGGAAAATAAAACAAACCCACACTATCATGGAAACTAAGGAAAAGTCACATCCCAGTGATGGGAGATGGGTCAGGAAACCTAGGAGTACTCTTACCATGACCCTTAGCAAAGGTGATTCAACAAGAAAACTGTCAAGGTGATCAAACTCAAGAACAGTAGGCACCAAACCACTAGTAACC
The DNA here is from genome assembly GCA_030064425.1 of Trapa bicornis. Lineage (NCBI taxonomy): Eukaryota > Viridiplantae > Streptophyta > Magnoliopsida > Myrtales > Lythraceae > Trapa > Trapa bicornis. The sequence continues at coordinate 10,514,296 of CM057744.1, read as the reverse complement.
TTAGAAAAGCCCCGCTTGAAGGAAAGAAGGAACAATAACAATCCATGTAAGGGAACACATGTCATGGTCAACGGTCGACCAAGTTTGGTCAGCAGCCATGTAAGAGGGTGCAACCAATGGGAGGCTGCCACATGTCCAGTCAACGAGTCAAAGGCTAACTAAGCTGCTAAGTAGGATGCTATGTTAATAACACTAACTAATCATAGAGTGCCACGTGGCAAATCAACACGTGTGAAGTTTACACACGCAGAATAGTGTCATCTTCAACCTTAGGCTAATAGACGATCCGCAACCATTGGAGGAAGACCGGATCTTCCACCTCCGAAAAATCGGCCACCGCCGACGGAATAGGGCGAGTCAGATGCCGAAACCAACACCGACCAGCCTTGTCAGTTGTCGAGCTCACTATATAAAGAGCACCCTCCCACTCGCCCCCCAACGCTTGAGCGCCCCCTAAGATTTACAACCCACTTTCCAATGAAGTGCAGACCAGAGCTTCGACGATAGGTCTTTTCTCAACAGAAAGAGCTTTGGTTGGTGGCAACAGAACTGGGGAGAAGCCCTCTAGGTAGTCGAACCCTCAACCAGACCTGAGGACCCCCTATGGAGCGCCAGAGTGATCGCACTATGAAGCTTCTCCGACGGCACGAAGCAGCTCACCTCTGACCGACTAAAGTCAGGACACCTCCAGCTGCTAAAGCTGAAGTCGACCTCTCCTGACTCTCTTGTGCCAACCCCTTTAGCCTCTGGGTAAGCAATTCTACCTCCAAACGTCAATTCTTGAACTTCTAGAGAGAGAAAGTGGCCATAGTTTGCTGATCAAATTTCCCATACGTAGGAAATCAATTGGGATGAACTCCGATCCTTAGAGAATCCTCCCCACGAGGGCTAACTCCACGAATCAAAATCTCCAATGACCGCACCTCCATCTATAAGAAATTTAAGTTTCCTCTCTCTAAGCCTATTTTTCGATGAAGCTCTATCGGAGCTCGAAACTCAGTCGATTTTAGAAATTCAAAGTGCATGCTGCTCGTAGGGAGTTGGAGGAAGTGAGTAGTAGCACAAGAGGATGGAATTAAGGAAGTTCAGGTGGTCAATTGGAAAAGTTAAGAAATCGGGGGTCAAGTATACCATTTAGGGAAAATTTTGAAATTTTCAAATATAAGAGGACTTTTGTGCAATTTTCTAAAGTATGAGGGCCAATTGGCAAAAGTGAGGAAATTGAGGGCCAATTAGTGGTTTTAAGGAATTGTGAGGGCAAATTGAAATAGGGGCATTTCGGTAATTTTGGGGAAAATTAGGGCAGTTTAGTAATTCTTGGAAAATTGGGGCCAATTGGGGAGTTTTAGAAAAGTTAGGACTGAATTTTGATTTGTGAATAATTGAAATTTCAGATTGTGTAGGACAAGCCGCACGAGATCCTACACTGGGAAGCACGTCATAGATCGGAACCTAGTCCGACGAACGCGTCGCGACTACTGGGTAAGTGAGAATTTCCAACATCGGTCTCGATTGGGACAGTGGCCAAGCTCTTAAAATTAAAAACATTTTCCTAGAATTAGGCTCTCTTGATTGGGTGACTTTGCTTAAATGATTTGTGAGCTAATTCTGGTGTTGGGTTAGATGATGCAAGTGGGCCTATGGCTGATGGGCACGGGTACGGGCCCGTTAAACATTAGCAAGTCATGAGCCATTAAAAATCTCTATAATGGTTAATTGTGTGTGATGCCTACCCAGCCAAGGCCGAGATGTTGGGCTTGTTGGGCCAAACAACTGCTAAGCCGAAGCCGTGTCATCGAACCCGTTGGACTGATGAGCAAGGGGCGAAGCTAAGTCAACAAACCTGTGGGGCCGGTGGGCCAAAGATAATGGACTTAAGGAAAAGACTTTGATTGTGTATGCATGAGATGTGAAACCTTGCTCGGTATGGGGTAGTGGTGGTTCCAAGGTTGGACGACCTAAGGAGCATAAGGGCGGTTCATCATCTAGTATGCTGAGAAGCTCCGGGAGCTTTCTACGCACTAAGATCGAGATTAGAGGGGCCAGAGCTCTCATGTAAATCCTGTCCTTTGATAATAAGAATAGAGGGGAAAGAATCGATCATTTGCAATTTGAAAACCGAGTCAGTCTACAAACTGAAACCGCTAGAGAAAGGGCAAACCGGGAAATTGATGGATCCTGAGTGACCCCAAAGAGTCCCAAAAGTCATGAAAATGGACTTAAGAATGAAATGGAGATGAAAACCAAACCGGTTTAGGTGAACCAGAGCCGAACCGGATTGAACCTATTTGGACCTATTTGAACCACTATTGAACCATATACTAAATTCATTTTTCTAGGTGGCTTAGAAAATTCAAATTTGAGATTTGATGCCACCATTGGATAGAAAATGAATTTAGAATTTTTTAGATTTGAAAAATTCGGTCGAATTGGGGGTGAACCGACCGGTTTAAGCTTTGAACCCGATTCGAACAGGTTCGGTCCAGTTCAGAACAGTGTCATCTTCTTCATTCAAATGACAGTAATATTCACTCCCTGAAAAATCGCGCAGCACTGGAGAAGCTGAAAAGTCTCTAGTCAGGGAGTTTCAGGCACCAATTGGACGGCCAAGAAGTCCCCGAGCTTCCTATATAAAGTGCCTCTCCTCATTCATTATCTCCACACTTGAAAACTCCATTCTGTCTCAGCTGCTCCAATTTCCGGCGAAGCTCGAACCAGAGCTCTGATATAGGGTCTTTTTTAAGCCAAAGAAGATGTGGTCGAGTTCTTTAGAACTAAGGAGAAGTCAGCTACATGACTGTAGTCTCCGTTTGCTCCGAGGGTCAATGGAGAAACGTCGGTGTGATCGAACAGTGAAGCAGATATGGCGGACCAAAGTTGCACTATTTCGACCGAGCTAAAATCGGCCAATTTAAGCCCTTCTTAGGCCAAACCAAGCCCTTCCAACACATCCACAACCCTCCTACAGCTGAATTAGAGCTGAAAGTAAGCCAATTCGGCTCCCTTTTGTAGTTTCTAACCGGTGCTAGAGAGAGAACCTGCAAAACTTCGATGATAAAATTCTCACTCAATTTGGCATCAATTGATGCAATTCTTGATCCTAGGAGAAACCTCAGGACATGAGCTATCTGCCGAGATTCTTGATGCAATTCTTGATCCTAGTTTTTCGGCGAATCTCTGTTTGAGCTCATTCTTGCACCAAATTGTGCGGTTCAAAGTGCAATTGAATCGTATAGATTTGGTGTAGAAACTCCAATTTAACTTCATTTTCAACAATTAAACTTATTGGATTGGTCAATTTGATGAAATCAAATTCAATAGAGTTAGAAGGTTGAAATTGGGGCAAATTTGGGAATTTCAAAAATTAGAGGGACTAAAGTGCAATTTCATAAAATTGTGGACCAATTGGGCATGGTAAAGATGTTGGAGGATCAATTGGGCAATTTTGGAATTTTGGGGCAAAACTTACCATTTTTGTAAAGTAGGGGCAAGATGGTAATATTGGAAAAGTTGGGGGACCAAATTGGAAATTTGGGAAATTGGACCCCTTTTTGTGAAATGGAATAATTGAGATCACAAAGTGAATTTTAAAAGTTTTGGGACTCAAATTGAGGAAAAACCGACATTAGAGACTTAAAGTTAAAGAAAAAATAACTTTAGGGGCCTAATTACAAATAAAGAAAAAGTTTGGTTTTCTCATTTATTTGGGATGAATGAGGGCTGCTAGGCAAAAAAATAATGAAAAAGAACGTTAATATCTTGTAGGAACATGAAGTACCAATAACATTAGCTAAGATGAGTTCGAGTAAGGACAACATGTCGATTAAGAGGAATTTCACTGCATTAACGGGTGAGTAGAATTTTTATATCATAACCGATTGGGATGATAAGTACATTGATAATGAAAACCCAGTGCTAAGTGGTATTTTAAACATCACATCTAAGAGGAGTGATGTAAAAATCACGCGGAAAAACTACTTACTAGATAAGTAGATCATACCCGGTTGGTAAGATGAAACTTACTCGAAGAAAGTGGAAAACCTGCTCATCTGTTATGAGGGGAGATGTCCTCATACTAGTTGGTATGATCAACATTTGAAAAGTATTTTGTCAGAAGTGTTCTCCCCTGCCTGTGTGCACTACTTAAACATTTTGGGAGACCTTCTTAACAGGAGCTCGAATAGCTTTGTTAAGTCGGAGGCCTCAGTTTTGGAACTTGGTGGCTAATATGATCAATTTTGAAAATCTCGAATAGTGGGCCCTAGGCCGGTTGGCACGAGGAGGAGCTTGTAAAGAAACATGATTTATATGCCATGAAAACTTCAATAAATGAATTGTTTGGTCATGGTACCAAGACAAGATTGACATACTCAGTCAATTAGCGGCAGTGCGACATGAAATGTCTCTGTACTAGTCAAGACAAATAACTGCATGTCGAGTTGAGGGTCGGGGCCGTTGGACTAGTGGCACCACAAATTATATGGCATTATGTGAAAAATGTTGATTGTGCATGCACTGTGTTAGGAGACCTTCAAGATGCCCAAGAGGGGTAGTGATGCATCCCAGGGCTCTGGACAACTTGGTGGATATAAGTGCAGCTTGTCGTACCAAAAATCTTGCGAAGCTTGGAGTAGCTTCAAGTGTATGCGACCGGGGTAGGGATTGGATGAGGTCTGTGTCCTCATATGGATATGAAGATTTGTTATGGGATTGAGGGTTGGATGTCGCGAACATCCACTAATTCTTATGGTAGAAGTGGACATACTTCTATCTAGGTGGTCGGTAAAGTTGCTATGATGCCACAAATGGGTTCAATGGACGTGTTGGCCTGTGATTGTGTGTTTTACCTTCATAATGAAGGATATGTGTTGGGTGATGACACACTGTGGTTAATAAGAAGTGGTGATAAAAACTGAAATTTGAATTGAAAGGTTTTTAAAAGAGAATAAGGAGTCTAACACACTATGAATCAAATATTTTTCCTAAAAGATAAATTTTGAAAACCCATTCACTAAGTCGTTGTACTCACCCTCCCTTATATCCCTTTCAGGTAACCCCGGAAAGCCTAACCCAAAGACCACTAATTAATATGCCTGTAAGACAGGTATGAGCAGTTCAAAATTTTATATAGTTTTGATTTATGTTATTCCAATAACGGTGTAAGTTTAAAGGACGACTTACTCTTCATGATTTATAAATAAGGGGCAACCCTTAGTAAACCGAGAGAGTTGCGGGTTAATCACAAGGATTTGACCAAACCGAGTCAGGACATGACAACTTGAGTGGTATCAAAGCCTATTTCCTCGAATATATAATCAAGACTATAAAATATAGTAACTAATAGGATTGATTTTAAAATTTTCATAATGGCTCCGAAGAAAGGAAGCAAGAGAACTAGGGCTACAGTCTCCAACACTACCCAACCACCCCTACTTGTAGAGACTCCTAGAGAAGCCCAAACAACTCCTCCTAGACTTAGCATGGAGCACTAAAGATTGTAGAGGAGTTCACTTGTGTATTTGGGCAACCTAATCACGTACCAGAGGCAGGCACCAATTCTCGGGTTGAATTAGAGGAAGTGCAATCCCATCCTCCCCCTGTAACCATCCCCTCCAATGGATATTCCCAGAAACCTCAAGACTCTTCGACAACTAGGATGTAAACCCTTCCTTAAAGAGAAGGATGCTGGAGCCACCACGGATTGGTTGGAAACCATTAAGAAGCTGATGGGAATCGTCAGGATATCAACAGAGGATATGGTGATCCTGATTGAATTCTTCCAGGAGGGAAGTGCCAAACGATGGTGGGACAACATCCGAAACCTACATACCACCCTCACTTAGGAATAGTTCGAAGAGAGGTACTCAAAGGAGTACTTGGTGCCCCATCTCATAAATGAGAAGAAGAAAGAGTACATCCAGCTTCGACAAGGGCTTAACTCCATATCGAAGTACGAGACAAAAATCAACGAGTTAAGACCCTTTGCTCTTGACTTAGCTGGGCTGGCAGACATATGCTAGAGGTTTGTGGATGGTCTCAATATGGAAATTCGATACCGTATGGGAGTATTGGGATGCCCCACGGATCTGATAGCCATAATTAGCATGGCTCATGAGTGTGAGCGACTGGTGCAGACCCGACGTCGTCGAATGGAGCAGACAACCCGAAAGGAGGATAAGGGTCCAAACTATCAAGGAGGACGGAAGGAGCATAACGGTCCAAAATGGGGAAATAGAATGACATTCCAAAGGAGAAGGGACATGCCACCACCTCCTCCCAGAGTAGTCCCCACCTTACCTCAAGGAAACCCTCGTTGTCCAAAGTGTCAAATGAACCATGAAAAAGCATGCTTTACCTGCTTTGCATGCAGGCAAGTGGGACACTTTGCAAAGGATTGTCCCACCCTCAGGGAGAACATGCAAAGGAGTACTCTTGGACCACCTCAAGGGAATCCTTGGAACCCTAGGCCAGACGCTACAGCAAGAGTACCAGCTAGGGTATACAACCTCACCTAGGAGGAGGCTAGAAGAGACCCTATCACTGTAGTGGGTACACACCAAAACCCTCCAAATTAGTTCAAGAGAGTCATGTAAACTGAAGATCTTTCGATTTAATACAGGAAACTTTCTTCTAAACTATACAATTCTTCAATTAGCGTATATATAACTATGGGGACAACAAGTTTATGCCTTCTTTGACTCCGGAGCTGAGAGATCCTTCATTAAGGAAGAGTTGATTTCAAGAGTATCCCTAAAACTCACTTGATTAGAGCAAAGGCTTAATATTCTTACACGTTTAGGAGAAGGTTTAAACATGAATAAGCAATTATCATTGGGATGGATTGGCTGTGTAACCATCAAGCGAGGATGGATTGTGGAAAGAAGACGATTACCTTCCACACTCCCAAGACGAAAGGATTAAAGTTCTAGGGAGATAGAAGGAAAAGTGAGGTACAAATTGTGTCCCATCTGAAGCCCAAAAGATGATACAAAAAGGTTGTACATCTTTCCTAGCCATGGTCGTAGATAAAAAGTCAGAAGAAAAGAGGCTGGAAGACATTCCGGTAGTTAGACACTACCCAGAGGTATTTCTAGAAGAGCTACTCGGACTACCCCCGAGTCAGCAAGTGGAGTTCACCATAGAAATAATCCCAGGAACAAACCCCATATCCTAAGCTCCCTATTGTATGGCTCCGATAGAGTTAAAGGAATTGAAGGAACAATTAGATGAATTATTGGAAAAAGATTTCATACATCCTAGTTAGTCTCCGTGGGGTGCTCCTATCCTATTCATAAAGAAAAAGGATGGAAGTATGAGACTGTGCCTAGACTACAGAAAGTCGAACCAAGTCACCATCAAGAATCGATACCTACTTCCAAGGATAGATGATTTATTCGATCAATTAAAAGGAGAATCTTACTTCTCCAAAATAGACCTTTGGTTAGGCTATCATCAACTCAGGATTCGAGAAGAGGACATCCCTAAGACGACATTTGGATCCAGATATGAACATTATGAATTCAGAGTGATGTCATTCGGATTGACAAATGCCCCTGCAGCCTTCCTAGACTTGATGAACTGTATGTTCCAACCACATTTAGACAGGTTCGTGATAGTATTCATAGATGACATCCTTATATACTCACGAACCAGGTCGGAACATGAAGAGCATTTGGCAACCACCTTAGAGATATTAAAGGAAAATCATCTATATGCAAAATTCTCCAAGTGTGAGTTCTGGCTGCAGGAGTTAGGATTCTTAGGGCATATCATATCCAAGGATGGAGTTAAAGTAGATCCAACCAAGGTGGAAGCCATATCAGATTGGAAGGCTCCAAGGAATCCTATAGAAATAAGAAGTTTCTTATTTTTGGTAGGATACTATAGACGGTTTGTGTAAGACTTTTCTAAGATAACAGCTCCTCTAACTCAACTCACTAGGAAGGGAGTTGAGTATAAGTGGGATGATAGCTATGAGAAGTCTTTTCAGGAGTTAAAGACTCGACTGACAACCGCACTAGTACTCTCCTTACCTGACTCTAATGCAGGAGAGTACACTGTCTATAATGATGCATCTAGACAAGGAATCAAATGTGTATTGATGTAACAAGGGAAGGTTATCGCTTATGCCTTACAACAACTAAAGGTACATGAAAGAAACTACCTAGCTCATGATCTGAAATTAGCTACAATAGTGTTTGCTCTAAAGATATGACGACACTACCTTTCGTGGTTAAGTGTAGGATATACATAGATCACAAGAGTATTAAGAACTTCCTAACTCAGAAAGAGTTGAATCTTCGCTAGAGAAGATGGATGGAATTGGTTAAGGATTATAACCTTGTGATAGAATATCACCCCAAAAAGGTAAATGTAGTAGTAGATGCCTTGAGTCGTAAGTATGAATCTGAGGCAACTCAAGTAAAAACTAGTTAAATACTCCTGTTGCAACAATTGGGAAGAATGGAGATAGACCTGAAAATGGACAAGCGGGAAACAAGCCTAGTGGCTGACATAGTGATACCCAGTCTAGTTGAGCAAATCCAAGCTCAACAAAACAAGGATAATGTAAACCCTTCACTTTTGAGTTAAGGAAAACTGGGAAAGAACCTGTCAACCCGAGTAAGAAAACCGAGCTAGTTTACAAACCCGATCATTTGGGAACAAGCAAGCAATTTAGAAATTTACAACTTCTGGGTGATCCAAAGGGTTCATTAAACCTTGGAAATGAAATTTAAGACAAATTAGAAGAGAAAAACCAAATTGGTTCAGGTGAACAAGAATCAATAAGAACTTTGAAGTTACGTGTGCTTGCCCGTGAAGCTTAAACTAGAGCTTCGACTTGAAAATTATTCTTAACCTCGGAAGGAGAGGTCAGGCTTTTTAGAACCGGGGAGAAGTCATCTATCTGATAGCAAACTCTAGTCAATCTGAGAATCACTAGAGAAGCACCGACATGATAGAATAGTGAAGCAGCTCTGGCGGACCGAAGCTGCCCTGTATCGGCTGAGTTGAAATTGGCCATTTCGAGCCCTACTTAGGCCAAACCAAGCCTTCCCAACACTTCCTCTGCCCTCCCACGACCGAATTAGGACTGAAACGTAAGCCAATTCGGCTTCACTCTACAATTTCCTGCCGGTATTAGAGAGAGAATCGGTAGAACTTCAATAATGAAATTCTAACTCAATTCGGCATCAATTGATGCGATTCATGATTCTAGGATGAACCTCAAGATGAGAGCTATCTACCTAGATTGAAAGCTTGGACCGATGTGCCCTCACCGGTGAGAAATCGAAGCTTTCTCTCTCTAGAGTCTGTTTTCTAACGAAGCTCCGTTTGAGCTCGTTCCAGCGTTAAAATCTGCGATTCAAAGTTTGTTAGAATCGTATGAACATGCATAAACTAAATTTCAACTCCAATTTCAATAATTAGAAGTGTTTGATCGGTCAATTTGATGAAATCAAATTCGGTAGTGTTGAAGAGTTGAAATTGGGGGAAAATTAGGGATTTTTTAAATTCAAAGGGCCAAAATGCAATTTTATGAAATTGAGGGTCAATTGGGCATGAAAATAATGTTGGAGGATCAATTGAGGAATTTTGGAATTTTGGGGGCAAAACTTACCATTTTTGTAAAGGGCAAAATGGTAATTTTGGAAAAATTGGGGGTCCAAATTGGAAATTTGGGAAATTAAACCCCTTTTTGGTGAAATTGAATAAATTGAGGTCCCAAGATAAATTTTAAAAGTTACGGGACTCAATTTGAGGAAAAACTGACATTAGGGACTTAAAGTTAGAGAGAAATAACTTTAGGGACCTAATTGCAAATAACTAAAACTTTGGGTTTTCTCATTCATTGGAAATGAATGGTGGCTATTATGCCGAGTAATAATGAACCGGGAACGTGAAATACCAGGAACTCCAGCATGGACGAGCTCACGTGAATACAAAGAACTAGTTAAGTGGAATTCACTACGTTAACGGGTGAGTGGTTTTACTAACATCATACCTAGTTGGGATGATGAGCACAACTTAAAAATAAAAACCACTTATTGGTTGTGAGTGGAAATTTTATATCATACCTAGTAGGGGATGATAAGTACCTCGGTAGAAAAACCCATTGTTTAATGGTATTTTAATCATCACCACTTAGAGAAAGTGATGTGAAAATTATGTGAAAAAACTACTTACCGGTTGTAAGTAGATCATAGCCGGTTGGTATGACGAGACTTCATCGAAGGAAGTTGAAAACCCGTTTATCGGTTATGAATGGAGATGTCCTTATACCGGTTGGTATAATGGACAGTGAAAACCTATTTTGTCGGAAGTGTTCTCCCTTGACTGTGTGCCAATGCTTAAACTATTTGGGAGACCTTCTTTACGGGAGCTCGAATAGCTCTTATAGGTCAAGGGCCTCGATTTTGGAACTTGAGGGCTAGAATGCCCAATTTTTTAAAAATCTCGTATAATGGGCCCAAGGCCAGTTGGCATAAGCAGGAGCTCATAAACGAACATGATATATGTGCCATAAAACTTAATAAGTGAATTGTTTGCCCATGGTACCAAGATAGGACCGACATGCTCAGTCAACTAGTGGCAGTGCGACATGACAGGTCGACGGACCGTGGAAATGCCCTACTCGAAGGAAAAAAGGGACCACAACAATCCATGTAAATGAATAACCTTTTATAAGTATGAACGATTGAGACATTACCTGAAGAAGTGCCCAACCCTACTAAGGACAAGTACCAAGATAAACTATTATAGGTGTAAGGAAAGAAGGGGTGTTTCACACCTCATAAATTTAGGGCAATAAAACTCCTCAAAGGCCACGAAGGACTGGAGACCGAAACCATGGAGCTGGCTAAGTAAGCGGTTCACCAAGAGGTCAAGAAATGATGAGGTAAATGCAAAATTTAAATTTCTTCTTAAGAAGGTCAACCCGAAAAAGATACCTCAAGAGTAGAGATAAGGTACATGGGAAGTATATCTAGAACCCTCTCATAAGGGGCAAACACAGAGAAATGTCCTCTGGAAACTCTAGAGAATGGCACAATGAGAGTGAAGAAGAGAAGGAACACGCTGGGAAAGGGAACTCTAGAGGGATGCATACAACTAAGTACCTTGAAGGAATCATTGGATTGGCAGATGAACATAACGTGAAGTGCAAGGCACCAACCCACCATTAGAAACTTCTTGATGGAAGGATGTATTGGAGGCCAATTATGACATGCCTTGGAAGAGTAATAGAGCCAAATAACGGGATGTATTGGAATGAATCACCTTGGAAAAAGTAATGAAGCCAAATAGGGTCAAGGAGAATAAATGACACCCTAAGAAAGACCGGGAGGTAGAAAGGACTATACCCTAAAAAGGTCAGTGAGATGGATGTTAAGGATAGGAGGACTCGAGAAACAGCTGCCCTAAGAAACTTAGACCAAACAAATGGTGGAGGCAAAGTAGTTAATGAACAAAAACTCAGGAAAGCCATAATGTAAGTTCTGACAAAGTAGAGAGAGGCGGAAAGGTCAAATACTCGGGAAAAGAAGGATGCAAGAAAACCTTAAAAGGACCAAAGGCCAATTAACGACTAAACTCAAGCCAAGAAAGGAATAGGCAAGCTTCTCCCACAATGTTCCTGAAACAAGGAAGATGTGCCTACAAGATTTGAGGAGTAAAGGTAAATAGGAGAAGACAACATCAAGGGATGTAATTTAAGGTAGAAATCCCCTAGAGCAAATGTAAGAAAAGAATGTCAGGGGAAAGGCAAAGAATCCTACCAAGGAAGGAAGCCCCAGAAAGACATGCGTATCCCAATTAAATGGAAATGGAACCAACCCTTATTTAGGAAATGTTTTCCAAGGAAAGAAGTATTGTAATGGTACAGTGTGACCTGTTTGGAGAGAATAAGAGAACCATGTAGAAAGAGGAAAACTAGCAACGGCGGATAGCCAAAGATAATGAATAAAACCCTAAGAAAGGTTGAGATATAGTAAAGACTACACTCTATGATGGACAATAGGATGGGCATGAATATAGCTGCCCAGACAATAGGACCAGAAAAATGAAGAGAAAGAGACGGTTAAAGAACTGGTATTCAAGAGAACCATCGATTTAAACCACAACAAAGAAGGGAGAAGTGAAAAGGCCAAAACATTGGGAAAGAAGAACGAAGGAAAATCCTTAAAGCAATCGATGTCCAAAACCGGGTTTATAGACTTAAGACGGTTAAGTGAGCCTCACGAAGGACGAACAAGAGAATTTGAAACAAGGAGGATGTGAACCCTCCTTAAACGAAAATAATCTAACAAATTAGCACCAAAAGATGCTGTGACAAGTATGAATGAGTGGACAACCCATACTAAGGTAATAAAGGAAAGAATGTTTGAGAAATGTTGTGAAAGTAAATGCCCCAAATAAGATGTGGCTAAGAAGGAATAACCACAATTGATAAGATGGGTCATAGTCCACATGCGCATATGAAGCTTAAAGAGTGGATGATCGAGCATAGGGTGGAATGCACGAAATAAAACCAATAATCAGAAGTATTCCATCTAAGGAATAAGGGATAAAACAAAAGTTGTGGATAGAGAAGGATTCAAAGCAAACAGATGCCCTAACATAGATAAGGGTGCAAAGAAAGGGAGAAAGAACCATACAATAAATGATAAGGAGGTTGAGCATTTAACTCCTAAGATGGAAATCTATATTTTAAGAGACATAGTAGAGAACAAAACTAGAATGAGTGAACCTTTCAAAGCAAAGTAATTGGCACATAGATTGAAAGCAATTATTGTAGAATGAAAAATCATGAAGTGATTTATGAGCAAGTAAAAGTGGATTAAGGAAAAAGGAGGTCATTGAATAAGGGATGTCACTAAAGAAGAGAAAGTACATAAGAAGGGAAAAAATCCTCGTATGTCAATAATCATTAGGAAACCCAATGATTGGAATTGAAAGGACCTAATAAAAATGTTTGGAAATGATGAGTAGGTAAGAGAAATCCATGTGGTTATGTGAGAAATAACTTCAAAGGCATGATGGATGAGAGGATAACGGTAAAAAGGATAGTTGAGGAATGCTATCAAAAGAAAAGAGGGATGAAGTTATATGATCCCTGAAAGGTAAAAAAAAAAAAAAGCTAAGAGAGACCCTCAAGGAGATGTTCTAGAAATCTAATGGATAAAGACATGTCCTAAAAAATGCCATGCTGTAAGGGGTATGTAAGCCTAACAATCCCGAGGAGAATATGACTCAAAGTAAGGAAGAGTCAGCTAATAAGCATGACGAGGTCGAATATAAAAATTTGGACCGAAGTTATAATAGACAACAAATGGAGGAAGGGTCAAAATAGGACGAAAAAGTGATAATAAAGAAAACCATGGAAACAAGTACGTAACACCCGAAAGAACATTGAGCTAAAGGTTTCAACGACCAAGGGGTTAACTAGACATGGGAATGGTTAGGTATCTTGGAATTCCCAATCTTGAATACAGAACCTCAAAGGGAATAATGTGCTCTAAGCAAAAAAAGATATAAATCTAAGAATATACCCTGAAGTAAGGTATGTCTCATTATGATAAACTCCATGGAGGGAGTAAATAATATAAAGGAAAAGAAGTTCCTTAAGTGAAGGATGTAAAAAGGACTAATTGAAAGAAAAAAAGAAGAGTTTTCATGTTAAGCAAACAACAAATGGACATTAAAGAAAATGGTTCCTAATGCAAGGTTGCAAATTAAGTTTTGGGGACAAAACTCCTAAAAAGACGAGAGAGTTGTAAACCTCGCACTTTTGAGTTAAGGAAAATCGGGAAAGAACCTGTCAACCCGAGTAAGAAAACCGAGCCGGTTTACAAACCCAATCATTTGGGAACAAGCAATTTGGAAATTTACAACTTCCAGGTGATCCAAAGTGTTCATTAAACCTTGCAAAAAGAAATATAAGACAAATTAGAAGAGAAAAATCAAATTGGTTCAGGTGAACAAGAATTAATAAGAACTTTGAAGTTAAGAGTGCTTGCCTGTGAAGCTTAAACCAGAGCTTCGCCTTGAAAATTATTCTTAACCTCGGAAGGAGAGGTCAGGCTCTTTAGAACCGGGGTGAAGTCAACTATCTGATAGCAAACTATAGTTAATCCGAGAATCACTAGAGAAGCGCCGACATGATGGAATAATGATGCAGCTCCAGCGGACCGAAGCTATCTTGTTTCGGCTGAGTTGAAATTGGCCATTTTGAGCCCTACTTAGGCCAAACCAAGCATTCCTAACACTTTCTCCACCCTTTCACGGCCGAATTAAGACTGAAAGGTAAGCCAATTCGGCTCCACTCTACAATTTACTACTGGTGTTAGAGAGAGAACTGTTAGAATTTCAATAATGAAATTCTAACTCAATTTGGCATCAATTGATGCGATTCTTGATTCTAGGATGAACCTCAAGATGAGAGTTATCTGCCTAGATCGAAAGCTCAGACCGCTGTGCCCTAACCGGTGAGAAATCGAAGCTTTCTCTCTCTACAGTCTATTTTCTTAGAATCGTATGAACATGCATGAACTCAATTTCAACCCCAATTTTAATAATTAGAAGTGTTTGATCGGTCAATTTGATGAAATCAAATTCGGTAGTGTTGAAGAGTTGAAATTGGGGATTTTTGTGAAATTGAGGGTCAATTGGACATGAAAATAATGTTGGATGATAAATTGAGGAATTTTGGAATTTTTGGGGAAAAACTTACCATTTTTCTAAAGGAAGGGCAAAATGGTAATTTTGGAAAAATTGGGGGACCAAATTGGAAATTTGGGAAATTAAACCCCTTTTTGGTGAAATTGAATAAATTAAGGTCCTAAGATAAATTTTAAAAGTTACGGGACTCAATTTGAGGAAAAACCGACATTAGGGTACTTAAAGTTAAAGAGAAATAACTTTAGGGACCTAATTGCAAATAACTAAAAGTTTGGGTTTTCTCATTCATTGAAAATGAATGAAGGCCGTTATGCCGAGTAATAATGAACAAGGATGTTCATATCATGTAGGAACGCGAAATACCGGGAACGCCAGCATGGACGAGCTCGCGTGAATACAAAGAACCGGTCAAGTGGAATTCACGGCATTAACGGGTGAGTGGGTTTACTAACATCATACCCGATTGGGATGATGAGCACAACTTAAAATTAAAAACCACTTACCGGTTGTGAGTGGAAATTTTATATCATACCCGGTTGGGCAATGATAAGTACCTCGGAATGAAAACCCACTATTAAGTGGTATTTTAAACATCACTACTTAGAGGAAGTGATGTGAAAATCATGCGGAAAAACTACTTACCGATTGTGAGTAGATCATACCTGGTTGGTATGATGAGACTTCCTCGAAGGAAGTTGAAAACCTATTCATTGGTTATGAACGGAGGTGTCCTTATACCCGAGCGGTATAATGGATAGAAAAAACATATGTTTTGTCAGAAGTGCTCTCCCCTAACTGTGTGCCAATGCATAAACAATTTAGGAGACCTTCTTGACGGGAGCTCGAATAGCTCTTATAGGCCAGGGGCCTCGATTTTGGAACTTGGGGGCTAAATGCCCAATTTTGAAAATGTCGTATAGTGGGCCCAAGGCCAATTGGCACGAGCAGGAGCTCGTAAACGAACATGATATATGTGCCATAAAACTTAATAAGTGAATTGTTTGGCCATGGTACCAAGATAGGACTGACATGCTCAGTCAACTAGCAACAGTGTGACATGATAGGTCGACGGACTAGTCAAGACAAATAGCTGCGAGTTGAGTTGAGAGTTAAGGCCGTTGGACTAGTGGCACCACATATTACATGGCAATATAAGAAAACATTGTTTGTGCATGCATTGTGAGTATGAGATCATTAAGACGCCCATGAGGGGTAGTGATGCGTCCTAGGGCACTAGACGACCTGGTGGCTATAAGGGTAGTTCGTCGTTCCAGGTGTTTGTGCGAAATCTGGAGTAGCACCAAGCGCATGAGACCGGGGTGGGGACGGGATGAGGTCTCTGTCCTCATACGGACACGAAGAAGTGATTATAATAAGGGGAAACCCTTTAATAAACCGGGAGACTAGCGGGTTGTTCATGGGGATCCGACCAAACTGGGTCGGGGCATGACATGCCCCATTTTTGTCGAGCTGAAATCAACCAATTTGAGCCCTCCTCGGGCCAAACCAAGATCTCCCAACACTTCCTCAGCCCTCCTATGACCGAATTAGAGTGGAAAGGTAAACGAATTTGGCTCCCTCTATGAATTCCGATCGGTGCTAGAGAGAACTGATAAATCTTTACTAATCAATTTCTCCATCAATTAAACATGAATTAAGATGATTCTTAATTCTAGGATAAACCTCAGGATGAGAGCTATCTACCTAGATCGAAAGCTCGGACCGTCGCACCTCCAACAGTAAGCTTTTGAAGCTTTCTCTCTCTACATCTAGTTTTCTAGCAAAGCTCCGTTTGAGCTCGTCCCAACGTCAATTCATGTGATTCAAAGTGCAATTGAATTGTATCTATGTGTAGGAACGCAAATCCACCTTCATTTTCAACAATTAACCTTGTTTGATCGATCAATTTGATGAAATCATATTCGACCAAGTGGAAAGTGGGAAAAGATTGGGAAAATTGGAGATTTAAAAAATTCGAGAGACTAAAGTGCAATTTCCTAAAATTGAGGGCCAATTGGCCATGGAAAAGATGTTGGGGGACCAATTGGTCAATTTTTGGAATTATTGTGGTCAATTTTACCATTTTTGTAAAGTAGGGGCAAAATTGTGATTTTTGAAAAGTTGGGGACCAAATTGGGAATTTGGGAAAGTTGACCCCCTTTTTGTGATTTTGAATAAATTAAGATCTTAAAGGAAATTTTAGAAGTTTCGGTACTCAATTTGGGGGAAAATTTGCATTAGAGACCTAATGTTAAAGAAAAAAAAACTTTAAGGACCTAAACGTAAATAATAAAAAGTTTGGGCTTTTTATTCATTCGTGAAAAATGAAGGTATTATGCCAAAGGATAATGAACAAGGATGTTCATATCATGTAGGAACACAGAGTACCGGGAACGCTAACAAGGCTAAGCTCATGTGGAGGCAGAAACCGCTTTAAGTGGAAATTCACTACATTATTGGGTGAGTGAGAATTTTCACATCATACCCGGTTGGGATGATGAGCACCTCAATATTGAAAACCAACTACTATGTAGGATTTTAACATCACACCTGGATGGGGTGATGTGAGAAAACACATAGAAAAACTAAATATCAGTTGTAAGTAGATCATACCCAGTTAGTATGATAAACTTTCTGGAAGGAAGTAGAAAACCCGCTT
The DNA here is from genome assembly GCA_030064425.1 of Trapa bicornis. Lineage (NCBI taxonomy): Eukaryota > Viridiplantae > Streptophyta > Magnoliopsida > Myrtales > Lythraceae > Trapa > Trapa bicornis. The sequence goes on along the minus strand of CM057744.1, from coordinate 10,496,958 downwards.
ATCGGTTATGAGCGGAGATGTCCTCAGACCCGGTTGGTGTGATGGACATATGAAAAATTATTTTGTTAGAAGTGCTCTCCCCTAACTGTGTGCCACTGCTTAAACTTTTTGGGAGACCTTGACGGGAGCTCGAATAGCTTAGATAGACGGGAGGCCTTAGTTTTTGAACTTGGGGGCTAAACTGCCTGATTTTGAAAATCTCGTATAGTGGGCCCAAGGCTAGTTTGCATGAGCAGGAGCTCATAAACAAACATGAGATTAAGCCATGAAAACTTTAATGAATGATGTGTTTGGCCATGGTACCAAGAGAGGACTGACATACTCGATGGATTGGCGGCAGTGCGGCAAGACAAGTCGATGGACCAGTCAAGACAAACAGCTGTAGGTAGAGTTGAGGGTCAGGGCTGTTGGACCAGAGGCACCAAAGATTAAATGGCTTATGAGGAAAACTATTGTTTTGTGCTTACACTAAGGTTTAGGACCATCAAGACACCTAAGAGGGGTAGTGATGTGTCATAGGGGCTACTAGATGACATGGTGGAGATAAGGGCAGTTTGTTATGCCATCAGTTATGGAAGCTCGATGTAACTTCATGCGCATGAGATCGGGGTGGGGTCAGGATGAGGTCTCTGTCCTCATATGAACACGGAGGTTCCTTTTGGGTTTAAGGGTCGGATGTCATGTACATCCACTCATTCCGAGGATAGAAGTGGATGGGCTTCTATTTTGGTGGCCAGTAAAGTCGCTTCGATGCCACAAGTGGGTGGAGTGGATGAGCTGCCATGTGAATGTATGTTCCCTTAATGATGAAGGGCATGTGTTGATTGTTAAACACACTAACTATGGTTAATGATGAATAATGGATTTGAAAATCGAGAAATTGAGAAAAGGGTTTTAAGAAAATAAGGAGTTTGGCACACTCCACACAAATTATTTTATTGAATTTTTTTAAATCACCCATTCACTGAGTTGTAGAAACTCACCCACCTTTTTATCCCTTTTCAGGATTAGAGAATGACTAGGGATAACACTAGGATTTACCCTCTGTCAAGTATGCTTAATCTCCTCTTAATCTTGTTTTATTATTGATTTATGTTATTCTAGGGAACAAGGTTGAGATTACGCTTGACTCCTCTTGAATAAAAGAAGGGGGAAACCCCTCTTGAACCAAGGGAGTGGTGGGTTGTTCACAAGGACAAGTCTCCTCTCTTTTGGGGCATCCTTCACGTCCCTTCTCCCTTTGGACATTCAAATCCTTCCTCTCCATGTCCTAGGGTGCCTATTGTTTTCTCAATTATTTGACCCTCATTCTTAATGACGTGACTAGGCATTCACACATGAGGGGAGGATCTCTTAGCGATCTGGCCTCCCATTTCCTTTTTCCTTGAGTCCTCCCTTGCTCATATGATTACCTTGAGCGAAATGTCACTACGGGCGTTCTTTTACTTAGTCATTTAGATAACGTCCTTGAGGGGTTTCCTTTCCTTCCAAGTATCCATGTACTCCTTGGAACTTGACTTGTCTTACCCGTCTGCTCAACAGTACTTTCTTAGATCCAATCATTGTGTCACATAGGGTCCAAACGTTAATCCATATCACATGATTGGGGTTCCGAAATGTTTAATCATCGCATTGTTTGGTTATTTCCCTTGGTCATTAAAAGTCTTTTGCCTGACATCCTTTCAAGCATCTCGTCCTTTCTTCTTCTCACTTTGGTGTTATTAGCTTTGCCCTTTTTGTCTTGTGTTGGTCCTTTTCCATCCTTAAATCTCCCCTCCATATGTTCGCAAAACAATGTATCCTATGACCCTTCGTTTACTCCCTTTTTCCTTATTACATTTGGTTTCACCATAGATCACTCCGTAAGGTTTGTCCACTACTTCCCTTCCATGGACCTACCCTTGACTTAACGTCACTCCATATGGGCCTACCTTATTTATGACCATTTGGTTTTCCAAGAATCTAATGCATTAAGTATTCATCAGTTCCTTACCAATCTTGTAAACCCCGCCCTTTTGAGCTAAGGAAAATCTGGAAAAGAACCGGTCAGGGTAATCCAAAGGGTTCATTAAACTTTGGAAAATAAACTTAAGACAAATTACAAGAGAAAAACCAAATTGGTTCAGGTGAATGAGATCCCATAAGAACTCTAAAGTTAAGACAAAAGAACACTTCTCTCTCTCTACTACTCCATTTCTTGGTGAAGCTTGAACCAAAGCTTTGACTTGAACATTTTTCTTAACCTCGGAAGGAGAGGTCGGGCTCTTTAGAACTAGGGAGAAGACAGCTATCTGATAGCAAACTCCAGTCAATCCGAGAATCTCTGGAGAAGCATCGGCATGATGGAACACTGATGCAGCTCCGGCGGACCGAAGCTGCCCTATTTCGGCCAAGCTGAAATCGGCCATTTTGAGCCCTACTCAAGCCAAACCAAGCCCTTCCAACACTTCCTCAACCCTTCCACGGTCGAATTAGGACCGAAAGGTAAGCCAATTCGGCTCCCCTTTACAATTTCCAATCGGTGTTAGAGAGAGAGTCGACCGAATTTCAATGACAAAATTCTAATCCAATTCCGTATCAATTGATGTGATTCTTGATTCTAGGATGAACCTTAGGACGAGAGCTATCTGCCTAGATCGAAAGCTCGTTCTGTCTTGCCCTCACCGGTGAGTAATCAAATCTTTCTCTATCTATAATCTGTTTTCCAGTGAAGCTCCGTTTGAGCTCGTTCCGGTGTTAAAACTCATGATTCAAAGTTCTATGGAATCGTATGAACATGGAGAAACTCAATTTCAACTTCAATTTCAACAATTAGAGGTGTTTGATCGGTCAATTTGATAAAATCAAATTCGGTTGTGTTAAAGAGTTGGAATTGGGGGAAATTGGGGATTTTCGAAATTCAAAGGACCAAAATGCAATTTTATGAGGGTCAATTGGGCATGAAAATAATGTTGGAGAACCAATTGAGGAATTTTGGAATTTTGGGGGCAAAACTTACCATTTTTGTAAATGAAGGGCAAAATGGTAATTTTGGAAAAGTTGGAGGACCAAATTGGAAATTTGGGAAATTAATCCCCTTTTTGTGAAATGGAATAAATTGAGGTCCTGTGATAAATTTTAGAAGTTTGGGGACTCAATTTGAGGAAAAACCGGTATTAGGGACTTAAAGTTAAAAAGAAATAACTTTAGAGACCTAAATGCAAATAAATGAAAGTTTGACTTTCTCATTCATTTGGAATGAATGAAGGTGATTAGGCCGAAGGATAATGCAACGAGATGTTCATATCGTGTAGAAACACGAAGTACCAGGAATGCTAGTAAGGACAAGCTAGCAGGAATACAAAGAACCGATTTAGTGTAATTCACGTCATTAACAAGCGAGTGGGTTCACTAACGTCATACCCGATTGGGATGATTAGCACAACTTAAAGTTAAAAACCACTTACCGGTTGTGGGTGGGATTATATAACATACCCGGTTGGGAATGATAAGTGACTCGGTATAAAAACCTACTGTTTAGTGGTATTTTAATCATCACCACTTAGAGAAAGTGATGTGAAAATTATGCGAAAAAATTACTTATCGGTTGTAAGTAGCTCATACCCGGTTGGTATGGTGAGACTTTCTCGAAGGAAGTTGAAAACCCGTTCATCGGATATGAACGGAGATTTCCTTATACTGGTTGGTATAATGGACATCGAAAACCTATTTTGTCAGAAGTGTTCTCCCCTAACTGTGCGCCAATGCTTAAACTATTTGGGAGACCTTCTTGACGGGAGCTCGAATAGCTCTTATAGGCAGGGGGCCTTGGTTTTGGAACTTGGGGGCTAAATGTCCGATTTTGAAAATCTCGTACAGTGGGTTCAAGGCCAGTTGGCACGAGCAGGTGCTTGTAAACGAACATGATATAAGTGAATTGTTTGGCCATGGTACCAAGATAGGACCGACATGCTCAGTCAACTAGCAGCAGTGCGACATTATAGGTCAACGGACCAGTCAAGACAAACAACTACGGGTTGAGTTGAGAGTCCGTGTCGTTGGACCAGTGGCACCACAGATAACATGGCAATATGAGAAAACATTGTTTGTGCATACACTGTGAGTACGAGATCATCAAGATGCCCATGAGGGGTAGTGATGGGTCCTAAGGGCACTGGACGACCTTGTGGCTATAAGAGCAGTTCGTCGTTCAAGATGTCTGTGCGAAATTTGGAGTAGCACCAAGCGCATGAGATCGAGGTGGAGACAGGATGAGGTCTCTGTCCTCATACGGACATGAAGAAGTGATTTCGGGGTTGTGGGTTAGATGTCGCGTACATCCACTCTTTCCTAGGGTAGAAGTGGTTGTAGTTCTATCCGGGTGGTAGGAAAAGTCGCTCCGAAGCCACTAGCGGGTTCAATAGTGATACTAACTTGCGAATATGTGTAACCTTCATGATGAAGGATGTGTGTTGGGTGATGATACACCGGTATCTATGAAATAATGGAAAAACCCGAGAGAAATTTTAGATGAAGGAGTTTGACACACTCCATATAAATGTTTTTCTTAAAAGTTAAAAGTAGACCTTTGAAAACCCATTCACTGAGTAGTCGTACTCACCCCCTCCCTTATATCCCTTTCAGGAAATCTCGGAAAGCCTACCCTGAATGACCATCAACTAAGATGTCTGTAAGACAGGTATGTAAAGTTTAAAATTTCATGTAGTTTTGATTATGCTATTCTAGGAAATGGTGTAGGTTTAAAGGATGCCTTACTCTTTATGTTTTATAATAAGGGGAAACCCTTTAATAAACTGGGAGAGTGGCGGGTTGTTCACGGGGATCCGACCAAACTAGGTCAGGGTGTGACAAATCTCCTTATTGGTCATTCCTGATTCCAACCATCAGGTTTCCGCATCAATTCATAACTAGCCTAATTCATCTTGTACTAATCCATTTGGTTGGATTTATCCTTCCCTAAGGATTTCTCTTTCTTGGTTTACATGTGCTTGTTCGTGGCCATTCTATGACTATTCCCTATGTTACTTATGAGGGGTCCTTTATGGAAAGTGTTCGCCCCCCTTGGGCTCTTCCTTAGGAATCCCCTTTTGTTTGTCCCATTTTCTAATCTCGTACTTCGAAGTCGCAACTTCCATCTTTGAAAGTAGGTGTTACACCTTCTTAACACTCCTTGAAGGTTCCCCCCTTTGTCCCTACACCCCTTTCTGGTTGGGGTGCATTTGTCCACTTCCCATCCTTTCCTAAATTTGAATCCCCCCTTTTTGAAATATATTTCATATCCAAGGAATTCCAATTGCTGGGGTCTTATTTTGTGTACTCCACACTATATCCCTTCGTTTTAAGCTTCATTAAGCGGGGGTGGACTAAACCCATTCTCCTTAATGCCCACATGTCCTTATCATTGTTCCTTTGATTGGGTCAACTACTATCTTCCTTTCCTTGGGCATTCCTCATTTTTCTCCTTTAAGGGTATTTTCCTTAAATCCATCACCATGGGTATCAAAAACTTTTACGACATCCTTTGATGCCACCTTCTCATTTACCCATTCCTTGGGATTTTCTTCCTTCTTTGAATCTCCTTAGTACACCTTAGTACTCCATATTGACTGGCCTAGAGTTTAGTACTAGTGGGTTATGAGATTCTTCCTCCGAAGGTCTGGGGCGTGGTGTCACACCTCGACCCGACCTGGTTAGATCCTTATGAACAACCCTCCACCCCTTCCCGTACTAGAATGGTATTCCTACCAAGCTAGGCTAGGAAAGATAAAAGCGTATAAATACATGTTTTCCATAATAAAGTAAACAAAACATCTTAATAAATTTTACCTCTTTGGGGTAATCTTGGACTGCTACTTCGACTTCCCTCTTTTTAGTATACGAGCTTTCTTGAAAGGAGATAAGAGAGGGGGATGCGTTCTACAACTTAGTGAGCAGGGTCGTAGGACATTACGACTTCAAGGTATTTAAACAACATGCTTCCCTTTTTGTGGAAATCATGTGATAAGCAAGCCATTACTTGTCTTATCCTCAATAATTAGATTTCTTGTTGTTTCTTAGCTTATCTCGTTAACCTTAGGATAGGTACCTTCCTAGTTGGAGGGGTTTTAAATTAGTGAACCTACCAATTTTGTTTCATACCTCAAACAAACACACACCCTTCATCCATAAAGGGAACAAACAACCATAGAACAGACCCTTAGAGGCTAAACGACCTCGATCTGTTCTACTTATGGCCTGAAGTGTTTTTACCGTCCATGTCACACCCCAACTCGGTTTGGTTGAGGTCTTTTGATCAACCTGCCACCCTTCCATGCATCATTCAAGTATTCCTACCTTAATGATACAGGGGAGGTAAAGGCGTCCCTACGTTCATTCCCTTACTATGAGTTGGGGATAGGGAACGTACCTTGAGGGCCTGAGTTTGTCCTGGAACTTTCTGTCCTTGTCTTGGACCTGAAAGGGTGAGAGGAGTAGAATGAGTATATAGATACATATACTTATTGAGGGAAACTACTACAACGATTTATTTATTTTGTCGTTTCATCCATTAGTCATTTGTTTGTCATTTTTCACACATCAGTCATGTATCAACTGCCCTCCTGTCACAGGAGGGATCACACATTCGCATAACAGTTAGTGACCGTTCCACTTGTGGATCGGAGTGCCTTTACCATCTAGCCTAATAGAGGTTAACTGCCTCTATCCTAAGTTTGAGTGGACATCAATAGTTCGACGCTCAAACCCTGATCACTTCATAGTTTTCGCTTGTGGGATGAGACCTCCTTTCCCCTACTACCTCGGTCTCAGTGCGCAAGAAGCTCATCGAGCTTCTTGAACTACTGGATGTCGTACCGCCCTTATGCACCCTGGGTCATCCAACAGTACTTGGGATCTATCACTACCTCATACTAGGTGTCCTGATGGCCCAAATCTCACAGTGCATGCACAATCAAGAGTCTTTAAGTTATAGCCATTATCTTTGGCCCTCTAGCACAATGGTATATTGGCTTGGCTTCAACCCATGCGTACTAACCCAATAGGTTCGATGACCTAGCTTCGGCTTAGCAGCGGTTTGGCCCAACAAGCCCAACATATCAGACTTAGCTCGACAGGTATCACACACAATTTCCCATTAATTGGATATTTTAGCATTACTCATCATACGCCGGTTCTGGACGGGTCCATACCCGTGTCCATCAGCCTTGGGCCCGCTTGTATACCAAGCCTAAACCTCAGAATTAGCTCCCAAATATTTTAAGTAAAGTCACCCATTTAGGGGAGACTAATTCTGATAAAATCATTTTCAGTACGAACCGTCATTCCAACCGTAATGGATGTTATAGAATTCCCACTCACCCAGTAATTGTGACGGGGTTGTCCTAGCAGAACTCCTTGTTTTGTGGCATGCTCTCTAGAGCTGGTGCGTGGACAGTCTACTCCTACATTGCATTAATATCCCTATCAGGATGCGTTGACTAAGAGATCGCATATTTTCTAGTATTTGCACATAGGGCCTCACATTGTGCCTTAATTGCATTTAGGTCCCTAATTGCCCCTTAGTCTCAATTATGCCCTTAGGACTTCTAGTTATTCTTCTTAGGTCCTTAACTCTTTTTAAATTTACCCATTGGCCCTTAATTTTCCTAAATTTCCATTTAGTTCCAAATTTTTCAAAAATTATAATTTGGCCTTAAACTTACCAAAATTGCCAATTGGCCCTCCATTTTGCCCAAATTACCCAATTGGCCCTCAATTGGGAATGAATTACATGAAAATGCCCTCAATTTTGTCAATTTTCCATTCAACCCTCAAATTTTTGAAAAATTGCACAAAAGCCCTGAAAATCCCCAAATTCGCCTTCTTCATCATCCCAATTTGAGCATATGAACACTTGAATCTTATCTCGTCCAATTGATAGCTTTTTAGTCCTTGATTTCTTCATTCCTTGCTATAATTCGTCTCCTCCAGCTCCCCCCCCAATCGTCCTACACTTCGAATTTCTAAATTTGGTTGAGTTTTGAGCTCCGTTGGAGCTTTATCGGAAAATTTACAATAGAGAGAAAAGGCTTGCTTAGCTTACCGATGGAGGGGCGGTGGCCGAAGCTTGAGGTGGGGGTAAGTAGTGCTCGTCGAGGGGAACCTACCAAGATTGAATCCCGTTGCAATTCGCTACTGCCCTCTGGGAATTTGAAGAGAGAAGTTTTGAAACTCAGAAATTTCGATGAGGAGAGGTGAAATTGAGCTTATCGAGGGTCTATGAGGGGTTGGAGAGGGTCTTATGCGGTCAGAGGTGGCCAATACTAGTGGTGGAAGGGCTGAGGGAGTTGGGGTTGGGTTGGTCAAAAGCTCGTTGTTTCGGGGCTCCAGAGTAGCTTCACTGTGCTATCGCCCCGACACTTCTCCGATCGTCCTCTGGTCGCCTTGAGGTTGTCTCAAGCTAGGGGACTCTTTCGTGGTTCTAATGTCACCCTTCAAAGCTTCTTTGGTTGTGAAATTGCCCGCTGTCAGAGCCTTGCTCGGAGTCTCATCAAAAAATGAACTGTTTGTCTTTAGAGAGTGCCTAAGAGGTGAGGAGGATGAGTGGGAGGGTACTCTTTATATAGCGAGCTCGACAACCGTTCAAGCTACCAGCCGACGTGAGAGTCGACCCCGCCCCGCTCGTTGGCGACCTGACTGGAGAGATTTTTGAGTCGCAGGAGACTCGAGCTTTCCCGGCCTCTCTCTCCTTTCTATCAATATACTGATGAATCCTCGTATGTCGGTAAGTCATCAGGAAACCCAATGATTGAAATTGAAAAGACCCAATAATGAAGTGGGGAAATGATGAGTAGGTAAGAGAAATCGATACGGTTATGTGAGACATGACTTCAAAGGCATGATGAATGAGAGGATAATAGTAAAAGGTAGTTGAGGAATGCTATCAAAAGAAAAGAGGGATGAAGTTATATGATCCCTGAAAGATCAGAAAGCTAAGAACGACCCTCAAGGAGATGTTCTAGAAATCTAATGGATAGAAACAGGTCCTAGAAAATGCCATGCTATAAGGGGCATGTCAGCCCAGCAGTCTCGAGGAGAATATGACTCAAAGTAAGGAAGAGTCAGCTAGTAAGCATGACAAGGTCAAATATTAAAAAAAATTGGATTGAAGTTATAATAAACAACGAATGAAGGAAGGGTCAAAATAGGACGAAAAGGTGATAACAAAGAAACCCATGAAAACAAGTACGTAACGCTTGAAATAATATCGACCTAAGGGTTTCAACTACTAAGAGAATAATTAGACACGGGAATGGTTGGGTATTTTGGAACTCCCAATCTTGAAATCCTGGGCAAGAACACTCAAGAGGAAAAATCTTGCACTAAGTAGAAGAGGAAGTAGACATTAAAGGAAATTAACCCTAATGTGAAATATGTGGATTAAGTTTTGGGGACAAAACTCCTAAAAAGAGGGGAGAGTTGTAGACCCTCCTCTTTGGAGAGGAAAACAGGGAAAAAGCACCTGTCAAACAAAGTGAGAAAATCAAACCGGTTCATAAACCGATCATCAAAGTGCAGGCAATTTGGGAAATTTCAACTCCTGAGTGACCCAAAGAATTTATAAAACCTTGGAAAAGAACCTTAGAAAAAATTGGAAGAGAAAAACCAGATCGGTTCAAATGAACCGAATCCAATAGGATTGAACCGGTTTATGAACCAAGCTGGTTTATGAATCGGAACCGATAGAGAAAGGGCAAACCGAGAAATTTATGGATCCCGAGTGACCTAAAGAGTCAAAAAAGTCATGAAAATGGACTTTAGGATGAATTAGAGATGAAAACGAAACCATTTTAGGTGAACCGGATCTGAACTGGATTGAATCGGTTTGGACTGGTTTGAACCACTATTGAACCAGATGCTAAATTCATTTTTCTAGTTGGCTTTAAAAAGTTCAAATTTGAGATTTGAGGCCACCATTGGATAGAAAATGAATTTAGAAATTTTAGATTTGAAAAATTCAGTCGAATTGGGGGTGAACCGACCGGTTTAAGCTTTGAACCTAGTCCGGACTGGATCGGAACAGTGTCGTCTTCATCCTTTAAATGACAGCACTGTTCACTTGCCGGAAAATCGCGTAGCACCTGCAAAGCTGAAAAGTCTCCAGTCAGTGAGTTTCAGGAAATTAATGATCGCCATTACAGTGCCAATCAGATGGCTAAGAAGTCCCCGAGCTTCCTATATAAAGAGCCCCTCCTTATTCATCCTCTCCACACCTAAAAACTCCATTCTCTCTCAACTGCTCCAATTTTTGGTGAAGCTCGAACCAGAGCTTCGACTTGGGCACTTTTTTTAGCCAAACAAGGCAAGGTCAGGTTCTGTGGATTTAGGGAGAAGTCAGCTACACGCTTGTAGTCTCCATTTTCTCCGAGTGTCGTTGCAAAAGTGTCGGCGTAATCGAACAGTGAAGCAACTCTAGTGGACCAAATCTACCCTATTTTGGTCGAGCTGAAATCAGCCAATTCGAGCCCTTCTCAGGCCAAACCAAGCCCTCCCAACACCTCTCAGCCATTCTAGAGCTGAATTAGAGCTGAAAGGTAAGCCAATTCGGCTCCCCTCTATAATTTTCGACCGGTGCTAGAGAGAGAACCAATAGAATTTTGATGATAAAATTCTCACTCAATTTGACATCAATTGATGCAATTCTTGATCCTAGGATGAACCTCAAGACGAGAGTTATCTGCCCAGATTGAAAGCTCAGACCACCGCGCCCCTAACAGTAAGCTTTCAAAGCTTTCTCTCTCTAAGTCCAGTTTTCCGGTGGAGCTCGGTTTGAGCTCATTCCGACACCAAATCGTGCGATTCAAAGTGCAATTCAATCATATGAAGGTGTAGGAACTCCAATGTAACTTCAATTTCAACAATTAAACTCATTTGAATGATCAATTTGATGAAATCAAATTCGACAGAGTTATAATGTTGAAATTGGGGGAAAAATTGGGGGAATTTTGGGAATTTTGAAAATTAGAGGAACTAAAGTGTAATTTCATAAAATTGAGGACCAATTGGGCTTGATAAAGGTGTTGGAGGACCAATTGGGCAATTTTTTAGAATTTTTGGGGTAAAACTTACCATTTTTGTGAAGTAGGGGTAAAATGGTAAATTTTGGAAAAGTTAGGGGACCAAATTGGAAATTTGGGAAATTAAACCCCTTTTTGTGAAATTGAATAAATTGAGGTCCTAAGAAAAATTTTAAAAGTTTCGAGACTCAATTTGAGGAAAAACCGACATTAGGGACTTAAAGTTAAAGAAAAATAACTTTAGTGACCTAATTGCAAATAAAGGAAAAGTTGATTTTCTCATTCATTTGGGATGAATGAGTGTTATTATGCCAAAAAATAATGAACAAGAATGTTTGTATCATGTAGGAACACGAAATATCGAGAACGCTAGCTGAGACAAGTTCGAGTAAGAACAACAAGCTGGCTAAGATGAATTTCACTGCACGATCGGGTGAGTGGGATTTTTATATCATACCCGGTTGGGATGATAAGCACCTCAAAAATGAAAATCCACTGCTAAGTGGTATTTTAAACACCATACCTGAAAGGAGTGATATGTAAATCACATGAAAATACTACTTATCGGTTATAAGTAGATCATACCCGGTTGGTATGATGAAACTTTATCGAAGGAAGTGGAAAACCCATTTATCAGTTATGAGCGGAGATGTCCTCATACTCGGTTTGTATGATGGATAATTGAAAACATATTTTGTTAGAAGTGCTATCCCTTGACTGTGTGCCACTGCTTAAACAATTTGGGAGACCTTATTGATGGGAGCTCGAATAGCTCTGTTATGCCGGAGGCCTGGGTTTTGGAACTTGAAGGGTAATATGCCCAATTTTAAGAATCTCGAATAGTGGGCCATAGGCCAGTTGGCACGAGCAGGAGCTCGTAAACAAACATGATTTATATGCCATGAAAACTTAAGTAATTGAATTGTTTGGCCATGGTACCATGACAGGATTGACACACTCAGTCAACTAGTGGCAGTGCGACATGATTTATATGTTGAATCGCAACATTTGGGTCCAAAATTAGCTTAAACAGAGCTTAGTCGAAAAACTGTTCGTAGAGAGAGAGAGCTTGAAAGCTTACCGTCGGAGGGGTGGCGGTCCGAGCTCTCGATCTGGAGAGGTTGCTCTTGTTCTTAGGTTCCTTCTAGGATCAAGAATTGCTACAATTGAAGTCAATATGAAGGTAAATTTTATTAGTGAAATTCGACACTTTATCTCTCTAACATTGATCTACAACGATGGAGGAGGGCCGAATTGGCTTACCTTTCAGATCTGTTGAGGTAGTGTGAGGGTTGTAGGGGCATTAGGGAGACTTGGCTTGGCCGAAGGAGGTCTGAATTTGGCCGAATTCAGCACGGCCAAAACATAGCAGCTTCAGTCCATCGGAGCTACTTCACTATTTGATTTTGCCAGCACTTCTCCGTCAGTCTTTAGGTCGAAAGAAGGTTGCTGTCAGGTAGCTGACTTTTCCGGAGTCTATAGGACCTGACCTTGCCTTTTGAGGCTAAGAAAAGTGCCTAAGTTGGAGCTCTAGTTCGAGCTTCACCGAAAAATGGAGCACTTAAGAGAGAATGGTGATTTGAGGTGTGTGTGGAGGATGAATGGAGAAAAGTTCTTTATATAGGGAGCTTGAGGACCTTCTGCCTGACCAGTTTCCATTTTGGTCGAGCTTATCCTCGCTTGAAAATGCCCTAATCAGAGCGAATATTCCTTCGCCGGAGAAGGAAAGTTTCTAAATCGATGAATTGTGTTGTCATCCTAACGAAAAAGACTACACTATTGCGAACTGAACCGGATTGGTCTGACCAGGTTTAATGGTGAAAATTGGCCAGTTCAGGCCCGATTCAACTGGTTTTCATAAAATTAAAAGTTTCTAAATTAATCTAAATTCATTTTATATCTAATGGTGGCTTCAATTTCCCAATTTGAATATTCTAAGCCACCAATAAAAATGAATTTAGAATCCAGTTCATGTATGGCTCAATTCGGTTCAGGTCCGGTTCACCCAGAACGAGTCCGGTTTCCTCTTCCAATTTGCTCCATGGTTCCTATCCATGATTTTTTTTATTACTCTTTGAGTCACTTGGAATTTCCAAATTTCTCACTTTACCCTTTCTTTATCGATTTTGGTTCGTTAACTGGCTTGGCTTTCTCTTTTGAAACAACTAGTTCTTTTCCCAGTTTTTTCTTATCTTTAAAGGACAGGGTTTACATTCTTCATGGGTGAGATTGGAATCCCTAGCCGGAATCATGGTTCTTGTGGTGCTATCCCTTTGGTCTACTGTAGGTGAGGAGTTGTCATATTTGGAAGATGTCGCTTTAAGTCCTTGAGGTATGGGATAGTCCTTTGTTATATGCCCTACTCCTCTTGTAAACCCCGCCCTTTTGAGCTAAGGAAAACCGGGAAAAGAACCGATCAAACCAAGTGAGAAAAACCGAACCAGCTCAAAAAACTGATCATTTGTGAATGGGCAATTTGGGAATTTACAACTCCTGGGTGATCCAAAGAGTTCATAATACCAAGGAAAAGAACCTTAGGACAAATTGGAAGAGAAAAACCAGACCGGTTTAGATGAACTGGATCTAACTAGATTGAATCGGTCTATGAACCGAGTTAGTTCATGAACTAGAACTGACAGAGATCAGGCAAATCAGAGAAATTTAACTCCCTTGTTCCCCATAGAAATTTATAAACCTTGGAAAGGAACCTTAGAACAAAGTGGGAGAGAAAAACTAGACTAGTTTGGGTGAACCGGACTCGAACCGGATTAAACCGGTTTAAGAATCGAGTCGGTTTATGAATTGGAATCGATAAAGAGATGGTAAAATGGGAATTTTATGGACCCTAAGTGACCCAAGGAGTCACAAAAGACATGGAAATGGACTTGTGAAGGAATTGGAGATGAAAACCAAACTGGTTCAGGTAAACCGGATTCGAACTAGTTTGAACCACTATTGAACCGAATCCTAAATTCATTTTTCTAGGTGGCTTAAATAATTCAAATTGGAGATTTGAGGCCACCATTAGATAGAAAATGAATTTAGAAATTTTTAAATTTTTAAATTTGAAAAACTTGGTCAAATGAGGGGTGAACCGACCATTTTAAACTTTGAACACGGTTCAGACCAGTCTAGTCTAGTTCGGAATAGTGTCATCTTCTTCCTTAGGATGACAGCACTATTCATTCGCAGGAAAATTGAAGCAGCACTGGTGAAGAAGAAACGTTTCCGTTCGATACGTTTCAGGTCATGAATGGCTATCATAAAGGTGTCGAATGGATGGCCAATGGTTCCTCGAGCTCCCTATATAAAGAGCCCCTCCCCATTCATCCTATTCACACCTAAAAACTCCATTCGCTCAACTGCTCCATTTTTCGGTGAAGCTCAAACTAGAGCTCCGACATGGGAACTTTTCTAAGCCAAACATGGTGAGATCAGGTTATTTAGAATCGAGGAGAAGTCAGCTACACGCCTATAATCTCCATTTGCTTTGAAGGTCACCGGAGAAACGCCGGCATGATGGAACAGTGAAGCAGCTCCGGCCGAGTTGAAATTGGCCATTTCGAGCCCTCCTCAGGCCAAACCAAGCCTTTCCAACACTTTCTCAGCCCTCCCACGGCCGAATTAGTACTAAAAGGTAAGCTAATTTGGCTCCCCTCTACAATTTTCGGCCGGTGCTAGAGAGAGAACCAGCAAAATTTCAATGATGAAATTCTAACTCAATTCGGGATCAATTAATGCAATTCTTGATTCTATGATGAACCTCAGGACGAGAGCTATCTGCCCAAATCGAAAGCTCGGACCGTCGTGCCCTCACTGGTGAATAATCGAAGCTTTCTCTCTCTACAGTCTATTTTCCAACGAAGCTCCATTTGAGCTTGTTCCGGTGTTAAAACTCGCAATTCAAAGTTCTATGGAATCGTATTAACATGGAGAAACTCAATTTCAACTTCAATTTCAACAATTAGAGGTATTTGATTGGTCAATTTGATGAAATCAAATTCAGCTGTGTTAAAGAGTTGAAATTGGGGAAAAATTAATGAAATTTGGGAATTTTTGAAATTCGAGGGACCAAAATGAAATTTTCTAAAATTGAGAGTCAGTTGGTTATGATAAGAATATTAGAGAGCCAATTGAGAAATTTTAGAATTTTTGGGGCAAAATTTACCATTTTTGTAAAGGAAGGGCAAAATGGTAATTTTGGAAAAGTTGGGGGACCAAATTTGAAATTTGGGAAATTAATCCCCTTTTTGTGAAATGAAATAAATTGAGGTCTTATGATAAATTTTAAAAGTTTTGGGACTTAATTTGAGAAAAAAAAATGGCATTTGGGGACTTAAAGAGAAATAACTTTAAGGACCTAATTGCAAATAAATGAAAGTTTGACTTTCTCATTCATTTGAAATGAATGAAGGCTATTAGGCTAAGGAATAATGAACCGAGATGTTCATATCATGTAGGAACACGAAGTACCGGGAACGCTAGCAAGGACAAGCTCACGTGAATACAAAGAACCAATCTAGTGGAATTCACGACATTAACGGGTGAGTGGGTTTAATAACATTATACCCAGTTAGGATGATGAGCACAACTTAAAATTAAAAACCACTTACTGGTTGTGAGTGGGATTTTATATCATACCCGGTTGAGGATGATAAGTACATCGAAATAAAAACCCACTACTATTTGGTATTTTAAACATCATGACTTAGAGTAGTGATGTGAAAACCATGTGGAAAAACTACTTACCGGTAGTAAGTGGATCATACTCGGTTGGTATGATGAAACTTCCTCGAAGGAAGTTGAAAACCCATTCATCGGTTATAAACGGAGATGTCCTTATATCGGGTCGGTGTAATGGACAGTGAAAACATATTTTTGTTTGAAGTGTTCTCCCCTGACTATGTGCCAATGCTTAAACAATTTGGGAGACCTTCTCGACGAGAGCTCGAATAGCTCTTATAGGCTGGGGGCCTCGGTTTTAGAACTTGGGGGCTAATATGCCCAGTTTTTTAAAATCTTGCACAGTGGGCCATAGGCCAATGGGCACGAGCAGAAGCTTGTAAACGAACATGATATATGTGCCATAAAACTTTAACAAGTAAGTTGTATGGTCATGGTACCAAGGCAGGTCCAACATTCTCAGTCAACTGGTAGCAGTGCGACATGACCGGTCTCTGGACTAGTCAAGATAAACAGCTGCAAGTTGAGTTGAAAGTCAGGACCATTGGGCTAATGACACCACAGATTACATGGCATATTAAGAAAACATTGTTTGTGCATGCACTATGAGTACGGGATCATTAAGATGCCCATGAGGGGTAGTGATGCATCCTAAAGGCCCTGGACAACCTAGTGAGTATAAGGGCAGTTCGTCGTTCCAGGTGACCATGCGAAATTTAGAGTAGCACCAAGCGCATGAGACCGGGGTGGGGACAGGATGAGGTCTCTATCCTCATACGGACACGAAGAATTTATTCCGGGAATGAGTGTTGGATGTCGCAAATATCCACTCATTCTCAAGGTAGAAGTGGATGTACTTCTATCCGGGTAGCTGGTAAAGTCGCTCCGAAGCCACAAGTGGGTTTAGTGGATGTACTGACCTACGAATGTGTGTTTAACCTTCATGATGAAGGATATGTGTTGGGTCATGACATACCGTGATTAAATAAGAAAATGGTAATAAAACCCAAGATTTTGAATGAAATGATTTTTGAAAAGAAAGGAGTCTGGCACACTACAATACAATTATTTTTCCTAAAATATAAAAGTTTTGAAAACCCATTCACTAAGTAGTCATACTCACCCCCTCCCTTATATTCCTTCTAAGAGATTTTGGAAAGCCTACCCTTAAAGATCATTAACTAAGACGCATGTGATACAGGTATGATAAATCTAAATTATTATGCAGTTTTGTTTATTTTATTCCTGGAAAAGGTGCAGGTTTAAAGGACGCCTTAATCTTTACGGTTTATAATAAGGGGAAACCCTTTAATAAACCAAGAGAGTGGCGGGTTGATCATGGGGATCCGACCAAATCGAGTCGGGGCGTGACACCTCTACACCTATAACATGTACTTTTGGGACCTGTCCTCAGTAATGTTGGGCACCTTCTTATGTAGTGTCCCCATTGTCCACATCTGTAACAGGTCATCTCCTTATGTGGACCTTAGTGGTTCCTCTTATTCTTTGAGCATTGTGGGGCCTTTCTAAGGGATTGTTGGTGGTTCGGTGCTTTACTGTCCTTGAGCCCGAACACCTTGAAGGTTTTGTTGAGTCTTCTTTGACCAAAGGTTACTCCAAGAGTCCTCCTATACTCCCTAGTTCCCTGGTTCATTTCTTCCTTTGGGATGGGATTCTCCTTGGTTTCTAGGGTGGCTAGGGTAGCACGGGTTTGTTTGGCTACTTTTCTTGGGGCCATCTTCCTACAAGGTATGTAGTTTTTGTTTAATTCTTATGTTATATAGTCTTGATAGTTTATTCGAGGAAATAGACTCTGATACCACTTAAGTTGTCACGCCCCGACCTAGTTTGGTCAGATCCTCGTGAGCAAGCAGCCACTCCCTTTGGTCTATGAAGGGTTTCATCCTTCTCTAAATCGTGAGGATTAAGGCATCATTTCTCCTATTTTTCCTAGAATAACATTATACAAAACTAAATATATTAAAGTACCTGTCTTATAGTTCAACTACGAGAGGGTCTTTAAGGTTGGTTTTCCGCAGTTACCTGAATAGGGGCAAAAGGGAGGGGTGAGTTTTATAACTCAATAAGCGGGTGCTGGGAGTGAGTTTTCAAAACATGTTTGGTTTGTAAGAAAACCATACCAAGGTTATCATTTTCTTTTTAAAAAGATTTTACTCAAATTCAGGTTTCCAAAATCTTTTCTATTTCCATATTAGGTGTGTTTAGCTGTCTTAGCTCATCCCCTTGCCTCGGGAGGCATTTAACAAATAAACACATGTCCTTCATCAGGAAGGATACACACATTCGTAGGTGCAGTATGTCCAGTGCACCCACTTGTGGATCGGAGCGTATTTACCATCCACCATGATAGAAGTCCGTCCACTTCTACTCTGAGTCTGAGTGTATGTCCCAGACATCCGACCCTCAAACCCGAATGCCACTTTATGTCCGTATGAGGATGGAGACCTCACCCCGGTCTCATGTGCGTGAAGCCCAAACACAGTAGCTTTAGGAAGCCTAAACGTAGTAGATTTGTGGAGCCCAAACGCAGTAGCTCCATGACTAACTAGTACGACAAGAAACCCAAACGTATTAGCTTCTCCTTCCCTTATTGTCACCATGTCACCCAGTAGTTCTTGGGACCCATCACTACCTCCTTCAGCGTCTTGATGGGCCCGAATCAATAGGTGCATGCACAAACAATAATTTTCATATACTTAGCCATTCTCTTTGGTGTCGACAGTCCAATACCCCTACACTCAACCCGGCTTTTAGCTGTTTGTCTGGCTGGTCCATCAACCTAGCCCTAATGCACTGCTGCTAACCCATCGAGCATTCTCGATCTTAACTTAGCACCATGGTGAATCACACAGTTAATTCCACTTTTAATGAGAGTTTTCATGACTCTTCCTATTCATGTTTGTTTATGTGATTCAGCCCGTGCCCACTGGCCTTAGGCCCACTCCATGTGTTTTTCCAAAATTGGGCATTCAGCCTTTTAAGTTTGAAAATCGAGGCCCCTGACCTATTAGAGCTGCTCTAGCTCCTGTCAATAAGGTCTCCCAAATAGTTTAAAAATTGACACACAGTAATGGGAGAACACTTCTAACAAAATTCACTTTTTAACTCATAATACCAACCGGTGTGATGATAACTCTACTTACAACCAATAGACGGATTTCTCCTTTCCTTAAGGATATTTATCATACCAAGCGGGTATGATATTTATTTCTTCTCACAACCGGTAAATAGGTTTTATTCGTTAAAAACAGTGATCATCATCTCCACCGGGTATTACGTTAAATAATCCCACTCACGGTGGCTTTCAACTTAGAAAATATGTTTATCATCCCAAACAAGTATGAAGTGTAAATTAGCCCACTCACAATCGGTAAGTAGGTTTTCAGTTCATAAAAATGAGTTAATCATCCCAACTGGTATGATGAATAAAAGTATCGCTCACCTGTTGACTATTACGCGTTCGTCCTCAGTCAGCTTCCAATTCTACGCTAGTTTTTCCTTGTTGGCATTCCGATCTCTCATGTCCCTACACGATTTGGGTATCAATATCAATTGAGATTTGGTATGACAGCCTTCGTTTTTTCACATATGAGCGACTAGGCTTAAAGTTCTTGATTTATTGCACTTAGGTCCCTAAAGTTAATTTTTTCTTAACTTTAGATCCCTAATACTAACTTTTTTCCAAATTGAGTCCCAAGATTTCCAATATCCCCTTTGTATCCTCAATTTGCTCAAAATTGTGTAAGGGGCTTAAGTTTTCCAAATTTCCAATTTGGTCCCTAATTTTTCAAAAAATACTGTTTTGCCCTTATTTCCAAAAATAGAAATTTGACCCTAAATATTTTAAAAATTGACCAATTAGTCCCCTAACATCTTTTTTATTGTCATTTGGCCTTCAATTTTGAGAAATTGCATGGAGGTCCCTTAATTTTTCGAAATCCTAAAATTTCCCCAATTTCAGCCTTTTATACTGATCGGATTTGATTTCTTCAAATTAACCATTCAATTGATTACATGAATCTGTTCCAATACTTCCATACAATTAAATAGAGATTTTAATTACAGAATTTGAGTTCAAAATGAGGATAAACAAAGATTTATCAAAAAACTATTAATAAATAAAGAAAGTTTCAAAAGATTACAAAAGAATAGATTTATCCAATACGAAAGATTAATAGATCGCTTTTAGTAAGGCAATCAAGGAGCTGATGACCCGAGGAATTATCAGCATGGTCTCATGCTAGCCAACGGATCTACACCAGGGTCACAAATACCTAAATTACCATGTATGGTGGAATGAGTTTTTATAGCTTCATTGTATCTTTGATAAGAGACTTGAGAGAGTAGTGCTTGCGATTTAATCAAGTTCATCTTCCATAATTTTTGTTTGCAGTAGGCAAGCTTTATTTTTGCAGTATATTGTGACGTGCCAAGAATCAAACTCGTCGTTCTGCTTTATTATCTTTAATCATAAGTTCTGTGATGGTGTGTTGCCCATGTTATCTCAACAAAGGGAGAAATGCTCCAACTCAATCTCGAGAAAGAACTATTCGACCTTGCCATTCAGGACGTATTTGAACAAATATCATCATTCTTTGGGAAAAAATGTAAATCGACAAAAATCTCGTTTGATTATGAATAATCAATTACTAGCTTAAATGAAATAACTTGTTAAAAACATTGGGGAAATATACTGTAGAATAAGACAAATGGGGCCAAATTGCAAATTTAAGTATAAGAGGTCTCTGGGAGCGTCTCTCTCATAAAACCCTATTACTAGTGCAAGAAAACCCTAGAAAAGAGGGCTGACAAATCGCCATGGGGAAAGTGAAGGGGAAGCACCGCTTGGACAAGTTCTACCGACTAGCCAAGGAACACGGCTACCGTTCTAGAGCCTCATGGAAGCTTGTCCAGCTCGATTCCAAGTTCGGCTTCCTCCGGTCGTCTCACGCCGTCCTCGACCTCTGCGCTGCGCCCGGAGGGTGGATGCAGGTGGCCGTACAGAGAGTCCCTGTTGGCAGCCTCGTTATCGGCATTGACCTGGTTCCTATAGCCCCTATCCGCGGCGCCATTTCGATCGAGCATGACATCACAAAGCCCGAATGCAGGTCCAGAGTTAAGAAGCTTATGGGCGAGCACGGGGTTCGGGCTTTTGATCTGGTGCTCCATGACGGTTCACCGAATGTAGGAGGTGCCTGGGCGCAGGAAGCGATGAGCCAGAATGCTCTGGTTATCGATGCGGTGAAGTTGGCCACTCAGTTTTTGGCTCCAAAAGGGAATTTTGTGACTAAAGTATGTATTTTTAGTCAATTATTGCATATTATAAAACTTTAGAACTCATAGAATCATATGCCTTTCCAGGATATTGTGAGTTATTGCTATTTGTTTGTTCTGATGATAGATCATGTGTTCTTGTTCTTGAATTTAAGAAAAAGGATGCCTGAAGATGATAAGGATGATATTTCCTTTTTGTTCGTTTGAAAGGAAGTATTATTTTTAAAATTCCTAGTAAACTGTCTCAATCCAGTTTATTTTGATGTGTTGAAATTTCTGTTCAGATCATCAATTGTCTACTCTTGGAAATATTTCTATGACTTGGTTTTCATGTTTTTCTGGTGTTAGGGCAACCTAAAATAGTTTCACAGCCATCAATTTGGTTCTATCTATTACGTGCAAACATGCTTTTCGTTTTTTATTTCCCCAATGTCAACTTTTTCTCCTTTTTTCAATTCATGGGGGCTTGAATATTTGCTCTTGTTTTCTCCCAGGTTTTCAGATCTCAAGACTATAATTCTGTTATCTATTGTCTCAAACAGGTACGTTAAGGTGCATGTGAATATCAATTTTGCCTTTTTATGTTGCTGGATCCAATTTGATTTTGTCGAAATTTCTCTATAGCTTTTTGAAAAGGTTGAGGTTGATAAGCCAGCTGCCAGTCGTTCAACATCTGCTGAGATATTTGTTCTGGGCTTGAAGTATAAAGCTCCAGCAAAAATTGATCCACGGCTTCTTGATGTGAAGCATCTGTTTGAAGGATCTATTGAGCCTCCCAAGAAGGTAGGTGTGCATCACATTCTTTATAGTGACTGGATCTTGCCATTTTCTTTTGGAGTTTTTCTCTGTATTGATACTATTTATCTTTTGCAATAGGTGATTGATGTCCTTAGAGGAACAAAGCAAAAGAGACACCGTGATGGGTATGCCTTCACTCACTAAAAATCTCTTTTCCTGCCTTTGCATTTTAAAGAAAAGCAACATTCATGTGGTACTGTCAACCTTTAACCAATAATTAAGGGGAAATGCGTTGAAAAGTGTTTGTGCTTCTTTATGTGTGTTGCATGCTGTTAATGTACATTTAGGCTTATTTCATATGTACTAATGTGTAACTAATATGAGGTTGGTTTTTGTATAAGTTATTCACATTGCACTGAAATATATTTGTGCATTTTAAACTTACAACTTGCCATTTTTGTGAATGCTCATTATAGATATGAAGATGGAGACACTACGTTGAGGAAAGTGTCTTCAGCCACGGACTTTGTATGGTCTGACTCCCCACTTGAGATACTTGGTACAGTAACTTCCATATCATTTGATGATCCAGCTTGCGTGCCAATCAAGGAGCATGCTTTAACAACTGAGGAGGTTGTTTTTTTAATTGTATTGCTTCATTTTTTTCCTTTGATTGTTACAAGTGTTAACAAATTATCTTTTATCAGGTTAAGCATCTATGTGAAGATCTTCGTGTTCTTGGGAAGCAAGATTTTAAGCATCTACTGAAGTATGAGACTTAACCTTTCCTCTGCACTCACACTATATCATTACCTTATGATGTCTTCCATGTACCTATTTATCTGCACTCTAAACTCATTCTATTGGTATTCTTATTTCCTTTTTGTATTCCAGATGGCGACTGAATCTGAGGAAGGCACTTTCTCCCTCCCAAAAAGCATCTGTTAGTGCATCAAATGTTGAGAATAAAAATGACAATAAGGAAGATGAGGATGATAAAATACTTAATGAGATGGAGGAGCTGACAAATGCTATGGACCGCAAGAAAAAACGTGCTAAGAAACTTCTTGCAAAGAGACGAGCAAAGGTGCAGCTTCTCTGAATGTTTTTTTAGGGTGTCATCTGTATGCTTGTTGCTATTAGATGCTTCACGTGAATAAAATTTAAACTTTTCAGGACAAGGCAAGGAAGGCTACAGGAATGCAAATAGATGTAATGGAAGATGGATACATTGATCATGAGTTGTTTTCTCTGTCTTCCATCAAGGTCAGTTGTCTAATGCCATCCATGCATGATATACGTTTAAATCTAGAGCTGATCATCATTTACATAGCTGTGCAATATTTACTGCGATATTGATATTTGTGTTTGGATTGAGGGGATTGGAATTGAGGGGATTGGAGGGTGTAGGAATCCCAGCTTTGGTAAAATAGTTACAAGGGGTTTGGAGTGGTGGAGAAAAATCTCCAAACCCCTCAATTTACACTACAACCTAATCACTACACTTTGGGGGGTTTTGGAGTAATTATTTCATTTATTGCTTAAATCAATTTAATACCCTTATCATATTTGTTTATATTATCATTTGTTTATTTTATTATTTATTTTTATTCTTGTATATTTTAAATAAATTTATATATTAATAATATTTTATATAAAATTATATAATTTAAATATATAATTATATTATTTTTTATTAGAGTTATAAAATATATACATATATTAATTATTATATAATTAATATTAATATTTTATTAAAATAATAAGTTAATTATTTTATATAATATATTATTTTAGTATATAGTATATTTAATATAATTTAATTAAAATGATAAATTTGTCATTCTAATTTTTCATTTATAATACTCAATCTCACTACACATTCATCCAAACAATTAACTTCATCCATTATTAAAAATTTATAACCACTCCAAACCCATGACTTCACTTCCCCTCCAAATACCTCCTAACACCTCATCTCCAAATCCCTACAAACCCCTCAAATCAAACATAGCCTTAGTGTTCATATATTGTGCTTATTAGTTGACATTCTTGTTTTTGTTGCATGATTTTTAGCTGTAGATACAGATGAAACTTTATATCCACACATTACTACTGATTCTACTGTTATGTTAGTTGCTGAGATAGCTCAAACACATATTTCAGAGTCGTGTAAACCTCCATCTACCCAATTAAATGTCTGAAATCAAAGAATTCAAGATATTTAATTTATTACTTCCCTTAAATCCATTTCCTTTTTGAATGATGAACCATCAGGGTAAGAAGGATTTGGTTGCTGTAGATTCAAATGAACTTGAAGGAGAAAACCAGAAACTGCAGGATAGTGATGCCGAAGAATCTCATGAAAAATATCCGGAACAATCTTCCAGTGATTTAGATTCAGACGAAGAGAGAAAGAGGTGGATGCCTTTTTTACTAATGACTAAACTAACATTTCTTTATTCATGTTGCATCTGACACCAAAATGATTTTCTGTTGGCAGATATGATGAACAAATGGAGGAACTTCTTGACCAAGCATATGAAAGTTTTGTGGCAAAAAAGGAAGGTAGCACAAAACAAAGAAAGCGTGCGAGGGAAGCCTACTCTGAAAAGGAAAACCTTTTAGAGGTAAGAAACTGCTTGGAAGTTGTTAATAGTTGGCTAATTTAATGAAATGATATATTTGTGAACATATGTTTATTGATTAGTCACTTATTTGGTGGTCAGGGAGATGATGAAGATGTGAGAATTCACTCTGATAATGATTCAGAAAAAGAAGAGGCTGATGAAGATACCAATCCCCTCATGGTGTCCCTCAATGATGGAGCAAAGCCTTCTCTAGACGAGATCACGAATAAATGGTTTAGTCAGGATATCTTTGCTGAGGCGGCAGATGGAGGGGATTTGGAGAAGTCTGATGATAGTGAAGAAGATGAGATGCAAGTGGTCCAGCCCAAGGACAAAAATTCAGCTGTGCCTGATAGGATTGTCAATGATAACAGAACTGGTCAAGCTGTCAAGAA
This sequence comes from Trapa bicornis, assembly GCA_030064425.1. Lineage (NCBI taxonomy): Eukaryota > Viridiplantae > Streptophyta > Magnoliopsida > Myrtales > Lythraceae > Trapa > Trapa bicornis. Next base: position 10,472,163 of record CM057744.1, on the reverse strand, counting down.
AAATGAAGATTTTGAGATTGTACCTGCACCTTCCACCGACACAACTGACAGCTCTTCATCAGATGAATCTGACGATGATATTGAAACCAAAGCCGAAATCTTGGCATGTGCAAAGAAGATGCTTCGGAAGAAGCAAAGGGAGCAGATTCTTGATGATGCCTATAACAAATACATGTTCGATGATGATGGCGGGTTGCCTCGGTGGTTCTTAGATGAGGAGAAGAAACATCGGCAGCCCATTAAGCCTGTGACAAAGGAGGAGATTGCAGCCATGAAGGCCCAATTCAAGGAGATCAATGCCCGACCAGCCAAGAAGGTGGCTGAGGCGAAGGCCCGGAAGAAGCGAGCTGCCATGAGGAAGCTCGAGAAGGTAAGGAAGAAGGCGAACTCCATATCAGACCAAGCAGATATCTCTGACCGGTCAAAGTCAAAGATGATAGAGCAACTATATAAGAAGGCTACGCCCAAGAAACCCAAGAAGGAATATGTGGTTGCCAAGAAGGGAGTTCAGGTCAGGGCAGGGAAGGGGAAGGTCGTTGTCGATCGGAGAATGAAGAAAGATGCCAGAAATAGTGGGATGGGGAAGGCTGGCAAAGGAAGCTCTAAAAAGGGAAAAAATGTCAAGGCCCAGGGCGGTAAAGGTAAAGGGTCCCGGAAGGGACCAGTGAAGAAAGGAATGCAAGGGGGAGAAAGGTCAAAGAAGATGGGAGCCCACAACAACTGAAGCTCTTAAGCCAAGAGACTAGAGACTGTAACAAATTTTGATCAAGATATCTTAATCATTATCAACAGTGTGTGCGCTTCACAAATTTAACTTGCATTTGATAACTTTTTTGGAGTGAACTTGTTTTTTTAAGATGCCTAGTAGAAATCATATTTTGATGGATTCAGGAATTTTGATGGCTAATCCTAAAGGTATCCTCAATTCATATACGCTAGACAGCTTTTTCAAACATGTTCTATTTGTTCATATACACCATTCCCTGTGGCACAGAGGATCTATGGGAGATATTGTCTCTAGATCAGCCTCTTTCTCAGCTTATCTAGACATGAATGACCTTTGAGCAAAAAACAAAGACAACCCAAAGTCATGTATGAAATCTAAAGTTGAATAGATGATGGAAGAAGAGGAGTGTATGAACTCACGTTCAATGAGGGAGCTGTCTCATAGCAATTCGTTGTATGAAGTGTGGATCAAAGTTTGACAGTTGATGGACAAGTAAGATTCATGGAATTGAGGTTACATATCAATTCTTGGGAAACCACAATCTCTTTACTAGTACATGTAGGAATGAAAAATAATGGTAAAATACGAATTGCAATAAAATGGCATCCCATGTCAGGATAAAGGGCAATCTTGGTGATTCAATCTTTTGCTGGAATTATGGTCTACCAAATTTGATTACGTAGAGATATTATACTCTATTAACCAATGCATAATCAAGAGTGGGGCAATATCAAAACCCAAAATAGGATAACAAATATAAATCTCATACATGATATACACCAAATTTTTAAAATAGCCTATCAATATTATGGATACTAGTATTGTAGTATTCATAAATGTGGTAGAGAAGTTCAACTACATGTTAGAATACAAACCATGTCCCTTACTTGAGTGAACCAAGGGGAGGGGACATGATGGCAAAGTCTCTTATGGACTTAGTCAATGTTGGGAAAACTTTGTTATTTTGGTGTGATAAGAGTGTAACAATATCAAGTGGATGGGTTCATCTAAAAATTCACCGCATACATGCGGACAATGTCAAATCGTATATACCAATTTTTCTTGTATATTAAATTGATAAATTAGAACAAAAATCATTGACAATATTTATGGAGCTACCATCTATGCTTAAACTACATGAAGAAACCTCCGCATGGACTCCATGGTTAACTTACCCAAGTTTGAAGGGTAACATATGATATTGGACAAGTTCTCCAGGTATGCTACATTCATTTTGATAAAAAAAAGATAGTCAAATCATGGAGAATGACTTAATTATTTATGAAGAATGCGATCAAGTACTAGGGAGTTTTTCCCATGACATGTTCCACAATCCATGGGGATATTTTATTCTGAATTTTTCAAGTTAGTCAGATCTGATTTAAAGTTATCCATGAATTTGCATCTCTAAAATGATGGTAAGGTAAGACAAAGAGTGTAAATACACTTGTGGAGTTGTACTTGAGGTACAGTGTCAACTCCACTACCCAAGATTGGGCAAAGTTGCTCAATGTAGCACAATTTGGCTACAATTTGCAACAAAATAAATCAGTTGATTGGAACCAATTTAAGATCATAATAGGACAACAACCTCTTATTCTAAGTGTAGTTGCGGTGTTCTACCAAGTAAATAGTTTGACTGCCTAAAAGGTGAGAAACATATCATCCATATTTTGTCCAAATATCTTTTCATGTCACTTTAAAATAATTTTAGGAAGAATTATGATCTAAGTTTTATTGAGAGGATGAAGTGTGGATCAAAGTTTATCAATTGAAGGATAATGAAGATGTTCATTGAATTGATGTTACATATCAATTCTTGGGAAACAACAAGCTCTTTTCTCGTACATACACCAATTGAATATAATGGTGAAATATGAATTGCAATATACAAGGGCAGCCAGGACGTGGAACGACAATCTTAGTGGTCTAGCCCTTGGTGGAGTTATGGTCCACCAAATATGATTTTCAAGAGATGCCATACTCCATGAACCAATGCATAATCAAGAGTGGGGAAATGTCAAACCCCAAAAATTGGGTAACCAATATAAATCTTATACTTGAATTAACTCAAATGCAGGTATGTTTACATACAATGTTCGTTTTACTAAAATATATTATAACTATAGTTAACTAGCACTTCTTATAATTAATTTAACTTCACAAATGATCCAAGTCGTATGAATCTGGTGGCATTCAAAATCTACGACCAAGATTAGTCTACTAAAGTTTTTTAGCCCTTGTTAACTGCCAAGGCCATCGAAATTGATAACGCAAGCCGATACTCTATTTCTGATTGGATAGGGTCCAATATTGTTTGATCTTGCGGACGTGGGTAGAGACAATGCCGAGGGTCAAGAGAGATGGTGTTGGAAAGTTGACTCTCACAGCTTTCCAGGAATACATAGAACTCTAAGTTTGGTGGTTGTAAGAGGAAGTGATACTCTCTACAAGTGCGCTCACTAGAAAGCGGAGGTCTGAGTGTTTCAGAGAGAATTTCGATCTTAAACTGATAAGGGGACCCCTGAGCTTCATATGTGTCTATCTGATTATAGTTTCCTTTTATCATTCCATAGCACGTGGATCTCTAAATGAATTAATTATAAAGTGATGAGTTTTGGAAGTCGGTTGGAGAAATTTTGGGTCGAAATCCGAGTCTGTGGCAAGCAGTCGGACGAAGGGGACGAGTGTGTGTGTGACGGAGCCACACATTTGTGCGTGTGGTGCGTGTTCGGACCCTTTGGATGGTTTGACACTATTTTGAACTGGTTTTCAATGAATTTTTCGGTCATTTCTTGGTCTGTTCACCTCCAATTCGACCAGTTATAGCCCCAATAAAAATTTCTAAAAATTATTTGTTCAATTTCCTATTAAATGAACTAAAAAATTCTTAAATTTTGGCTTGTTTAACCCTCTCTAAAAATTGAGGGATTTTGTAACCTAAGTCGGTTCAAACCTGATCCAAATCGGTTCTTACTCGGGTTTTTCCCGATCCTTAATTTCAAATCTTGGAACATTCTCCGATGGTATTTTCATGACCATTGTCATTTTCCTATGTCGGTTTTGAAGCATATTCCAAAACCAGCTTGATTTTAAATTCTCAAGGTATGGTTTTCCTTCTTGGCTTTGTCTTAGTTCTCGATTTGGTTCGATTTTGTTTCCTTTTCAAGATTCCTAATGTTACATCCACAGTTCAAATGAACCACATGCATTAACTTTTCCAAAATGTATAAATTGAAGTAAATTCAACATGATCTATTACAAATGACGTTACCCCTTTACCCTTTTCCAAAGGTAGGACAAAAAGCATGCTAGTTAAAGGTTCTGAGAGGTACCCACTACAACACTAGTGTTTTCTCCAGCATCTACTCATCTTAGGTTATAAACCCTAGTGGTGACTCTGGGTGGGTGTGACAACATTTCTTGTACACCTTTCCTGGAAACACTTCCAACTGCCATACTCTACCTACCTTGGGGTCTATTACGCACACTAGAATTATTTCCTAATACCACTATCTCAAGTAGGTCTCACACTGTTTGGTCCATGCTGGCTACTTAAGGGTTTTTTCCCTTGTCTCTAGAGAGAGAACTAAAAACTTGAGAAGGCTCATCTTTCTTGGGTTTTCCCTGTCTATCAAATGAACTCCGATGTACTTGGTACCTTGCATTCCTTTCATTTTCTTGGCACGTCCATGCCTAACTTGGATGAGACGCTCATAGTTGTAGGTCATTCCTATCAATATTGCCAAGTTGGTAGGGTATCCTAGGCTTCCCATTTTATCGCGAATGTTCATGGATAGCCCTTCCTCAGACCTCGGGAATATGTCTATCGGAGTAAGAAGTTGAGGGAAAACCATTCAGAGCCATTAATGTTACTCTCATATTTTGTGACGGTATCCGGACCTTGTCGTAGCTAGAAGAATTTCCTATTTCTTCCCATTCACAAGATGGAGAGCCATGTAATCTTCATTGAATCTCAGTTTGCATTCACCCCAAAAAGGTATAACTGAAGAGGTGGCTCTTATGTTCTCCAGCCAACAATGTGCTTGTGGCACGTGTAAGCACTCGACTATTACGACCGCGACATGTTGTGGATAATCGTGTGTCTCTTTTCTTTCTTGTGCCAATCCATGGTTATTATCGCGCTATTCTTGCCCTTATAGTTTAGGCAACCCAAATAACTCCAATCATTTTGATAACCCGAGCATCGAAGAAATGTCGGTCCCCAATTAGTGTTGAAGCTGCTTTCTCTAATAGAGAGTGTCCTTGTGACTCCTTTATAGTCGTCTCCACGAAAGGTACTCTTTCTCATTCAGGGATGATATCTCGAACAATCTCACGAAATCCGAGTAGATCTTGAGGTGTTCCAATTTCACCTATGGTCGGGTAGATTCCTCAACCCAAAATTCCCTTTGGGGTTCAACAACATGTCCTTCCATAGTAGGAGCCGTACCTACAATGAACTCCACTCTTGACTCTCTAGAGGGGCTTCACCCCTTGGTTGGTATGGCACACCTTGTTCTTCTTCTAGGGCCATATTTAAAACATTTTTACTCGGTTAGTATTTTGTGTACTATGGATTGGATTGACGTAACGACCACCATGTTCTATCGATGCTACGGTAGTGGGAGCCTCACTACAGTAGAACTGACAGGCCAAAAGACTTAGATTAAGTACAACATTATAAAATTCACCCATAATTAAAACTTTTGCAAAAGTTTCTTTTTATTTGCACATCGAATAAAAAAAATAGTCTTGAGAATCGAGTAGCTGCCTTGGACCATCTGTTAATAACCCAAGTTCATTGCCTCAAGTTTCTTTCTCCGCAAGGGTCCTATTCCCTTATGCCCCCTCCTTTATATGTCCCTAAAATGTGTTAGGGGGTGGGGGTGAGCTACACTCTGTGAGTGAGAAGATCATTCATAATATTGATGTTGCCACAACTCAAAATAACATATAAGAAGTTTGCCATTCATTTTCTATGGTAGTTCATCACTAAACCTACAATTCGGGTATTAGTACAAGCTATTGGCTTAATTATCAAATGTTGGACAAAAACTATCATCCAAACCAACTAACCGGGTGACGTCAGTTGGCGCACACTCATATGGTACTAGGTTATCTCTCATTTTCCCTTAGCACAATAATCCATATTCCTAATGGGAACCTGCTCATTTTCGTTGGACGGGAACTATCCTACAAACCAACTAATCGGGTGACTTCCCTTGATATACACTCGATATTGTGTTAGGTTATCTCTCTTCCCCTCGCACAATCTTTAATACTCAAGATGTGAACAAATTTAAAATATTTTAAGAATTATCTTAATGCCCATTACGGGTCTTAAATCATAACACTTATGTGTTTTATGATGGCTCATCACTAAACCCACCGTTTATATATTCTTACAAGTTATAGGCCTATACTAAGCACACATCGTTGGACTAGAACTATCATCCAAACCAACCATCCGATTGACATCTCTCAATGTACACTCAATATTACACTAGGGTATTCCCTTATCCCAATCTTCCATATTTATAATGGGAACTAATTGAGCACATTGGATGTGAACTATCATCTGAACCAACTATCTGAGTGTCATCTACCGATGCACACTCAATATTGTGCTAGGGGTATTCCCTTAGAACAATCTTCCATATTTATAATGGGAATCGATTTAGGGACGTTGGATGTGAACTATCATATGAATCAACTCACCTTTTGCGAATACATTTATGTATGGAGGATGACATACTAATTGTGTAAACCCCGTTCTCTCGGAATAAGGAACCAAAAAAGGGAACCGTAAATTTTTGAAAGAAAATCAAGGATCTAGGTGAACCGAAAGTGGTAAAGAAGGGTTAGAACTGGGATTTGGAAAATCTCAAGTGGCCAAGAAATACCTAAACATCATGGAAAATAACCATGAAATGGATTGGATGTGAAAACCAGATAGATTTAGGGTGAACTGGAGCTGAACCAGATTGAAACGTGAAGAACTAGTTCAAAGATTCATTTTTCTATGTGGCTTAAAAATACCATAATTGGAAAATTGAAGCCACCATTAGATAGAAAATAAATTTAGAAGAATTTAAAAATTTTTAATTTTTGAAAAATCAGTTGAATTGATCCTAAACCGGTTGATTTTCATTTTTGGGTCACTCAACCCGGTTGGACCGAATCGGTCAACGGTCTAGTTGATTAATGGATCGTTGGCAGGTCAGTGCCCAGTTAGCAAGTGTGACCAATCAGCGTGTGACACGTGGTGAAGTGCACCCAATCAGCCACTCAGCGCTGGCCAATCAAAAGGTGATATGTGTCCTTGGTCAACGGTAAAAGGAGGAAGAATCTACCTTAACGATGATCGACCAATAAGAGAGCGACACATGTCTCCGGTCAATGGTCAATGTCGAAAAGGCCCCGTCAGCAAGACTGACCAATAAGAACCTGACAAATGGTAAGGATGCCATGTCAACATCTAACAAGGATGTAAGAGAAACGGCTAGCCAATCATAGATTGACATGTGGTAGTAGCACTATGTGTTAGGAGAGAAATCTGACGCATTTAAATAAGCCAATCAAAGGATGTCATGTGTCACAGTCAACGGCCACGTAGGAACGAGCAGCCAATGGGAGGCTACCATGTGTCTAGTCATAAAGTCAAAGGCTCACTAGACTGTTGAGTAGGAAGCCACGTTAGCAAAACCAGCCAATCACGAAGCACCACGTGGCAAGTCCGCACGTGCAAAACTCGCACGCGCGACACAGTGTCATGTTCAACCTCTGATCTGGATAGATAGGAACGACAGATTGATTGCCAAAATTCCGATGATCTGAAAATTCTCCTAACATGGCCTTAAATGGAAGAGATTGAGGCCGGGTGATTGATGAATGGATAGACCTGTAACTCCCCGAGCTCCCTATATAAAGATCTCCTCCCCATTCGTCCTCCTCATCCCTTAAACACCTTGAGAAGAAGAAGTGCTTAGTTTCCTAATGAAGCTCAAACTAGAGCTTTGACTTGGACCAACTCTGGCCAAACCAAGTTCTCGATACCAGCCTTAGAGGAGCCCCGACCTTCCTTGAGCTACGTTGGTAAGTCCCCTCTGCCGCCCTTCGTTGAAAATGACTATTCACAGTACATTTTGCCTAAAAACTAAGTTGACAAATTTGCACTACTCAGGCCACCAATTGAGACGCAATTTGATCCAGGGAGGATCTCCAAGAATAAAAAATTAAGTGGAAGTAAAAGCTTCGATCACCGGATCCTCATCGGTGAGTAATCGAAGCTTTCTCTATATAGGATGATTTTCTGGAAAAACTCTGTTTGAGCTCATTTCTAAGCCAAATCTAATGTTTTAAAGCTTGAAATGAATTAGGGGAAATAAGGGAAGATGATTAAGATCACAATATGGGACAATTAACTAAGTTTGGGTGATCAATTTCAAAATGTAATTTTTGGAAAAATTGGGTGATTTGGGGATTTTTAGAAAATTGGGGGCCAAATTATAGTTAAAGGAAAATTGGGAGACTTTTATGAAATTAATCCCCAAATTAAAGGCCAATTGGTAATTTAGATGAAATTAAGGGTCAATAAGTGATTTTGAGGAAAATTAGGGAGCAATTGGTAATTTTGAAGAAATTAAGGACCAATTGATAATTTTGGAAAAATTTAAGACCTAATAAGGAAATTGGAAACTTTAGGGATTTAATTAAAGATATACTGAGCATTAGGGACCCAAAGGCAAAATTATAAATCTTAGGGACCTAATTACAATTATGGCATAATGCAAGGACCTAGGTGCAAATACACGTAACTATAAGGTTTGGTATGCCAAGTTTTTCATTATGTGAATACTCGAACCACGTAGGAACTGATTATGCGAGTACTGGTGCATAGGAGTACATCGGTGATTGGAATTCAACCGGGACGAACACGTCACACTACTATGTGAGTGGGATATCCAACATCATACCTGATTGGGGTGATGAGCAACTTTTTGATTTTGAAAACCATTTTCCAAGAATGGTCTCCCCTGACCATGTGAACCTTCTTAAACCTTTTGGGAGACATTTCTGATGAGAGCTGTAATTGCTCTAGTGGGCATGAGGCCTCAGTTTTTAAACTAATATGGACTAATGCCCAATTTTGGAAAAAAACTTGTGAAGTGGGCTGAAGGCCAATGGGCACGGGCCGAATCCCATAGACAAATAAGCTTATGTGCTAAGAAACATTTTCAAAATCAGTTAAATTTGTGAATCGCCACCATGCCGAAACCAGGCTATCAACTCAATGGTCTAGTAGTTGCTGAGCCGAAGCTAGGTCATCGAACCTGTTGGGCATAGTGATTATGAAGCCGAAGCCGAGTGTGGAGCTCATTAGGTCGGTAGCTCTAAAGATGATGAATATAAATACAAAAACTATTGTTTGTGCATGCATTGAGTACGAAACCATCGAGGTGCCTGACATGGGGTAGTGTTGGTTCTAAGGGTTGCTGGATGACATAGGGTGTGTAAACCCCGTCCTTTGATAATAAGAAAACTGGGGAAAGAACTGGTCATTTCCAAAGAGAAAATCAAGTTGGTTTAAGAAACAGAAACAATAGAGAAAGGGCAAACCAGGAAATTTATGGATCCCGAGTGACCTAAAGAGTCACAAAAGCCATGAAAAAGGACTTCAGGATGAATTGGAGATGAAAACCAAATCGGTTTTGGTGAACCGGATCCAAACCGGTTTGAACCACTATTGAATAGGATGCTAAATTCATTTTTCTAGGTGGCTTAGAAGATTCCAATTAGAGAATTGAGGCCCATTTGATAGAGAATTAATTTAAATGAATTTAGACATTTTTAATTTTAAAAAATTTGGTCGAATCGGGCCTGAACCGATCGGTTTAAGCTTTGAACCTGTTCAGACCGGTACGGTCTAGTTCGGAATAGTGTCGTCTTCTTTCTTTAAATGACAACACTGTTCACTTGCCGAAAAATTGAGCTACGCCAGCAAAGAGGAAAAGTTGCTGGCCAGGGAGTTTTAGGCAATGAATAACTGCCATTAAGGCACCAATCGGACGGACAAGAAGTCCTCGAGCTTCCTATATAAAGAGCCCTTCCTCATTCATCCTCCTCACACCTAAAAACTCCACACTCTCCCTACTGCTCCATTTTCCGGTGAAGCTCGAACTAGAGCTCCAACTTGGGCATTTTTCTAAGCAAAAGAAGGCGTGGTTAGGTTCTTTGGATTTGGGGAGAAGTTAGCTACACGCCTGTAGTCTCCATTTGCTTTGAGAGTCGCCGGAGAAATGCCAGCATGATAGAATAGTGAAGCAGCTTTGGTAGATCGAAGCTGCCCTATTTCGGTCGAGCTGAAATCAACTAATTTGAACCATTCTCAAGCCAAACCAATCCCTCCCAAGACTTCCACAACTCTCCTACAGCTGAATTAGAGTGGAAATATAAGCCAATTTGGCTCTACTCTGTAAATTCTGATTAATGCTAGAGAGAGAATTGGCAGATTTGCACTGACTAAATTCTCCCTCAATTCAACATCAATTGATGCAATTCTTGATCCTAGGATGAATCTCAGGACGAGAGCTATTAGCCTAGATTGAAAGCTCAGATTGCCGCACCCTCGACGGTAAGCATTCGAAGCTTTCTCTCTCTACGTTTAGTTTTCCAGCGAAGCTTCGTTTGAGCTCGTTTCAGTGTTAAATCGTGCGATTCAAAGTGAAATTGAATTGTATGAAGGTGTAGTAACTTCAATCTAACTTCAATTTCAACAATTAAACTCATTTGATAGGTAAATTTGATAAAATCAAATTTAGCTAAGTTAGAAGGTTGAAATTGGGAGAAAATTTGGGGAAAATTGGGGATTTTGAAAATTCGAGGGACTAAAATGCACTTTCATAAAATTGAGGGCCAATTGGGCCTGAAAAAGATGTTGGAGGACCAATTGGGCAATTTTGGGGGCAAAAATTACCATTTTTGTAAAGTAGGGGCAAAATGGTAATTTTGGAAAATTAGGGACCAAATTGGAAATTTGAAAAACTTGAACCCCTATTTGTGATTTTAAATAAATTGAGGTCCCAAGGTGAATTTTAGAAAAAGAACTTTAGGACCTAATTGCAATTAATTGAAAAGTTCGAGTATTTCATCAATTCATGATGAATGAAGGCTATTAGGCCAAGGGATAATAAACAAGGATGTTCATATCATGTAGGAACATGAAGTACTGGGAACACTAGCAAGGACAAGCTCGGGTGAAGACAAAGAATCGGTTAAGAAGGAAAACATTGCGTTATCATGTGAGTGGGATTTTATATCATACCCGGTTGGGATGATTAGTACATCGGAAATGAAAACCCATTAATAAGTGGTATTTTAACCATCACACCTGAGAGGAGTGATGTGAAAATTACGCAAAAACACTACTTACCGGTTGTAAGTAGATCGTACCCAATTGGTATGATGAAACTTCCTGGAAGGAAGTAGAAAACCTGCTAATCAGTTATAAGTGGAGATGTTCTCATACTCGGTTGGTGTGATGGACGACTAAAAGTTTATTTTTGTTGGAAGTGCTCTCCTCTGACTGTGTGCCACTGCTTAAAATTTTTGGGAGACTTTCTTGACGAGAGCTCAAATAGCTCAGATATGTCGGAGGCCTCGATTTTGGAACTTAGGGACTAATATGCTCGATTTGGAAAATCTCGTATAGTGGGCCCAAGGCAGGTTGGCACGGGCAGGAGCTTGTAAACAAAAATGAGTTAAGCCATGAAAACTTTAAATGAATGATTTGTTTGGCCATGGTACCAAGACATGATCAATGTACTCGATGCACCGGCTCTAGTGCGACATTATAGGTCGACGGAACAGTCGAGACAAACAACTGTAGGTCGAGTTGAGGGTCGGGGCTGTTGGACCAGTGGCACCACAGATTAAATGGCTTATGTGGAAAACTGTTGTTTTGTGCATGCACTGAGTTACGAGACATTCAAGATGCCTAAGAGGGGTGGTGATGTGTCCTAGGGCTACTTGACGACATGGTGGAGATAAGGGCAGTTAGTCATGCCAGCAGTCTTGGAAGCTCGACGTAGCTTCATGCGCATGAGAGCGGGGTGGGGTCGGGATGACGTCTCTGTCCTTATACGGACACTAAGTTTTGTTTACGGGATTGAGGGTCGGATGTCACATACATCCACTCATTCTAAGGGTAGAAGTGGATGTGCTTCTATATAAGTGGCCGGTAAAGTCGCTCTGATGCCACAAGTGGGTGCAGTGGACATGCTGTCCTGCGAATGTGTGTTCCCTTCATGTTGAATTGTGTGTGTTAGTTGATAAATACACCGGTTATGATTGAGGATTGAGTAATGGCTATAAAAATGAGATTTTAAGGATGAATTGTTTTAAAAAAAAATGGAGTCTGTCACACTCTGATTCAAACACTTTTCCTAAAAGTCAAACTTTAAAAACCCATTCACTAAGTTGTTGAACTCACCCCCTCCCTTATATCACTTTTTAGGTAACCAAGGGAAACCTACCTAAAGACCTCCTATTAGTCACACCTGCAAGATATGTATGTAAGTTAAAAATTTTTATACAATTTTGATTTATGTTATTCTAGGAAAGATACAGGTTTAAAGGACGTCTTACTCCTCCCGGGTTAAAGGAGAAAACCCCTAGTAAACTGGGAGGGTGGCGGGTTGCTCACAGAGATCTGACCAAACTGGGTCGGGGCGTAACAACTTGAGTGGTATCAGAGCTTGTTTCCTCGAATACATAATCAAGACTAGAAAATATAGTAACTAATATGATTGATCTTAAAATTTACAGAATGACTCCCAAGAAAGGAACCAAGAGAACTAGAGCTATAGTCTCTAATACTGTCCAACCAGCCTTACCTGTGGAAACTCCCAAAGGAGCCTAGACAACCCCTCTTAGACTTAGCACGGAACACTAGAAGTTGTACAAGGAGTTCACCCATGTATTTGGGCAACCTAAACTCGTCCCAGAGGTAGGCACCAATTCTTGGGGTGAACCAGAGGAAGTACAATCCCATCCTCTCCCGGTTAACCATCCCCCTCCAGTAGACATTCCCAGAAATCTCAAGACTCTCTGTCAACTAGGGTGTAAGCCCTTCCTCGGAGAGAAAGATGCTGGTGCCACCATGGATTGGCTAGCAAATATTAAGAAGCTGAAGGGAATCATTAGGATACCACCAGAGGATATGGTGATCTTGACAGAATTCTTCATAGAGGGAAGTGCCAAATGATGGTGGGACAATGTCCGAAACCTGCACACCTCCACCCCCACTTGGGAACAGTTTGAAGAGAGATACTCGGAGGAGTACCTAGTGCCTCATTTGATTAATGAGAAGAAGCAGGAGTTCATCAGGCTTCGACAAGGGCTTAACTCTATATTGAAATATGAAACAAGATTCAACGAGTTAAGACCATTTGCTCCCGACCTAGCTGAACTGGCACATATATGTTAATGGTTCGTGGACGGTCTCAATATGGACATACGAGACCATATGGGAGTACTAGGATGCCCCACAGACCTAGCGGCAGTAATCAGTGTGGCTCATGAGTGTGAGCAACTAGTGTAGACCCGACGCTGTCGGATGGAGCAGATGACCCGGAAGGAGGATAAGGGTCAAAACCGTCAGGAAGGATAAAAGGAACACAATTGTGCAAGATGGGGGAATAGAATGGCATTTCAAACAAGAAAGGACATGCCACCATCTCCCCAGAGAGTAATCCCTACCTTGCCTCAAGGAAACCCTCACTGTCCAAGGTGTCAAAGGAACCATGAGGGAGCATGCTTGACATGCTTGCATGAGGACAAGTGGGACACCTTGCAAAGGACTGCCCCACTTTCAAGGAGAACAAGCATAGGAATACCCTTGGACCACCTCAAGGGAACCCTAGGAATCCCAGGCTAGACACTACAGCACGAGTATCAGCTAGGGTATACAACCTCACCCAGGAAGAGGATAGAAGAGAACCTAGCACTGTAGCGGGTACATCCCAAAACCCTCCCAACTAGTTCAAGAGAATCTTGTAAACAACAATTTTTTATTTAATAAAGAAAATCTTTCCTCTAAAATACACGCTTCTTCAATCAAGATATACAATTAAGGGGACAACAAGTCTATGCCCTCTTTGACTTAGGAGCTAAGAGATCTTTCATCAAGGAAGAGTTTATTTCAAGTGTACCCCTAGAACTTACTCCACTAGAACAAAGTCTCAATATCCTCACACCTTTAGGAGAATGGTTAAACATGAATAAGCAATTAAAATGATGTGAGATAAAGATTGGAGGAATCAAACTTGCAGCAGACTTGATTGCATTACCCTTGAAGGAGGTTGAAATAATCCTTGGGATGGATTGGTTAAGTAACTATCGGGCTAGGATAGACTGTGAAAAGAAGACAACGACCTTCCACACTCCTTAGACAAATGGATTAAAGTTCCAAGGAGACCAAAGAAAAAGCGAAGTATAGATAGTGTCCTATCTGAAAGCCCAAAAGATGATACATAAAGGTTGTACGGCTTTCCTGGCCATGATTATCAATGAAGAGTCTGAAGAGGAGAGACTTGAAGACATTCCGGTAGTTAAGCACTATCCATAAGTATTTCCAGAAGAACTACCCGAACTACCTCCAAGTCGGCAAGTAAAGTTCACCATATAAATAATCCCAAGAACAAACCCCATATCCCAAGCCCCATATTTTATGGCTCCGGTAGAACTGAAGGAATTGAAAGAGCAATTGGACGAATTATTACAGAAGGACTTCATATGCCCTAGCCAGTCTCTGTGGGGTGCACCCGTCCTATTCGTAAAGAAAAAGGATGGAAGCATGAGACTGTGCATAGACTATAGGAAATCGAACTAGGTCACCATCAAGAGTAGGTACCCACTCTCGCGGATTGATGATCTATTCGACCAATTAAAAGGATCTGCTTACTTCTCCAAAATAGACCTTCGGTCGGGCTATCATCAACTTAGGATTCAAGAAGAAGACATTCCTAAGACGACATTTCGATCTTGATATGGACATTATGAGTTCAGAGTGATGCTGTTCAGATTAATGAATGTCCATGCAGCCTTCATGGATTTGATGAATCGTGTGTTCCAACCACACTTGGACAGGTTCGTGATAGTGTTCATAGATGACATTCTTATATACTCATGAACTAGGTTGGAGCATGAAGAACATTTGGCAATCACCTTGGAGATATTGAGGGAAAATAACTTATATGCAAAATTCTCCAAGTGTGAGTTTTGGCTACAAGAGGTAGGATTCTTACGACATATAGTGTCCAAGGATGGTGTCAAAGTAGATCCAGTCAAGGTGGAAGTCATATCAGATTGGAAAGCTCAAAAGAATCTTTCAGATATACAGAGTTTCGTAGGTCTGGCAAGATACTACAAACAGTTCATGCAAGACTTTTCTAATATAGCAGCTCCTCTAACTCGGCTCACCATTAAAGGAGTTGAGTATAAGTTGGATGAAAGCTGTGAGAAGTCTTTCTTGGAGTTAAAGACTCAATTGACAACCTCACTGATACTCTCCCTACTTGACCCTAATGCGGGAGAGTACACCGTCTATAGTGATGCATCTGGAGAAGGACTTGGATGTGTATTGATGCAACAAGGGAAGGTTATTGCTTATGCCTCGAGACAACTTAAGGTACATGAAAGAAACTACCCAACTCATGATTTGGAATTAGCTATGATAGTGTTTGCCCTAAACATTTGGCAACACTACCTTTACAGGGTTAAGTGTAGGATATACACATATCAAAAGAGTCTTAAGTACTTCCTAACTCAAAAGGAGTTAAATCTCCGCCAGAAGAGATGGCTGGAATTGGTTAAGGACTATGACCTTATGATAGAATATCACCCCGGAAATGCCAATGTGGTAACAGATGCCTTAAGTTGCAAGTACCAAATTGAGGCGACACAAGTAAAGACAAGTTACATACCCTTGTTGCTATAATTGGGAAGGATGGAGGTGGACCTGAAGATGGACAAGCGGGAAAGATGCCTAGTGGTTAACGTAGTAGTGAGTCCTAGTCTAACTGAGTAGATCCAGGCTCGACAAAAAGCGAATAAGGAGCTTCAATCCTATCTGGATCTAATTAATAGAGAAAAAAACCAGACTACGACCTGCAAAGTGATGGAGTGCTGACCTACAAGGGTAGGGTATGTGTGACTCAAATTAAGGAGCTGACGAGATTAATTCTGGAAGAGGCACATGATTCGGTGTATGCAATGCATCCAGGCAGTACCAAGATGCACCGCACCCTCAAACAAGGATATTGGTGGAAAGGCATGAAGAGGGACATTGCAGAATATGTAGTCTGATGCTTGTCCTGTCAGCAGATAAAAGCGGAGCATCAGAAATTGTCAGGACTGCTACAATCCTTACCAATTCTAGAATGGAAATGGGAGCACATCACCATGGACTTTGTCACATGTAGTCCTGTGACAAGAAAGGGTCGAGATGCAATTTGGGTCATCGTGGATAGATTGACCAAATCAGCTCATTTTCTTCCTATAAGAGTGACGGATACAGTGGAACAATTGGCTGTCTTATACATGAGGGAGATAGTGAGACTCCATGGCATTCCGGTGAGTATAGTATCAGATAGAGATACAAGATTTACTTCAAGGTTCTGGCCAAGCTTACAAAGTGCCATGGGAACTAAGCTCCACATGAGCATGGCGTTTCATCCTCAGACCGATGGGTAGTCTGAGCGAACCATTCAAACCTTGGAGGATATGCTAAAAGCGTGCGTACTCACCATGAACAAAAGCTAGGAAGAATACTTGTGCCTAATGGAATTTGCTTATAATAATAACTATCAGACTAGTATTCAGATGGCTCCCTATAAAGCCCTTTATGGACGACCATGTCGTACCCCTCTATCTTGGGAAGAAGTGGGGGAAAGGAAGCTAGAAAGGGTAGAACTGATCAAGGATGCCACAGAGAAAATAAAACTAATAAGGAGTCGTCTTAAGACTCCACAGGACATGAAAAAGAGTTATGCGAAATATCTAAGGAAAGATCTGGAGTTTGATGTGGGAGATCAAGTGTTCTTCAAGGTGTCCCCATGGAGGGGAATACTTAGGTTTCACCAAAGGGGAAAGTTGAAACCGAGGTATATCAGCCCATATCCCATCATTCAAAGGATAGGACCGGTAGCCTATTAATTGGAACTATCTCCAGACCTGTAGAGAATACACAATGTACTCCATATCTTTGTGCTTCGGAAGTATCAGCTTGATCCTAGCCATGTATTGGACCGACCTCCACCTGAGCTGGAAGATAACTTGACCTATCAAATGGAACCAGTATGAATCATCGATCGGAGGGATAAGAACATAAGAAATAAGAGGATCCATATGGTCAAGGTTCTGTGGCAAAACGGACCTGTGCAAGAAGAGACATGGGAAATCGAAAGTGTAATGAGGGATAGTTACCCTCAACTATTTGACATGTAATTGTTTTAGGGATAAAAACTCTAAAAGGGGGGGAGAGTTATAAACCCCGTCCTTTGATAATAAGAAAATCGGGGAAAGAACCGGTTATTTCCAAAGAAAAAATCGAGTTGGTTTAAGAACCAGAACCGATAGAGAAAGGGAAAACTAGGAAATTTATGGATCCCGAGTGACCTAAAGAGTCACAAAAGTCATGAAAAAGTACTTTAGGATGAATTGGAGATGAAAACCAAACCGGTTTAGGTGAACCAGATCTGAACCGGATTAGACCGGTTTGAACCACTATTGAACTAGATGCTAAATTCATTTTTCTAGGTGGCTTAGAAAATTCAAATTGGAGAATTGAGGCCACCATTTGATAGAGAATGAACTTAGAAAATTTTAATTTTGAAAAATTGGGTTGAATCGGGCCTGAACCGGCCGGTTTAAGCTTTGAACCCAATTTGGACCGGTCCAGTCTGGTTCGAAACAGTGTCGTCTTCTTCCTTTAGATGACAACACTCTTCACTCGCCGAAAAATTGAGCAGCACTGGCGAAGATAAAAGTCTCTGGCCAGGGAGTTTCAGGCAATGAATGACCACCATTAAGGCGCGAATTGGATGACCAAGAATTTTCGGAGCTTTCGATATAAAGAGCCCCTCCTCATTCATCCTCCTCACACCTGAAAACTCTACTATCTCCCTACTGGTCCATTTTCTAGTGTAGCTCGAACCAAAGCTCCGACTTGGGCATTTTTCTGAGCCAAAGAAGGCGTGGTCAGGTTTTTTGGATTCAGGGAGAAGTCAACTACACACATGTAGTCTCCATTTGCTTTGAGGGTCGCTAGAGAAATACCAGCGTGATAGAACAATGAAGCAGCTTCGGTGGACCGAAGCTGCCCTATTTCGGCCGAGCTGAAATCAGCCAATTCGAGACCTTCTGAGGACAAACTAAGCCCTCCCAACACTTCCAACGTCCTCCTACAACTGAATTAGAGCGGAAAGGTAAGCCAATTTGGATCCACTCTGTAAATTTTGATCATTGCTAGAGAGAGAACCGATAGATTCCCACTAACTAAATTCTTCCTCAATTTGACATCAATTGATGCAATTCTTGATCTTAGGAGAAACCTCATGATGAGAGTTATCTACCCAGATCGAATGCTCAGACCACCACACCCTCGACGGTAAGCATTCGAAGCTTTCTCTCTCTATGTTCAATTTTCTAGCGAAGCTCAGTTTGAGCTCGTTTTGGTGTTAAATTGTGCGTTTTAAAGTGCAATTGAATTGTATGAAGGTGTAGGAACTCCAATCTAACTTTAATTTCAACAATTAAACTAATTTGATTGGTCAATTTGATAAAATCAAATTCGGCTGAGTTAGAAGGTTGAAGGGGGGGAATTTGGGGATTTCAAAAATTCGAGTGATTAAAGTGCAATTTCATAAAATTGAGGGCCAATTGGGCATGAAAAAGATGTTGGAGGACCAATTGGGCAATTTTTGGAATTTTTAGGGCAAAACTTACCATTTTTGTAAAGTAGGGGAAAATGGTAATTTTGAAAAAATTGTGGAACAAATTGGAAATTTGGGAAACTTGAACCCCTTTTGTGATTTTGAATAAATTGAGGTCCCAAGGTGAATTTTAGAAGTTTCGAGACTCAATTTGGAAGAAAATTGGCATTAGGGGACCTAAATTTAAAGAAAAAGAACTTTAGGGACCTAATTGCAATTAATGGAAAAGTTTGAGTATATTATCCATTTATGATGAATGAGACAAACTACTGCAGGTCGAGTTGAGGGTCTGGGCCGTTGGACCAGTGGCACCAAAAATTAAATGGCTTATGTGGAAAATTGTTGTTTTGTGCATGCACTAAGTTACAGGACCTTCAAGATGCCCAAGAGGGGTAGTGATGTGTTCTAGGGCAACTAGACGACATGATGGAGATAAGGGTAGTTAGTCGTGCTAGCTGTCTTGAAAGCTCGACGTAGCTTCATGAGCATGAGACCCGGGTGGAGTCAGGATGAGGTCTCTGTCCTCATACAGACATGGAGTTTTGTTTACAGGATTGATGGTCGGATGTCGCGTACATCTACTCATTCTCAGGGTAGAAGTGAATGTACTTCTATCTAGGTGGTCGGTAAAGTCGCTCTGATGCCACAAGTGGGTGCAGTAGACGTGCTGCCCTACAAATGTGTGTTCCCTTCATGTTGAATTACGTGTGTTAGTTGATAAACACACCGATTATGATTGAGGATTGAGTAATGGCTATGAAAATGAGATTTTAAGGATGAATTGTTTTAAAAGAAAATAAGGAGTCTAGCACACTCCGATTCAAACACTTTTCCTAAAAGTCAAATTTTAAAAACCCATTCATTGAGTCGTTGAACTCACCCCCTCCCTTATATCCTTTTTCAGGTAACCAAGGGAAACCTACCCAAAGACCTCCTGTTAGGCACACCTGCAAGACAGGTATGTAAGTTAATATTTTTTTTATACAGTTTTGATTTATGTCAATCACGGAAAGGTAGATGTTTAAAGGACGCCTTACTCCTCTCGGGTTAAAGAAGGGGAAAACCATTAGTAAACCAGGAGAGTGACGAGTTGCTCATGAGGATCTGACCAAACCGGGTCGGAGCACGACATGGTGCATAAGGGAAGTTTGATCATCTAGAAAATCTTGAAGCTCAGATTATCTTCATGCACACTAAGACCGAGGTCGAAGGGAGAGAGGTCTCGTCCCACATCGTGGACATGAAGTATTATTCCAGTTTGAGGGTCTGGTGATTGATGCTGACTCAAACTCATGGTAAAAGTTATGGACTTCTATTAGGGTGGATGGTAAAGACACTCTAGTCCACAAGTGGAGCAATCAAAGACTACTCTATGAACGTGTGAACCCTTTTTGATAAAGGGTGAGTTTGGTTGAATGCTAAACCAAACCCGAACAAGTGGAAGTCATGAAACATTTTTCTAAGTAGGAGTTAAACCCACAAAAGCTGAGAAAAAAAGGATTATAAACTTATTTTGTTTTTACGAAAATACACCCTAACACCCGCCCACTGAGTTGTAGAACTCAACCCTCCCTTAACCCTTTACCCAGTATACACACTGTGAAGGAAAAGAGCGATAAGCAGGGAGTATTCACTCGCTAAGGTACGAACTTACCCTTAAATAATTTTGATTACTCTGCTTTAGAAAAACCAGTTAATGGTATGCCTTTACTTTTTTTGTCCTAACCTGGTTGAGATACCCGGGTGGTACAAGAAAAGATGGTGGGTTGCTCACGGGGTTTCGATCAAACCAGGTTGGGGTATGAAAAATTTTCAATCCCCCTTATTGATATAATTATCAATTTAACCTTGAAGGTCATAAAATATTACACAGATATTATTTGCTTGAGGGGGCAAACCCCAAAGGACTTTAGGATGAGTTGGAGATGAAAACCAAACCGGTTTAGGTGAACTGGATCCGAACCGGACTGAACCAGTTTAGACTAGTTTGAACCACTATTGAACTGGATGCTAAATTCATTTTTCTAGTTGGCTTAAAAAAATTCAAATTTGAGATTTGAGGCCACTATTGTATAGAAAATGAATTTAGAAATCTTTAGATTTGAAAATTTCGGTCGAATCGGGGGTGAACCGACCGGTTTAAGCTTTGAGCCCGGTTCGGACCTGCCTGGTTTGATTCAGAATAGTATCATCTTCTTCCTTTAGACGACAGGACTGTTCAATCATTGGAAAATCAAAGCAGTGCTGGTGAAGAAGAAACATTTCGTTCAATACATTTCAGGCCATCAATGTCTATCATAAACATGCCAAACTGATGGCCGATGAGTCCCCGAGCTCCCTATATAAAGAGCCCCTTTCCTTTCATCCTCTTCACACCTGAAAAGCTCACTCTCTCTCAACTACTTAGTTTTCCGGTGAAGCTCAAACCAGAGCTCCAATATAGGGTCATTTCTGAGCCAAAAAAGGCGAGGTCGGGTGCCTTAGAACTGGAAAGAAGTCAACTACACGGTGGTGACATCCATTCATTCTGAGAGTCGTTGAAGAAGCACTAGCGTGATCGAATAGTGAAACAACTCCGACGGACCGAAGCTGCCCTATTTTGGCCGAGTTGAAATCGGCCAATTCAAGCCCTCCTCAAGCCAAACCAAGCCCTCCCAACACTTCCACAGCCCCCACACGGCCAAATTAGGATCGAAAGGTAAGCCAATGCGACTCCCCTCTGCAATTTTCGATCAGTGTTAGAGAGAGTGTCAGCCGAATTTCAATGATAGAATTCTAATCCAATTTGACATAAATTGATATCATTCTTAATCCTAGGAGGAATCTTAGGAGGAGAGCTGCCTGTCCAGATAGAAAGCTCAAACCGCCGTGCCCTCACCGGTGAGCAATCGAATCTTTCTCCCTCTACAGTTTATTTTCCAGCGAAGCTCCGTTTGAGCTTGATCTGGCGTTAAAACTTATGATTCAAAATTCTATGGAATCCTATGAACATGTAGAAACTCAATTTTAACTTCAATTTCAACAATTAGAGGTGTTAGATTGGTCAATTTGATGAAATCAAATTCGGTTGTGTTAGAGGGCTAATTATGGAATTTTAGAATTTTTGGGGTAAAACTTACCATTTTTGTAAAGGAAGGGCAAAATGGTAATTTTGGAAAAGTTGGGAACCAAATTGGAAATTTGGGGAATTAAATCCCTTTTTGTGAATTTGAATAAATTGTGGTCCTATGATAAATTTTAAAAGTTTTGGGACTCGATTGGAGGAAAAACCGGTAGTAGGGACTTAACATTAAAGAAAAATAACTTTAGGGACCTAATTGCAAATAAATAGAAAGTTTGGCTTTCTCATCCATTTGGAATGAATGAGGGCTATTAGGCCAAAGAGTAATAAACAACTATGTTCATTTCGTGTAGGAAAATGAGACATCGGGAATGCTAGTTGAAGTTAAGTTTGCTAGGAAAGGAGACCGACTAAGTGGAATTTCACTGTACGATCAGGTGAGTGGGACTTTTAACATTATACCCGGTTGGGGTGGTGAGCAAATTCAGCTAAAAACCTACTTATCGGTTGTGAGTGAGTTTTTATATCATACCTAGTTGGGAATGATAAGTACCTCGAAATGAAAACCCACTATTTAGTGGTATTTTAAACATCACAACTTAGAGAAGTGATGTGAAAATCATGCAAAAAAACTACTTACCGGTTGTAAGTAGATCATACTTGGTTGGTATGATGAAACTTACTCGAAGGAAGTTGAAAACCCATTCATCGGTTATGAGCGAAGATGTCCTTATACCCTGTCGGTATAATGGACAGTTGAAAATATATTTTTGTCGGAAGTGCTCTCCCCTGATTGTGTGCCAATCCTTAAATGATTTGGGAGACCTTCTTGACGGGAGCTTGAATAGCGCTTATAGGCAGGGGGCCTCGTTTTTGGAACTTGGGGGCTAATATGCCTAATTTTGAAAATCTTGTATAGTGGGCCCAAGGCTAGTTGGCAGGAATAGGAGCTTGTAAACAAACATGAGTTATATGCCATAAAACTTTAAATAAAGGAATTGTTTTGCCATGGTATCAAGACATGACCGACATACTCAGTCAACTAGCGGCAGTGCGACATGACAGGTCGATGAACCAGTCAAGATAAACAACTGCGGGTTGAGTTGAGGGTCGGGGCCATTGGACTAGTGGCAACACAGATTATATGGCATGATAAGAAAATACTAATTGTGCATGCACTATGATTACGGGACCATCAAGACGCCCAAGAGGGGTAGTGATGCGTCCTAAGGGCACTAGACGACTTGGTGGGTATAAGGGCAGTTAGTCGTACCAGGTGACCGTGCAAAATTTGGAGTAGCACCAAGCGCGTGAGACCAGGGTGGGGACGAGATGAGGTCTTTGTCCTCATACAGACATGAAGAATTGATTTTAGGATTGAGGGTCAATTGTCACAAACATCCACTCATTCTCAAGGTAGAAGTGGACGTACTTCTATATGGGTGGCCGGTAAAGTCGCTCCAAAGCCAAAAGTGGGTTCTGTGGATGGGCTGGCCTGTGAATGTGTGTTTGACCTTCATGATGAAGGATGTGTGTTGGGTGATGACACACCTTGATTAATAAGAAAATGGTGCTAAATACCGAGATTTGATATGAAAGGATTTTTGAAAGAAAGAAGTATGGCACACTCCAATACAAGTTTTTTTTCCTAAAAGTTAAAAGTTTTGAAAACTCATTCACTGAGTCGTTGTACTCACCCCCTCCCTTATATCCCTTTCAGGAAATTCCGGAAAACCTACCCTTAAAGACCATCAACTAAGATGCTTGTAAGAAGACAAGTATGATAAATTTTGAAATATTATACAATTTTTATTTATGTTATTTCAGGAAAGGTGCAGGTTTTAAGGACGCCTTACTCTTTACGGTTTATAATAAGGGGAAACCCTTTAATAAACTGGGAGAGTGACGAGTTGATCACGGGGATCCAACCAAAATGGGTTGCGGTGTAACAACTTGAGTGGTATCAGAGCCTATTTCCTCAAATACATAATCAAGACTAGAAAATATAGTAATTAATAAGATTTATCTTGAAATTTTTAGATGGCTCCC
This sequence comes from Trapa bicornis, assembly GCA_030064425.1. NCBI lineage: Eukaryota > Viridiplantae > Streptophyta > Magnoliopsida > Myrtales > Lythraceae > Trapa > Trapa bicornis. The sequence continues at coordinate 10,448,330 of CM057744.1, read as the reverse complement.
GATAGAGAAACCAAGAAAACTAGGAATGACTCTACTCAACACTTTGTTCTCGCAAGAAGACAACCCTAGAAGTTCCCAATGCCCGAGATATAGTAGAAGCCCCAAAGGACCAAATGGGGAAGCATCTGGTACCACCAAGGAGTATGGTGCCAAAACATGTTAGGGTCACAGTCCTGTGTACAAAGGGAGCCGAGCCTAAAGCCAGAAACGGCAGGACAGGTATATAATCTTACCAAGGAGGATACTTGCCAAGAAATCCATAGCTTCCTATCTAGACTACGTTTTGTGATAGGGCTAAAACCCCAACCTTTTGTATCCCCTTATTAATGAAGTACTCACATTCCTAAATTCCTATCTAACAATGATGTGATCTTGCTAGGAAAATTGCCCCAAGGAAAGTAACCAAACAAACCCACACTACAAACTAGGGAAAATTTTCATTTCAGTTAAGTAAATTGAAATAGGGAATTAAGAAAACTATAAGGACAATTGGAATGACACTTAGCAATGGAGAGGAAACTCTCAAGTTATCCAGACTCAAGGACGAAGAAGCACCAAAATTAACAATTCCTTAAAAAAATGCCAGATGGAACCACTTATGTCCACGTAATTACAAGTATGAACAATAGGGACACTACGCGGAAAAGTGCCTAACCCTACTAAGGACAGGAATCAAGTTAACTTATAGGGGAATAGGACATGAAGTGAAAAACTGTCCCACACCACAAGGAGTCAGGACAATATTTTCCAAGAATAATGCCCCCGCAGCTATAGGAAACCTGAGAGAACCATCCTTAGAATACAACTCCTGCTCAGAACTTCAATTACAAGAGTAAGCTCTTTAAGATCCTAGCATAATGGGAGGAAAAAAAAAGGGGACTAAAGGTAGGGCCTCAATAAACCACAAATAGAACAAAGAGAACTCTCCCTTGAAAGAAGAAAATTCTAAATATTAGGAGCAAAGAAGGGAGAGCAACCACAAGGGAAGATAAGACAAACATTTGATAACAAACGGGATGTATTGGGATTTCAGGAATGAATCACCTTGGAAAAAAATCAATGAAGCCAAATAGGAATTTCGGACCAACACGACAAAAGAAAGCAAGTCGTTAAAACAAGATACTAAAAGATAATAAATGACACCCTAAGGAAGACCGGGAGGTAGAAAGAGCTACACCCTAAAAAGGTTAGTGAGATGGACGTTAAGGACAAGAGGACTCGAGAAACAGCTGCCCTAAGAAACTTAGACCAAACGAATGGTGGAGGTGAAGCAGTTAACAAACTAATACTCAGGGAAACCATAATTTGAGTTCCAACAAAGAAGAGAGAGGCAGAAAGGCCAAATACTCGGGAAAAGAAGGATGAAAGAAATCCTTAAAAGGACCAAAGGCCAATTAACGACTAAACTCAAGCCAAGAAAGGAATAAGCAATCCTCTCACATAATGATCAAGAAATCTTGAAATAAGGAAGATTTGTATGCTCCCTAAAGAAATAGACAGGTATTGGGTACAAATGATGATGCAGATAGAATATAAAAGATGTGTCTGCAAAATTTGAGGAGTAAAGGTAAACAGGAGAATACGACATCAAGGGATGTTGTTTAAGGGTAGAAATCCCCTAGAGCAAATGTACAAAGGAATGTCAGGAGAAAGGGAAAAAATCATACTAAGGAAGGAAGCCCTGAAAAGACATGCGTATCCCAATTAAGAGGAAATAGAACCAACCGAAATAGAAAGAACGATAAGCTCACAAATGAAATGTTGGTTGAGATGGAAAGATCGAGTACCAAGAAAAAGTACTCATGAGGTCCTAAGAAGTAAATTAAACCAAAGGAATGGATAAATAGCATCGTTGCATCAAAGAATGCCGTAACGAATAGGAGTGGGTGGACTACAAAAATAAGAGAATAAAAGAAAGAATATATGAGGAATCTTCAAGAAGTAAGCTCTCAATTAAGAAATCAATTGGGGAAAATGACCACTGATATCAGGACGGGTTGTGGTTCATGCTCACTTAATGAAGCCTAAATAATGGGCTGATGAGCATAGTATAGAGTATATGAAATAAGACCAACAATAAAAAATTCCTTAGATAAGGAATGAAAGGGGATTTTAAGATGAATAAGGATTCAAAGTGGGAAATTGCCTCACCATAGAACAAGGTGTAAGGAAATAAAGGAAGGAATCTCCAATGGATGGTAAGAAGGTTGAACATGTAACTCTTAAGGTTAAAACCTCTACTTTGAGGAATATAGTAGAGAAAGAAATCATAAGAAGGGAATTCCTCAAACAAAACAATCAATACATCGACCAAAAAGAGATCAACTTGAAATAATTAATCGTGAAATGGTCACGGGCAAGTAAGAATGGATTAAGGAAAAAGGAAGTCCTTGAATAAAGGATGCCACTAAAGAAGAGAAAGGACACAAGAAGGGAAAAATCCTCGTATGTCAATAATCATCAGGAAACCCAATGATTGGAATCGAAAGGATCTAATAAAAATGTTGGGAATGGATGAGTAGGTAAGAGAAATACATGCGGTTATGTGAGACATAACTTCAAAGGCATGATGAGATGATAATGGTAAAATGGATAGCTGAGGAACGCTATCAAAAGAAAAGAGGGATAAAGTTATACGATCCCTAAAAGGTCGAAAAGCTAAGCAGGACCCTCAAGGAGATGTTCTAGAAATCTAATGGACAGAGACAAGTCCTAGAAAATATCATGCTGTAAGGGGCATGTAAGCCCAACAATCTCAAGGAGAATATGACTCAAAGTAAGGAAGAGTCGGCTAATAAGCATGATGAGGTCAAATATAAAAATTTGGACCAAAGTTATAATAGACAACGAATATGGGAAGGGTCAAAATATGACAAAAAAGTGATAATAAAGAAAACCGTGGAAATAAGTACATAACACCCAAAAGAACATTGATTTACAGGTTTCAACGACTAATGGGTTAACTAGACCCGGGAATGGTTAGGTATCTTGGAATTCCCAATCTTGAGTACAAAACCTTAAAGGGAAGAATGTGCTCTAAGCAAAGAAAGATATGAATCTAAGAATATACCCTGAAGTAAGGTATGTCTAGTTATGATAAACTCCATGGAGGGAGTAAATAATATAAAGGAAAATAAATTCCTTAAGTGAAGGATGTAAAAAGGGCTAATTGAAAGAACAATAGAAGAGTTTGCATGTTAAGCAAACACCAAAGGGACATCATAGGAAATGATTCCTCGTGCAAGGTTGATAATTAAGTTTTTGGGAAAAAAAATCCTAAAAGGAGGGGAGAGTTGTAAACCCCACCCTTTTGAGTTGAGGAAAACCGGGAAAAGAACTGGTCAAACTGAGTAAGAAAACCGAATCGGTTCACAAACCTGATTATCAGGAAATGGGCAATTTGGAAATTTACAACTCTCGGGTGAATCAAAGGGTTCATAAAACCATGGAAAAGAACCTTTGGACAAACTGGAAGAGAAAAACCAGACTGATTTAGATGAATCGGATCTAACTAGATTGAACTAGTTTATGAACCGAATCAGTTTATGAACAGGAACCAATAGAGAACGGGCAAATTAGAGAAATTTCAACTCCCTTGTGACCCAAAGATATTTATAAACCTTGGGAAGGAACCTTAGAATAAAGTGGGAGAGAAAAACCAGACCGGTTCGGGTGAACTGGACCCGAACCAGATTAAACCGGTTTAAGAATCGAGCTGGTTAATGAACTAGAATTGATAGAGAGATGGTAAAGCGGGAATTTTATGGACCCTAAGTGACCTAAGGAGTCATAAAAGTGATGAAAAAGGACTTTAGGGTGAATTGGAGATGAAAACCAAACCGGTTCAGGTGAACCGGATTCGAATCGGGTTGAACCAGTTTGGATCGGTTTAAACTACTATTGAACTGGACATTAAATTCATTTTTCTAGGTGGCTTAAAAATTTCAAATTTAGATTTGATACCACCATTTGATAGAAAATTAATTTAAATGAATTTAGAAGTTTTTAGATTTGAAAAACTCGGTCGAATGGGGGTGAACCGGCCAGTTTAAGCTTTGAACTCAGTTCGAACCGGTCTAGTTCGGTTCAGAACAATGTCATCTTCTTCCTTCAGATGACAACACTGTTCACTCACCGGAAAATTGAAGCAGTGCCAGCGAAGAAGAAACGTTTCCTTTCGGTATGTTTCAGGCCATTAATGTCTGTCATAAAAGTGCCAAACGGACGGCCAACGTGTCCCTGAGCTCACTATATAAAGAGCCCCTCCCCATTCATCCTCTCCACACCTGAAAATTCCATTCTCTCTCAACTGCTCCATTTTTTGGTGAAGCTCGAACCAGAGCTCTGACATGGGCACTTTTTTTGAACCAAACAAGGTGAGGTTGGGTTCTTTAGAACTAGAGAGAAGTCAGCTACATGCCTGTAGTCTCTGTTTGCTCCAAGGGTCACCGGAGGAGCGCCGGCGTAATGGAACAGTGAAGCAGCTCCGACGGACTGAAGCTTCCCTGTTTTGGTCAAGCTGAAATTGGCCATTTTGAGCCATGCTCAAGCCAAACCAAGCCTCCTAACACTTCCTCAGTCGTCCCACGGCTGAATTAGGACCGAAAGGTAAGCCAATTCACCTCTTCTCTGCAATTTCCAACTGGTGCTAGAGAGAGAACTAGCAGAATTTTGATGATGAAATTCTAACTCAATTCAGCATCAATTGATGCGATTCTTAATTTTAGGATGAACTTCAAGATGAGAGCTATCTGCCCAGATTGAAAGCTCGGATCGCCGTGCCCCCGACAGTAAGCTTTTGAAGCTTTTTTCTCTCTATAGTCCATTTTTTGGCGAAGCTCCGTTTGAGCTCGTTCTGACATCAAAACTTGCGATTCAAAGTGCTATTGAATCGTATGAAGATGAAGAAACTCAATTTTAACTTCAATTTCAACAATTATAAGTGTTTGATTGGTAAATTTGATAAAATCAAATTCGGCTGTGTTAAGGAGTTGAAATTGGAGAAAATTGGGAAAAATTAGGAATAATGTTATTTTATGAAAGTGAGAAATAGCACCAAAATTCTATTTTATGAAATTGAGGGTCAATTGGGCATGATAATAATGTTAGAGGACCAATTGAGTAATTTTGGAAAATTTTGGGCAAAACTTATCATTTTTGTGAAGGAAGGGTAAAATGCTAATTTTGGAAAAGTTTGGGGACCAAATAGGAAATTTGGGAAATTAAACCCCCTTTTTGTGAAATTGAATAAATTGACGTCCTAACATAAAATTTAAAAGTTTTGGGACTTAATTTGAGGAAAAATCGACATTAGGGACTTAAAGTTAAAGATAAATAACTTTAGAGACCTAATTGCAAATAGATAAAAGTTTGGTTTCTCATTCATTTAGAATGAATGAAGGCTATTAGGCCGAGGGATAATGAACCAAGATGTTCATATCGTGTAGGAACACGGAGTACCGGGAACGCCAGCAAGGACAAGCTCGCATGAAATACAAAGATCCGGTCTAGTGGAATTCATTGCGTTAACAGGTGAGTGGGATTTTATATCATACCCGGTTGGGGATGATAAGTACCTTGAAATGAAAACCCACTAACAAGTGGTATTTTAAACATCACAACTTAGAGAAGTGATGTGAAAATCATGCGAAAAAACTACTTATCGGTTGTAAGTAGATCATACCCGGTTGGTATGATGAAACTTCCTTAAAGGATGTTGAAAACCCGTTCATCAGTTATGAGCGGAGATGTCCTTATACCCAGTGGGTATAATGGACAATTGAAAATATATTTTTGTCAGAAGTGCTCTCCCCTAACTGTGTGCCAATGCTTAAACGATTTGGGAGACCTTCTTGGCAGGAGCTCGAATAGCTCTTATAGGTCGGGGGCCTCGATTTTGGAATTTAGGGGCTAATGTGCCCGATTTTAAAAATCCCGTACAGTGTGCCCAAGGCCAGTTGACACGAGCAGGAGCTCATAAACAAACATGAGTTATATGCCATAAAACTTTAAATAAAAGAATAGTTTGTCCATGGTATCAAGACAGGACCGACATACTCAGTCAACTAGCGGCTGTGCGACATGACAGGTTGACGAACTAGTCAAGACAAACAAATGCGGGTTGAGTTGAGGATCGGGGCCATTGGACCAGTGGCACCACAGATTATATGGCATGATAAGAAAATACTAATTATGCAGGCACTATGATTACGAGACCATCAAGACGCCCAAGAGTGGTACTGATGTGTCCTAAGGGCACTGGACGACATGGTGGGTATAAGGGCAATTAGTCGTACCAGGTGACCGTACGGAGTTTGGAGTAGCACCAAGCGCATGAGACTAGGGTAGGGACGAGATGAGGTCTCTATCCTCATACGGACATGAAGAATTGATTTCGGGATTGTGGGTCGGATGTCGCGAACATCCACTCATTCTTAGGGTAGATGTGGACATACTTCTATCCGGTTGGCCGATAAAGTCGCTCCGAAGCCACAAGTGGGTTCAGTGGGTGGGCTGTCCTGTGAATGTGTGTTTGACCTTCATGATAAAGGATGTGTGTTGGGTGATGACACACCTTGATTAATAAGGAAATGGTGGTAAAAAGCAAGATTTGATATGAAAGTATTTTTGAAAGAAAGGAGTCTGGCACACTCCAATACAAGTCTTTTTCCTAAAAGTTAAAAGTTTTGAAAATCCATTCACTGAGTCATTGTACTCATCCCCTCCCTTATATACCTTTCAATAAATTTCGGAAAACCTACCCTTAAAGACCATCAACTAAGATGCTTGTGAGACAGGTATGATAAATTTTGAAATATTATATAGTTTTGATTTATGTTATTCCAGGAAAAGGTGCAGGTTTCAAGGACGCCTTACTCTTTATGGTTTATAATAAGGGGAAACGTTTTAATAAACTCGGAGAGTGGTGGGTTGATCACAGGGATCCGACCAAACCGGGTTGGGGCATGACAATATATGTCTTTCCAGGGAACAAGGTTGAAATTACACCTAGCTCATCTTGAGTTAAAGAAGGAGGAAACTCCTCTTGAACCAAGAGAGCGGCGGGTTGTTCACGGGGATCCAACCAAACCGGGTTGTGGTGTGACACATTTCTAGTGGCGTACTTTTCTCAAGGACTTTCCGTTTTTTATTCTTACTTGCTCATGACCATTTCACAATTCTTTATTCTAAGTTAATCCCTTTCGATCTATGTGTTTGGGGGGGGGGAGTTCCCTTCTTACTGTTTTTAGAAGCCACATGCTTAACCTTCTCACCATTCCTTTAAGGTTTATTTCTTCATTTCTTCACACCCCTTTCTATATTGGGGCATTTGTCCGCTTGAATCCTTCTTTGTCTAAAAATTTCCATTTCATCCTTTATTCCTTACTTGATAATCTTCCGATTATCTGTATTATTCCGTGTACTCCACACTATGCCCAACCGTCCACTCTTTAGGCTCCATCAAATGAGCGTGTACCATAACCATTCTTAATGTCAGTTATCATTTACTTTAATCACTTCTTAACTGGAGGGCTTACTTTTTCAAGGGTTCTTAGATGTGCCTTCCTCTATTTCCTTTTTTATGGGCAGTTCACCCCTTTCTTACTCGTACAACATCTTTTGATGTTATCCTCCTACTTGCCCGTTATTTGGGTTTAACTTACTCCTTGGGCCCTCATGAGTACTTTTCCTTTGTACTTGATCTTTACATCTCAACCAGCATATCATTTATGAGCTTATCTTCTTTTCCACTTCTGTTGATTCCATTACTCTTAGTGGGGACACGTATGTCTTTCCATGGTTTCCTTCCTTGGTAGGATTTATACTCTTCTCTTCAGGAATTCTCTTCTCATTTGCCATTGAAGACATCTAACCTTAAATGAATTCCTTTGATGTCATCCTCTTTTGCTTACCTTTACTCTTTAAACCTTACATGCACATCTTTTGTACCCCATCCTCATTCTCACTTGTATCCTAGTACACATATATTTCTTTTAGGGAGAGCTCGCATCCACTTTGTTTCAAAATCTCTTGATCATCCTGCGAGAGGCTTACTTAACCTTCTCATGGCTCTTGATCGTTAATCCTGTCTTGGCCATTGATCTCTTAAAGCTTTTCCTTCATCCTTATTTCCCAAATGTCTTGGCCTTTCCACCTCTCCCTTCTTTGCTAGAGTTTTGACCTTCATGAGAGTCAGATCGTTAACTGCATCATTCCTACTATTCTCCTTGTTTAATTATTTTGAGATAGTTGTCTCTCGAGTCTTCTTATCCTTAATATCCATCTCATTGCCCTATTTAGGGTGTAGTCCTTACTACTTCCCGATCCTTCTTAGTGCGTCGTTTATTCTCCTTGACTATCTTGTTGTTAATAGTTGCTTCCTTTCGCTAGGTTTGTCTAAAATCCATATTTGGCTTCTCTGCTCTTCTAGAGCAAGTCACACCTGGCCATCCCGATACATCCTTAACCACATATGCCCTTTAATGAGCTTCCTTATTTCGGGCTAAGCTTCTTATTATTCATCTGTCGGTTACTTAGCTTGTGAATTTCTCTTTCCGTGGTCCCACTTCCTATCTATATCCTTCTACCTAGGGACTTCCGTCCTGGGAGTTTCATGTTCAACCTCCCTAACGTGCCTTAAAGGCTTTTCCTTCTTTCTTTTCTTACACCCTTCTAATATCGGTATGGTTATTCACCCTTGATCCTTCTCTATCCTCCAACTCCTTTTCATTCCTTATCCTTCCTTCGAGGAGCTCCTGATTGTTGGTGAGTTCCTAATAATTTATGTCCTACCTATCACTAACTCTTTCAAGGGTACTTTTGTATTCCTCCGGAGTTCTCTTCCTATCACACTTCTTTTCCTCTTCCCTCTATCCATGTCTTATCCTAAAGTGGCTTAGCACTTTCCGCGCTTCCACTTCTTCCTTGTACCTTACTTCCTTCTTGGTTATCTTCCATTCATCTGATTTCCCTTAGGGAAATCCAATTCTTCTTAATTCCCAAACTTTAATATGGAGCTCTTTTATTAACCACTCATGTACCTTTTGATGCTTGACTTCACACTTTTCCTTTTCTTCCTACCTTTAGTTAGGGTATGTCCTTCCTGGTGATTTTGGGCAAACTCCTCTGGAATTTTCTTTCCCAGTCTTGTCGCCTTGTTACTCTATATTCCTGGTTTTTTTTTGTGGGGGGTTTATTTGACGAACATAAGGTTAGGGTTACTTAGAGGTGACCCGTAGTTTCCTCCTTAAGTAGTCTCTTCTCCATCTACTACCCTGGTCATGATCGGTATACTTCCAATCTATTAGTTGTACTTGTCATTATCAAGGAGATTAATTTAAGGAAAACTGACTTCCTAGTCCCTTGGAGTTATAGGTCGGGAGTTAGCCTCTGAACAGTTGTGGAATTCATGATCTGATGGTTCTGATGAACTGATTGAAGTCCATCCATATTCCCATTGAACTTTTCTAGTAGGACGAACTTCATGAATGGCCTCGAGTTCGTACCTTCTCAACACCTTAGCCTCACACTCGTATGTCCACTTCATCCATTGGGAAGGATTGAAGTTGGATTGAACTGGTTGAGGTACTTGGTGTGTAAACCTCGCACATTTGAGTTAAGGAAAAACCGGGAAAAGAACCGGTCAAATCGAATAAGAAAACCAAACCGATTTACATTTGGGAATAAACAATATGAAAATTTACAACTTTCGGTTGATCCAAAAGATTTATTAAACATTGGAAAAGAAACTTAAGACAAACTAGAAAACAAAAACAAAATTGGTTCAGGTGAACTACATTCCATAAGAACTTCAAAGTATGAATTTTTTTGTAACCCGAAATTTCGGTAAAAAAATTTGTATGTACGCCTTATCATAAATTAATATATATTTAATTATTATAATTAATACCAATAATTTAATACCTAAATTAAATTATTGGAATTAATACAAATAATTTAATATCGAAATTTAATTTATTAGAATTAATACCAAAATTTAATTATTGGAATTAATACCAATAATTTATGGCAATATTAATACCAGTAATAAATCTCGCCCATTTAATACACGAGTTTTACAACTATATAAAGAGGTCATCCCCATTTCATTCTCCTCACACCTGAACACTTCTCTCTCTCTCTCTACTGCTCCATTTCCCGGTAAAGCTCAAACCAGAGCTTCGACTTGAACAAAGATCGGGCTCTTTAGAACCGGGGAGAAGACAACTATCTGATAGCAAACTACAGTCAATCCGAGAGTCGTCGGAGAAGCGCCGACATGATGGAATAGTGAAGCAACTCCGGTAGACCGAAGCTGCCCTATTTCGGCCAAGCTAAAATCGGCCATTTCAAGCCCTCCTCAGGCCAAACCAAGCCCTCTAAACACTTTCTCAGCCTTTCCATGGCCGAATTAGGACCGAAAGGTAAGCCAATTCAGCTCCCCTTTACAATTTTCGATCGGTGCTAGAGAGAGAGTCGACTGAATTTCAATGACGAAATTCTAATCCAATTCTGCATCAATTGATGCAATTCTTGATTATAAGATGAACCTCAGAATGAGACCTATCTGCCCAGATCGAAAGCTCGGACCACCGTGCCTTCACCGGTGAGTAATCAAAGCTTTCTCTCTCTATAGTCTATTTTCCGGCGAAGCTCCATTTGAGCTCGTTCCGACGTTAAAATCTGTGATTCAAAGTATCTTAGAATCGTATGAACATGCAGGAACTCAATTTCAACTCCAATTTCAATAATTAGAAGTGTTTGATTGGTCAATTTGATGAAATCAAATTCGGTAGTGTTGAAGAGTTGAAATTGGGGGAAATTTTGGGGATTTTCAAAATTCAAAGGGCCAAAATACAATTTTATGAAATTGAGGGTCAATTGGGCATGAAAATAATGTTGGAGGACCAATTTGAGGAAATTTTGGAATTTTTGGGGCAAAACTTACCATTTTTGTAAAAGAAGGGCAAAATGGTAATTTTGGAAAAATTGGGGGACCAAATTGGAAATTTGGGAAATTAAACCCCTTTTTGGTGAAATTGAATAAATTGAGGTCCCGGGATAAATTTTAAAAGTTACGGGACTCAATTTGAGGAAAAACTAACATTAGGGACTTAAAGTTAAAGAGAAATAACTTTAGGGACCTAATTGCAAATAACTAAAAGTTTGGGTTTTCTCATTCATTGGAAATGAATGAAGGCGGTTATGCCGAGTAATAATGAACAAGGTTGTTCATATCGTGTAGGAACGTGAAATACCAGGAACGCCAGCAAGGACAAGCTTGCGTGAATACAAAGAACCAGTCTAGTGGAATTCACGGCATTAATGGGTGAGTGGGTTATTCACATCATACCCAGTTGAGATGATGAGCACAGTTTAAAGTTAAAAACCACTTACCAGTTGTGAGTGGGTTTACTAACATCATACCCGGTTGGAGATGATAAGTGCCTCGATATAAAAACCCACTATTTATTGGTATTTTAATCATCACTACTTAGAGAAAGTGATGTGAAAGTTATGCAAAAAAAACTACTTACGGGTTGTAAGTAGATCATACCCGGTTGGTATGATGAGACTTCCTCGAAGGAAGTTGAAAACCCGTTCATCGGTTATGAACGGAGATGTCCTTATACCGATCGGTATGATGGACAGTAAAAACCTATTTTTGTCGGAAGTGCTCTCCCCTGACTGTGTGCCAATGCTTAAACAATTTGGGAGATCTTCTCGACGGGAGCTCAAATAGCTCTAATAGGCACGGGGCCTCGATTTTGGAACTTGGGGGCTAAATGCTCAATTTTGAAAATCTCGTACAGTGGGCCCAAGGCCAGTTGGCACGAGCAGGAGCTCGTAAACGAACATGATATATGTGCCATAAAACTTAATAAGTGAATTGTTTGGCCATGGTACCAAGATAGGACCGACATGCTCAGTCAACTAGTGGTAGTGCGACATGACAGGTCGACGGACTAGTCAAGACAAACAGCTGCGGGTTGAGTTGATAGTCGGGGCCGTTGGACTAGTGGCACCATAGATTACATGGCAATATAAGAAAACATTGTTTGTGCATGCACTGTGAGTACGGGATCATCAAGACGCCCATGAGGGGTAGTGATGTGTCCTAAGGGCACTGGACGACCTGCTGGCTATAAGGGCAGTTCGTCGTTCTAGGTGTCTGTGCGAAATCTGGAGTAGCACGAAGCGCATGAGACTGGGGTGGGGACAGGATGAGGTCTCTGTCCTCATACGGACATGAAGAAGTGATTTCGGGATTGTAGGTAGGATGTCACGTACATCCACTCATTCCCAGGGTAGAAGTGGTCGTACTTCTATCCGGGTGGCAGGAAAAGTCGCTCCAAAGCCACTAGCGGGTTCAGTAGTGATACTGACTTGCAAATGTGTGTAACCTTCATGATGAAGGATGTGTGTTGGGTGATGACACACCGTGGTAACTAAGAAATAATGGAAAAATCCAAATTTTTAAATGATGGGATTTTTGAAAACAGAGTCTGGCACACTCCATATAAATGTTTTTCTTAAAAGTCAAAAGCTTTTAAAAACCCATTCACTGAGTAGTCGTACTCACCCCCTCCCTTATATCCCTTTCAGGAAATCCCGGAAAGCCTCCCCTTAAAGACCGTCAACTAAGATGCCTGTAAGACAGGTATGTAAAGTTTTAAATTTCATACAGTTTTGATTATGCTATTCCAGGAAAAAGGTGCAAGTTAAAGGACGCCTTACTCTTTACGGTTTACGATAAGGGGAAACCCTTTAATAAACCAGGAGAGTGGCGGGTTGATCACGGGGATCCGACCAAACCGGGTCGGGGCGTGACATGGTGGACTTTCATAAAGGTGACGTAGGCATCCTAGTAGTTGTCCCAGACCTCCTTCTTAGTGGGAGTCCATATTGGTTGTTGTGGGGCTGGAGGAGGTGTTGGGCTCCTTGGAGGAGGATAGATAATGCCTTTTGGCTCTAATAGGGCTCCGACGAGTTTCCTATAATCCTCGACCATGTCGTTGGGCACTCTCTTCTCACCCTCCAAGAACTATTAAATGGCCACCTCTCTTGGGGTAAGCGTCTTTTTCATGGTCATGTGTGGGGGTTTGGATCACACGGAAAATTTCCTAGGGACTCTCCTTTGTACACGGTAATTAAGTTTTCATTAGTGTTAGAGCATAGTATTGATAATGCTTCTAGGGAACTAGACTCTAATACCACTCAAGTTGTCATGCCCCAATCCGGTTTGGTTGGATCCATGTGATTAACCCATCACTCCCTAGGTTTAAGAAGGGTTTCCCCTTTTTAATTAAGAGGAGCCAGGCGTAATTTAAACCTTGTTCACTGTAATAACATAAAATCAATAAAAATGCAAGCTTAAAATAACTTTTAAGCATACCTAACAAAGGGTAAATACAAGTGTTTTCATTGGTCATGTTGTCTCTACTCCTGAAAATGGATATAAAAGAGGGGTGAGTTTCTACAACTTAGTGAGTAGAGGTTGTAAATAAATTTTCAAACATATAGTTTTAATCAAAGTGTACCAAAAATTCTTATTTCCTTTAAAAATGATCTTTCCTCAAATTTCCAATTTTTCAAAACATTTTTCCTCATTTCCATATTAGGTGTGTTTAATAGTCAACACACACCCTTTATCAAGAAGAGATCACACATTCACAAGGCAACTCATCCACTGCACCTACTGGTGGCTTGGAGTGTCTTTATCGGCCACCAAGATGGAAGACTATCCACTTCTACCCTGGGTCTCAGTGGATGTTCGTGACATCTGACTCTCAAACCCGAAATCAACTTCGTGTTTGTATGAGGATAGAGACCTCATCCTGACCCCACCCCAACCTCATGCGTAAGAAGCTACGTCGAGCTTCCCGACTACTGGCATTACAAACTGTCCTTCCCTCCACCATGTCGTCAAGTAGTCCTTATTACGTATCACAACACCTCTTCGGCATCTTGATGGTCCTAAACCTCAAGTGCATGCACAAACAATAGTTTTTCCACTTAGCCATTTATCTTTGGTGCCACTGATCCAACGGCCCCGACCCTCTACTCGACCTGCAACTATTTGTCTAGGCCGGTCCGTCGACCTAGCCCTGACGTACTGCCGCCAGTCCATTGAGTATCTCGGTCCTGTCTTGGTACCATGGCGAAATCACATATTCATTTTATTAAGAGTTTTAATGGCTTTCATATCTCATGCTTATTAATAAGCTCCTGCTCGTGCCCACTAGCTTTGGGCTCACTGTACGTAATTTTCCAAAACCGGGCATTTAGCCCCACAAGTTCAAAAACTGAGGCCTCTAGCCTATCTGAGCTAATCTAGCTCCCTTCAAGAAGATCTCCCAAAGAGTTTAAGCATTGACACACAGTCAGGGGAGAACACTTCTGACAAAAATATCATTTTCAATTCATCACACCAACTGGGTGTGATGATACCTCCACTTACAACCGGCAAGTGGGTTTCTTCTTCCTTTATGGAAGTCCATCACACCAACCGGGTATGATTTCTTCTACTTAAAACTAATACATAGGTTTTAGCTTAGTTCACCCATCATCCCATCTGGGTATGATGTCAAAATCCCACTTACAAGTAGTTTTTCATTTCTAAAGTGCTCATCATCCCAACAGGGTATGATGTGAATAATCCTAGTCACCCGATAACTGAAGTGTATCCTTCTATAGTCAATTTACGCTTCCACGTTAGCTTATCCTTGTTGGCATTTTGGTCTCTCATTCTCCTACACGATTTGGGCACCCTTATCTATAAGAATTTGGCATAATAGCCTTCATTTCTCACATATGAGCGACTAGGTTCAAAATTGTTAGTTAATTGCACTTAGGTCCATAAAGTTCATTTTCCTTGACTTTAGGTCCCTAATGCTAAAGTTTCCCCAAATTGAGTCCCGAAACTTCCAACAATTCACTTTGGGTCCTCAATTTACTCAAAATTGTTTAAGGGGCTCAAGTTTTCGAAATTTCCAATTTGGTCCCCAACTTTTCAAAAATTACCATTGTGCCCCTACTTTCCAAAAATGGTAATTTGACCACAATTATTTCATAAATTGACCAATTGGTACTCCAACATCTTTTTCATGGCCAATTGGCCCTCAATTTTGGGAAATTGCAAAAAAGCCCTTAAATTTTATGAAATCCCTAATCTTCCCCTTTCAACCTGGCTGAATTTGATTTCATTAAATTGACCATTCAATTAGGGTTAATTGCTTCAATTGGATGTGTAAATCAATCCTACACTTCCATATGATTAAATTAAACTTTTAATTGCACGAATTGAGGCTGAAACGAGCTCAAATGGAGCTTCGCCAGAAAACTGTGCATAGAGAGAGAAAGATTTGAAAGCTTACCGTCGGAGGGGCGGCAGTCCGAGCTTTCAATCTGGGCAGGTAGCTCTCATCTTGAGGTTACTCCTAGGATCAAGAATTGCTACAATTCATATTGAATCGAGGGAGAATTCTGTCAATGAATTTTTCACAATTTCTCTCTCTAACGCCAATAAAAAATGATAGAGGGGGTCGAATTAGCTTACCTTTCGGCTCAATTAAGGTTGTATGAGGGTTGTGAAGATGTTGCGAGGGCTTGGTTTGGCTAGAGGAGGGCTGATTTTAGCCGATTTCAGCTTGGCTAAAACATGCCAGCTTCGGTCCTTCGGAGCTACTTCACTATTTGATTCTATCGGCGCTTCTTTGGTGGTCCTTGGGTCGAATGAAAGTTGCTATCAGGTAGCTAACTTCCCCTGAAATCTAAAGAACCCAACCTCACCTAATGAGGCTTAGAAAAATGCCAATGTCAGAGCTCTGGTTCGAGCTTTACTGGAAAATGGAGCAGTTGAGAGAGAATTGAGAATACAGGTGTGAGGAGGATGAATGGAGAGGGGCTCTTTATGTAGGGAGCTCGGGGACTCTTTTCCCGACCGTTTGGCATCTTGGTCAAGTTCATTCATGACCTGAAACACTCTAAACGGAGGAGTTTTCTCTTCGTCAGTGCTGTCATTCATGCATTGAATGAATTGTGTCATCATTTAAAGGAAAAAGACGACACTGTTCCGAACCGAGCTGGATCGGTCCGACCAGGTTCAATGCGTAAACTGGCCGGTTTATGGCCAATTTAATCAATTTTCTCAAAATTAAAAATTTCTAAATTCATTCTCTATCCAATGGTGGCTTCAATTCTCCAATTTGAATATTTTAAGCCACCTAGAAAAATGAATTTAGCAACCGATTCAATGATGATTCAAACTAGTTCATAGCGGTTCGCTTGAACCGGTCTAGTTTTCTCTTCCAATTTGTCCCAAAGTCCCTTTCCATGGTTTTTATAACTCTTTGGGTCACTCGTTATTTGTAAATTTCCCAATTTTCCCTTTCTCCATCGGTTGTGGTTCGTGAAACTAGTTTGGTTTTCTCTCTTGGGTTGACAGGTTCTTTCCCCGATTTTCTTATCTTGAAGGAGTAGGGTTTACATGTCGGGTGCCAACTGACCGTTGACCAGATACGTGGCAGCCTGTCATGCCCCTACCCGGTTTGATCGGATCCCCGTGATCAACCCGCCACTCTCCCGGTTTATTGAAGGGTTTCCCCTTATTATAAACCGTAAAGAGTAAGATGTCCTTTAAACCTGCACCTTTTTCTGGAATAACATAAATCAAAATTGCATAATATTTTAAATTCATCATGCCTGTCTGACAGGCATCTTAGTTGATGGTCTTTAAGGGTAGGCTTTCCAGAATTTCTTGAAAGGGATATAAGGGAGGGGGTGAGTACAACAACTCAGTGAATGGGTTTTCAAAATTTTTAACTTTTAGGAAAAAGATTTGTATTGGAGTCTGCCAGACTCCTTTCTTTCAAAATCCTTTCATTTCAAATCTTGAATTTTACCATCATTTCTTATTAATCACGGTGTGTCATCACCCAACACACATCCTTTATCATGAACGTCAAAGACACATCGCATGCCAGTACGTCCACTGAACCCACTTGTGGCGTCGGAGTGACTTTACCGACAACCTAGATAGAAGCACATCCACTTCTACCCTGAGAATGAGTGGATGTGCATGACATCCTACCCTCAATCCCGAAATCAATTCTCCGTGTCCGTATGAGGACAGAGACCTCATCCATCGCCACCCCGGTCTCATGCGCTTGGTGCTACTCCAAATTTTGCACAGTCATATGGTACGACAAACTACCCTTATACTCACCAGGTCGTCTAGGGCCCTTAGGACACATCACTACCCCTCTTGGGCATCTTGATGGTCCCGTAATCACAGTGCATGCACAATCAGTATTATTTATCATGCCATATAATATGTGGTGCCACTAGTCCAACGGCTCCGACCTTCAACTCAATGTGCAGCTATTTGTCTTCACATCACTACCCCTCTTGGGCATCTTAATGGTCCCGTAATCACAGTGCATGCACAATCAGTATTATTTATCATGCCATATAATATGTGGTGCCACTAGTCCAACGGCTCCGACCTTCAACTCAATGTGCAGCTATTTGTCTTCACTGGTCCGAAGACCTGTCATGTCACACTTCCACTAGTTGACTGAATATGTCGGTCCTGTCTTGGTACCATGGCCAAACAATTCATTTATTAAAGTTTTATGTCACATATCTCATATTTGTTTATGAGCTCCTGCTCGTGTCCACTGGCCTAAGGCCCACTTGTTCGAGATTTTCAAAACCAGGCATAATAGCCCCCAAGTTCCAAAACTGAGGCCCCCTGACCTATAAGAGCTATTCAAGCTCCCATCAAGAAGGTCTCCCAAATCATTTAAGCATTGGCACATAGTTAAGGGAGAGCACTTCCGTCAAAAATATATTTTCAACTGTCCATCATACCAACTGAGTATGAGGACATCTCCGCTCATAACCGATGAACAGGTTTTCTACTTCCTTTGAGAAAGTTTCATCATACCAACCAGGTATGATCTACTTACAACCAGTAAATAGTTTTTTCGTGTGATTTTCACATCACTTCTCTAAGTTGTGATGTTTAAAATACCACTAAATAGTGGGTTTTCATTTTGAGGTACTTATCTTTCCCAACCGGGTATGATATAAAATCCCACTCACAGCTGGTAAGTGGTTTTTAACTTTAAGTTGTGCTAATCATCCCAATCAGTTATGACGTTAGTAAGCCCACTCACCCATTAATGCAGTGAATTTCACTCGACTGGTTCTTTGTATTCACAAGAGCTTATCCTTGTTGGCACTCTCGGTACTTCGTTTTCCTACACAATATGAACATCCCTGTTCATTATATCTTGGCCTAAGAGCCTTCATTCATTCCAAATGAATGAGAAAATCAAACTTTCTATTTATTTTCAATTAGGTCCCTAAAGTTATTTTTCTTTAACTTGAAGTCCCTAATACCGGTTTTTCCTCCAATTGAGTCCCAAATCTTTTAAAATTTATCTTGGGACCTCAATTTATTCAATTTCACAAAAATGGGTTTAATTTCCCAAATTTCCAATTTGGTCCCCCAACTTTTCAAAATTACCATTTTTCCCTTCCTTTACAAAAATGGTAAGTTTCACCCAAAAAATTCTAAAATTTCTCAATTGGCTCTCTAACATTCTTATCATGCCCAATTGACCCTCAATTTTATAAAATTACATCTTGGTCCTTCGAATTTTTGAAAATCCCCAAATTTTCCCCCAATTTCAACTCCTTAACATAGCTGAATTTGATTTTATCAAATTGACTGATGAAACACATCTAATTGTTGAAATTGAAGTTAAATTTGAGATCCTATAGCTTCGTACGATTAAATAGCACTTTGAATCGTAAGTTTTGACGCCGGAACGAGCTCTAACGGAGCTTCGCCGGCAAATATACTATAGATAGAGAAAGCTTCAATTACTCATTGTTGAGGGCACGACGGTCTGAGCTTTCGATCTGGGCAAATAGCTCTCATCTTGAGGTTAATCCTAGAATCAAGAATTGCATCAATTGATGCCAAATTGAGTTAGAATTTCATCATCGAAATTCTACCAATTATCTCTCTAGCACCAGCTGGAAATTGTAGAGGGGAGCCGAATTGGCTTACCTTTTAGTCCTAGTTCGGTCGTGGGAGGGCTGAGGAAGTGTTGAGAGGGCTTAGTTTGGCCTAAGGAGGGCTCAAATTGGCCAATTTCAGCTTGGCTGAAATAGAGCAGCTTCGGTCCATTGGAGCTGCTTCACTGTTCCATCATGTCAGCGCTTCTCCAGTGACCCTCGGAGCAAACGGAGACTATTGGCATGTAGCTGACTTCTCCCCGGTTCTAAAGAGCCTGACCTTACCTTCTTTGGCTTAGAAATGACCTATATTGGAGCTCTGGTTCGAGCTTTGCCAGAAAACTAAGCGGTTGAGATAGAGTGAGCTTTTCAGGTGAGGAGAGGATGAATGGGGAGGGGATCTTTATATAGGAAGCTCGGGGACTTCTTGGCCATTAGATTGGCACCTTAATGGTGGTCATTCATTGCCTGAAACTCCCTGGCCGGAGACTTTTCAGCTTCGTTGGCACTACGCAAATTTCTGGCGAGTGAACAGTGCTGTCATCTTAAGGAAGAAGACGACACTATTCTGAACCGAACCAGACCGGTCCGAACCAGGTTCAAAGCTTAAACCGACCAGTTCACCCCCCATTTGACCGAATTTTTCAAATCTAAAAATTTCTAAATTCATTTTCTATGCAATAGTAGCCTCAAATCTCATATTTGAAAATTTTAAGCTATCTAGAAAAATAAATTTAAAATCAGGTTCAATAGTGGTTCAAACCGATTTAATCCAGTTTGGATCCGGTTCACCTAAACTAGTTTGGTTTTCACCTCCAATTCATTCTCAAGTCTATTTCCATGTCTTTTGGGACTCTTTGGGTCACTCGAGATCCATAAATTTCCCAGTTTGCCCTTTCTCTATCGGTTCCAGTTCATGAATCGACTTGGTTCATAAACTGGTTCAATCCAGTTGGATCCGTTTCATCTAAATCGGTCTGGTTTTTCTCTTCCAATTTGTCCTAAGGTTCTTTTCCAAGGTTTTATGAACCCTTTGGATCACCCAGGAGTTGTAAATTTCCAAATTGCTCGTTCCCAAATGATCAGGTTTGTGAACCGGTTTGGTTTTCTTACTCGGTTTGACAGGTTCTTTTCCCGGTTTTACTTAACTCAAAAGGGTGGGGTTTACACAGCCTCTCATTGGCTATTCGTGTCTGCGTGGCAGCTGACGGGGCACCAGCTGGCTGTTGACCATTGATCGTTGACCTTTGACTCCTGTCTATTGTTTGCTAATTGGTCCGGTCTGACCGGGTTTCTCGGTCCAAAATTCGAAAATCAGCCAGTATAGACCCGGTTCGACCGTTTTTCTAAAATTTAAAATTTTAAAAATTTATTTTCTTTCTAATGGTGGTCTCAATTTCTCATATTAACATTTTTAAGCCACCTAGGAAAATGAATTTATGAACTGGTTCACTATGTTTTACACCGGTTTGGTCTAGTTCACCCCAATCTGGTTTGGTTCTATTATCAATTCCATTTCTTAGTTCTTCCTTTTAATTTTTTTGTGAATTTTTTGTCACTTGGGATTTTTCAATTTCCTACATTAACTATTTTTCATTCATTAAACAGCTCATTTCTTCATGTATAAACCCATACCGATTCTTTTCCCAATTTTTCTTTGATTCTAAGGGACGGATTTTACACCATGTGTCACAGTCAAACAACTGACCAAATATAGTCAGCAGCCACATTGGAATGAGCGACTAATGGGAGGCCATCACATGGCCAGTCAACAAGTCAATGACTAACTCAAATGTTGAGTGGGAAGCCATGCCAGCGAAGCTAGACAATCACATTGTGCCACGTAGCAGTTCGCACGTGTGAAGCTTGCACGCGTGTGCACAATGTCGTCTTCCTCCTTGGAACACTGGCGGATAAGAAGGAAGAACTAGTCGCTCAGTCTCCGAGCCAAAACACCCTCTGGTATGTTCGTGAACGGGTAAGTCGGAGGCCTCATGGGCAGATTGATAGCCTGGTCAATTTCTGAGCTCCCTATATAAAGAGCTACTCTCCATCCATCCTCCTCATCCTACAAATGATTGAAGAAGAAAGAGTGTCTCATTTTTTTGGCAAGACATAAACTAGAGCTCCGACGTGGGCATTTTCTTCAGCCTCCAATGTCTCATTTAAGCTCCTTGGAACTAGTAGGAAGTTATCCACCCAGCTGCAACCCCCATTCAGCTCGAGGACCACCGTAGGAGCACCGGTGGGCTTGAATAGTACTGCTGCTCCGGTAGTCACAAATAAGCCGAATTCCCCAAGCTTAATTTCAGTTGTTCCCAACCTTTTGCAGCTAGGACGACCCTCCCACAGGCCTCCTTAACCAATCCTTGACCCCCTGGAACCTTCGAGGTAAGCCAATTCTGCCCTGTGTCACTAGAATATCAAAGTTGTAGAAATTGGAGTATGAAAACTTCTCTCATCGAATTCTCTATGCTTATGCTATCAATTGACCTGCACGTTGATCCTAGGAGGATCTCCTAGAAGAGCACTAGCTATCCTTATCCAAAGCTCTGACCACCACCCCCTCGCCAGTAAGAAAACCAAGCTCTCTCTCTAGAAAGTTTTTTAGTAAATCTCCGTTTGAGCTTAAAATTGGGTCAAATGAAGTGGTTTAAAGGTGAGGATGCTCATAGGAAGATGGGGGAAATGATTAGCATCATGATAGGAGCTAATTAACTGAGTTTAAGCGGTCAATTTGAGGAGATGAGAATTTGGGGTCAAAGTGCAATTTTTGGAAAAATTGGGTGATTTAGGGATTTTTGGAAAATTGGGGACCGAATTGCAATTAAGGGAAAAATTGAGGACTTGAATGGAAATAAGAGGACATTAGGGACCTAAGAGGAATATTAGAAATCCTAGGGACCTAATTAAAGATAAAATGGATATTAGAGACCTAAATGCAAAGCTATAAACTTTAGGGACCTAATTAAAGATAAAATGGATATTAGGGACCTAAATGCAAAGTTATAAACTTTAGGGACCTAATTACAATTAAGTCATAATTTGAGGACCTATATGCAAATACATGAGAATATGAGGTCTTTTATGCCAATTTTCCCTTATGTGAATACTCAAACTATGTAGGAATTGGTTGTCTGAGTACTCATGTAGAGGGGCACAGAGTCGATCAAGATTCGACCGAGACGTACATGTCATGATTATTAGGTGAGTGAGATTTCGGACATCGAGACCGATTCAAACGTTTGAAAGATCATGCTTCATTTTGAAAACACGATTTCCATAAATATAACCCCCTAATTATATGAATTCGCTTAAACGGTTTGTGGTTATATTTCTAATGATAGCATGAATCATGATATTAGGGTAACCCGAGAGTAGTGTATGGATACACCTTAAGGGTTATGGTCCAGTTCGAACGTCGATGCGAATATGGGCGAGGCCCATGATCGACAATGGTGGACTAAATCTAGTATGGTGCAAGTGGGCCCAAGGCCGCATTTTCTAAAAAAATAAAGTGGGTCAGGGTCGTGTTTTGACAATCTCGCTCCAGTGAGCCCAAGGCCATTGGACATGGGTCACACCCCATAAATAAGCTTGATTTAAGATACTATAAGAAATTATCAAAATCTGGTAATGCTTGTGAAGCTACCGTGCCAAAGCCAGGTTGTAGACTGATGGGCCGATAGCGCAAAGATAAAGGCATTAAATCAAAACTCTTTGTGATTGCAATCGTACGTGACCAAAGAGATGCCCAGTTTGAGGGAGTATTAGTCGTAAGGGTTATTGGACAACAAGGGTGATACAAGGGCAAAGATCACTGTTCCAGTATGTCTCGAAGCTCAGAGAGCTTCATGCGCATCGAGACCGAGGGGAGGGAGGATGAGGTCTCACCCCTAAAGTATCTAGAGATCGAAGTATCGATAAGTTTGTGGGATGAGATGTGGCACTCATGCAGACTTGTGGTAGAGGTTGTAGCCTCTCACCGAGGTGGATGATAAAGACACTTCGGGCCATAAGTGGGACAAACCGAGGTCATTTAGCCTCTAAGGATTTGTTATGCAATCATTTGTTCCCTTTATGGATAAAGGGCATGTGTTTATTTGAGGTATGAAATAAACATTGGTATGTTCACTGATTAAATCCCTCTAACTAGGAAGGTACCTACCTTAAGATTAATGAGATAAGCTAAGAAACAGCAAAAAAATCTATTTAATGAGGATAAGATAAGTAGTGACTTGCTTATCACATGATTTTCCCCAAAAAGGGAAACATGTTGTTTAAATGCTTACTAAACCTTAAAGTTATGTTGTCCTATGACCCTGCTCATTGAGTTATAGAATTCACCCCTCCCTTATCCCCTTTCAGGGAAACTAGTATACCAAGGAAATGGAAGTCGGATAAGCATGCCAAGAATTTACTCAAAAAGGTAATTTTATTCAATTGTTTTGTTTACTTTGGTTTGTAAAACATTTGTACTTATATGCCTTTACCTTTCATGTTCTAGCTTGGTAGGAATACCATTCTAGTACGTGAAGGGGTGGCGGATTGTTCACAGGGTTCTGACCAAACCAAGTCGGATATGACAACTATCCTCGCCAAAACGAAACTGAATTTCTCTTACAGTTCGTCTATGTTGCATCCCCCAATGGATTTCCCGATCACAACTTGTATCTTTGTCCTTTATATTCACCTCTTGACCCTTAGATAATGGTCATTAGCTCTAATTGTGATTTACATTTCTTCTTATGCTCTATAGAGGTGACTGAAAATAATTTGGTAGATAATTCTGGTGGTATTAATGGCAGTAGCTTCTAAGGGGCTTCCATTTGTACATAAAGGGAATGGAACTTTATGGATAGGTGCTTCCAGATGGTGAATTCCTCTTAGTTTCTACGTAATGTAGACCTCGAATACCTCAAGAAAAATCTTCATCTCTCCCTCACATTTTGTATCATCCCTTGCTTTCTGTTATTTCTTTTGTGTTTCTTATAGGTTTATTTGAGTCTCTTATATAGGGGTCAACTTACTCAATCTCCTGAAGTTAATGGTATTACAGCTAAGCCAGACCAAACACCCAAAAAAGAAGTTCTTTCTCTAGGAAATGGACGAAGAGCGAGGAGGTATTCTGAAGAGAGAAGAGCCTAGAGAAATTTCACGATAACTGCAGAGGGAATGCTGCTTTACTAGTTTATAAGACTATAGACTTGGAAGGCTTTTCTAGTTCGCCCTAACGCAGTGTCAGGGTCACTACGAGCTGGACTGGTCGCTCACTTATTCTTATCTAGCCTTCCCTTCCAACGATCGACGTATCCGCTTCCAGAGGTTATGCTTTATCCAATCTAGTTTGTGAGTCTATTCCCTTTCCTTTGGTTTCTGATCTCTCTGTCCCTCCCAACCATACCTCCCTTACCTTCTAAGGAAGGGTCATGGTTAGCCAATCACAGGTCAAGAACTTAAGGAAGGTGTGCAGAGCCCTAGTGAAGCGGTACCTCCATGCTGAACACCAACTCACACCGAATATCCTTTGTTGCATCGTCACTTTCGGATCAAGTGAGAAAACGACTAGGCTATGATTCCCAAATAGAAAGAAAGAGCATTCGTCACTTCAAACTAGTCTAGGCATGTTGTGCTCCATTTGCGTATTAGTGAACCCTTTTATATTACTCATTTTTTAATTTCATACAAGTTATAAAATTTCTTCAAAATTTTGTCATTATTGCTCTTACATCTTAAATCTCCAAAATTCACATCAGAAGCTATCATACTTACAAAATTACCATTTTTCCTATTTACTGATAAAAAAAATATTTTTATGTGTTTATTTGAAAATTTATCATTTTGCCATCTTTCTTGAAAAATTACTCTTTTGTCAATTTTTTTACAAAATTACCCTTTTACCCATTTTACTTGCAAAATTATCAATTTATCCCCCATTATGTAAAAACAACTATTTTACCAATTTTTACGTAAAAATATCAATTTTGTAACTATTTATATAAAAATTATCATTTTGTCACTATTTATGCAAAATAATCATTTTATAATCATTTTAGCAAAAATAATTATTTTCCCCTATTTACGTAGAAATGATCATTTTATCCCTATACTTTCGAAAGTGACATATGATATCTCAAAATTTTCTAAAATTCTCATTTTGGTACTTTAACTTATTAAATTCTTATTTTCATGTCAATAACTTCCAAATATTACATTTTTATCCATGATGCTCAAAAATATTACTTCCAAAAAATCACATTCTAGTATGCATGTTTTCATTCAAAGCATTTTCCCTAAGTTTTACAATTTTTCAAACTTGTTCCCAAACTTTCTAACTTAATTGAAATAGTAATAACAAAAAATTTACTGGAGATGGCGGGGAGGTAACGGTAGGTGTGGAGGAAAGGTAGTTAAGGTCAGTTGGGGCTTGTTAGGGTCGTCAATCAATAGTGGGGTCTTTGAAGGAGGTGGAGGTATTCGATAATGAAACCTAACTATTTTGCCCGAAAAATATATTCCCCATTTGGGGCTTGCTAGAGATGTGGTCATCATTATACCCGATCAAGATCACCATTTTGTAGAGAAGGTCAATGTTGCTCCATAGAGACAATAATCAGGGACTATCAATCATTTGAATCTTATTTATTCGAATTTGAATGCGAAAATTGCACCTAACTTTCACGAAGAAATTTAACCAAACAATGGGAAGTTAAAAAATTACTATTATGAAAAGTGAGTGGTGAAAGTTTGAGCTAACCTATAACTTTTGTTGCATGAAAATTGTCCGCAAATCTAGCTCTTCACCATAATTTTTATAATAAGTGTCGGTAAGATATAGTGCAGTCCATTTTTTATAGTCTAACTTCTATAATAAGTGTCAATGGTAAGTTTGAGATGCAAATTTCCTTGTTAGATAGCTACTCAAGTGGTAAAGTAAAACTTCAATTCCTTTTATTTGAAGATTGGAAAGGAAAATTTTAGTTCAACCTAACTTTTTATAACGTATAATTTAGTAAAAAATCGAGTTTTATGGGGCAATTAAAAAATTGCGTATTTTTCGATCGAAATAGGACAAACGAGGACAAGAGTCGGGTAAATGGGAAGAAAATTAAGTTGACCTACCCTAATTTTTTCATATTTATCACAAATTTACATTTTTGTCATTTTGAGATATTTTGTTAATTTAAATTATGTTTCCACTCATATGAATTGGTATAGATAATATATTTAAATTTTCAGGTTTTTTATTCATTTTTTCTGATTTTTAATTTAATTTCGATCAAATTTATATTTATTTTTATATTTTGATCAAGTAGATTATTTAGGGTTTGTATGGATTCTTTTAGCACATTTTTTAATTATTTTTCGGATTAATTTTCATTCCGACTTTTTGTAACGATGGTTCTAAATTTTGGTGTTAGGAAATTAAATAATGTTCATAAATCCTATGACATCTAGCTTAGAGTTTATTCATCAGAATTTATTCATTGATAAAATAGTATAAAATTAGATTTTATAACCTGCGAAATATACCCATATCGTGGCAGCACTAATCCCACGCAATATACAGTATTATGCAATCTGGATCTGACCCATTGCTGACTTGGCGCATATAAATCATTCATACATACTAGACAACAGCTTTGTCATGTTTCTCCAAACACTGTGTGCAGTGCACATTAATCGAACCTTTTCCCTCCCACTTGAATGAGCAAAGGAAGATTGACCTAGTTTTGCTTTCTTGTTGTGGATGAAGTTTCATTGGTGGGCTACCAAAAGGAAAGGATTATTCCCACTATGCAGATGCCATGTCCACTGCCACATAATTATAGTGCTCATTAAAAGCATTTTCTAATCCCAATCATTCAAACAAAAAAAGAAAAAAGTAATAGAAAAAAAAAAGATAAAGACAATGGCTTTGTGGAGGAAAAACAAATAGAAGAAATCTATAAAATTCAATGTGACCCACTGAACTATAAGGTTTGAGACACCAATATCATATACATTAATCTATGGTAAATCTATATTCTTTAGTGTATGATAGTATATTAGAAAAATGCTTCAATTTAGATCTAAGTAAAACGTGATGGCAACCCATTTGGGGAAATTTATAGATTTAAAATTTTGTTTTGTCTTAAGAACTAAAATGGCTATTTTAGAATAAAAATGAGGTTCAATAAACATTATTTAGGATGAAATTCTTATAAATTGGAGATTAAAATTAATGTTTGAATTTTGGATATTGATAATCATTGAAGAAAGATTTGAGAAAATTGTGTAGTTTTTATATTAGGGCTGGAATTTGATCACTTTCAAATTTCTCATTCATTTTATTTATATGTTTGTTAGTGAAAACTTTCTCCTATTTCCTTACTCTTTTGACATTTTATTTATATGCTTGTTAGTGAAAATTTTCTCCCATTTCCTTACTCTTTTGACATGTTGAATCATTATACTTTAAAAATCTCTAAGAAAAACTTATAATTATTAATATTGTAGGTTGGAACCCTACTAATCCTACCACCCTCTTCACATCATTCAACACAAGGCAGTGGAAGTATACTTGCCCCCCATATTTCAATCTAGCAACCACATATTTAGTTTTGCTAATTCAAAACCTTTGGTAATAATAATTATAGTTATACACACTTGTCATTAAAATTTAAATAAAATAAGTTAATATATGAAGGCAAGATGGAGCCCAAGGTGTGGGCATTTACCTTATAGATCAATCATTCTTTTTGTTAGGCAAAGAGAAGAAAACCAATCATTGAGATATATTGTCCCTCTAAGTGGCTATGAGTCATCATTAGGGGCATTGCTATGTTTTATAGCTGTCTAGAGGGCTTACTTATCCTAAAAGCTCTAACCCTTTAGGGTTTCAGTGATATTGGCAGAAAAAAAATAACAAAATAAGAAATGAATTTGAAAAATATGACTTTTACTTATTATATATGAAATAAGCATTTTGGTACATATTTTTAAGGAATACTCATTTCATGATTATAAACAGAAAATCCATTGAATGTGAATGAATTCTACTAATTCTTTTAATGTAATTACTAGTAAACTTTCTAATGCTCATATTATTCTTTTCTTTCATTCTTACAAAAGAGGGCTAACTCTCTTATTATCAATGATTTTCAATAGCATCTTCAGTTTTAGAAACTTATTAACTAATCCATGAAGCACCCAACTCAATCACTAATCAATAGTTTTGACCATAAGCAATGCAATAAATATTATAATGTGGGTAAAACAAGTTCTAGCTCATTGGCTAGTTTGGAGTATTTGTTGATAATCTAGCTCTTTTAGGATTTGTTATCTTGAATTTTCACATATTAGTAACCTAATAATTTTATATTTGAAAATATTTGTCATATACATATAAAAATGTATTACTTTCAATCCTATATATTTAAATATGTATATGTTTAATAAATGTATGATTTTTAATTCTAAAAAAATCATTATATATGAGATTGAAAGTATCAATTTTTAAGCCTATATGATTTAAAATTTTATTTTTAAATATATAGAAGTGCAAGTTATCTTCAATTACATATAACTCAAATATTAAAAAAATTAAAAATTGAAAATATATGACTAATCATACATTTCTCTCCATATATCCCGGATAAGCCTCCATTATTCCCTATCCAACGGATTGGCAACTCCAAAGTAAGTTAAGCAAATGAACTTTGTCAAAGTAATAAAATCTTTGTACTAATATATTATGTATATGTCCCGGAACAACTTAAAATTTAGATCTTGAATTGGACATTTAAGTTGGTCAAAATGTAATGATACCACTCAGAGAATTTCTTAAGCAAACAATTCCGTCCAAGCAAAATTCAACCCCACATTAATTTATCAAATATACTATATTTAAAAAATATTTTTTAAATATAAGAATAAAATTTATAAATATATATAACTAAAATTTTATTTAAAATAAATATGATTCTCTTAACATATATTGTGAAGTTATAACTATTCTGACTAATTTAACTTTTTAATTTTTATAAACTAATAAGTGTTCTTTATTTTATATAATTAAATTATATTTTCAACAGAAGTATAATTCTCATATTCAACTTTTAAACACGTACTCATCAACGGTTTACTATTCAAATATTATTTCAAACTAAAGAACTATTTACAAGTTATATATTAATTTTTGTGTACTATAAGTCGAATTTTCAATATAAGGTTAGATACATGTGCAAATACACTAAATCTAATAATATGTGAGAATATATTATAAACTAATAATTAAAAGTAATTACTTATAATTAATAGAATTTTTTCAACTTTATAATCTAATAATATTTATTTATTTTATATAATGTATAATTATATTTTCATTAAGTACAATTGTAAAAAAAATTGAAAGATATATAATTAGTGATATCTTGGTATCATATTGAATTGAATTTAGGAGGGCTATTTAGTATTTTCCTTTCAATGTGGGTTGTGTGTCAATTAGTTGAAGGTGACCCCAAAAGGAGTGTATTAAGGAATTGCTATGGTTTATCCAATTGGTGGGGACCTTGTGGTCAGTTCAATGGCCCTAGCAGCAAGCACTACATGGCAGCTTATTATATGAAGTGTCCGTTAAAAGGGTGAAAGTTATAAAGCTCAAAAGAAGTAAAGGTGATATTGATGGGACACGTGGCATTTTCTTAGTGAGGAAGAAAGGAGAATCCTAAGTGACTCTGACTTGGCCTTGTTGTGCACCCATCTTCCCTGCCTAACTATAAAGAAGTTAAATCCCTTTTAATTTTAGTCAGTTTCCACGAGTGTTCTATTGTAGCTTAGTAATTTCATGCACTTGTCATGTAAAGTATCCGCAAAATTAGACTATATTACTCAATACTTTTTAGGATAAAATCTTAAATATAAATATATTTTTAAGTAAAATTTAATTTTGAGAGTATTATATGGAAATAATAATTTTAAATTATATCTATTTAAAATTTATTAATTTTAAATTATAAAATATTTCTAATATTATTAATAATTAATAGTTATCTATTTTATTTGATCAAATTCTTAATACTAATACTATTAATAATTAATAGTACCCGGAGATTGAAAATCTGACTCTTAATCTTAATATTCAACTTGTATACCATTATTGATAGCGAATTTAAAATTGCACCTGATATCTATATCCAAGTTGGAGAAATGTTGGTGGGTTTATAAGATTGTAAAATTTACAATTACTTTTAGATATGAGTCTCCCCTCATATCAAGTCACAATACATTTTTATATGCTATCACAGTGGGGTTGCATTAGTATCCAACCCGAGATTGGAAACTCAGCTCATGGTTTGTTTGAATATGGAGAAAAAATACTATATTATTTCCACTCGTCCGAGACTAGAAAAATTATATTCGACTCATATACGGTTTTAAAATTTCACGTAACAAGTGTATACACGTTGCATGTGAAGCATCTTGAAAATATAATTCTAAATTAGATAAAATAGAGAAGTATAGTAAGTTTATAAGATTATAAATATTAGACTACTTATAAATAATAATTTTTGAGTAGATACAAATCTTATTTTTTATAGATACACAATAACTTTTTAAAATTACTATTAATTCCATGTAATTTTTCATATTTGATAGGAGTGAATGAGAATAGTTTAATTAAAATAGAATTCAAACAATATTTATCACTAATCATATTATTATAGTTGATACAGTTTATACTACTTTTATTAATTTTTTAAATCATTTAATAAATATTCTCTACACACTTTTAACTAATATATGTTATATATTTCTAATAATAAAATTTATTATAATTAAATTAACTCAAATATTGATTAATAAAAATTAATATATCAAAATACCAACAACTTCAAACATTGGATAGAAATATCAATGATACATTTTTTAAATTAAATGAAAATTAAGTTAAATCTATTTTGATTAACTCTAAAAAAAATATTGAAGAGATTCTATTATATCATTAGATGCAAGAATTCTTCCGAGGGGTGAGAAACATTTTGGATAATGAAAGTTCATCTTTATTAATTAAAGCTAATTTCCATCAAAATGCATTAATCTCCCAATAGGAAACATGGAAAATAAATCCTTAATCAACTATTTTTTGGGAAAGCTAATAAAATAAAAAAAATGTCTTCTTTACATAAAGTTAAATAAAAGATGAAGAAAAGACAGATACGTGGGGCTCTTACATATAAACAAACAAGTGGTGATTATTTCTTGTTTGCAAAAAAAAAAAAAAACAAGCTGGTTGGCAAATTTTGTGTTCTTGAAGAGTAAACCTCTTTAGGTCTCAACAAAATGAAAAATAGTAAACCATAAAATTCCTATAGAGAAATTTATTTTTGTGCTTAAATTTGGATCAAAATTAATATTTTTTGGATATGAGATTTTTCTATTTAATCTTCACTCTTCATAGTAGATAGATAATACGAATTAATAATTTTTTATATTATACTAAATCCCATTTTAAATCAAATATGTAATGGTAATATTAGAATATCAAAAAATAGAATATTAATAAGTAAAATAATATTTTAATTATTATATTTCCTTGCATTAGTTATTTCTTCTAAGTCGAAAAATGGTTTTATATATAAATTACTGAGTTATTTAAAGGGTGATTTTATTTTATGGACGACCATAATTCTTCATCTCTAAACTTTTACTACATCATATTATATTGAATTTTGTATAGGTAATTCGAATTTATATTTTTTTCATTTAATTATAATTCTCCAATTTTCATTAATATATATATATATATATATATATATATATATATATACACTACTTAAAGGGATGAACCATAAAAGATAAATTAAAGCACAAAAAAGGTTGCTTGACTGACCCCACAAATTTTTAGGTCTCCAATAAAGAAATCAAAGTAGGTTTACAAAGTATGCAAAGAAGATTGGCCAAAACAAAAGAAAACGGAAGAAAAAAGAAAGGTAACACTAAGAACTAAAAAATTAATGGCCATTTGGAGCTGCTGGTGAGGTAAAGCCAAAATTACACTAGTAATGCATAAGTTTGGATAATGTTTTACTTCTTCTCTTTTTTGCCAAGTTATATGGTTTTTTAAGATAATTGTGCTTACACTAATTTATATTTGTGGTATAAATAGCCATAAATGAGGAGTATATCTTTCAAAATATATTTTCAAATTTTAAAATACTTAAAATATTTTTTTTCTTGAGAGGAGAGATATGAGATCCTTATTAATTTTAACCAGCCTATATTGCTTTTTTGTACTTTTGTTATAATATTTAAAAATTAAAAATGTATTATTTTCATATTCAAATTTAACAATGCTAGAGTATATTTTAAATGGTTGGCTAAAAATTAATAATATAAACAAATATTGTCCACCAATCATTTTTTTGTGCTTGGATGGTTATCCTTATTCTTTGACAAAAACAACTCGTGAAGTACCTAAACTTAAAATATGATAATTAATTTTTTTAATGATGGGTATTAAATTATTCATTTTTAATTTGATATATAATAATAGGGCATATTACATTGTTGATACCAAATAATTAAAAAAATAATATTTCGGTATCAAATATTAAAAAAAAACTCTTTTAATACTAAAATAGATTATATAAAAATTATATTGATTATATAAAAAATTTCCAAAAAAATAATACCTTAGTATAAAAAAATTTTAACTATTCTTTTGACCTAAAACATTTGTAAAATGTGACAATTTAATATTAATGCTAAAAAATATTTTTACGTAAAATATTTAATAAAATATATTTAGTTGGAATTATCAATTTAGTTTGACTCAAATGTTTTAGGCTACAAAATTTAATTTAAAAAATTCAACATCAAAGTATCAATTTCACAAATATTTAGTCCAATTCATACTTTAATATCAAGGTCTGAAAAAATCACTAAATGAAAGAAAATATTCATGTACTCTACCGAATGAATTAAAAGGGTTTGTCATATTAAATAATAATGATTATATTTTATATACATGATAAAATATATTTAATAAATTATAATGCATAAAAATATATAATATATAAAAATAAATGATATTCGTAAATATAATATAGTCTGCAGTACAAAAAATATATTTATATTAATAAAAACATGTTATACTATTTATATACTTTTATTTGATAAGATATAATTTATTTTTTTAATTTTATAATAAAATTACTTATGTAATAAGAATTTTATTTTATAGAATATTCATTATATATAATAGTATATATGTAAAATATATAATTATATAATGCAAAGTAAAATCATTCAATATTATTAATATACAATATATAATTATATCTGTCATATTTGCTTTATATATTTTCCCAGAAATAAATATCTTATGATATAAATAATTTTATTTTAAATTTAATATTTTGTATACTTTTTAAAATAAAATTATATCAATAATTTAACATATTTTTACTAATATAAATATATTTTTAGTAGTATAATCTACATATAAGCTAAATATAATAAATATTATATTTATTAATATATTTTTTTATCTAAAATATATTTTTCTGCA